>CM055903.1:15403829-16603829 GCA_029582155.1 Panopea generosa
CTGTGCACGCAATATATGGATTTAAAGAAACAATTCACGTGGCACACTACATGTTATACCACGTGCCGCTATTTTTGGCTGTACTGTCATTAATATAATATATACTTTCAGGAGGTCATCTGGAAATTGGCAATTTGCCAGGAGCAAGAACCATCCATGAGGACACAAAGTCGTCTGTGTTTATTTACAGTGTATTTGCCTACCCGCTAACCGCTACATGCACAATAAGCGCCGGTAATACTGGTACCAACTTCCAAATAACAAAGGCTAATGGTATGGTTTCGTTTATCTTTCTGTTTATCTTAAAAAGTTAAAAGGTGAATTATTTTAGATCAATTGTATATAGAGTCAATGTTTAGCAAAACCCGATACTGGCCAATGAGTGACTTTATCGCGGGTACCGATTTAGTATTTGGTCAACAAAATTGAAGATTTTTTTTTACTACAGCGACAAAATATAATATAAGTTATTGAATAGAATATCCATAACATACGATATTTGATATAAATGTGCAGTTTTACTTCTAAGATTGGAAACAAAATATTGTTGAGGCTTCATTGTTGTGTATAGTTTATGTTATTTTTTCATCTTTACTAAGGAATTCTATAGAAAAGGAAAGGCAACTAATTGAGATTTTGTGAACGCTCGCGTATTCACGAAAACTCTCGCAATATCTCGTATTCAATTATCTTAACTTCCATTCATCTTAAGAACAAAAATCAAAATTCTTCCATTGCTGAATCAAATTCTCATCTAACAAAACCGTTCCCAATAGTTTGTGTATAAAATTGTTGAAGCACTTTTGATAACAAAATGTGTATACTGCAGCTTAAATAACAGCAAAATTACAAAATATTTTACTTCAAACCATTTTGCGCAATCAAAAATGTTTAAAACATATAAAATTACATAAACAAACACATACTGTTATTGTTCTGTTTTTCGTGTGCATGTGTTAGCTGCTGCCATGATGTAAATATGTTTTATTTATACTCATTATTTTAGCTCGATAACTATACAGTCAAACCTTTAGCAACCATTCAAGGGAAGGAGGAAAAGTGACCTTTTAAGACAGATTGTTACTTAATACAGGTTAATTTGCTCTGAAAATATAGAAATGGGAAATAGCAAATGTGGCTTCTAAAGACAAGTGACTGCTAGAGGTGACGCATTCACAGGTTTTACTGAATGTATATATATTTTAGACCAGCATACTGTAACGACGGTAGCGTCTCCTACATTTGACTTTGGCCCGACTCCCAGTTATACGCTAACTATTACCTGTACCGAGTCTACAGAGACACAGACTGGAATAATAACAGTTACCATAACAGAAAATTCGGCACCTGTATTCACAAACTTGCCAGGTAACTTAGTACACTAAGTACAGTATATCCATAACATATAATCCGGCTCCTGTACCCACAAACTTGCCAGGTAACTTAGTACACTAAGTACAATATATCCATAACAGATCATTCGGCTCCTGTACTCACAAACTTGCCAGGTAAGTTAGTATACTAGGTACAATATAACCTTTACACAAAAGTCGACACCAGTCTTCACAAACTTGCCAGGTAACTTAGTACACTAAGTACAGTATATCCATAACAGATAATCCGGCTCCTGTACCCACGAACTTGCCAGGTAACTTAGTACACTAAGTACAATATATCTATAACAGATCATTCGGCTCCTGTACTCACAAACTTGCCAGGTAAGTTAGTACACAAGGTACAATATAACCTTTACACAAATGTCGACACTAGTCTTCACAAACTTGCCAGGTAACTTAGTACACTAGGTACAATATACCCAAAACAGAAAAGTCGGCACCAGTCTTTACAAACTTGCCAGGTAACTTTATACACTAGGTACAATGTAACCACAACAGAAAAATTCGGCACCTGTCTTCACAAACTTGCCAGGTAAATTAGTACACCAAGTACAATATAACCATAACAGAAAATGCGACACCTGTCTTCATAAACTTGCCAAACAACTTACTACACTAAGCATAATATAACCATAACAGAAAACTCGTCACAAGTCTTCACAAACTTGCCAGGTAACTTAGTACACTAAGTTCAATATACCCATAACTGAAAATTCGGCACCTGTCTTCACAAACTTGCCAGGTAACTAAGTAAACAAAGTACAATATGGTCATAACTGAAAATTCGATACAAATCTTCACAAACTTGCCAGGTAATTTAGTACACTAGGTACAATGTAACCATAACAGAAAACTCGGCACAAGTCTTCACAAACTTGCCAGGTAACTTAGTACACCAAGTACAATATCACCAGAACAGAAAATTCGGCACCAGTCTTCACATACTTGCCAGGTAACTTAGTACACAAAGTACAATATGGTCATAACTGAAAATTCGGCACAAATCTTCAAAAACTTGCCAGGTAATTTAGTACACTAGGTACAATATCACCAGAACAGAAAACTCGGCACAAGTCTTCACAAACTTGCCAGGTAACTTAGTACACAAAGTACAATATAACCACAACAGTAAATTTGTGTTCTGTCTTAGCAAATTTGCCAGGAAGTACAATATAACCATATCAGTGAAATGTAAATGCACCAATCGTAACAGGATGGTGTATAAAAAATGTTACATTTATTATACTTTACCTTCTGCGAGTTATCTACTATGCTTATTTAAGTGTCGTCCATGGCCAAGTGGCCTGAGACGCTGTCGCCTATGACTATTTACCTCTCACTGCTGAGGTTGAGGAATCGAGCCCCGATCGGTCCAAATCGTTTTGTGAAAAAGGTCGTTTATAAAAAATGCTTCTACTTAGATACAATATCTTAATTCTTCCACAAATAAAATGTGATGTACCATGTACAACCACTCATGTGTGAAAATGGCGCTGAAACCCCATACAAAAATGCTTATTTTTTGCATTGATGATATTTATGCTGTTATGGTGGTTTTTCTAATTGAATACTTCGTCTTTTGTTGTAAATTATTTTCCTATATTCAGCATATAATATCTGAATTTCCATGTAAGCACAGGACAAAGCCAAGAAATGGAAATTGCAGTTTATGTAGTATAGAGTCTGTAAGCGGTATTCTTTTTCTGAGCAATAAAGAATGGGTTCAATGGTTACATGGAACCAGAAATAATAGATTCAAAGATACGGTTACCTTAATTGTACATTTACAAACAGTGTAATAGATAAGTGTAGTAGCTACATATATACACAGATTTATTTTGTTATAGCGTACTAACTTGAAATGAAATGGTGACACAGTCTTTCTTATGATAGGCGAGACGCCTTCCCATTGTGATCGATACTATTGAAACGTTTGGTTTATTTTATGTAACATTTTTACAAAAAAAAATCACATGATACAATACATACAATATGTTTTCTTTAAAGTATTATTTGTTACATTTATAAATTATATGAAAAAAATGAAACTCGAGGAGTAAAAAGTAGTCCCTGCCGCGTATGATTATTTTGGCGGTGATCAAGACTGCACAGTTTGATCACGCCGACATATGCAGGGTCATGACGTATAAAGCCGCGTATTCATGTTTTACGGGTACCTTACATTGACATAGTTTATACATTGTATTTAATGATACCTTCCAGGAACGGTTACCATATCAGCCAAAACTGTGAAGGCGAACTATGTAATATTTACAATTAGCTACACGGACACGGATGACACACCTCCTTTGACCTACAGCAACACGGCAATAACGCCCTCTGGTGGACCATTTGCTGATGTGGCTGACGGTAAAGCTTATTTTAATTAACCACAGAGAAAACACATGTATCCGTAAAGCGCTTGATGTTTCCAACAAACATATTTTAAAAAATTGTAGAAAGTACTTACAGAACCATTTCATTCTTTTTAACAATACACTTGTCAGCATGTGACAAAACAGAAAAAAAATGTCTTTTCGTGTTTACCATTTTAATGGAACAACAAATATACAGTTGCTGAACTATTATTACTACATCTCTCTTCAAATATGTATTGCATATACTAAATACTTAGAAGTTTAATTTAATTGTTGTGCTCATTAAATGAATAAGACCCCTCAAATGCTAATACTTCAGCTGATTTGCACCTCTTTTGTAATAAATTATGCAACTGCTGAAATCACTGATACAGCAACACATGACTGATATAGCAACGAATGACTGAAATAGTTACAAATGACTGATATAGTATCAAATGACTGATATAGCATCAAATGACTGATATAGCAACACATGACTGATATAGCAACGAATGACTGAAATAGTAACGAATGACTGATATAGTATCAAATGACTGATAAAGCATCAACTGACTGATATAGCAAAAAATGACTGATATAGCATCAAATGACTGATATAGCATCAATTGGCTGATATAGCAAAAACTTGACTGATATAGCATCAATGACTGATAAAGCATCAATTGGCTGATATAGCAAAAAATGACTGATATAGCATCAAATGACTGATATAGCATCAATTGGCTCAGTGATATAGCAAAAAACGACTGGTAAAGCATCCATTGGCTGATATAGCAACAAATGACTGAAATAGCATCAAATGACTGATATAGCATCAAATGACTGATAAAGCATCAATTGACTGATATAGCCTCAAATGACTGGTATAGCAACAAATGACTGATATAGCATAAAAATAACTTATAAAGCATCAAATGACTGATATAGCATCGAATGACTGAAATAGCGTCAAATAACTGATATAGCATAAAATGACTGATATAACATCAAATAAGTGAATTCTCTCTTCAAATGATTTGATGTGCGAATAATATTTGAAGAGAACTGTAATGCTAGTAATTTGAAGAAAAGTGAAGTGTAACTTTCTGAGGAGAAGTATAACTATTTGAAAGAAGTGTAACTATTTGGAGAAGTGTAGAAGTGTAACTATTTGGAGAAGTGTAACTATTTGAAAGAAGTGTAACTTTCTGAGTAGAAGTGTAACTATATGAGAGAAGTGTAACTTTCTGAGGAGAAGTATAACTATTTGAGAGAAGTGTAACTATTTGAGAGAAGTGTAACTATTTGAGAGAACTGTAACTATTTAGAGAAGTGTAACTATTTGAGAGAAGTGTAACTATTTGAAGAGAATGTAATTATTTGAAGAGAAATGTAATTATTTGAAGAGAAGAATAACTATTTGAAGAGAAATGTATATATTTGAAGAGAAGTGTATATATTTGATTTTTTGTACGTTTTACCTATATATCGATTACTAAAATGTCAACTAACATTAGACCTTTCATTTTGTATAGATCAGTTGAAGGTTAATGCAGACCTGCTGGACCACAAAGTGGCGTCTTATGTCATCGCGTTTGACGTCACTGACGGAAGAACATTAACAAGTCAACAAATAACAGTGACAATCAATGGTATGTGGACCCTATTAGCATATTGTTTTTGCCTACTCAATCATCAGCCAAGGTTGTTCAATCTATTTGCGTGTGTTTTATACAATGTGTATTGTCATGTGATGTTCGTTCTCAGTACCATAAGTTATAAAATAGGTTTAAAGAGGCCTCGCCTATACATTTAATATCCATGAAATCACCCTGTCCAACGTATACGTTACATAATCGGCAACTACGCCGATTTTACGGTGATAATACACACGATAAACCGGTTCTTCCTGTTATTTTTGTGTACGCGGTCGAACAGTGAAGTAAAAAAAAACCTTTATTTTCATATTAATATTACGTTTTTAAATCAAAGATATAGCCGATACGATCGGCATTCTATTAAAGTTTCAAGTGAACATGTGTTTTTGAATGGGAACATGACTGTTTCCTGAAACTTTGGAGAAAAGTGATGGATTGAAATTTATTACTTCGGAAGCATTTATGGGACTACTTTACGTGTTTGACATTTGTTTTATGTACCAGTATACCAAATTATATCATTTAAATTACAAGCTGAAGTTATAAGGCTGCTTAGCGCTAAAATTTGCTTAGTACGTAGCATAAGTAGGTGCCTCGTATATTGTACACTACATAAGTCGGTGTATTGTGTCATTTAGCGTTATTCTAATAACATGATAAATACTACTATCCAACTTATTCAGGGTTGTTTTTAAGATGAATCGTTGTTTACTCTCCACAAATAAACTAAGAATATTTTCCGTTTTAGAACATTATCGTCCATCTCACTATTTTGTATTGCATATCGCAGCTGTTCCAGACCTGCAGACCATTACCTGTTCTTCATGTTATACATATACAATATTTACATTGTACTATTCCTCTTTTAGCCCTCGATGGCATAAACTGACTCTAAATATTCAAACAAAACATTGTTCTGTTAATTTTTCTTATAGCTGTTAAAGAGTAGAAAATTATAATTGTATTATTAGCCACACCGAGGCAGACGGAGGAACTTGCCTTCTGTAGAATTTGTGGAATTCCACATGTTAATTAGTGTTTTTGTAATTACCAAAATATGAATTACTCTTGCAAAAATATGACATATCCTTCACATATAATACATGCAGTATGAATGTATCATAATACCCAGCTAATACTTGTCTTACAGTGTATTACTAAGAATTGATATGTACTGTTATGTCTGGTCTAAAAAGCCACCAATGTGTGTTCAAGGTATTTTTTTAGCATTAACTGCGGTTTGAACATACGACATCCTGAGTGACAGTCAAAGGCGTACACCATTAGATCACTTTGAAGCCTAATAATAGTGTAAAAATTAACAACTTTTAATGCTGTTAGGTCTTGAAAGGGGCGTCATTCTAGTTGACCGGAACTAGCATTAATTCATGCGTTTGACATACGTTTTATATTATGCAAATCGTTGTAACCGACTTAAAGTGTTTGCTAGTGAATATAGAATACCTCGAAATGTGAATGCTGTATCTATACGTTTCAGCGGTTTGCTGCGAATAGCCTCATTTTGAAATCCTCATTGATTTGAGGTCAACCCATCTAGTGGGATGTGGTTGTCTAATTTTGAAATCCTCATTGATTTGAGGTCAACCCATCCAGTGGGACATGGTTGTCTTACAATTGCTACAATCACCGGATTAGATGCATTTTGCTGTCTTCTCTCTATGTTCTTTCTATCTTTCTTATATCTAATAATATAACTTTCTGTTCTTGTGTTTGAATAAACGGTTTTGAGTCCATATTTGATATGAATATCATATTTGATAACTGTTTTTTCAAACATTATTAGTACTCCGTTCTGCTTTCAGATCTGTCTTCTAAATCGTTCGTTTTTCATCCTTAAGCTTTTTTATTCTGTACATTCCTGTATTAGTCTGTTTCTTTAAATTTACTTTCTTCCATTCCGAAGTGTGCTTACACTTGCTCTTTATATTTTTCTCTGATCAAAAACGTCCATATTTCTTAGCTTTCGCTTGTTTTCGGTACAAAGGTGACTAATATAGTGACCCGTTTAATGTTCAGATAAGGTCGGCCAGCATACATCCTCATAACTCTCTCCTCAGGTTGCCCGCAACCCCCATCTATGAATATATGATCACAATGAATGCAAAAACAATTAATCTTGTATTAAACAAGCACTCTTGCTAGGATAGATCACTCTGTGGTAACGTTAAATGTCGCTTCGAAACCGACATTATATGATATGATATGATATGAGAGTTTTTATCGAATAAATTTAAATTTAAGCAAGGGTGAAAGTTGAGAAGGTGGTATGCATAACAGTAATAATATTGAAATAAAGTGTAACTGAAAATACATGTGAATCATGCATATATGGCTTTATTTCTTATTTGAAAAAGCTATGTCAGAAAGCAAATATAATGCCTAATGATCTTACTTACCATAAATATTATAATTGAAAAAAAACATGGAAACATGAAAGTGGAAAAGGTGGTATGCATAACAGTAATAATATTGAAATATATTGTAACTGAAAATACATGTGAATCGTACCTATATGGCTATTATATTTCTTATTTGAAAAAAGTCATGTCATAATTGTTTTAATAAAGAAACCCAAGTAGTCGTATTTGGATATACCTCTAAATCAGTTAAAAGTATATTATAAACAATTCTAATGTATTTTGAATCGTTTGCATTCAGTATTTTTCAGAGGTGTAACGATTCATCGATGCATCGGTGTATCGCGATTCACCTTTCCATCGATGTGTGTATTGTGCGTTAAATCAAACTTCCAACAGATCGTGACGCAATGCATTCTTTAGACCTACAATGCATCGATACGATTCTCAGACATCGTGCATCGCAATTTCATTCTTGATAAAACATAAAAAAAAACTAGCTAATAAAAGCTATGTTTATTTCATCACTCTCGCAGTTATGCAGTGTAATAAGTTGTGTTGTTCTCTGTTAATAAAGATACATTTAAGTTGCATACGAGCATAGTTATTGCATACACCTTATTAAACAATCATGATGAAAGCATAAGGTAAAAATCAGTATCGTGATGCGCATTGCATCGCGACTTAAACATTGCAATACGCATTGCCTTTTGCTTTCACAGGCAATACGTATCGTGAAACGTATCGTTCTGAAAATGAAATATCGTGATACGCATCGCAAATGAAAAATATGCCAATGCACAGCCCTAGTACTTTTAAGTTTTAACCAATATTTAATAATATTTGTATATCGTTAACAAATAAGGGATATTCTGCCAAATTCACCATGTACAAAATCATTCCGTGTTGATTTTTAATACCTATTATTCTTTTTAAAAACTGTAAATGTACTCTTTCAACGGGTCATTAAATCCCCAGACTTCACTCCCGTCATTCAAAATTGGTGTAATTAACTTGTCGAAAAGATCTACCTTGTGCTTCGGCTGTTTTTTCCTTTATAAATACAGATCTTGAACCATTGAAGAAATTGACACATGCTGCAATTTTTTTGCTGTGTTTTGAACATTTATGTTACAATTGAGCTCTATAGGAAATGTAATAGTGGTGTAAGATGTTATTGTCGCAAACCCATCTGCCGCCAAATGTCGCACGTTTAACCCGCTATGGCATAGCACCACATTGGGAACAGAATGCGCTTCCGTGGGGTAGTTGCATAATGGCGTTTGTAAATAATTAAAAACTGAATAACAATCCTCAAATAGCTGGATAGAAGTAGTATTTCATGTAATTAGAATACCGCTGAATGACATAATGCCTCAACTTATGTAGCGTACAATATACGAGGCACCTACTTTTTCGATGTACTAAGCAAATTTTGGCGTTTCGCAGCCTCATAACTTCAACCTGTTTTCTTTTAACGATATAACTTGGTATTATAAACAAATATAAAACACATAAAATTGACCCAGAATTGCTTCCGAAGTGATAAATGGATCTGTAAATTACGTGTTTTCAATCTGAAAGTGGTTCATTCCGTCACTTTTCTCGAAAGCACATGCTCGCTTGAAACTTAAATAAGATGCTGCTCGTATCGGCTATATCTTTGATTAAAAACGAGATAATAATACGCAAAAAATGTGTTTTGCCACCTCACTGCCCAATCGCGTGTACAAAAATAACATGAAATACCGGTTTACCGTATGTAGTTATCACCGTAAATGCGGCGTAGCTGCCGTTTATGTAACGTATACGTTGGGCGGGGCGGAAATGATCCAACTGTACGTAGTCTGAAAGAAACACACGTATCTTAATGAAATCGGTGCGATTTTCTACAAAACATGTTACTTTCTAAAAATGAATGTTTAAAAAGGTCGTCTATAAACAATTGTATTCGTGATGGATTATAGTTTATTTATTTATTGATTTATTGATTATAAAGAAACAATTCCGGATAGTTGCGGAACAGACTTCGGAAATCCGAAGATTTGTTATTGTCGCTCGTGAATGATCGGATATAGGATAGTTGTTGTTGTAGCATTTAGAGTGATTTAATCGACAACAACAACAACAACACTTTACATTCTGACTTAAAACACGCATTAATTATGAAGCAGAAAAGTACACATGTTTCTGAACAAAAACTTCATAAAATAGCTTTATTTATATGATAGCATTCAAATAATCAGAGTTAAATATTTTATCCCAAAAATATCGGACTTATAGGTCATGCTTCTTTAAATTAATTCATACTGGAAGATCGAATATTGTGATATTCAAGAGGTACAATTTCGCGAACGTAAATATGCATTATATAGTTCGACGATTCGTTATCCATCATTTCTTCGAATACACAATCTACGTATGTAGTAAAGTTATTTTTATCATTTAAATGCACTGCATGTATATGTGTATTGTTTGTTAATCATATAAACCTTTACTGGTTTAAATAGCACTTTGCTTAAGTGTAACCTGTGTGCTAGTGCGTCTTATCTAAAATTCAAAGTAATAAGATTTTAGAATGTCTATTATATGGCAAGACAAGAAATGTTACTCCGGCATATACTTTTTTCTTTTTTGATATGACGTCTTCCTCTCAATCTCTCTGCTCACTTTCTTTCTCTCTCAACCACCTATGATATAGGCTTACTACTATTTGTATAAACACAAACCCCCATTTCAAAATATTTGTAGTAGAAGTACTATGATACATCGTATTTATATAGGGCCTATGTGGCGTTACTTTTTTTTTTACTGTGACTAAACAAAAAAACAATTCAAGGAATTAACTACATTTTTCTTTACCTTGACGCAGACATCAACACAATTCCTCAGTTTATTGGAACCACCGACGTGACGATATCCGTACCCGAGAACACAGCGGGACGGGTTCTGATTCATGAACTTCAATATAGTGATGGCGACGGTGATGCCGTGCTGTTCGAGTACCAGCCAGTGGTTGCAGCAAATTCTATATTCGACCTTACTGGTGGAAGTAAGTAGATACATATACACTTTTATACACGCAGGGGTAAAAGAGTTTGCATCATACAAGAATCTGACGTGGTTTGAGGGCCAGGTAGAAAAAATTCTTTCCTGAGGGATAATTGTCATGGCAAGAACAAGGCTCTGTCGAGTTTCCGCGAAAACAGTTATCCCAAAAGTAAGCTTTTCTACTACGATCGGTCTTAAGACGTCAACTTCTATATATATAAAGGTCTTATATATTTTATATGTAACATCACAGCCCGAGGCGGATAGGGAAGGTACGTTTGGGATAAAATGAAGGGTAAAAACCAACAACTTCAAAATTCGTGTCCGGTATACCAGAAAGGTTGTTTCTATATATATATAACATATTCATATATTTCTAAATCTAAGACTGGCCTTAGCCTACTACACTGCTTCCTGAACCTTCAAATAAAATAAAAACTTAATTGTATAATAATAATAATAATAATAATAATAATAATAATAATAGTATTATACATTTTACTGCAGTTTTTATATAAAGTTTGAGCTCTTGGTTTCTGTAGTTATTTTTAAGCGAAACATATATCAGATTTATTTTATTTTTCCAGCACAACTAAAAGTGTTTTGATTGAAAATAGCTTTAATAACAAAAACAATAATGATATGTTTGACACTTTCAAAACTGTTTTATAATCAATTTCAGCTGGAAAAATCTACCTACAGAGCGGTAACACTCTAGACTACGAGAACAATCCCCAGTACGTTTTCACCATACAGATCAGCGACTACATCGACACGTCCACCACGTATTTCACATTGACTCTTGCCGTCACAGACATTAACGAAGCGCCAACTTACACAGGAACGCCAAGTGCCGTGTCTGTTGCAGAATCTGCGGTAAGTGCCAGTCTAGATGTGTAAAGTCTTGGACAGAAAAAAGTATATAAGCCTAAATGCAAAATGCTTGAAATACCACAATAAAACATCAAACATATTCTATGGAATAGTTTGACCAAATCCTGCATGAAAAGGGCTAGATCAACCAAACTATGCAACGATATGTCCAAATACAGAAACGAAGATGCGTTTCATGAAAGAACCTCTTTCCCGGCAAGAGATTAAAGAATAATTTATCAAATACATCCCCATTGTTACCATAGCATTGGAGTGTTGTATTCAAATAGTCTACTGACCAGAAGTGTCATATATTATGTCAAATAAAGATAAAAAGATACTATAAAATTGGAAAATATGTAGATAAGAAAACTAGCACTAGAATAAGTAAATAATATTTAATTATAAAACTGTTGTAATAACTTCCCATGCTGAAGAAAAATCCCTTTATAATGTACTGAGTTACTGTTTCTCATACTGCTTATGTGTTTAGCTTAGTATAAGTACATAACTTTGTGAGTTTGATATTTATGATTTTGTATTGGATTGTGTCGTTGCCATATTTATTTAAAAATATTGTAGGTCCTTAATAACCAAAAGCAAATGTTTGCTATTAAATTAATTTGATTTGCTAATAATTGTACTTAAAAGTAAAATAAAAGTATTTTCATTTGTACTGTATTTGTACATGATAATGCTTAAGTCTTGAATAAGTAAGGACGACAGGAGCTAACGTGGCTTTTTAAAACTTTTTTTTTTTTTTTTTTTTTTATAAACAATATCGGAGCTAAATATGAACCTCGTCCTTTCTTTGGCATAGTATATCAATAAGCCTCGTTCTAGAAACTATTTACAGTGGGTGGGGCTATTTGATACAGTGTGATACTTCAGTAGCTAAAGTTATCAGCAAGATCTGAAGCTCAGTTGTAGCAAACAAGTAAACGTACTTTGTCCATTCTGGTGCACTCAGCATGTGCCCATTCACTGCATTCTACACTGGATCCATTAGACAAAAAAACGGCAGTACCATTCTTCATAATCATATGACTCTACAGCTTTTGTCTTCTGTTTAGATGACTTGGGTTTCTTCCTATCGTTGTGAATTGCTGGGTTTGTTTTGGCTTTATGCATCTTTTTTCTATTGATTCCTTTTCCGGTATGTCGGTCAGTATCGCACTCTTTCGCATTTTTGCGATCTTTTGTCTGCAGTGATCTTGGTTGTGCTATTGAATTGATTGATTGATCGATTGATTGATTGATTTATTGAATATTTAGCGTCATTTTTATGCCATTGAGGGCTAACAGAAGATCAGTTAACCTTAACACTGTTTCCTGAGATTAACCAGTACTCTAGCACACCCCATCTCCGTAAGTAATTGATAACTTTCCCACTTGAATCAGTGGTGAGAGACGAATGCTAATGAGACACAATGTGCTTTTGGAAAAGATCTGACATGTTCTAGCAAGAATTCATCATCTTCTTTACATGGGTTGACAAACTCGTTACGTGTACATAGTCATCATTATGAGATGAATTGGAATTGGGATCACATTAGCACTAACCCTTCCAGAGTCGTGTTCATTTTTAACAACCATGACAGTTATTCATCTGACAGTGATGTTATGGGTTCATCCATTTTCACCATGTAAAAGAAGGTTAACTTGGCCTCTAGAGTTTACATAAGGGCGTCCCGGTGGCTGATTCAATAGTGTAACTGTTCATGCTATAGTTGATACACGACCCCAGTCACACTGAAGCTGTTGCTTAGCATACCAAGAATAAGATTGACATTCTTAGGATGATACTGTTCATGCTCTATATAGTTGTATATGTCAGTCTTGTATTGTCTCTCTTCTGGCAAGGTTCTCTTGTAGTACTTGACATGTGGCTCTAATCGTCGGAGAGTTTTGGGCAAGTTTGTTCACACGCCATTTCTCCAAGTCAGTCATATTACGCTCTTCACAAACGCATTTAGCAAACAATGCACAACTTCTCGTATAGTAAGCCAGTCATGCCCCATGCCACGGGGCTTCGTACTGATTGCGTCCATGCCTCGATTGTCTCCGTGATTTCGAATCTTTCTGGTTTCAACTGAAGCAGAATTAACCACAGACACGTGTCCCATGGCATGCTGAACTATCTTTGTCATGCGCAGATTCTTCAATGTATATTTGTGGACATGTCTGCCACGAAAGAAGGAGCCAAATCTACTTCATTCCGATATGTGATGATAGTGTTCTTTCGACCATGTATCCCTTACAACTGACGGAATGTTGTAAACTGTGAGGCATTTTTTGGGATTTGATCCATGCAATCATAACTATTGCAACATTCCGTTTCGATGGTCCGAACATAGCAGTTCTGTCTGAGGGATTTAGTTTATGTAACAATGCAACGGAAAAGGCATAATGACAATGTCATTATTGTTAGCAAAGTTAAGGATGTCAACAGCTATCTGAGAATGATGGTTACCTTAGAGTAGTAGGACAGGTTTTCCTTTGATGGTTTAACATGTTCAACAAAGTGATGCAAAAATAGGTGGACATTTTCTGCCGCCATCCATTCAGATGCCCCGTCACGTACAAAATGTTCCTTGAAATATGTTCTTGGGAATATAAACATTGGTGGAATAGTGTTTCCTGATTCACTGACAGTTCAGTATAACATAACATAACTACTCCTCTCGCCAGACGGCTCCAATCTGTTTCATATCTTTTTGAGCAATAATCACTCGTGGTTTTTGAACTGTTGTGTTAATATATGTCCATATTTTTTCTTTGTTTTGGAAAAGAACATGTTAACGTTATTGCGATTGACACTAGAAGCTCTGGACATGCTGGGTGTATCTTCGGCTCGCGTAGATAATGTGATTCCGCCATATAAACGATGAAAGCCAATCAGGGCCTGCACATTTAGTTGTTTTCCAATTCTCAGGCATTTGGACACTCATAGGCAAGAACTCTGAACCCTAAGTAAATTTCGAAGTTGTTTTATATGTATCTCACCAGCACTGCTTCTTGATCAGATGTGAACAGCTGTTGTTTGTTGTTATAATCAACCTTGATGTTCTCAATACCTTTCGTTGATCTCCTTTATATAACGACATGATGTTACTGGGTTAACGCCTATAGATTTTTCGACTGTGAATGGATGATTTTTGTCCACTTTCAATGACCATTCTGACTACTGACATAATAGCTTCTTCTTGACAATGTGATATGTATACACCTGCTTGTTTTTCTTTTGTTTACACGGACCATCGTACATATAGTTATTTTGTTTTAATTGTTTGACAATTTTAATTTAAATTATATAAAGACTAGGCTAAATGCCAGCACATGTCTTTTTAGTAGGTAAAGATATTAATTCAAGAACAATAAAAAGTTATTCTTTAAAATATATATAGCCAAACTGTATTTAAATTTTATAACAATTCCAAAACTTATCCCGTGTCATATCTGTTACAGGCTGGGGTCAGTATCGGAACACCTTCTGCGTTGTGCACCGATCCAGACGGTGACACGCTTACTTATTCTATCCTGTTCAGCACATACTCGTCTTATTTTACCATTGTCGGGTCCACAGCAGCAGTATCTTTTGCACAAAATTGGGATTTCGATACAACCCTACCGTCTTCTGTCAGCCTCACTATCCGCTGCTCTGATCCCGACGGCGTGAGTGACGACGCCACGTACCAAATAACTATTACCGATATAAACGACAATGATCCAATATGCTCGCCTTCGCAGACGACATTTTCACTTCAGTACGATCAGACGATCAGTACAACGTTAACCAACATACAATGCTCGGATTTAGACAGCACAGTAAACGCGGATCTGGAATACAGTGCCATCGGACTTACAAGTGGATACAGCGTCACGTATTTCGATGTTGATACATCTGGCAATGTGTCGATTAAACTGGCGTTTGCTATGGATTATAATACCACCTTTTACGTAACATTGTTAGTAAAAGACAAAGGAACACCGGCACGTTCAGTGACCGTGACGTTAACTGTGACGTACACGGAAATGCCAACAGTTATTACGTACAGCGAGTCGACGCCATGTTTCCTATGCACGACTGGAGCAATAACTCTTATTGCTTCCATGGGTTTTGTTCTCTTGATTACCATTATATTCTGCGGTGTGCTCTGCGTCTTGAAGTGTGTATACGATAGCGAGAGGAGGAAGATACGAAAAACGCTGGCCAAGAAAAAGAAATCCACGTAAGAAGAGTAATTTATAAATAATAATCGATTAGGTAGTTGACTTTTAAAAACAAAGTTGTTTTCTTAGTGATAGATTGTGTTCATTAAGTAAAAATTTAACAATTAAGAAACCCAATGGGAGCGACTGACACCACTGAATTAAAGCAGATAACCATGCTTCATCTTCTCGCAGTAACATCTTTTGTTTTTAATTGTTAATGTTTTACTAAATGAACGCTAACTGGCTTAGTGTTAAACGTCATTTGACTGACAGTTTGACGTCATGTGACTGACTCCGGTCGTAGCTACGATAAAAGCTGAGATGACTAACGCTTTAAAGTTGGTGTTTGCTAAGGCCGTTTCTTAACATAGCTCGCGCGGCTTTGTAGTTCGTACATAACTCGTTCATAATTGAACCAAGGGCGGGGTCTGTGCAATGCTATTCTGCTAGTCACGCATGTGCAGTGATGACGAACTTCTTAATAATTGAGAACGAACTTAACAATTAAGTTATTTTGTAGGCTGTTTTAACAAATAAGAGTGACACAATTTTGAAAATTAAAGTAATTCCATCGGTTGTCAAATGAGATTAAACAATAACTTTCAATAAATAACTTATCAACACAGTCATCGTTCTAACACTTTATTTAATTTGCAAAAGGGTCAAATCATTAAAAAGGTATTTGTCAGATTAGATATGGATTGAAATCCAAGACCGAAATAGATCTATCCTTATATGCCGTTATATCGAAAATAAATATATATCGTTATATAAAGTTTTTGGCAGGATTAAAATATTTGTATTGAAAAATCCTTAGAAATATCTGATTGTGTTGATATTGTTGGCGATATAAATGAAGACCAATCAAATGAAAATAAGTATCGCTTAAGAGATAGTTTATTAACTAACAATTTCATAAATAACATAAATGAACACACACGAGTATCTAATAGACTATCCACATTAATAGACCCTATTCTTATTTCAAATCTTGTTGAAGTTCTAGATTCTCGTATAATTGAACCTCCGATTTATGTCACTGATAACTACGCCACTTATATAAATATTCAATCTTTTCAATATACATACACTATATATAACACCACGTTTACAAGATGTGCATATAAAAGGGTCGATTTTGTTAAACTAACATATATTATTTTAAACATTGACTGGACTTTTTGAAACAATCAAACTGATAACGTTGCGGGTCAGAGATTCGCTGAAAGGCTTATGGAAATTGAAGAAATATGTATCCTCAAAAAATGTAACTATCAGATCAAACGACAAACCATGGTATGACTCGACCATAAGACGTACTTCAATACATCGAATTGAAATAAAAAATTATACAAAAATACGAAATAAAGTGAACAATTTAAAAAAAAACGCAAAATATTTTTATTAATAACATAAAATCTACTATTTTAGATAGTAACAATAGCTATCCACGTAGATACTGGAAACATTTAAAACACACTATCAAGTCAAATAAACATTCAGTAATAATGCCTCCTCTAAAAACAACATTGTCAAACGGTGGTATTATTTTTTTCATTTCTGATCAAGACAAAGCAAACTGTTTAAATGATTTTTTCGTTTCAATATCTGCAGTAGATGTCACTAATGCACACCTACCAGACTTCAATCTTAACACAAATGCATCATAAGAAAATATAACATTAACTAAAGGAGATATACGAAATATATTAAAAATATTAGATGTCAATAAAGCTAGCGGATGCAATCTTATTGGTCATAAGATGTTTAAAGAATTTGTCCGTGCTTTTTCAAACTCACTTTGTATACTGTTTAACAGATCTTTGAATGACGGCGTATTTTTAGATTGTTAGAAATGTGCAAATGTGATGGCTTTGTTTAAAAAGTGTTCTCATAATGTTGCAGCTGGTTATAGATCTATTTCTTTATTAAGTTGCATTGGGAAAGTGAATGCAAGATAAGCATATGTATAGTCATCTTAACAGCAATAATCTCATCAGGAATTTTGAAAGATCACCCAACAGTTTACCAACTAATTGCTATTTACCATGGAATTTGTCTGGCTTTTGATGCCAAAAAAACATACATGTATAGATTTGTTAGATATATGTTAAGCTTTTGATCGAGTTTGGCATAGAGGTTTACTTTTTAAACTGAAACAAAACGGCATTTATGGAAAAGAATTGTCTTGGATTTCAAGTTATCTTGAAAATAAGAGTTTAAAAAACAATTCTTCTGGAATCAAAAGACTTACTGTCCCTCAAGGATTCGTTTGATGACCTTTATTATTTTACGCATATATAAATGATATTGCTGATAACATGTTAAGTATTCTTAAACATGATTTGTTAATTCTTTCTTACTGGGCTAAGCAATGGTTAGTGAACCCATATAAACTGAACTGCTCTAACAAATAAAAAAAGGTGTCCAAATATTTATCTGAACAATATACAAATAGCCTTCATTGAACACTATAATCACATAAACTTTAATTAAAGACGGCAAATGGTACAATCATATATATTCTATCATTGTATCTGCATCTCAAGTTCTTGGGCCAATGTTGTTGTTTTTTTCAAATTTAAACTTAATAAAACACATATACAAAGCTTAATTTTGTCTATAAAATGAAAAATGGTTTAATACCAGATATTTACACGAGCATAGTTCCTCCTATCATAGGCGTAAACAACCAATACAATTTTAGAAATCAGTATAATCTGGAAATGCCCAAAGCAAGAACTGCGATATTTTCCAACTCATTCTTACCGTCTGCCATTGCATTATTGAATTCAATTCCATTAGAATTTCGTAAGTATCTTTCTTTAAATAGTTTTAGAAATATACTCCTTTATACATAATTCAAATACTCCGAAGTATCAAGGTATTTTAGCTGTGGTTCAAGGCAAGTATTATACATGCTCGTTTACTTAATACATACAAAGCTTATTTCTTAATCACCTTTGTGTGAATTTGGACTCGAAGCTGAAAATGAACACATTATATTTTTTTTCAATCTAACCTATTTACCACTGAAAGACACCAACTTTACAGACCAACCCGTAACTTTCACCCTTTAAACGAAAACAAAGTATTACTTGCGCAATCTGATCTAAATCATGAAAGTAATGAATACATTTTTATTTGCGTTCAAATGCGTTCAAACTTTTATTAAACTAGTGGTCGTTTTAAAAACAAGTATTTCAATTGGCACAACACATATATCTGCCATCGGGTCTGTACAAAATATATTCTCTTAAAGTATATATCTCTATCTATTTCTCTATCGCTATTCGCCTATCTAGATATATTTTCTTCTCTTTTCAATATTCTATAAACTGTTCGTTTGTGTCTCTAAATTGACATGCTCAAGTTCATTTAATGTTTAAAATATTTACATATCAAGTATACATATCATTGTGAAGCCATGACCAATGAAATTGTAATACTGTATTTAGAGAAGGCTCGTAACTAATGTTATTAGAACTTATGACTCATCCCATCTGCTTATTATGGCAATAAAATATAAAATATAACTAATCTGACAAAAGCCAGTTTAAAAGTAATATTTGGATAAATACAAAACTTAAATCGTAGTCCGCAACACACCTCTACTTGCAGTATGGCATTTGCCACACATTGCCCTATTAAAAAAAATATTTTTAAAAATAAACAGCTGCAAACGTAGACCATATCGTCGGGTTATACTGAATATGGAAGTATGATTTATAATTTCAGTGTGTTTCTTTTTCGTTATTTATATGTCAGTTGTTTAATATATTCTTGTTTGTTTGATCCACTAGATCTAGATCTGACTATGATGTTTAAAGTACAAATGTATATGGTAGTGTTTTTTATTTATATATTTGTTCTTGAATACTCTAACCACACTATATGTATAAGTAACATTGTTTTTTATCATTTGTGCTGTTTTAAATATATGTACACGTGTACCTGCAGTGGTTAATGTTTTATCTTTAGGTTTGTGCTTGAGTTACGTTTTCTATGTTTTCACGGGACCGTTTTATTTGAATATGCATGGTTAGGTATTTCATTAATGATTTTGTCAGTGTGATCATTATCATTGGCAAAATCGTTAATGATATATCTTTACATGCATATTCCAAAACTGTAAATATCGCGTATAATAGTTTGGTATTGTGACTCTAAATTTCACTTAGCGTTTCTTTATCCTCTCAGTATATTTTTGTCTTTTGTCATCTTGAAGCCCAGTATTGCTGAAAATGGCAAACCGTTTATGCCTGTTCAATTAAGGATTAAAAGCCGAATTTTGAGTTTTTCATCAGTTTAATGTTCGTGAAGTCCGAAAGGCTTTTCGGCAACATTAAACTAGCCTAATGTTTTCATCACTCGATGAAAAATCAAAATTCGGCTTTTAATCCTTATATTATAACTCCAGCTATTGTAGATAAAACTGTATCGTTATTTTTGTACTTTTGATATTTGAAAAGCATATTATACGCATTAAACCGCAAAACCAGTGTCATAAATGTAACGGCGACGTTATCAACATACTGTATAAGTGCACGCATTTGTGGGACAACATACGGCAAACGTCACGTGAAACTAACGGCAACGTGACTCTCTCCAGCAAAACAAAATCGTGCAACCATTGAAATGCAAACTGGTCCATTTTAGCTCCGCCCAGCTGCAAGTGTTTTTCATCGGGAATTGAAATGCAGTAAATCTATATAGTTCATTTAGACCGATTGCAGTGTGAATGTAAATATAGGGTATTAAATGTGTTGCATATTTCATTAGTCTTTATGAACACATTCGATAAAACGGACACATGTGTTTGCTTTCCTTACTTCCAAACGATTGTTGTATCAGATATACGATTTAAATGTGCTTCTCTCTTACAGATGGAGATTATGCGACTGTTGTCGTCCTGGTCAGAGGAAAAAACATAAAAAGTCACAGAAGGAGATCGAGGCGGCGGAAGAGAAGGATCGGGAATATATGCGTGCTCGTAACGCTTTGCTGGAGGAGGAGCCTGACGATATTCATCCCATCAATAACAGGTTAGACAAAAAAGCTATTATAATGATTACTCATACTGATATGGATGAATAAATGATAATTACAATTTTATACAAATTGCCTTTTGTCACCCAGTGCGTCATTTTTTGTTTTACTTCACCAGAAGTTCATTATTGCATACTACCTGCCAATACTTTCAATACTTGATTACAGATTTGAAGAAACCAAGCATGTCCCTGATGCGGCAATTCCTTTAAAACCCACAAGTCGTAAGAGACGTCCGCGGCCCAGTGTATCGCCGTCGTCTATTGCACCTTCTCCTATCCCATCTGTGACGGCAAACGTATCTCTGTATGGCCGAGATAAGATTAAAACTGCATCCGCTATAAATGCGCCAAGGAGCATGACAGCAAGCCAACGTGGACAATGGGAGAAGTTCCGAGAAATGCAGAGCGCTAGTAACAGAGATGAAACGGGTATATTAAATGTTTTATAATTTGCTGTGTATGCCATACATATTTTGGTTAGGCTTTATACAAAAGGCCCTGCCAATGTCGTCGTGATCATGTGCGACAGGGACTACTTTTTTTCCCTCATATTTTATTTTTCCCACTTATTTTATCTATGCAAGCAGCAATAAATTAAACTATAAATGTATATGGTTGACATTGTGTTATGTCTGTTAATATAAACATAATTCACCCAATAATTCAAAAGCCTTCTATATTAGGTGTCCAAAAGCGTCTATATTAGAGGTGTCCAAAGGCGTCTATATTAGGTGTCCAAAGGCGTCTATATGAAGTAAAGGGTTAATTATTTTTTATAATAGCAATCAAATAAGGAAGGCGTATGAATATAAAACTTATAAAAGCTCGGCTATCAGTACTTGAGTACTTTGATTCTATCAGTCCGAACGATTATGATCATTTTAAAGAGAATTAATAAAAACCTGTCAAACTTGGAATAACACGTACATAACTTCAGTGTTTCCCAGGTACGCAGAAAAACATATAAACAGCTTGTAAAGGTGTTCGCGGCAATGATTTGGTTTTTGAATACGAGAAAGTCTTTAAATATACAAATTGATGTTTTCTTTTTGATGCTGCTAAAACAGTTATTGATGAAATTAAACACGTTTTGTCATCGTCCCAAATGTGCGAAATAGGATGTTGCAAGAATTTACACGAGTTATGTCTCTTTACAAATAGAAACGCAATCAAAGGTCTGCAGGCATACTGGGACATTGTAATTTTTATAAGTTTAATAGAATGAAGATATATGAAAACGCAACACAGTGTTTAGAGGCGACTTACTTGAAAATGAAAAAAGAAACACCAGTGCAGGAACTACACAATTATTCAGCGGGTCTCAAGAAAACAACCAATAATATCAATAGACAATAATTACTGTAGAATACATGTATTCATGCTAAAAATGTTGAGTTTTCACATTTCTTCCTGTGTTGCGTTTTCATATATCCTGAGACACAGTAATTAAATAAACCAACAGAAAGCAAACTCATCACCAAAAAGAACGTTGTTCATTTCAGGACCTACCAATGCAATAGCCTCCAGCAAGGTTCAGGGTGGACTTGTTAAAAAGAGTCAAGCGGCAAGTGGCATGGTCTGGGCTTTCGAGGGAAGAAGAAATTAATCATAATGGAGAAACGCCTATCTTACTCTTCAGTTCTTCACCAGCCTCACATATAATGATATTTAGATTAAGAATATAATACAGTGTCTGTACGTTTGGCGATCGATTGAAATACAAGATCGTCTGCATTATCGTCTGCTTCATTATATTTAAATGTATATGAGTTGTGTATTAGAAAGCGAAATAGGTGGAATCATGGAATGTCGCGTACAATATCATGGAATGTCTATTAGACTATCATAGAATGTCTATTACAATATAATGGAATACATATTACAATATCACAGAATGTCTATTACAATATAATGGAATACATATTACAATATAATAGAATGTCTATTACAATATAATGGAATGTATATTACAATATCATAGAATGTGTATTACAATATCATGGAAGGTCTATTATAATATCATGGAATGTCTTGTACAATAGCATGGAACGTCTACTACAATATCATGGAATGTCTAGTACAATATCACGAAATGTCTAGTACAATAACATGATATGTCTAGTACAATATTATGAAATGTCTAGTACAATATCAGGAAATGTCTACTAATACGGTGCAGATAGTGTCCAGTATGACAATAGAACATTCAAATAGCATCATATTGTTAATACGAATTGTTTAATAAAATAATGGCCGTCTTTCGATATAGTTTTATTTTATGTAGTGTCTTGTCCTGAGCGTATACAGGGATAACTTCCGCATTTAGTTTAAACTTATTTATTTAACTTTCATTTTGAAATAAGTAATTACAAATCACGCTCGAATTATTCCTGGGTAGAACCAGTGTTAAGCACATGCGGTAAATGTGTCTGGCTCAAGAACACCACACATATCCTTGGATTCGATCCTCCGACCATGGGTTCGATGCTGTACCACGGGACCACGCACATGCTAGATAATTCACATCCATCTTAGCGTACATTTGTTTATTTACTTTTTATTCAGTAGGTTAAGTATGACTATTACCAATCCTTTTAATGAACTATTTTCACCACAGTCATGACCGTTATCCAATTAATTTTTAACGGGTGTACGATAAAGATGTCATTTATGTTCGCCTTACAATAATCCTTATTGCATCTTTAAGGAGTTGCCGTAAAGCTCTATCCTGAAAGTGACACTAAGCTATTTATCAATTCCTGTTGTGGCCACAATTTAGGGCCTACTTACCATTTGTTGATGTTTTATTGAATATATTTTACATCGATTGTGAAATAAGTTTTATAACTTAAACAAATCACGCTGGAAGTTTTCGTGGGTAGGACCAGTATTAAGCATATGTGGATAAAGTGCATGTATCTTCGATGCCCATCCCTGGACCACGTTCTCCACCTTTTTGTGATTCCTGAAAATGGAGCATACTGTCGTTTGAATTCCGTTTACAGTTTTTATGCGATTGTTTTTCAATCTTGAGATGTCTCTTTCCGACATGGTATTGAGTTACTGTGTTTATATACTTGTTCTCAGAGTTTGAATTGTTGTTAATTTATTTGTATTTATCTATTTTTGTTAATTTATTTATTTATTTGTCTATTTATTCATTTGTCAGAGTTTATAATAAAGCATAATATGTGATTGTTCTGAACTGTTACTGTGTACATATTACTGTTAACCAGCCATACGTACTGTTTGCACCCATGCTGACCACGTGATCTGCATGTCCTGGTCCACTTGCGATTCCCTTAACTATGGAATGAGTATTTTCCGCTTAAAATGTTAAATAAAAACACCATTTATTAGAAATAGACTGATATTAAATAAGACAGTGTTTTCCGAAGACATGTGAGAAATAAATTTTCAATATAAATGATTATAAAAGATTGCTCTTATTTAGAAATTAATGTTTTGGAGAAAACATTTCGAAATATATTGGTTGGGTCAGTTTTAGAAATTCAAAAATATCTAAATCTCTAATCTAATAAACAAAGCGGGGCGGTAGTCTAATAGATAGAGTGTTGGCCGCTCACGCCAGAGGTGCTGGTTCGATCTCCCGATCGACCCGATGCCTCTCATAAAACAACACTCAGTACTCTGAGCTTTCATCGCAATCGAGCTAAAACAAATTAAAATAAACTAAAAATATCTAGGGAAATAAAAAGTGATATTTCGTACTTGGAAATAGCTCGACCCTTGAGAAAATGCGACAATTTCCCATTCAGCGGATTTTAATGAAATACAAGCAGGTCTAGCTTTTATTTAATCTACCCCCAGAACCTGATATCTCCAGAATCAGGTATATTAACCCTCAATGAAAAAGCAGGAAATTATATGCCTGTCCCATAATTCAAGGCAATACTAAACTGTGACGTCATTCAAACTTTAAGTTGAAGTAACTGACAAACCAACGTGCTCAATTGTGGCTTTCCAAACATTGCTATTTAACAGACCCAATCGGGGTCCGTTCTAGAGAACTAGCTTTTATTGTTTCGTCACAAAGACCATACCATTTCGGACTATTTATTGAACTGATCAAACCTGATGATTAAAGTCGGAGTTGTTGCCTTTTAATTGTCATAATATACACTATTTGATAATGTCTTCGCCTAACCTATATACTTGTAGTAGACGTATAACCATGATATCTCGGACAAGTTCTTGAAATGACCAAAGAGATAATTAATTCCGTAGTTACGATCATCGAGTCATCAAAAGTGCAATTATTGACAGTGTATGCATTCTAGAACACATAACTTTCATTGGACCTTTACAAAGCATGCACAGTACTTGTATAACCATAACATCTTGATACAAGTAATAAAGCTAGACAAAACAAAGCTTGGTCAGCATTAATCAGCCGGTCTTTTAAACGTCTCGTACAACCAGTAATTTTGCACTGTTCTACATATAGAGTAATGTACTTCTGGAACACTGGATACATTACCAATGGTACTAAAAGTGTCTTGTTCCCATATATAGTCCTATGTTGATCTTATTATTCAGAAAAAAACATGGGGTTGACCAGGTTGCCATTTCACAATGTCGATGGTTAGAAGACACCCCTTCATTTTTGACAATGCTGCCCATTTGTTATACTGTATCACTACCCATTTTTAAACGGATATAGCTTCATCAAACGGTATCCAATGTTATCCAAACATGGCAGATATTATAAAAAATATTCCAATGTTCTCATGTGTGCAATGAGATATGACATTTTATGCGTTTTCAACAAAACAAATGCCCAACCGATTGACACAGCTCGAATTTCTTAGGCGTAAGAATCTTGCTACCATCATGTAAGGGAGGTAATTCTTAAGTGGAGACCTTAATCGTGTCTATCAATTCCTAACGTAAAGTCTGTTTGCCTAATTTGCTATACCAGTTATGATCTAACATAGGTTTTAAAAGCTTACATATTTTGTTATTTTTACATTTTTATTTTATTTTCAATTAATATAATGATTTTACCGTGATACGATTAAAATTATGAAAATAGAGAAAGTATGTTCACTTTGTATAAGAACCATAAGAACAGCATCTACACTCGTCATATTTGACAAATCTAAACACTGGCGGATCCAGAGTCGAGATACATAGGTTCTGACCCCTATTGATATCCCTCAACTTCATAAAAAATACTTCAATTTTACTATCTTCATCTTGGATCACACCGAATTAAATTGGTTGAAGCTCTACCAAAGGAATTACATACTATTATCTCTATAAGTCCTTGCCCTACCTAACAAACCAATTGGACCCGCCGATGAAAAATTAAACGTACCTATAATTTAAAATGTTAACAGTAGTTACAAATGTATTATTTAAACTAAATCAATCTCAATTAAATAGTACAACTATTTTAGTAGATTTGCATGGTACACAGGGGTTTTCGGGACAGGCCCCTGTGCATGGTAGCTTGATTTGTATTCCTTGCGGTTATGTAAGCGTGTAGTTTTCACAAACGTGTTATTTTATCGTTAACCGGGAAAATGGCGGAAGGGAGGAGAAAAAAACAAAAACAGTAGGATTACTTTCGTTTTTACCATTCTCCAATACTAATGAATTACATTGCCTTGTAATATTAAACTGTTTAATATAGTTGGATAGTATTTATCCACATTGGAATAACATGTTATTCTTGGGTCGTTCTTAAAAAACACGCTGGCGGTTGCAGGTTGTTTACTCTGAAACTCACAACTGCAGCTATCCAGACTATATTATTGACTTTCAATGTGTTGATCAAAATCGGGATAAAACAAGATGGCCTCATCAATGTTGAAAAAAAAACAGCCTATTATTGTAGGCCTACTTATTTAGTTGCAGAACAATAACAATTTTTGAATTACATTAAGTCGTTGATGAAGTATAAATGGTAGGTGTATCATCTGAAACAAGGGTAAGCTTTACAGCGAACAAAGCAACCATCCTCAACATACAATATTAAAAAAACAATAAGTTTTCACCAAGAGGACAAATTCAGCATCCCAACACCTGAGAGCAAACCATTCCTTTCCATGCCAGACATAGAAATAAACACTGAATGAATACTTTAATATCTTACTCAGAAAAAGTTAAACCCAGAAGGCAACTGGACCAGATATGATCCCTGCACTCATGATAAGGGAGATGGCAGAGCAGTGTACATCATATCTGTGCATCTTCTACAGAAAATGCATATCCAGACTCCAGTGGTAATATACCTGATGTTTGGATACAGGTAATGGTCTGCCATTTTTTAGAAAAGGAAGAGGTTCAACACCTTGAACTCTCACTAACTGCCAACATTGGTTCAGATGACGACTGAGCTGTAAAATTCAGTTACTTACACTGAATGACGCGCTTGTTAGATTACTGGATGAATGGAAACAACACAACCTTGCTGTTTTAGATTTAAGCAAAGTGTTCGACTGCACCACACAACCATCTACCCACCAAACTACACCACTATGAACAGAACTGCCATACACTACAGGATGACCTGAACAATCTAGCGGGATGGGAGAAACACTGGGGTATGAGTTTCCATAGAGAAAAATGCAACATCCTACATCACATATGAGTACACCTTGAAGGGCCTCCAACATATTCAACAACAAAGTACCTCAGAGTTCACATGTCACAGAACCTCTCGTGGAATTATCACATTGACAAGACTGTGGAAAATGATAATGGCACGATTGGCTTCTTCCAACGTAACCTGTGCATCAGCAATGAAGAGGTAAAGCTTTAAGGGTTCAGCCTAAAACCTCTTGTGCGACCAAACATCATGTATTGTTCCACAGTCTGGAATCCGTGTGCCATGGATCAAACACAAAGCTTGGAAATGATACAGAGGAGAGCTGCCAGATATATGACTAACATATATTACAACATCAGAAGTATATCCTCCACACTAGTTCACCTGGGATGGGAGACAGTGGAATTCTGACAGACCAAAGCCCAGCTGACCATGATGTACAAGATAACCAACATCCCAGCCAGCCAGTATCCCAGCCCAGGGCCATACCAAATTCTCCCACTCCACTCTGACTTGGTATCTTTCAAGCAGGGGCCTGTCACCACTCTCATTCTAGTCTGTAGGGGTCTAGCAACATGTAGTCTCTAGTGATTCCCATTGCTGTGCCAGCCACGGCCACCACAACCAGAGAGGTTTGGGTTGAAGAGGTGAAAAGTAGCTGGACACACTTTATTCTTATTTCTACCCTTTTAACTAATCAACCTATGTGGCACTGATTTCATACCTGAGCTCGAAACACTTTCATACTATGAGCGACTACAAGCAGTAAATCTATATTCACTGAGGCTATCCTTAAAAAATTATTTGTTTGCTATGCTCTGACCCAGTATTTTTCATGTGGGTGGATAGGTAGGTAGCTAATTTTTTTTTTTGCCAAATTTTGATTTTGCATAGTCATTTTAAAGTAAAATGGACAGAAATCATGAAAAAAATATTTAACACTTTGAAAGTCAATAAAAAAGCTTGGGTAGTGGCAATTTTGAGTGAGTAGATAGGAGCATGGCAAACAATTTATTTTTTAAGGACGATTAAGAGGTTAACTTATTGAAACCTACAAAATATTGAAACTGATGACCCATAAATACAATATATATTGTGAACTATGTTTAGTCATCTCTGATTAGTCATACATGTGAACACAAAATGAATTTGTTCAAACCAACTCTCCATAAAGGACTGTCATTGATGAAAAAAAAATGTGGCTTTTTATTTCGAATTGCCATTGGGTTTTAATGCATTTGTATTAATTTTATTTACATTTATTATAAACACTTATCAGCACCAAAACATTTTTCTTAAAAAATATTCACCAGTATTAACTTTTTAAGATATTACAAGATGGATCTATTTCATCATTTAAATTTTTCAACTTATTTGAATACAGCTACAGTTTTTTCCAGGCATATTAAATTTTGTTTGTACTGTCGTTGCAATCTGATTGATGAAATAATATTTTATTATGCTGAATGCCAGTAATTGTTTTTATATTACCACTGCAATTAGCAATGATCACAATATTACCATCATGATATAAACAATATGCTTCAAATTTATGAATTGAGTTTCAAAATTGCACATATAACACTCTTTGTACACCAATTTAAGTGGTGCGAGTATGTTTTTCATCAATGAAAATTTATTTTCTTTGCTTTCAGTGATGACAAAGATGAGGTGACAACAACGTTGCATGATACTGCCTTGTATGTTAAAGTACTGGACACACAGTGGCCGATTGTTTATGGACCTGAATACAACATAGGATTCTTAGGCTTTGAAAAGCTACATCCTTTTGATGCAGGAAAATGGGGGAAAGTTTATGCATTCCTGAAAGGTAAGTTACTGAAATCAGTAATTAGTGGTCTGAAAGTTTTCTGAAAAAGAATGAACTTATATGACAACAGTAAGAAACATGCAAAGAATTAAGACACCAATATGCTGTAGTATTGTTGCATGGTGTTAAGTGTTTTCAGTAATATCGTGATGGTGTCTATTTGAGTACTGCCACACTGGAGTATCATGCCGCAGACACATGGTATGTTACCCCGCCCAGTCATATTATACTGACACCAGGCCGACTAAAGCGAGAGCTATCCTCTAGATGCTGGGCGCCAACAAGGATACTTGTAGTACCGTTTTTCAAGTCTGGTATGACCCAGCTGGGGATCGGACCCATGACCTTCCACATGTGAGGCGAATGCTCTACCCCCTAGACCACCACTGTTGTATATCCCTTTACTCCATAGATACCGGTTTTCCCACACAGAAGGCCTTTGAAAACAGTGCAGGAAGAGTTCAGATTGCTCGTAATGAGCAATCTGAACACTTCCTGCACTGTTTTCCACTCTGTCACTTAATATAAACATAATTCACCCAATAATTCAAAAGTCTTCTATATTAGGTGTCAAAAGGCGTCTATATAAGAGGTGTCCAAAGGAGTCTATATGAAGTAAAGGGATATGCTGTTGTAAATAGGAGTAATTCTGATGAATGGATTACTTTCCAGAATAATTATATATTATGCTTATGTTTGAAAAATCTATTTTAGCGATATCATCATGTAATCATTGATATGGTGTTCGATGGCCATGGGTTCCTTCCCCTAATAAAGCAATTATATATATATATATATATATATATGTTAATTAACAAAAAATAGTTTTCAACTTGTACCTGTGCATAAATCTGTTACTTTGTCCAACTCACGAATATAAGAGACCAGTCATGTTTTGGGGGATTTCCCGCTAATATATCCATTAAACAACCATTTTTTTAAGACTTGATTCTTCCAGGATGTATGGTGGTGAATAGGATGATGACTTTTACCATTTGAGGGTACTGTACTTCTATGAAATGCCCATTTAAAGAAATTGTGAAAGAATTTAACATGTAACTGTGTACTTAGATGTGCATGTATGGTTTCAAGTTTTATTTTGCTACCATTAATCTTTCCAAAATGTTCATTCTTCATGGTTAATAATACATTTTATTTTTAATTTTTGAGGTAACAATAAGGCATGCTTAATTTTTGTCTTTAGAGAGCGGTATGATAAGAGACGACACGACTGTGCGGCCAGTGGAAGCCACGGAACAAGATTTAATGGTCGTCCATCCCAAATCTTACATCAATAGCCTCAAGGTGGGTCATGTAAAACAGTAAATCATAAATGTGATGAAATAAATATGTTTTTTTTGTTTAAATGTTTAGCATCATATTTATGCCTTCAAGGGCTAATAGACAATCAGTTAATCTGACCACTCTTTCTTGGGATCCTGGAAGGTTAACCAGAACTCAAGCACACCCTTCTCTGCATGTAACTGATAACTTTCCCGCTTGAATCAGTGATGCGTGACAACGAGATGCAATGTCATATATATATCATCATGGAGACTGGCCAAGCAGGAATTCAAACTCACAAACCCTGATTTGATAGTCAAATGCCCAAACAACTGCGCTAACCAGGCCCGACTGAAATAAATATTATGCAATCACAGATTGAAAATTAAATGCAGTCACAGATTGAAAATTAAATGCGGTCACAGATTGAAAATTAAATGCAGTCACACAAACAATGGTGAGTAAAAAAAGTAATTGTAATTTTACCATACAACAGGAATACAGATGACTGTGTAGTTTGTATCATACAGTCAATTTCAACTTTTTGTGGTATTAAAATTACTTTTTACAAGCTTATTATAAAGTATTTGCAAACTGTTTATTTGCACATTATCAAAAACAAACCAGAATAGGGCAATCGTAACTACTCGACCATCTCTGTAAGAAAGTCGAGGTGTTTTAATTGATTTTTAAATCCTGACTTACTGACTTTAGTCTATCAAACAGTGTTACACCAGTTTCAAAACTTGAAACAAACTTAAGGATTGTATCAGTCTCATTTACCATAGTGATGAATAAATATTTGCTTTTTGTACGTTTACAGCACTAGAATTTCTTCTATATCAATATCAGGGGCTGACTAAAAATGTGCATGGACAAATATATTTATTCTCTTTTCATTTACATATTTGTAAGTAGACTTAGTAGCTGGGTGTTGATTTATGATAAATGTCGATGTTTGCTAGTGGAATTATTTATATATGTAGTCCGTCAGTATGAAATGTTGTTAATTTATATTCTTTGTCAGACAGCCATATTTAAACATTTAATTAAAAGTTAAGGCCAACATTAAAATAATGTTTGCAGCCTGTCTCCCAGTCCTAATTTTCAAACTTTGGTAGGGAATAATTTATTTTCAATATGAAAATGCATTATCATAAAAAAAATTACGATAATTGTCAAGGACTGGTGGTACACATATGCCTGGATGAAATAAAAGATATTTTTTACAAAATCTGATTTTGGGTCAGTGTTTTTTTTTCAGCCATTTTTATAGCCGTTATTGGGTCATATTCCCAATGGCAAATAGTATCTTTTTTTCCCAAATGAATGGTAAAAATTCCCAATTGAAAGCTTCAAAAATGTAAATTGAAACTTGCCATACTTCCATGATAAAATAAAGAAAGTTTTCCCCATTCTGAATTTAGTATGACATTGATTATTTAATTAAATAGCCTGATAAGCAAGTGTACTCTTTTTATAAATATATAAATATATTTAATGCAAAAAAATTTCCCAATGTTAATGAAAATGCCGCTAAAATTCCCAATTCCAAGGGTATGGGTCATCTTCCCAAAATGGTGAAAAAAAACACTGTGGGTACTAGTCATTTTTTTTATGGGTAGATTCCCAGGGAAACAGGTAGGCAGACAGCAAACAAACATTTTTTTAATTTTAGCGCTAGAATGACTGAGCATTACATGTAATAGATTTCAAGGTTTTTTTTCCAATACTAATGATGCATCTTAAATTTAGAATATTTTTTACTTGTAGCAGAGGAAATTTATAATCTATGTAAATATAGACTGCGGCATGGTCTAGTGGTAGAGCGTCCGCCTCGCATGCGGAAGGTCGTGGGTTCGATCCCCAGCCGGGTCATACCCAAGATTTAAAAATGGTACTAGAAACTTCCTCGCTTGATGTTCAGCATTTAGAGGAGAGTTCTAGGTCTGGTCGGCCCGGTGTCAGTATAATGTGACTGGGTGGGGTATCATATCATGTGTCTGCGGCATGATACTCCAGTGTGACAGCGCTCAGAATACTGTCTCAAATAGAAACCGTCGCGATATGACTGAAAAATTATTGAAAGCGACGCTAAACACCATACAACAACAACTTTGTAAATATCTATGTACGATATTTCTTTCCTATGCAAAGACTAAACTGATTTTCGCTTAAAAGTAAATGAAATGGATTTAAATAGGTGATACGGTTGCGGTAGTTACGGTAAGTATTTTTAACGAAAAGTTAGTCCCCCACGAAAATTAATGATTTCAGTATATTAACTTTGAGCCAAATAATGTATATCTTGATCAGGATGATGAGGGTCTACATTGTTTGTAAATGGTTTCCTTGATGAGAATTTCAAGCTAAGAAATATGTTTTCAGTAAAAATGTTATTCATGTACTTCCTATCTGTATGATGTTGTGCTGTCATGGATATTTCCGTATTCCCCCCAAATAAATGCCCCAAGGAGTGATAAGAGGCATTTATATAGGTAAAAAAAAATTGTTTTACACAAATATTGTGTTTCTTTTTCAAAAATAATTTATTCTGTTTTTTCTTTACCAAAAAACTGGTAGTTGTTTGTTTGTCTGGGGGTAGCTTATTTTGGAAGAATACAGTATATGTTGTCAAAGTCATAATATCAGGGATCAGAAAGTAATTAGACAAAACTATCATGTTCTTCTTCAGTTGATCTGGTGATAACAAATTGTTGAGCAATACAGAAATAATATGGAACTTTACTACCAATAACATGTTTACTTGCTTGATTTGTAATTAAAATAAATATTATATGTAGGTGGTGAAACAATTTGGTAGGATCTTATCTTGATAACGTTTGCTTATCATTGTACTTCAGCCAAACTGTTTCAGCACAAAAGCATTGAATCATTATAATGTGAAATTCAGCTTCTTATACTAGTTTAGAAATGGTGATCAAATCTTACAAACAATAAAATTTTAAAAAATACTTGTGACCATAGGTTCTCCATTGTTCGTAACCTACTGTGTGATGCATGAAATTTCATGCATGCTTAACCCTTTGCTCCATAAGCACTTCCTGGACTCTTCCAAATTGAAAGCATTAATTCACCACATATCAGCAATGGGTGAACTATGTTTATATTAACTGACAGAGTGGAAAACAGTGCCGGAAGTGTTCAGATTGCTTGTCACGAGCAATCTGAACTCTTCCTGCACTGTTTTCAAAGGCCTTCTGTGATTGGTGTGGGAAACGTGTATCTATGGAGAAAAGGGTTAAACTGTCAAACTTATAATTTTTTAATCATGTACAAATCTATAATTACACTGAGTACATCATTATCATCATTATCACTCATTATCACTCATTTCCTTCATGCAGCTTACCAGTATTGTTGAGGGTACAGTATTAAAAGAGGTAATTTTGTCTGGCATCATGACACAATCCATTTCCCTGTAAACCTTGGCACATAATCTTACTTACCGTAATCCTTCGAATATAACCCGCTACTGTATATGGCCTGCAGGCTGATTTTGAAGCAAAAGTTGGTGGAAATAGCTTGTATCCTTTAGTAACACGCAGTCATGAAATCATTTGTTTACTACTGCCACCATTTTGAAATCTGGGCAAAAGCAAAAGACAAATTTTGGTTGGCTCGTTATCGAGTTACAAAATCTTAAGACGTTAAATACTTCGAAAAAAAAACATTGCAGGTTATATCAAATTTTTATGGTAATTCCAAATCTGACTTCTGTTTCACCAACATGATATTTGAATCCTTCATTATGACTGGTATTTTATCTATATTTAATTAAATATAAATATAGTTTATGATTAATATCAGTAAAACCAAGGAATTATATTGAGAAGGAAAGGCAACTAATTGAGATTTTGTGAATGCTCGCGTATTCATTGCAAAATCAAATTCGTATCAAAATAATACCATACCTTACAATTGTGTTTGATATTATTGAAGTACTTCCGATTATAAAAATGTGTATTCTGCAGCTAAATAACAACAAAATTACAAGATATTTTACTTCAAACCTCATTATATTTTATTCAAGATCATTTTGCGTGATCAAAACGTTTTAAAACGTCTAAGATTGCATACAACTTATATTTTATGCATAGGAAAGCAGTTTTTCGTGAGTTCTGAATGATTAATTTGCCAAATAATTAATCCTTTTATGCTTTTTTTCATCATTTAGTCATGAGATGCAAGTTTCCTATCCTTCTTTATAAGTCCTTGATGAAACCATATGCAGTTTTACTGGAACCAGTCTAAAATCATGATCACACAGCTGTTTTTCTTTTAGTATTTAAGTATATGTTGGTGAAACTGTGGAGTCTGTTATACTAGGCATGACCACCTGATCAGGTTTTATCATGGTTCCTTAAAACTACTTCAATTTTTACTTAGCTTTCAACCTTTGGAAATCAATGTTAGTTGAAATTTGAGAAGAAAAAAAAAACATTGATCACCTGATTTGTTTAAAAAATAACCACAGTTCTATAAAACTGCATTAGGTTTTAATATGAAAAAACACAATGCCAGTCATGGTCACCTGATCTGTTTCAAATATTATCATGGTCCTGTAACAAGGACATCCTTCCATTTTGTGAAAATAACAATGCTGGCCTTGGTCACATGATCTGTTTAAAATTGCATATTGGTCCTATAAAATGGTTTAGTTTTAATGTGAAAAATCATTATGCTAGCCTTGGTCACCTGATCTTTTTCAAATATCATCATGTTCCTGTAAAACTTCTTTAGTTCTTATTGTGAAGGTTAGTTGAATTTATTTTTTATCTTATTTAAAGATATGAAAACTTCAAGAAAAATTATGTGCCTAGTTTTACAAGGTGTATTGCATGACTATTGTAATATCACACACCATGTTATATAGCTGACCTTTTGTTGTTTTTTGATGTCCTTTTTATGTTGAAAAATGTGAGTATAGTGTTCAACAAAAAAATCTTTACCGTTTATCATGTCTGTACTTGTACTTCTTAAAGTCCCAACTGCCGTATAAAAGTAGCATGATGGCTCTTGGGCTGGCTTTATATGATTATATACATGATTCAAATCAGAGATCCCTTATTCAAACTTTCACAGCCACCACTGTATTGTTTTGTTATAATTTTGCATGTACTACTAGATAATTGTTAATACATAAATTTTAATTGGCACAGATTTCACCCCCAAAAAGTGCTTGTTATAATTATGCAGTTTAAATAAATTTAACTGCCAAAAAAATTGAAGTTCTAGGGAGAAGCTGGGGGAGTCCATGCACTTTTAATTGTAAACAAATACACATGGATCTGTGTTTATACACCTTGAGCAGGCTTAAATCAGCCCATTAATGGTGTAAATTTAGTGTATTGAAACCTAACTGACATGTATAGAAAACAGCTGTTATGCTTGTCTTACAATGTCTCCCCTGGCCATGCACAGCAAGACAGATTTGGTGCTTTGAAAAAGCTATGAAAATTGTTTCATTTTCAATTTAGTTAATTGATTTTAATGGCATACTATTGTTCCCTCTCTAGGAGACATCCATTGCTTTAGTGCTTCCTGTCTGTCCATCTGTCACAACTTTTAGACCGGAGAACTCCTCTGATATGTATGGTTGGATTTAGCCAAAACTTGCTGGGAAAGATGAGTCTGTGAGCTTTAGTTGCACATACATGTAATCTCTTTTTTTTGGTTTGATGATTTTTTACACTAACTGCCCTTTGCATTTTTAAAAGTGAAATTTTGTCTGTTGTCAGATTTAGCTGAAATTTGCTGGGAAGAATCATTGTGTTATCTAATTGCACATGTCCCTTTTGAGTTCAGTTACTTTGACTGAGTTACCCCCTTTTGTAAATTATGTTTGTAGAACTCGTCCAACATCTGTGATGGGATTTAGCTGAAACTTGCTTGGAAGAGTCGGTGTGAGGTCTTTTTGTGCATTAACATTTCTGAATCAATGATTTTCAACTGAGTTAAAGTTCTTGACATTATTTGAGTTTTAAAATATTGTCTGTGTTTATTCTCTTGAACCAACATTCTTGTTTTCAGAAATACTATTTAGTGAAAATTTATCATAATCAAAATTGCAATGTCACTCTTAGCTATTTGTTAATTAAGGGAGATAGATAGTGAGGTATGTGGTTTAGTTCAGATTAAAGGGTATTTTTCATGACACATCGCAGTGTGACTTACTAAACATTTTTAATGGGAATTTATCAGGATTTTTCTAAAGTTTGAAATTGGATATATACATTTTTCCCCAGTATATAAAGCCTATATATACCCATTGACCCCATATTGCAAAAATATATATATTTAAACATGACGAATAAGTATATTGAAAAGGGGTTTCCTAACTCGGGCGACACGCCTTGGTTAGACTAAAATAGATTTCCCACTTAAAATTGCAACATGTTTTGTGACGTTTTAGATGAGTCACATGGTTTTATTTTAATTTCAGTTTGATCCGTTAGACAGGTATACATGTAGTAAAAATGGTTTCATCATAGAAAGAGTTCGAATGATGACTTGATGTTCATTTAGCAGTATTTAAGTGCTGTCTATTTTTAGGATGGGGAATTTCATTTCATATTTAAACTCCGATTTAAATAACGATTTTGGTCACATTTTGGTAGCTGTGCCATCCAGATTTTATTTTGTTAATGGTAATGAGATGTGATTTAATCAAATTTTTTATGCCCCCCCCCCCCCCAAAAAAACTTTTTGGGGTGGCATATAGTAATCGCAGCATCTGTCCGTCCGTCTTTCCGTCCGGTATTTCGTGTCCGGCCTGTATCTTTGTCATACATAGATAGATTTTGTTGATACTTGCTACAAATGATCAACATAACATGAGTTTGTTTGAATACACTTTGAGTCTGTGTGAGATTTCGTGTCCAGCCTGTAACTTTGTCATGCATAGATGGAGTTTAATGATACTTGCTACAAATGATCAACATAACATGACGACGTGTCGCAAGTAAAACCCACACCCGTGCCTCAAAGGTCAAGGTCACTATTTGAGTTTGTTTGACAACACTTCAAGTTTGTGTGAGATTTCGTGTCTGGCCTGTAACTTTGTCATGCATAAATGGATTTAATAAATACTTGCTACAAATGATCAACATTACATGACCACATGTCACAAGTAAGACCCACACCCATACCTCAAAGATCAAGGTCACAATTTGAGTTTGTTTGAATACACTTTGAGTCTGTTTGAAATTTTGTATCCGGCCTGTAACTTTGTCATGCATAGATGGATTTTAATGATACTTGCTACAAATGATCAACAAAACATGACGACGTGTCACGAGTAAGACCCACACCCTTACCTCAAAGGTCAAGGTCACTATTTGAGTTTGTTTGACAACACTTCGAGTTTGTGTGAGATTTCGTGTCCAGCCTGTAACTTTGTCATGTATAGATGGATTTTATAAATACTTGCTACAAATGATCAACATAACATGACAACGTGTCACAAGTAAGACCCACACTCGTACCTCAAAAGTCAGGGTCACAATTTGAGTTTGTTTAACAACACTTTGAGTCTGTGAGATTTTGTGTCTGGTCTGTAACTTTGTCATGCATAGATGGATTTTAATGATACTTGCTACAATTGATCAACATAACATGACAACGTGTCGCGAGTAAGACCCACACCCGTACCTCAAAGGTCAAGGTCACAATTTGAGTTTAACAACACTTTGAGTCTGTGAGATTTTGTGTCTGGTCTGTAACTTTGTCATGCATAGATGGATTTTTATAAATACTTGTTATAAATGATCAACATAACATGACGACGTGTTGCATTTAATACCCAAACTCCCACTTCAAAGGTCTAGGTCACAATTTAACTTTGTTTGACAACACTTTCAGTCATTTTGACATTTCTTGTCCGGTCTGTCATCTATAGATAAATTTTAAAAACACTCAGTTGATCAACATGACATAATTAAATGTCGCATGTAAGACCCAGAACCTTTCCTCAAAGATTAAGGTCACACTATCAATTTGTTTGATATTGTGTGTCTGGTCTGTGACTTTGCCTTTAACTTGGCTGAATTTATCAAGATGACATGACGACGTGTCATTAGTTAAACTTCGACCAATACCTCAAAGGTCAAGGTCACACTTTTAGTATGTATGACAACACTTTGAATCTGTTTGAGATTTCAAGCCCGTCCTTTAACTTTATAATACATGGATGGATTTCAAAAACACTTGGCTCAATTTATCAACAATTGATCTGTGACTTTGTCTTACATTTATGGATTTTAAAATAGCTTGACACAAGTGATCAGCATGTCATGATGATGTTTCAGCAGCATTTAACTGTTGAAATAGTCAGACCATTACCTCTGATGTCAAGGTTACACAAAGGTCAAGGTCACACTTTAATGTAAAAAACATGAAATTGCATGTCTCGTCTGAAACATCAGTCCATTACTCTTTATATTCATAGATACATCGCTACCTATTATAACATAATTATATTGTTATTTTTCAACGACCATTTTGGGGGCATGCGACACTTACCAGTGACATTTCTTGTTTTGTTTTAATTTTGTTTTGTATTAAATCAAATACTCTGCCCCATTTCAACTTTGTTACCGACCCCAAGACCTTCACCCCTAGCCCCAACCCCTACTCTGCCCATTTTTTTATTTTTTTTTAATTTTTTTTTTATATTGAATCAAATACTGTGCCCCATTTCAACTTTGTTACCAACTCCAAGACTCTTTTAGGTTTTAGGATGGAGGATCCTGATTTCGGTTAGTTAGTGGCAGTCCAGTTGTTAGGATGTTGGGAGATTGTTCAGAGAAGCAGGTGCTACTTTGTTTTGAATATGAATCATAAAACCATGTAGAAAAGTTTGTAAAGGTGTGCGGAACTTTCCTATTATGTTGTATATATTTTCATTAAAGTAGAGAAATTTAGTATAGAAATAAACTTTATATTACAAGCAGTGGGATTTCTGATTTTTGTAATTTCCTCTAAATTTGTACACATGTAATACCATTCTTAAAAACATGTTTGTTTGCTCTGCTTCGACCCAGTATTTGTCATGTATTTTTTGGTCAGATAAGATGTTTAGAGTCATTTTGGACAAAAAATGATCAGAAATCATGAAACAAATCAACGCTTTGAAAGTTGATAAAAAAGTTTGGGTTACTACAATTAGCCTGATGCCAGAATGACTGTTGCTCTGCCGACTGGTCATGTGACATTGTTATTACTAAACCTCATCCACCTGTCCAAGTAAATGCAATGTAGTGTTACTAAGACATCACCAGCTTGTATAAGGAAAATGGTAAGGCTGGAACTAATATCAATCACTTATTGGATTATGGACTTGTTTAATTGACACTCAGGTTAATTTTATTGGGTAGGTAGGAGCACGGCAAACAAACATTTTTTTAAGAATGGACTAATGATACGGAGGGACTAGTTGTCTGTAGTATAGTGTGGTACTATTTACTTTCTGATCCTTGTTCTTACAGCATCTTGCCATAGCAACATTATTATGTCAGATTTCATGTTTGTACATGTGTTTTTATGCCTCCATCATTCAAAGAATGATCTGGTGAAAGTGCAGTAAATGTTACTCCATTCAGTTCGTTTGCATGAGTATCAAATAGGTTTCTAATCAGTAGCTTCTGGCAGGGTCTTCATATTTAATTAACATTTGATGTGTTACTGTATTATTATAAAATACAGGTCAAGAGCGATATTTGTTAATATCAGTCAAATTATACAGTAGTTATTGGTCACCTTTTTATTTAAATATTTGGCAAAATATTGTTCATTAATCATTTTCTTTTGAACGGTCCTTGTACTACTTATATTGGCAAGTAACACAAACACACCTTTAATCAAGACTTTTCCTGTATACAGTGTGCACAAAATAATGCGTATGTATTAACGTATAACCTTTATTTACTTGAAAGTTATCAAATTAACACTAACTGAATATTGGCCAAAACTTTAATACGTCCCATAATAAAGTATAGCACAATGTTTACATTGAACTCCGTAAACTTCCCGAACAAAGCCTCAAAAACAAGATCGGAAACAAGTCTTCACGATGTTATCAGATGATTGATCGGAAACCCGAAAACGGTTAGTTAGAAATGGCAATTGTAAACAAAAAAAACGTAGCTTTAGAAACCCAATGTTTGTAATAAAGAAGTTATGCAATTAGACACTTTAGATGCGTATATCTCTAAGTTATAAGTGTATTTTCATGCTGGGCGTGTGTATTTAGGACAGGGAATTGACGGTAATATGCCAATATAATCCTTTTAATAAGTAACATTTGGTGCGGAGCTGCTGTATCATTATATCATAAAGGGTCTAGTTGTATAAACAGCTGTTAACTTTAATGTGGTGTTAAATTGAGACTAAACACCATGTTAAAGTGTATATTACGTTAGATCTGGTGTATAAACTAACATTGGATTTTAAAGCTGGTCTAACAGAGGATTCTAGAGTTAAAGTTAACATAGCATTAGGTTTGTTGTATAAAGTAACATTGGATTTTTAACACTGGTTTAACATGGGATTCTAGTGTTTAAGTTAGTCAAGGTATGAACGAGGCAGAGTTTGATATAGATCAACATCGGTCAATTTTTACCGGAGTAAGATCTCCATTTTAGCTCACCTGAGCCAAAGGCTCACAGGTGAGCTTTTGTGATCTCCTGCTGTCCGTCGTCTGCCGTCCGTCGTTAACGTTTCTAACAACTTCTCCTCTAAAACCACTGGGCCAATTTTGATATAACTTTACAGAAATGTTCCTTGGGTGACCCTCTACCAAGTTTGTTCAAGCCATCTTGATTCGTCAAAATACATGGCGGCCAGGGGATGGGGTTAGTTTACTATATAAGCAATAGTAAAAACTTAAAAAATCTACTTGTCAGAAACTTCTAGCTCGATTTTTAAATAATTTCACAGAAATGTTCCTTGGGTGACCCTCTATCAAGTTTGTTCAAGCCATCTTGATTCGTCAAAAAACATTGCCGCCAGTGGGTGGGGCAAGTTTAATTAGTAAAAACTTAAAAAATCTTCTTGTCAGAAACTACTGGCTCGATTTTTAAATAATTTCACAGAAATGTTCCTTGGAGGACCTTTCACCAAGTTTGTTCAAGCCATTGTGGTTTGTTAAAAAACATGATCGCCACAGTGGGGTGCTAGTTTACTATAAAGGCAGCTATAGTAAAAACTTCAAAAGCCTTCTTGTCAGAATCTACTGACCTGATTTCTATGTAATTTTACTGACATTTACCATGAGTGAACCTCTACCAAGTTTGTTCCAGCCATTGGGATTCGTCAAAAAACATAGTCGCCAGGAGGGGAGGCTGGTTTTCTTTATATGGATATATAGTGAAAACTTTCTTTCGATATCTGATATCCAAATATCCACACAAGGATACTATTGTTATCGCACAACTCTTCTACGCATCTGTAACATCTTTAAAACAAATCAAAATTCTAACTACTCGCCCATCTCATTTTTCTGGAATTTTGAGTGTACATGTATTATATAATCTACTTAAGTTGGGTGACTCAAGGTCACTCAGGTGAGCGATATAAGGCCATCTTGGCCCTCTTGTTATAATACATGTATATATGTGTCGAGAACAGACCCAGTTGTTTTAATGAATTGTAACAGCAAATGTATTGTACATTGACAGTGGAGTATGACAGTTGCTGGTATCACAGAGGTACCCCCGGTGGCCATATTACCAAACTTTATAGTTCAGAGGAAGGTGTTGAGGCCCTTCAGGTACCAGACTGGGGGCACCATCTTGGTGAGTTTTAAGTGTTCATTTGGTTGATTGATTGAATATTTAACGTAACTTTGATGCCATTGAGGGTGAACAGATGATCAGTTAACCTGTCATAACGGAAACTGTGGCTGGGCGGGGATTCAAACTCACAATTGGATTGATAGTCAGACTTGCTATTGAATGAGCTAATCGAGCCCAGCTCTAACGGTTCAAGACCATCACCATATTGTAACAGATAACTTTTCCACTTGAATCAGCTGTGAGAGATAAATGGCAATGAGATGCAGTGTCATAACGGAGACTGTGACTGGGCCGGGGATTCAAACTGACGACCCCTGGATTGATAGTCAGACTTGCTATTAAATGAGCTAATGAGGCCTGGCTCTATCTGTTTAAGACCATATCCATATTGTAACATAGTTTGTTTCACAAACATAAATCAATGTGAAATACTCTGTTTGCTTGTTTTAAAGAGGATTCACTTCCTTATTTGTCTTTAGGAATGTTAAGATGCAAATTAAGTACATTCTAAAATAATCTATTCACTGTTATTGTTAGAAAAATTATATAGTGGTCACTTTAACACAGTAAAATATTGTGGAGAGACAGTGCTATTATCTCCCTTTATGCAAACTATCTGCTTATTTATAATTAATTTTAAAGTCGTAATACTATTTTATTTTATATTATTTTTGTTCATATAATTTCCTACACATATATCAGTGGATCTTCTTTTACATATATACAAACAAAAGTAAAACTTCATTATGTAAATATAATAACCATGTGCAAAGTATAGAAACAAAACCATTATATACGCGAGTATCGGCCACGTTATACTGATTATAAGCACTTGTATCCACATGTATATGACCACTACATAATTGAGTATATATAGCTGAGTATATATATAGCTGTGTTTTTGCTTCTGTATCCTACAATTTTGTTCGACTATATATGATGATTGCTGAAATAAAGATATTTTGGCTCGTGGCCCTGTACACATATCATTTTTTATTTTAGGCTATTATATACTCCTGCAATGATAGACTGTTACTCAAGTCTATATTTTCTTGTTTTTTATTGTCACTCTCTTCTAATTCTCATCTCTTTACTTATACATTCATGGAGGCTGATGCCTTTCAACATTAACTTACATTGTATGTTTCTAAGGTTGCTATATATCAGGTCTATTTTTTACAGTTTTTTACATATCACCAATGAAAACAAATATATGTTCATTTAACGTAAAAGGGCTAAGTGATGTCAAAAAACGTAAATATATTTTTAGCTGGCTTAAAGATAGTCAATATGACATTTGCTTTTTACAGGAACTTCATTGCAGAAAAATAGAATATGATATATGGGAAAAACAGTGGGGAAATAAATTATTTTTAAGTGGTGATTGTTCGAATAGTAAAGGTGTTGGTATTTTATTAAATCATTCTTATGATATCATTGAACACAAAGAAATAATTGAAGGTCGTTTGCAAACTTTAAAAATAAATGTCGATGAAACTGAAATAATGCTTATAAATGTTTATGGACCAAATACAGATGACGTAACTTTTTTTAACACCCTAGAGCAAATTATAGCAACCAATAGTGAAAAATCAATAATTATAGGGGGTGATTTCAATACTATTCTCGATGTTAATATTGACAAGAAAAACGGGAGACAAGACACAAACAAAAAAAGTAGCGCAAAACTAAATACAATCAAAGATAATTATGAACTTTGTGACATTTGGCGCATAAAACATACTGACAAAAAACAATTCACATGGCATTCAAACCACAAACCTCCTATATTCTGTAGACTTGACTTCTTCCTTATCTCTGCAAATTTGATAAACAATGTTACTAAATGCAATGTCTCATCAGGTATTCGGTCTGATCATTCCTTGGTACAGATAGAAATTAATTTTTCACGTCAACCTTATGGGCCAGGATATTTTAAATTGAATAATTCAGTTATTTTAGACAAGGAATATCAGCATAAAATTAGAAAAAGTATTAAAGATATTACTGACAGAAATGCAAACACAAACCCTAATACATTATGGGAACTTATTAAAGGTACTATACGTAATGTTACTATCCATTATTGCTGTTTAAAAAAGAAAAAAGAAAAAGTAGATGAAACTAAAATTATCGGAGAAATAGACAGATTAGAAATAAAACTAGTAAATGAGCCACTAAATGAAGATATTGTAAAGCAAATAAAAAATAAAAAAGAAGAGCTTGAAGACATCACTCTTAAACGCGCTCAAGGATATTATATACGATCAAAAGCTAAAGACATTGATGGAATAGATAAAAATACTAAATACTTCTCAAATCTAGAAAAGAAAAATAGTGAAAAAAAACTTATATCTAGGTTATTAATCAATGATCGTGAAATTACCAAATCAGATGAAATTTTAAAAGAAACAAAACAATTTTATGAAAATTTATACACTAAGCAAACTTTAGAGGAATCAACCTTTAACTTTTTTCCTGAAAATAATATTGTTTTAAATGATATTCAAAAGCTATCATGCGAAGGTACTTTAACAGAAACAGAATGTGTAAACGCTTTATTTAGAATGCAAAATAATAAAAGTCCTGGGTCAGATGGCTTAACAACAGATTTTTACAAGATATTTTGGTCAGACATAAAAAGCTTTTATGTAAAATCTATCAACTATTCTTATGAAAAAGGTAACCTCACTCAAATGCAAAAGCAAGGCGTTATAAATTTAATTCCGAAAAAAGATACAGATTTAACATCATTAAACAACTGGAGGCCTATCTCACTTTTAAATGCCGATTATAAAATAGCTACAAAAGTAATTGCGAATAGAATAAAAAATGTACTACCAATTTTAATTGATAAGGCACAAACTGGTTTTATTAGAAACCGTTACATCGGTGAAAATATAAGACTTATATATGATGTACTAGATTATGTAAATGAAAACGACCACCCTAGTCTATTATTCTTTGCAGATTTTGAAAAAGCATTTGACAGTGTAGATCACAATTTCATTTATAAAACTTTCGATTATTTTAACTTTGGAGAATCAATTAAAAAATGGATTAATGTTTTTTACAACGACATGCAAGGCTGTGTTTTTAATAATGGTTACATGTCTGATTTTTTTAAAATAGGACGTGGTGTACGTCAAGGATGCCCTCTCTCTCCATATTTATTTATTATATCGATAGAAATTTTATCATTAGCTGTTAGTAACAATAAAGATATAAAAGGTATCAAACTTAATGAAAAAGAAATTAAAAAAAGCCTGTTTGCTGATGACACAACATTTGTTACTGATGGGTCAGAAAAAACTTTCAATACTCTTATTAAAACTATAGACGAATTTAGTAAAATATCCGGCCTTAAATTGAACCTAAATAAATCCACAGTATTAAGAGCAGGATCCCTAAAAAATACAGACAAAATTTATTGCAAAATGAAAAAATTTACATGGACATCTAATCAAGCAGCCACTTTAGGAATCATCTTCACAAATAATAAAGCCAAACGAGTAGAAATCAATCTTAATACTAAAATAAACCAAATGTATTCATGTCTTACAAAATGGAAGAATCATAACTTATCATTATTAGGAAAAATAACAGTCATAAAAACAATTGCCCTGCCAAAAATAACATACCCATTGACAGTACTAGAAAACCCACCGGATCACACAATAACTGAAATCACTAAACAACTTTATTCATTCTTATGGGACAATAAACCAGATAAAATAGCAAGACACACAATTAAAAAAGACTATAAAGATGGGGGATTAAAAATGATAGATTTGAATGCATATCTATACTCAATAAAAGCAAGTTGGATCAAAAGAATTTTTAACGATGAAAATACCGGAATCTGGAAAGATAATTATATGAATGAAATTAACAAATTTGGTGGGAAATTATTATTACAATCAAACATAACATATAAAGATATAACCAATAAATTCAAAAATATTTTCTTAAGGGATGTTTTACAAAGTTGGGCAAAGGTAAACTTTAATTCGGAAATAACAAACATCACAGATGAAATCATATGGAATAACTCATTTATACAAAATAACAATAAAACAATATTTTATAGAGAATGGCTGGATAAAGGAATAAAATATATTAAACAACTTTATGATTACAGAAATAAGAACTTTTATAATTTTAATACGATTAAACAACTTTACAATCTAGACAATTCAGATTTCTTAAAATACCACTCAATAATTGCTTCCATACCGAACTCTTGGAAAGAAAAACTTAAACATGAAACATACAACAACAACAACGACAGAACTTTTTTCATTGGCAGGATTTTAAAGGTACTGAAACCAAATAAAATTATATATGAGACATATATATCAAAAACAACTACCAATATTACAAATAAAGCTCAACAAAAATGGAATGACTCCTATGAAAATCTGAACTGGAAAAAAATCTTTTTATCACCGATTACATGTACTATTTATTCGAGATTGAGGTTATTTCAATATTAATATTTATATAGAATCATACCCACAAATAAATTCTTACACAAATGCCATTTCGTAAATTCAAGTTTATGTCAATTCTGCAATATGCATGTAGAAACAGTACAACATTTATTTTGGGACTGTGCTCATGTACAACATTTCTGGACAAAAACAAATGATTTCTTATCACAAAACGGTATTAATGTAGCTTTTAATTTTAAAAATATATCATTGGGCATCCATGACGACAACACAAAACAAAAAACAATAATAAATTTTGTTATTTTTTTAGCAAAATATTTCATTTTTAAATGTAAAATGCAAAGCGATATACCATGCTTTGACAACTATTTTAGATATTTAAAAGAATGTAAAAATATAGAACAAATCTTAGCCCAAGCGAGATCCAAACTGGAAACGCATAATAGAAAATGGCACTCAATAAAATTTGAATAATCCAATATAGCAACCTTATATAATTAACATCAATATGTATTGATCTTAAAATGAACATGATTAATCATCATCATCTCTCTCTCTCTCTCTCTCTCTCTCTCTCTCTCTCTCTCTCTCTCTCTCTCTCTCTCTCTCTCTCTCTCTCTCTCTCTCTCTTTCTCTCTCTCTCCTTCTCTCTCTCTCTCTCTCTCTCTCTCTCTCTCTCTCTCTCTCTCTCTCTCACACACATTTTCACAACACTGCTTATAGTACTCATATTTATAAATGTGTATTGTTATATAATAACTTGATAATGTGAAAATGAAAAAATAAACGGGCTACCATTTGGTAACTCGGGGAAAAAAAAAAAAAAAAAAAGGATTCACTTCCTTCATGAAAATAGCTTTAAATGTTTCTTAATGTGAACACTGTCTTTATTGTCACGTGTTAGGCTGCCAAACTAGCAGTTGAACGAGGCTGGGGTATCAATATTGGTGGAGGATTTCATCACTGTTCTTCAGATCGCGGTGGCGGGTTCTGCGCCTATGCAGACATCACACTGGCTATACGGTTCTTGTTCTTGTCTAACCCAGCCGTAACCAAGGCAATGATTGTAGATCTAGATGCTCATCAGGTATCAGTAGTTTTATCGTTTACACTTAATGAGATATTTTTTATTTATTTGTTTTAATGTGGTTTAATGCTATTTTCAACACATTTCAGGTTATATATGGCATGTCCAGTTTTATTGATGGAGGAATTAAAGACCTCTAAATGAATCTGGATAGAACCACTGTCCTTCCGCAAGTAACTGGGAAAATTAAGGCAGCGCCTTAGACCACCTGGTCACAGAGGACCCCTTAATGAGATACGAGTTTACATGTGCTACATTACATGCATAGTACAGGGTTCATGTAAACATTGCTTGTTACATGTAAGTTCATATCTCATGAATATTCAACAAATAATGTTAATTTCTTACATTGATATCATTAATGCACCACCATGTCTTTTTTTGTTTAACTATTGCCAATATACCAATATATTGCATCCTTGAAGGAAGTATACCAAGAAAAATCGCTTTAGATGTTAAAAAAATAAAATAAACAAATTTAAATGATCCGGTATTTTAAATCAGCACAAGAAAAAATGAATTTGATCAGAGTAGTGAAATCCATTTTAAAAATAGAAAGCAGGCAAATACTGCTTGACGACCTTCACCTTGTCATTTGGACTCATTCAAATGTAAAATAATCCTACCATAAAATTATGTAACCAATATGATGGATAAAATTGAAACCACAATGAAACTCATTTGATATGTCACAAAATATCTATTTTAGTCTAACTTTGGCACTTAGGCAAAGTTAGGAAATACTTTTTGAATTCTAGTTTATTATTTTGGCATGTTAACCCTTTACTTCATATAGACGCCTTTGGACACCTAATATAGACGCCTTTGGACACATTATATAGAAGGCTTTTGAATTATTGGGTGAATTATGTTTATATTAACTGACAGAGTGGAAAACAGTGTAGGAAGTGTTCAGATTGCTCTTCCTGCACTGTTTTCAAAGGCCTTCTGTGATTGGTGCGGGAAAACGCGTATCTATGGAGTAAAGGGTTAAATAGATATACTAATGGCAATACCGGATCATTCAAGTATATATTATATGCATGATATTATGGACAAAAATGTTTTTTTGCCAATTTTAAAAAAGAGATTCACAATCAAGTAAATATATATTAGTTTACACAATTGGTATTCCTATTGTCTGTACACATTGTAATAAGATTCTATAAAGTTGGCCCAAATAGAGAATCTTACATGAGTGCTCATTTATTATTGAATTTATTAAAATTTTATAAAAAATATATTACGCAAGACTACTGAGCGTTAGATCATTTTTTCCAACGACTTTAATAAATTCAATGATAAATGTGCATGAATGTGAGATACTTTTTATCACATCACATAACAGATCACCTCTATAAGGAAAGGGATTTATCACATCACATAACAGATCACCTCTATAAGGAATAGGATTTATCAGGCATATCAGTTTCCATCAGTCCTAGTAAGATGTAAAATCTCCAAATTCATTCACCATAGCACTTTTTGAAATTTCACAATATTAACCCTCTTTACCCCTTATGGATAAATACCCCCACCACACCCATACAGAACAAAAAGTTAATTGCTATGAAAAGGAAATACTTTAAATTCCCATACCATTCATCTGTAAAAAAAATATATAGTCCCTGTACATTATGACAAATGAATGTCATTTATGTATTCGGGAAAGTCCAAAAATGGTTTGGCTGTTTACGTATGAGAGTCGAGTAATGTGAAAATCATCAAGCGTTGAATTGGAAGTGATATAACATTAGGTTAGTATTATTTATGTCATGGGTTTATTACACTCCTGCACCGTACAGTATGTGATAATCAATAACATTGTTATTTTTCAGGGTAATGGTCATGAGCGAGACTTCATGGATGATGACAGTGTATATATCATGGACGTGTATAACAGAGGAATATATCCACATGATGGCTATGCTAAACGTAAGATTACATTTTTTTTTCAGTTCTGTTGTGAGAGAATTTTTAGAGTATGCTGATAATTCATTTCTTTTTTTTTTTCTCTTTTTTTTGTTTTGAATGGGGTTTATTGTCATTTACAACACATTTCAAAATATATATGGCATATCCAGTTTTACTGGTGGAGGAAGACCTCAGACTGAGTAAAACCACCGTCCTTCTGCAAGTAACTGGCAAACTTTCTCACATAAAGTTTTTCGGAGTGAGCGGGACTCGAACTTACAACCTAAGCGGTGAGAGGTAAGTGATCATAAGATGGCGCCCTAGACTACTCGGCCACGGAGGACCCGGTTCATTTATCAGTTGCATACCCAGTAAATGGTTGTGTATGTTGTTATGGTCGGTGCAGTTTCTAGGCTGGCTGTGTAATGGTACTGTCCCTTAACAGTTCATTGTATATTTAAAGTCAGTAAAATCAGGAAAAAAATAACATTAAATTGAATACAAAGCATCTCATCATTGAGAAATAAAATACGAGGATTTTTTTTTGTATTTTAAATCCGGCAAAACATGACAATAAAGTCAAACCTGTGTAAGTGGTCACCTCTACTAAGCGGTCACGATCACTTGTCTTAATCAGCCACATTTGCTTTTTACCCATATCTTTTTTCTTTGAGAGCAAATAAACAACATCATGTCTTAAAATGCTATAAATGTCTTAAAAAATAAATTATTTTTAAAATGGATAAAAAGCATCACATTATCATAAATAAATAAATCCAAATGGTTTGGTATATCAAATCCAACAAAACATGACAAAATCAATGTTTTAATCAGAGTGGTAAACTTGAAATGAAATCCCCATTTTTAAAATAGACAGCACTTAAATACTGCTTGACAGTCTTCACGTCATTGCACAGACTTTTTCTAAGATGAAACAAATTTTACGTGTATACCTGCACGACGGATCAAATTGCAACAAAAATAAAATCACGTTACCCATTTAATACATCACAAATATGTTTATGTGGGATATCTATTTTAGGCGCGTAGCCAAAGTTAGGAAACCCCTTGTCAAAATATTATTTTTGCATGTTTAAATATCATATTGACAATATGGGGTCATTAAGGCTTATGTGATGTTGCGTTGGCTGTCGTCCGTGGTCTGTCGTACATCGTCCATTAGCAACATTTTCTCTAAAACCACTAGGCCAATTAAACTCAAACGTCACATAGGAGACTATACAGAAAAGTTTTATCTGAAATTCAAGATGGCCACCATTACTAAAAAAAAGCTCAAAACTTAAAAAATCAATATTTATGTAAGAATGATAGCCAATTATAGTTCTGTTAGATTTGTTCAAATGGTGTCCCTGGGATTAAAACTGACCCCGCCCTGAGGGTTTAATTAGGGGATAAATGTCATTATAATAAACATTAATTAATTTTTTTTAAAAGGAAAAGATTTTGCCTATATTTTCACGGAAGCATTTTTTTAGTCAAGGAGGTTCAGATTTGTAAATATGACTGGGTTCCACTGTCTTAACCCTTTACTCCATAGATAAGCATTTCCCCGCACCAATCACAAAAGGCCATTGAAAACAGTGCAGGAAGAGTTCAGATTGCTCGTAACGAGCAATCTGAACACTTCCTGCACTGTTTTCCACTCTGTCAGTTGATATGAATATAATTCACCCATTGCTGATATGTGGCGAATTAATGCTTTCAATATTAGAGGTGTCCAAATGCGTCTATATGAAGTAAAGGGTTAAGGGATCAGGCAGGACCCCAAAAGGGTAAAAATTGGGAATTACAAAAATCGTTTTCTGAAGAACTTAAATCAGTAAAATTTGTTCATATTTGGCATTTAAATTATTCCTATGTCACTTCTTCTCAACAACCAGTCAGTCAAATTTGTTCATATTTGATATAGATTATCCCAATGATTATGGGTTTAAAGTTTATACAAATCAAGGGGCTTGTATTTACAGGAGCCCTATAAGGGGACTGAGTTTTATATAGGAATACTATGAGAAAACAGAAAATTCTAATTGTTTCATCCATTTTGATTTTTTTTATTCAGTTTGAGTTTTGAAGCATCTTTTAGTCATAACAAATAAGATGTTGTTCAATAAGAAGGATTAACTTTCCAAAAGGGGCCAGGTACCCCACACAAAATGATTAAAATTGAACATTTTAAAAAATCTTATTCTCAACAACCGGTCAGTCAAATTTGTTCATATTTGATATAATAAATTATCTCTTTGATTAAGAGTTCCAAGTTTGTACAAGTCAAGGGGCACTGGAATGTATAGAGGCCCTGTAACGGAACTTTGAGTTTTACATAGGAATACTATAGGAAAATGGAAAATTAACATTTTTTTGTCCATTTGTGTAAATATGTTGTTCAATTTGAGATCTAAAGCATTGTTTAGTAACAGTAAATTTGATTTTGTTCAATAAAGAGGATTGAATTTCCATAAGGGACCAAGGGTTGGGGGTAATATGGTTAAAATTGGGAATTTTCATAAATCTTCCTCTCAATAACCTTTCTGTCAAACTTGTTCATGTATGATATAAAGTAACCTTATATCAGCAAGAGATTAATGATTTTGCAAATCAAGGGACTGGGATATACAGGGACCCTGCAAAGTGACTTTTACTTTAACATAGGAATATTATGAGGAAAAATGAAATTTTTCATTTTTTGCATCCATGTGTACAAAAAAACTTCTATTTAAAATCTAAAGCATTTCTACTCATAACAAATCCCTATGAGTGGGAGATTGAAGTTTCGACAAATCAAGGAGCTGTGATGTATAAGGGTCGTGTACAGGGACTATATATTTTTTAACAGATGAATGGTATGGGAATTTAAAGTATTCCTTTTCATAGCAATTAACTTTTTGTTCAGTATGAGTGTGGTGGGAGTATTTATCCATAAGGGGTTAAGACGACCCCCAATGAGGGTTAATATTGTGAAATTTCAAAAAGTGCTATGGCCACTATGAGCCAGTAAAGCATCCTCAGGCCCTTTTGGGCCTCTTGTTTAAATCTGTATGTTAGTTTGTTGTTTTTGCACATGTAGAGTGAACCTGGAGTCTTCCCTCCTGTTGGCGTCCAATCACCTATAATGTGTTGGTACACTGTAAAATCCCATCCATGCATTCTGTTTCTTCTTTATTACAATTGCTTTAATTCTTAGTTATTTTTCATCTTTTCATAATGCTTTAGTTTCTAATATGTAATACTATTTGTAAATACATGTATTGAATCTGTCACTAATTGCCGCGCCCAATTAGCTCAGTGGGTAACTATCAATCCAGGGGTCGTGAGCTCATATCCCAGCCCGGCAACAGTCTCCGTGATGATTGATATACGACATTATGTCTCATTATCATTCATCTCTCATTGCTGATTCAAGTGGGGAAGTTACCGGTTACTTGTAAAGGGGTGTGCTCGAGTACTGGTTAACTTTTCAGGATCCCAGGAAACAGTGGTTAGGTTAACTGATCGTCTGTTAGCCCTCAATGGCATAAAAATGACACTAAATATTCAATCAATCAGTCAATCAACTGTCACTAATTATGTTTTAAAATGTATAAATATAGGGATGATCCAGCTTGTTGGACTGTGTAATTTCTTAAAATAAAGTTTTTTATTATTATAAGCTCGTCTTTTTTAAAAAAAAACGGCTGTTGTCATGACCCTGGCATCTTCATTGCCTTTGTCTCTGTTTCTGAACAAACTACCTATGCTATAGTGGCTAAACTTCATAAACACATTCATATTATGTTATAGAAACAATGTAAATAGCTAAATTACATAAATTTCCATACTTTGGGCTCTAAAACTTTAGGTTAAAAATTTCTGTTTAGCTCAGGTTTGATTTTTTTAAAAAAAATTTTTAAATTTTTATGAAACTTGATATTTGGCTTTATTGATATATACAATGTAGTTAACGAAGCAGGGGCATCTGTGTCTCATGGACGCATTTCTAGTTATAATAATTATAATAATTATTTTTATTGTTATTATTGTTATAATTATCATTATGGTTTTTATTATTATTATTATTTGTATTATTATTATAATTATTATTTTTATTATAAATAAAATGGTCACTGACTATAAAATTGTATTATGATGTTTTGTAGCACTCAAGCGTGAGACATAAAGCTACACTCATTCCAAATTGTTTTGGTTTTGATTTGCTGTTTGAATTTTAAATATGTATATCATTCCCTTCCCAGGTGCAATTAGAAAGAAGGTAGAGTTGGTCCATATGACAAAAGACCAGCAGTACCTGGATCTAGTCAGAACGTAAGCACTTGATATTTGCTGTAGTAACCGTAGCAACAGTATTGTGTGGTACCTGATATGAGAGCAATGTCTGACATTATTAATTAATTTTGTTGTATTGGAAAAATATGCTATCATATGATGCTGACTGGACCAATATGAAAAAACAAATGAACCGGAACTGGGCCAGTACAACTACTTCCGGTTGTTTGAACCCAAATTTGTTAATTAGATCATCTCATGATAAAAAGAAGGCATTATAATTACGGAGGTTGATACTGTTGACGATATTGATACAGATTTTAAATGTAAAAATGCACAGAGAGCTTTTCTATAGCATGCTGTTTTACATGTAAAAAAAAATCTATATATCTCGTATACAATCCAGTTTAATATAGAAAAAAAATGCTTTTCTAACCTTCTTTATTTCATTAACTTACATAAATAAAATAATTGAAAACTGACACGGTTATTAGAAGTAGTTTAATAATAAAATTTTCATTAATTATATGATTTCATATTGGCTGAGTTATTGGTTCTCAGACAGTCATATTGGCCTATTGACCGAGTTATTGGTTCTCAGACAGTCATATTGGCCTATTGACCGAGTTATTGGTCCTCAGACAGTCATATTGACCTATTGACCGAGTTATTGGTCCTCACGCAGTCATATTGGCCTATTGACCGAGTTATTGGTCCTCAGACAGTCATATTGGCTTATTGACCAAGTTATTGGTCCTCAGACAGTCATATTGGCCTATTGATCGAGTTATTGGTCCTCAGTCAGTTGTATTGGCCTATTGACCGAGTTATTGGTCCTCAGACAGTCATATTGGCCTATTGACCGAGTTATTGGTCCTCAGTCACTTGTATTGGCCTATTGACCGAGTTATTGGTCCACAGACAGTCATATTGGCCTATTGACCGAGTTATTGGACCTCAGACAGTGGTATTATGAGTGTTTGTCACAAGTATTTATACATTGTGATTTGTAATATTATATTGTAATGTTTTAAATGTTGTTGCAGAAGGCCATATTGAAAATATGATGTGTACCTTGAATTCAATTGTATTATGTCGTAATGTGTAACCTTCTATAAATAAAGATATTATTATTATTGTATTGGCCGAGTAATTGGTCCTCAGACAGTCATATTGGCCTGCAGCCTACAGCCTTGGGTCAATATGACACTACTTGGATCATTAACTCAGCCAATATTTAATATCTAACAGTAGAGTATGTAACAGTAAAGTATCTGACATTGATAAAAAAATATATTTGAATGAATAGATAGTACCCTTCATTTGTTGTGCTAAATATATATAGATATCGTGGTTTTTTTCTCCTCTTTTTTTTCCCCCAATTCAGGAAAAAATATCCCGAAATGGAAAGCAATTTTATCTTTTTTAATTTTTCTTTCACAAGGGGATTCAAAACACTGGATACATGTATGTAATATTATTGTAATATCAGATAATTAATGTTAAGAACATGATGTTGACAGTGTTACGTTTGCCAGTTTGCTAAAGCTTTAAAAAAATCCCAATTTCCATTCAATCACAATGTTTTTTTACTTCTCCAATCTCGAAGGCTTAGGACACTTCCCAATTTACAGGAAAAAAGTCTTGAGTATAACATACACATCCAATAGCTTATGACTCTTGTTCCTCTGATTAAGATGTAATTAAAAAAAATGTAACAGATAATATGTCATTTTGACATTGTGCAGTAATAATGTTACAAACATTTCAGACATCTAGATGATGCACTGAATGAGTTTAGCCCAGACGTTATTGTGTACAATGCTGGAACCGACATTCTGGACGGTGACCCCCTCGGATGCCTCTCCATATCCGCTCAGGTAAATTATGATTGCGTGTATTGCGTTGTTATTGTCTAACGGGTTTTAACATTGACTGGAAGCCTTGAAAACCAATATTAAAAACTATCATTAATTCTAAGGAAAAAAGTCGATATCACATTATCCATGTATGTTCATTAACTCCCTTATATTTCTATGTGATAATTTTAACAAAACTTAACGGTAAACATCTTAAATAATTAAACAAGGCCTAAAATAAAATAAAAACTTCATTTCTGCGTGAGATATTTAGCTTTCAATGGATCAAATAAAGTCTGAACCTACCAGCATGACTATACTTTGAATGTTTTATGAAACAAGTGTTTGTATTTTATATACAGGGTATAATAGAGAGAGACCAGATTGTGTTCGAGAAAGCCAGATCAAAAAATGTTCCTGTTGTCATGGTAACTAGCGGTGGATACCAGCGCACAACAGCGAGAATCATTGCAGATTCTATATTAAATCTGAAAGCTTTGAATCTGATACCATGTGCTGAAGCAGAGAACTGTCCTCTACCGGTAGTGAAAGGTTGTTTGTGAGTGTTGTATAGTGCTTATTGTGAGTTCTGTCATTATTTTAGATGCTTAGTTTTGATTATTTATTTATTTGTGGAGTACCGCAGTGGTAGTCTAGGGCTTGAGCGCCGCCTCACATGCTGAAGGTCATGGGTTCGATTCCTGGCTGAATCATACCAAAGACTTGAAAAACGGTACTAGAAGCCTCCTGGCTTGGCAACCAGCATTTAGAGGATAGTTCTGGGTCTGGTGGGCCTGATGTCAGTATAATCTGACTGGATGGGATATCATACCATGTGTCTGCAGCATGATACTTCAGTCTGGTCGGCCTGATGTCAGTATAATGTGACTGGGTGGGGTATCATACCATGTGTCTGCAGCATGATACTTCAGTCTGGTCGGCCTGATGTCAGTATAATGTGACTGGGTGGGGTATCATAACATGTGTCTGCAACATGATACTTTAGTCTGGTTGACCTGATGTCAGTATAATTTGACTGGGTGGGCTATCATACCATGTGTCTGCAGCATCATACTTCTGTGTGTCAGTATAATGTGACTGGGTGGGGTATCGTACCATGTGTCTGCAACATGATACTTCAAAATACTGTCTCAAATAGACACTGTTGCGATATAACTGAAAAATGGTTGAAAGTGACGCTAAACACAAACAACATCATTAACTGTAAAACAGAACGTCTTTTCTTCAAACCTTCTTACTTTTTTCTTTAACCCTTTACTTCATATAGACGCCTTTGACACCTCTAATAAAGACACCTTTGGACACGTAATATAAAAGGCTTTTGAATTATTTGGTGAATTATGTTTATATTAACTGACAGAGTGGAAAACAGTGCAGGAAGTGTAACGAGCAATCTGAACTCTTCCTGCACTGTTTTCAAAGGCCTTCTGTGATTGGTGCGGGAAAACGCGTATCTATGGAGTAAAGGGTTAAAACCTGTCACAATTTTTGTTTGCTTTTTCATAGACAATATTATGTACTGTAGGTGTTTTCGATAATCTTCTTAAGAACAGACCAGTCAAATTTGTTCATATTTGGTATTGTTGATCCATATGAGTAGGGGATTCAAGTTTGTTCAAATAAATCGTCTAGGGTATATTGGGGTCCTACAAGGAGACTCTAATCTTTAAATAGGAACTCTTTGAAAAACAGAAAAAATCCATTTTCAGAACTACATGTATTTTAAGAATGATCTCTGAAGCATTGTCTAATTATGTCAGTTTAGATTGGGTCCTTAAAAGGGACTAACATATTCATCATAAAATATTAGCAAAAGAGATCAATTGAAAATTTTGAAGATTTTTATGAGAACTGATGAGCGAAATTTCATCATATTTGTTATAAAATTAAAGTAAATACTTCTAAGTAAAGTCCTTATTTGTTATAAATGAATGCTATGCGTAGTGGCTTAAAGTTTGTTCAAATAAAGGGGATATGTTCCATTTGGGACCTCAATGGGCTATGTTCCAAGGGGCTTTTGGTTTTACATAGGGACATTATTGGAAACAGATAACCCATTTTCTAATTTTCTCATCTATTTGCTCAATTCTTTTTTTCAGTTTTAGACCTATAGTAGTGTTTAGTTGAGATTTAATCCTTTAAAGGAGATTTAATATCCTTGAGGGGGCCAGCTGGGGCCAAAAGAGGAGTTAAAATTGTGAACTTTGCTAAAATTTAAATAAAGGAATGCCTCTGCTGGTTTCATCTTTAATAATAATATGAGTAAGTCGGTACCACCTTAGCCCCCATTTCACAATTATGACATTTTAAGGGAAAACTAGAGCTGTCACTAAAACATTTCAATATGACAATCAACAGAATTAGTTTGCACTATTTTCACATCATGCTAATCATGTGCCCTTAAGTTTCATTGAAATCCAACTAAAACTGTGGAAGTTGCTTTCCCGCCACTAGTTTAGTATGACAATCAACAAAAAAATGTAAGTCCAAGGATATTAACTCTGCATAGTAAGTGTCAAGGCTGTAAAAACTTATCATGCACAACTACACATCATGATGTTAATGTACCGGTACTCAAAGTTTAATTTAAATCTGACCAAAACTTGTGAGTTTCATTACGACAAACAACAGAAAATAGTTAGGGCCAAAACAGTAAAAATATATGTCATGCACAGCTACACTTAATCATGTACACAAAGTTTCATTAAACAAAATCTGAGAGTTGTTTGTGCCACAAGATTTATACTTTTGTAAAACTAGCCAACAAATCGACCGACCACCCATTGTTGTGATTCCTATATACCCCACCCCCACCCCAAACTTCTTTCTGCAGGGGTATAATATAGTCCAGATTGTTCATAGTCAATATTGAGGTATAATTAAATAGCTAATTCTCTCTCACTTAAAGTCTAAAAACCGGTAGGTGTATGGGGTGGCGGTGGAATGGGGGAGGGTCAAAGAATTGTGTAGGAGAATAGAGAGGGAAAGAATTAGCTGGGTGAGAGGGTTGGATTATAATACATAATAGACAATTTGTAATACAGTCAAACCTGTCTGAAGCAGCCAATCAAGGGAATGATAAAAGTAGTCTTTTAAAACAGGTTGTTGCTTAATACAGGTTAATTTGCTCTGAAAGCATTGAAATGGGAAATCGCAAATATGGCTGCTTAAGACAAGTGAATGTTTAATAGAGGTGGCCGCTTACACAATTTAACTGTAATTGTAGAAATGCTTATCCATGTGCCAGAACATTCATGATGGTGATAAACTAAACCTTATTTGTACATATTCTTCATATGTTTTTTCTCAGAGAAAAAGTCGAGCATTCCACGAAGTCAAAGTGATGTTGGCCTGTTTGCCAGACTGAAAAATATATGTATGTCAAGATCATCAACTCAGGAGCAAATGAATAAAACATCTTCTCCGAGTAAGCTCACTTCATCAGAGACTGACAGCAGAAAATTTTCACAATCTACTACAGAATTACACAAAGAGGTAGAAGAATTGGACCAATACTATTTTAAAGACACAAATTCTTCCAAATCTTGTACAGATCTGCGATATTCATTCAAGGATGAATCGGACATTGACATTTCTAGCCTGTTGGATAGCAGATTTGGAACAATAGGACGACACAGCGACAATGGTAATGGTAGTGTTTGTGGCGGCCACAGGGATCTGAAAGGAAGTTCAGGTGACCAAGAGAATGCTGGGACTAATCAAGGTGATGGAAACGTTAGTTTTACTGAAGATACAAAAGTATATGACAATGCTACTGATATTGAAGAAAACATAGCTTTAATGGATTTAGATAGTGACAAAACAGTCATAACCAATGATGATGATGAAAAAATGGTCATGAAGAATGATGAAGACACAGAGTTGAAGATAAATGATGATAAAGACAAAATTAGCTTGATGAAAAAGTTTGATAGCATGGATTAGGCCATAATAAATTAATTCCTAGATTTTTATCCAAATTTAAACTAGTCATGACAGAAGGAAAATGTTTCCTAGATTAAATTTGTCAAACATAATTTTGACAATAATATATGTTATGGGGCAGGTAAAAAAACAAGGGTGGGTGAATTTACTATGGTCTTAGTTTGGTCATTTTGTTTGTTTAGTTATTATTCATAATGGTTTTATAATGCCCCGCCATTCAAAAAATGTTGAAGGGGCATCTGTCTGTCTATTAGTTTTGTCATTTCCAGTCCTTCCGTTAAAGGGATTATATTGGCATAGTACTGTCAATTCCCTGTCCTAAATACACACGTCCAGCATGAAGATACACTTTTAACTTAGAGATATACGCATCTTAAGTGTCTAATTGCATAACCTCTTTATTACAAACATCGGGTTTCTGAAGCCACGTTCTTGTTTTTGTTTACAACGAACCACTTTTGGGTTTCCTATCAATAATCGGATAACATCGTGAAGACTCATTCCCGATCACGTTTACAAGGCTTTGTTCGGGAAGTTTACGAAGTTAAATGTAAACATTGCGCAATACTTTATTGCGGGACGTATTAAAGTTTTGGCCTATATTCAATTACTGTTAATTTGATAACTATCAAGTAAATACAGTTAATATGTCAATATATAAGCATTATTTTGTGCACACTGCATACAGGAAAAGTCTGGATTAACAGCGTGTTTGTGTTACTTGCCAATATAATCCCTTTAATAAATATTTAGGTGTGTAACAGTATAATTACAAAGTACAGAGCTCGTGTGGTTCCAGCTAAGAATAGAATCACTGTCGATCTCTGCAGAGGGGTAGGAATCCTCCAAATGGATGTCATGTTCATTTTATCATTTTTTGTCATGTTCACTATTGTGGTTAAATTATTAACCCCTGTGTGGTTCCAGGGTGCCATATGAGTGATGGCAAGAATAGGATCACTGTGTCTTATGCATGTCGTAAGAAGCGACAATTTGAGTAATAGCATAGAATTTGCTGACACTCTGCGGTTCTGCAGGTATCAAAGTTCTGGGTTCATTCTGCATATTCATTTGTTGATGTATTTTTTTTAACCTGTATGTTAATTTGTTTTGTTTTTGTACATGTAGAGTGAACCTGGAATCTTCCTTCCTGTTGGCGTCGAATAACCTGTAATGTGTTGGTACGACGTAAAACCCTATTCTATTCATTCATACAAAGTACAGGACAAATCCAATAATTGTCATTTTGTGTTAAATTTTACAGGAGTTGTGGCCCCTTTGTCTTAATTTATTTGGTAAAATTTAAAATGTAGACAGTGGCATCTATGTCCTATGGACACATTTCCAGTATTACTGTAGTGACAGATGATGATCTCTTCTGTTGTACATGTATGTCTGTGTAAATCCTCTGTTTACATGTAAGTCTGTGTAAATCTGTTTACATGTATGTCTGTGTAAATCTGTTTACATGTATGTCTGTGTAAATCTGTTTACATGTATGTCTGTGTAAATCTGTTTACATGTATGTCTGTGTAAATCTGTTTACATGTATGTCTGTGTAAATCTGTTTACATGTATGTCTGTGTAAATCTGTTTACATGTATGTCTGTGTAAATCTGTTTACATGTATGTCTGTGTAAATCTGTTTACATGTATGTCTGTGTAAATCTGTTTACATGTATGTCTGTGTAAATCTGTTTACATGTATGTCTGTGTAAATCTGTTTACATGTATGTCTGTGTAAATCTGTTTACATGTATGTCTGTGTAAATCTGTTTACATGTATGTCTGTGTAAATCTGTTTACATGTATGTCTGTGTAAATCTGTTTACATGTATGTCTGTGTAAATCTGTTTACATGTATGTCTGTGTAAATCCTCTGTTGTACATGTATGTCTGTGTAAATCTGTTTACATGTATGTCTGTGTAAATCTGTTTACATGTATGTCTGTGTAAATCTGTTTACATGTATGTCTGTGTAAATCTGTTTACATGTATGTCTGTGTAAATCTGTTTACATGTATGTCTGTGTAAATCTGTTTACATGTATGTCTGTGTAAATCCTCTGTTGTACATGTATGTCTGTGTAAATATTCTGTTGTACATGTATGTCTGTGTAAATCCTCTGTTGTACATGTATGTCTGTGTCAATCTTCTGTTGTACATGTATGTCTGTGTAAATCTGTTTACATGTATGTCTGTGTAAATCTGTTTACATGTATGTCTGTGTAAATCTGTTTACATGTATGTCTGTGTAAATCTGTTTACATGTATGTCTGTGTAAATCCTCTGTTGTACATGTATGTCTGTGTAAATCTGTTTACATGTATGTCTGTGTAAATCCTCTGTTGTACATGTATGTCTGTGTAAATCTGTTTACATGTATGTCTGTGTAAATCTGTTTACATGTATGTCTGTGTAAATTCTCTGTTGTACATGTATGTCTGTGTAAATATTCTGTTGTACATGTAAGTCTGTGTAAATCTGTTTACATGTATGTCTGTGTAAATCCTCTGTTGTACATGTATGTCTGTGTAAATAGTCTGTTGTACATGTAAGTCTGTGTGTGAATCTTCTGTTGTACATGTATGTCTGTGTGACTCTTCTGTTGTACATGTATGTCTGTGTGACTCTTCTGTTGTACATGTATGTCTGTGTCAATCTTCTGTTGTACATGTATGTCTGTGTGACTCTTCTGTTGTACATGTGTGTCTGTGTCAATCTTCTGTTGTACATGTATGTCTGTGTCAATCTTCTGTTGTACATGTATGTCTGTGTCAATCTTCTGTTGTACATGTATGTCTGTGTAAATCTTCTGTTGTACATGTGTATCTGTGTCAATCTTCTGTTGTACATGTATGTGTGTGTAAATCATCAACTGTATGTGTATGTGATTCTTGGTTGTGTAGACAAATTGAAAGGATCATTGTTGTTAACATTAGTGTACGTTGCAAAAATTGACAATTGCCCATAGCATTAAATGTTCATAATATTAACATGACCATTTAGAAATGTAATTTTTTTGTCCTTTTTCTGAATTTAGTATGTCAAAAATGAATTATGGATATTTATTTTAAGATTTTTATTGTTGTTTTTTATGTCCCCCTAAAATTTTGGGGTGGCATATAGAAATCGCAGCGTCCGTCTGTCCGTCTTTCCTTCCATCTGGTATTTCGTGTCCGGCCTGTATCTTTATCATGCACAAAATAATTTTAATGATACTTGCTACAAATTATCAGCATAACATGACGATGTGTCGCGAGTAAGACCCACACCTGTACTTAAAGGTCAAGGTCACAATTTGAGTTTGTTTGACAACACTTGGAGTCCGTGTGAAATTTCGTTTCCGACCTGTAACTTTGTCATGCATAGATGGATTTTATAAAATTAATACTTGCTACAAATGATCAACATAACATGATGGCGTGTCGCGAGTAAGACCCATACCCGTACCTCAAAGGTCAAGGTCACACTTTGAGTTTGTTTGATAACACTTTCAGTCGGAGATTTCGTGTCTTGCCTGTTACTTTGTTATGCATAGATGGATTTTGTTAATACTAGCTACAAATGATCAACATAACATGACGATGTGTTGCATGTTACACCCAGAATCCCACTTCAAAGGTCAAGGTCACAATTTAACTTTGTTTGATGAAACTTTCAGTCTGATTGAGATTTTGTGTTCGGTCTGAAACTTTGTCACCTTTGGATAAATTTCAAAAATACTTAACTCAATTCATCAGCATGACATTACAACATGTCACGTGTAAGACCCACATGCATACCTCAAAGGTCAAGGTCACACTTTTAGCTTGTTTGACATCACTTCAGTCTGTGTTAGATTTCGTATCTGGCCTGTAACTTTGTCATGCATAGATGGATTTTGTTAATACTAGCTATAAATGAGCAACATAACATGAGGATTTGTCGCCTGTTACACCCAGATTCCCACTTCAAAAGTCAAGGTCACAATTTAACTTTGTTTGATGACACTTTCAGTCTGATTGAGATATGGTGTCCGGTCTGTAACTTTGTCACCTATGGATCAATTTCAAAAAGGCTTGACTCAATTCATCAGCATAACAGACAACTTGTCACGTGTAAGACCCACATGCGTACCTCAAAGATCAAGGTCACACTTCAAGTTTGTTTGACAACACTTTCAGTCTGTGTGAGATTTCAGTCCGGCCAGTAACTTTGTCGTGCATAGATGGATTTTATAAATAATTTCTGCAATTGATCAACATAACATGACGACATGTTGCAATTAATACCCAGACTCCCACTTCAAGGTCACAATTTAACTTTGTTTGATGACATCTCAGTCTGATTGAGATTTCATGTCTGGTCTGTAACTTTGTCAACTATGGATAGATTTTAAAAATACTTGGCTCAATTCATCAGCATGACATGATGTGTCACGCGTAAGACTCACATGCAAACCTAAAAGGTCAAGGTTACACTTTGAGTATGTTTGACAACACTTTGGGTCTGTGAGATTTCATGTCTGGCCAGTAACTTTGTCATGCATAGATGGATTTAATAAATACTTCAAAGGTCAAGGTCACACTTCAAGTTTGTTTGACAACACTTTCAGTCTGTGTGAGATTTCATGTCTGGCCAGTAACTTTGTTGTGCATAAAATGATTTTATAAATAATTTCTGCAATTGATCAACATATCATGACGACATGTTGCACTTAATACCCAGACTCCCACTTCAAAGGTCAAGGTCACAAGTTAACTTTGTTTGATGACACTTTCAGTCTGATTGAGATTTCATGTCCTTTCATGTTACTTTGTCACCTATGGATTAATTTTAAAAGCACTTGGCTCAATTCATCAGCATTACATGACGTGTCATGCGTAAGACCCACATGTGTACCTCAAAGGTCAAGGTTACTTTTTGAGTTCGTTTGAAACCAACCTTTTGAGTCTGTGAGATTTCATGTCCGACCAGTAACTTTGTCATGCATAGATGGATTTTATAAATACTTGCTACAAATGATCAACATAACATGATGACATGTTGCACTTAATACCCATACTCCCACTTCAACGGTCAAGGTCACAATTTAACTTTGTTTGACAACACTTTCAGTCATTTTGAGATTTCTAGTCTGGTCTGTAACCTTATCATCTATGGATAAATTGAAAACACTTGGCTCAGTTGATCAACATGACATAATTAAGTGTTGCATGTAAAACCCAGAACCTTTCCTCAAAGATCAAGGTCACCGTGTCAATTTGTTTGATATTGCATATCTGGTCTGTGACTTTGTCGTTAACTTGGCTCAATTTATCAAGATGACATGACGACGTGTCATAAGTTAGACCTAGACACTTATCTTAAAGGTCAAGGTAACACTTTTAGTATGTATGAAAACATTTTGAATCTGTTTGAAATTTCAAATCCGTCCTTTAACTTTATCATACATGGATGGATTTCAAAACACTTGGCTCAATTTATCAATTGATCAACAATTGATCTGTAACTTTGTCTTATATTTAGGTCAAGGTCATGCTTTAATGTAAAAAAACATGAAATTGCATGTCTAGTCTGAAACATCAGTCCATTATTCTTGATATTCATGGATACATCGCTACCTATTATAAAAACATACTGTTATTTTCACTGACCATTTTGGGGGGTATGCGACACTTGCCAGTGACATTTCTTGTTTTGTTATTTTTTCATGCCTGCCTAAAATATTACTGAAATAATATGACATAAAAAATGTCAATTTAAGGAAAGAAATAACTTCATTGTAATTTTTTGGTGAACATGCTTTCATGTTGCAGTTACTAACATATACTTGTATATTATATAACATAGTTTTATTTACGCATATACTCAGTACTCCAGTGACTTTATTTTGAATTTTCATCATTTTAAGAAAAGTAAGAAATGTTCTATTTGAATCAAAAGTGTACCATATTGACATATCCCTTTTCGTGTTGTGTACGCCATTTGAGCATTCATTATTCCTAGATACCCGTTTGGTTCCAAAATGACTAATGACTGATTTCAGGGAAAAGCAGGATCTCCATCTCATGTATGTTGTAAGAGGCGACAAATTTGGTATTGGACAGAATTTGCTGGATATAATTTGCTGTATCAATGTTTTGGGTTCATTTTGTGTATTCATTTGTTGATCCTTTTTAGCTCTACTGGCCAAAGGCCAGAAGTACTTATGCGATGGTTATATTGTGAAAATTGACTCTTGCCACAATAAGCAGGTAGAGTGCCCTTAGGCCCTATTTGTTCTTTTATTTCTCAATTGTGTTAATTTGTTGTCGTTTTTTTTTTACACAGAGTGGAATCTAACTTTCTGTGGGCGTCAAATAACTTTTTTTTGTTGGTTCACTGTAAAAATGAGTGCTGGGCTTGCTTAGCTCAGTTTTGAGCACATCTGACTATAATTCAGGGATTGTGAGTTCCCCTCCCTGCCAGTCTCCATGATCATTGATAAATGATGACATTGTGTCTCATTTATCTCTCACTGCTGATTCAAATGGGAAAGTTACTTGCAGAAGTGGATGTGTTTAAGTACTGGTTAACCGTCTAGGATCCCAGAGGTGGATGTGCTCGAGTACTGGTTAACCTTCCAGGATCCCAGAGGTGGATGTGCTCAGGTACTGGTTAGCTTCCAGGATCCCAGAGGTGGATGTGCTCGAGTACTGGTTAACTTCCAGGATCCAAAATGTGGATGTGCTCAGGTACTGGTTAACCTTCCAGGATCCCAGAGGTGGATGTGCTCAGGTACTGGTTAACTTTCCAGGATCCAAAATGTGGATGTGCTTGAGTACTGGTTAACCTTTCAGGATCCCAGAGGTGGATGTGCTCAGGTACTGGTTAACTTCCAGGATCCCAGAGGTGGATGTGCTTGAGTACTGGTTAACCTAAAAATTCAGACTAACACATTTATCAATGAGAGACACTATTAAGATAAAAAATCGTAATATACTGACATACTATACTTTGTATTGTGATATTTTTGTGTACGTCATTGAGTATTCATCATTCCATTATGCTTGATACTGATTGGCCTTTCTGCATGTCGCAGGGCTCCAAGGTTATAAAACGTTTTTCATGCTCATCTTGCATCTTTACTTGAACACAAATTTCCAGGATTGATATAAAACCACAAAAAAAAGCATAAACACTTGACTTAGCCTTGAACTTGAAAGCATTATGGCATAAAGTTACAGGTATTTATAGTTATTTTCTTATATTTACATTTTTACTGCAATCAGACATAACACAGAGTCAGAATTAAAACTAACGTGAGACGTAAAATGTTAAATATGATAATTTGAGAACTACAATCTGTATTTTTGGCAACAAACAGACACCATAATGATGCCTGCACAGTTGAATATTGCTCTTTATTCTATATAAAATAAGGTCTAAGACTTCCATGGAGAAAAATAATTTAAAAGTATTTTTTTCCATGGCAGGAATGTACCCACTCATAAAAATGCAAACTGGTAGGTTGACCAGCTTGGTTCCAGGGAGCCATGAGTGATGGCAAGAATAGGATCACTGTGGCTTATGCATGTCGTAAGAAGCAACAAATTGAGTAATACAATAGAATTTGCTGAAACTCTGCAGTTCTGTAGGTATCAAGGTTCTAGGTTCATTCTGCATATTTATTTGTTGATGTATTTTTTTTTAATCTGTATGTTAATTGGTTGTTTTTGTACATGTAGAGTTAACCTGGAATCTTCCTTCCTGTTGGCGTTGAATAACCTATAATGTGTTGGTATGCCGTAAAACCCTACTCATTCATTCATGACCAGCTTGGTATATTAAGACTACAGTAACACCCCTAAATGATTTTTTTATAAAGATGTCTACAAATGCACTAAAATATGTCCATCTGTTAAAATCCAATAAAGTCACTTTTCTTACCACCAGTGATGTCTTATTGTAGTACATCATGCTATGCTACTCATTTGCAGCAAGAAATCCTAGTCCCTATGAACCATAACTCTTTCTAAAAAAGGGATACAACTGTGTTGTGATATGTTTAGTCATCTTTTAGTAAGCCTACCAGTATTCATCTTCAGAATACTCAAAAGTCATTACAAGAGCAATTGTATTACTTCCAATTTTTGCTCCATAATATTGAATATGTTTTAGGCACTGAAACTTTCAAACATTTTTTTAAAAGTTTTTATACATGTGTTTATAGTTCAAATATTGATAAGTTGTTTACATGTTTTTGACTCATGTTTATATTTCGTTGTTATTAATTATGTTAATTCTGACATTTTATTTTCTAGAACTTGCATATTTAAATAAGTTATATATTGTAAATTTAATTTACATAGATCTATCGTTTTGTTAGTATATTTTGTAGTTCTGAAATTGTGGCAAATGCATAAAAGATACAAAAAAAAAAATTAGAAAGAGTTTTTTGTTTATGAAATTAACCAGAAATTTATAAGATACATGTAATTCTACAGAATTAAATGTCTATATAATGCCTATATAATGCCTATATAATGTCTATATAATCACTTAATTACAAAATAAGGCTATAATACATCTAGCTATCAATGCCAGACCAAGGTTAGACAAATAACACCAACTAGAGATGCAACACCATACCATATAGTACTTAATACTTACTATCAATTTTTAATGAAGGATATTTCGCCCTTGAGCATTGTGTAAGGGGCAAGGTTTATTAATTATTCATATAGAACTAGGGCAAGGTCATCAAAATAATGCAACAAGGCTTTGAGAAGTTCTATCTAGTACACAACTATGAACCAAATTTGGTTAACTGACAAATGGTTTCAAAGAACGGCGCTATATTATTATAAACGAAACATTTCAAAAGTTAGAAATTGGTAGAGGTCAAGTTTACATAAAAAAAAATGATGCTTGGCTTTGAGTGTTGCACCCATATACACTGCTAAGAACTAAATTTCGTGATTGAACCTAACAGCTTCAAAGAAATACATGTATAACCTAAATGCACAACTCATTATTTTATAGACGTAGTTAATTATCTATAAAGGTCAAGGTCATCCAAAACATGCTGCATGGTTTCATGTTGTGTTGACCATTACTCAATTATAAATAAAAGTTGGTAAGTGGTGGAACAAAAAAATGTAAAAAAATACAAACAAATGCAAAACGTTACATTTTGCGGATAAAGATTATTATTGGTTGATCAAGGTCAAGGCCATTCCAAAACTATGGTATGCTTTTGGTAGTTTTACTTTTTACTAAACTAAGAATAAATATTGGTGACTCTTGGTCCGACAGTTTTGAAGAAATGGAGCTCAACACGACGAAACATTTTGTAAGCCAAGTGGAGGTCAAGGTCATTTAAAAAAAGATGCATGTTTTGGGGTCGTACTATCCATACCATAACTATGGACCAAGTTAAGCTGCTCTCAGTCAAATAATTTACAAGAAACGGAGCTAAACACAAAATATTTTGTAGGTTTAGTTACTTTTTCACAGAGGTCAAGTTTATCTGAAGAAAAAAAATCTGCATCGGTTTGAACAGTACTACCCATAATGCAACTGATTACTATGGAACAGATTTGGTGAATATGGACTCTCTAAAAAAATAGTTTATTTAGTGTTATATTCAGATGAATATGTTTGAAATTAAGAAGGTCATATTATTTCATTTCTGTGATATCCTCTGAGATAGCAACTGAAAATTTACCAAGTTTTTAATTTCATAATTTAGATATTTATTAGATTTTTTTTTTTTCATTTTAAACCTTACTATCAAATACACATCATAAAATTTTCACTTAATTAATAATTTTTTTTAAACAAAAAGTATTGAACCATGAAAAAGATCCAACTTTATAACCATTGAACCATGTTTTGTATTAAAACTGGGAAAAATGTGACACGATTTATAAACTGTGTAGGTGAAATGATTTATAAACTGGGAAGGTGAAATGATTTATAAACTGGGAAAGTGAAATGATTTATAAACTGGGTAGGTGAAATGATGTATAAACTGGGTAGGTGAAATGATTTATAAAATGGGTAGGTGAAATGATGTATAAACTGGGTAGGTGAAATGATTTATAAAATGGGTAGGTGAAATGATGTATAAACTGGGTAGGTGAAATTATTTATAAAGTTGGTTGGGAAATGATTTATAAAATGGGAAGGTGAAATGAAGTATAAACTGGGTAGGTGAAATGATTTATAAAATGTGTAGGTGAAATGATGTATAAACTGGGTAGGTGAAATGATTTATAAACTGGGTAGGCAAAATGATGTATAAACTGGGTAGGTGAAATGATTTATGAACTGGGTAGGTGAAATGGTTTCTAAACTGGGTAGGTGAAATGAAGTATAAACTGGGTAGGTGAAATGATTTATAAACTGGGTAGGCGAAATGATTTATGAACTGGGTAGGTGAAATGATTTATGAACTGGGTAAGTGAAATGGTTTCTAAACTGGGTAGGTGAAATGATGTATAAACTGGGTAGGTGAAATGATTTATGAACTGGGTAGGTGAAATGAAGTATAAACTGGGTAGGTGAAATGATTTATAAACTAGGTAGGCGAAATGATTTATGAACTGGGTAGGTGAAATGATTTATGAACTGGGTAGGTGAAATGATTTCTAAACTTGGTATGTTAAAGGACAAAAACTAGTGAGACTTGGTTGAGACAATAATTTATTCTACTATATAACAAAACAACACTGTACAAGATCAATGGTGATATATGTGTATAGATAATGCAAGTAAAGGAAACAATAATGACATGTTCAGATCTGTGACATAAAAAATAATTTGTGAAAAGTTTGTGAAAAACAAAAACAATTCCATTCATGGCCGAGTACAACCAACCATATTCTTAAATAAATAAAATCTCTAAATTTATATGTTTACGTTAAAGGGAGTATATCAGGAAAAAACGCTATATATGTCTTTAAAAATAAAATTATTTTCAATTGAATAAAAAGCATCTCATTTTCATTAATAGAAGAAATGCGAATGGTTTGGTATGTCAAATCCACCAAAAAGTGACAAAATCAATATCTAAATCAGAGTGGTAAACTTGAAACGAAATCCCAATTCTAAAATAGACAGCTTGTAAATACTGCTTGACTACTTTCACATCATTTCAACTCTTTCTTACACAAAACATTTTTAACTACATGTAAACCTGTTTAACTGTCAGATCAAATTCAAAACAAAATGAAGTTACGCAACTCATTTAATATGTAACAAAATATGTTGCAATTTTAAGCGGGAAATCTATTTTAAACCTAGGCGCGTTGCCAAAGTTAGGAAATCCCTTTTCAATATATTATTTTGGCATGTTTGATTACGTATCCTTTAGGCAAAAGGGGGTCAGTGGGTATATATTGGAATGCTGAATTAGCTAATTTAGTTGCGAGTGTTAATGGATATTTGACCATTCATTGTGTGGCAAAAAAAGGTGTATTCATGTATCATTTAATTTGAATGATTTTATTCCAAATAAAGCAGAAATAAAAAAAACAGGCATATTTCTGAGTTCATATACTTTTTGAGTCATTCATAAACAAATTATTTTTAAAAAAAAAAAAAACACTTTTCAACGCAGACTATCTTTATGAAATTCTTTATAAAAAACACACAACATTTTTCTAACCCGCCTACACAGATCTGACAACACATATATTGTCATATTTGGTGTTGAGACAAAGAAAAGCACACTGTAAGAAGAATAGTAATAAAATAAATAATGCTGTGAAAAAAGGACAATTACTGGTAACAGAATGTGTATTATATACTTTTCATATTCATAATTTAGGGAAAAAACTCAGCAATATTATCTACCTTTCATATACATATACTGGTAATGTAAACATGTTGACAACATATTGTCGTGAAGCATGCCCAAAATACATTGCGGTCTTGATATAGCTTGGTCCAATATAACGTGAAACTCTGTATAACACGGTTTTTCTATGGCACCTAAATTTAAAATTGATCTTTTCAATCAGATGTATGAAAAATTATGCTATAACAAATAATTAAAAAATCTGAACTAAATCGCGAAGTTTTTGCCAGCTTGTAAAGTTTTTTACAACTGTCACCAAGTGTTAATATGTGCATCAATTACACCCGACTGACACGACGACAACAGTTACTACTTACGGTTATTCACAACAAAACTTTTATCTGATTGATGCCAATATAAAGCAATTATCTGTCTTGTTTATCACACATTTATTGTCATGTTTTTCGCCAAGCCAACTGTTCACACTTTAGACTTGCCAACGGACGCTATACACAGACTTCTAACTAGGTGGCTTAATATATAGAATCATACGTCTGTTGCGGGATTTATAGTGCATAAAGATGGCTGACATAGAATATCTCAAAACAAAGGTATTTCTGTTCAAAATATTAATATATATGATAAAAAATATATAACAGAATAGAAACAATCTAAGTAATTATTTCACAATAAGTTACACTATATATTGAAAGAAACAGAAAGAAAGACGTTTGCATAAAGTTCCACAGATGTCTCATTTCACATGTGAGATTTTCCATAGGCATGCTATTTATAATGCTGTTCCGCCTATATTGCGTTCTGGCTCTTTGGCTCCCAGGAACCGTGTTATATCAAGACCACAGTGTATGACACACCTACCATACTTTGTTCAGATAAGCTAAAAACAAGTATTCAAATTTGACATTTGTTTTAAATAATGTTTTATTCACACAAAAAAAAGTTATGCATTTGGCCCCAGTTTCACTATACATCTCAACTTGAGATTTTCCTCAAATCAAATCTTTGAACTGCTATAACTATATTTACATTGTTCAATTTGCATTTTATCTATTACCAGTGAATCAGCATTTGTCTCAACTTCAAATCATTGGGGTTACTTAATGTAATATATGTTCAAGTTATCAATCAGAAATTTAAGATTTTTCACTTGAGGAAAATCTCAATTTGAGATGTTTTAAATAGTGAAACTGGCCCTTGTCCAATTCAATGCAGATATTGTGAAATTCATAATCTTTATATTCTATGATGCCTATCCTCTGAGAAATTAACCGTCAGATGACCAGGTAAGTATTTGTTTGTTTAGCAATGATAAGCAAAATAATTGGATAATTCCTGATCTGATAAAGACTATACAATGTTTTCTCTCTCTCATTCACTAAAAGTGTCACAAAGCTGAATTGTTCCAGGAAGTGATGTAATTACCAGAGATGTGGATATAAACAACGAATACTGCATAGACAAGTAGATAGTATGTATAAGCCACTGTGTTAAATTCACAAAAATCTACAATAGATTGGCAGTTGGTTGTCCTTATCATTGTTACAAATTAGTTAATTGCAAATTTACTTTAATATCAATAAATTAACAATTTTTTCAGTTTGAATTGTTCCTCAATAAGTTCTTTATGCCAAACATATTCAAGAGTTTATATATATTATGTTATATAATAAAAACAACCTTTTTTCTTTCCAAATTGATATTAACATTTTGTAACTATTGAAAAAGGAAACATGATGCATTTACAAGACTCAAAATATTGATAGAATTTTTCTAGCAATACAAGACACCACAATGTTGAACCGTGAGTGTTGTGGTTTCAATCTTCCACCAAGACTAGTGTGGTATCCTTGAGCAAGACACTTCTACAACATATGCTTGTACTGGTTTTACCCAGGAAGACTTTGAGTGTAAGAACTTCTTTCACAATCGAAGTAAAATAAATAAGTTCAAACTAACACACTGTAAACTGACAAAGAGTGCGTCATTTCATGTCAAGCCCCACAGTCGATTCCTTTTTTCATATATTTTTTGTTGTGTACTCATTAGTCAATCAAATTGTATGGATAATATTAAACAGCAATGCTCACTTTTGTCAATTGTTTTACATGTATTCGAATTATCATTTGAACTTTTTTCCTTATGGTTTAAGCCCGTGTGGTTCCAGCTAAAGTAGAATCACTGCCGATCTCTGCAGAGGGGTAGGAATCCTCCGAATGGGTGTCATGTTCATTTTATCATTTTTTGTCATGTTCAGGAAAAAACGCTATAAACGTCTTAAAAAATAAAATTATTTTATAAAATGGTTAAATACATCTCATGATCATTAATAAATTAAATTTAAATGGCTTAGCGTGTCAAATCTACCAAAATATGACAAAATCGCTATTTAAATCGGAGTGGTAAACTTGAAACAAAATCCCTACTCTAGAAATAAACAGCACTTAAATACTGCTAGACAACCGGCACATCGTCATTCAGACTCTTTATAAGATGAAACAATTTCTACTAGTGTAAAACTGTATATCGGATCACACTGAGATCAAAATGAAATCACACCACTCATTCAATATGTCACAAAATATGTTGAAATTTTAAGCGGGAAATCTATTTTATTCTAACCTAGGCACGTAGCATGTTTAAATATATATCTTTTCATCAATATGTGGTTAGTGAGTATAAACAGGCATAATATATTGGAAAAAAAATGTTTATAGCCTGTTCTAAAATTTTGAAAAGAATCCTGATAAGTTCCCTTTAAAATATTTTTTTTAGCAAGAGCCAGGTTATGAAATCATTAAAATACATGCACAGGTTAAAATCGAGATCACTAATTAAGACAAAATTATCTTTTAGACTAGCTACCACACATCAGTAAGGCATACTGGTACAAGCTATAACATAATTAGTTTTGGTTGTGTTTGCACCACTCATTGTAACATGAATACTACACATACAATATTCGTTTTTTCTTTTCATCAAATACTAAACATAAATCATAGGTACTTCCAACTGGTGTCAACATCAGTACGACACTAGTTAGTTACTGCAGAGATATAACAATCTTACTGCAGAGATATAACAATCTTACTGCATTGTTACTGCTGAGATATAATAATCTTACTGCAGAGATATATCTTAGTGCAGAGATATAACAATCTTAGTGCAGAGATATAACAATCTTACAGCAGAGATATAACAATTTTAGTGCAGAGATATATCTTAGTGCAGAGATATAACAATCTTAGTGCAGAGATATAACAATCTTACTGCAGAGATATAACAATCTTACTGCAGAGATATATCTTAGTGCAGAGATATAACAATCTTACTGCAGAGATATAACAATCTTACTGCATTGTTACTGCAGAGATATAATAATCTTACTGCAGAGATATAACAATCTTAAGGCAGAGATATATCTTACTGCATGAATATAACAATCTTACTGCAGAGATATAACAATCTTAGTGCAGAGATATAACAATCTTACAGCAGAGATATATCTTACTGCAGAGATATATCTTACTGCAGAGATATACCAATCTTACTGCAGATATAACAATCTTACAGCAGAGATATATCTTACTGCAGAGATATAACAATCTTACTGCAGAGATATAACAATCTTACAGCAGAGATATATCTTACAGCAGAGATATACCAATCTTACTGCAGATATAACAATTTTACTGCAGATATAATAAATGCCAAAAGCTTAATTAATATGCCTTTTCTTCACCACTAGCCTAAAACTTAAAATATTACAAAAGAATCGGGTTTAATGCTTATAAAACTTAATTATCAAGTCAATAGCCCAATTCATTTATTCACATATGACCTTTTGACAATATTTGAAGTGAAACAAACATAACAAGGTTATGGTGTACAAAATACAGGTTCATATTTAAAAAAATTATTCCGGGTGCTGTGGCGATTAAAATTCTGGTGACAGTACCTCAAAACTAATAAAAAATTCTGGTGGTGGTCCTTTAAAAAATATTTTTTTCTGAAATAGCTCGAACTGACAATCAATACATTGTATGTGTTATATAATTTACACGTTTTAACCATTGCTTCAGACAGGAAAAAAAGAGACCATTTGATAGTTATATCAGAGCCATTTTACCTAATTGATGCATTTGGTAATACATGCTTTGCCACAGAATGATTATCTTATTTCAAAGTCAAGTTAATCAAATATTTTAAATATTCAAAATGAAAATAATATCTGTGAAATAATAATTAACATCCGTAACTCCCAGGCTTTACATGCCAACAACAAATTAATTGTAATAAATCACTTCTCTTATTTACATTATATTATATACACAATGTTCTTTCATGATTGTGAAAAGTTTGTTTATAAAATAAAATGGTTACATAATGAAAATACAAAACAAACATAACCATACCATTACAGGCAGTATAACAAACACAAATATATATTTTTTAACAATTTTGAATTTAAAAAGATTATTTGGTATCCATTCAAGCACTATCATTCATTTATTTTTACAAAATATTTAGTGTCATTATTATGCCATCAAGGAGTATCAGATAATCAGTTAACCTAAGCACTGTTTCCTTGGATCCTGGAAGGTTAACAAGTACGCAAGCACATCCAACCTCCACAAGTAACTGATAACTTTCCCACTTGAATCAGCATTTAGAGACAAATGATAATGAGACCCAGTGTTGTATATCAACCATCATAGAGACTGTGGCCAAGCGGGGATTCAAACTCACGACCACTGGACTGTTAGTCAGACGCGCTACCGACTGAGTTAATAGGGCCTTGCTTTTACAAAATATACAAGATGCACTTTTGAAAACCATAACCAAACAATTGATTATTAATTAAACATGACAGAAGGTAGCTTTGCGCATGACAAACTAACAATCGTTAAGCAATGGTCACAAAAGCTCACCTGAATTAAAACTTTCACTCTTTACTTTTAAGTATCTAGCTTCATTATAAAGCTGAACTTCAAGTTGAAGAAAAATACTCCAGATCTTATTAGAATAGATTAGTATAATTCACAACATAGAATGATAAAACCAGAATTTACTGGGCTGCATTCATTTCGCTTAAATGTTAAATTTGTAAATATTTGATAACAGAAGTCAAATGTATGACATGTTCGCTTTAAACGTTTACTAACAGAGCAAACACTTATGAGAGCTGTTTGCTTGTGTATAATCAAATGACTTGGAGAATCACAAGAAATGGAGTGCAGCACCGATTTCCATGTACATGTACTTTCTGTTCGTTTGGTCACTGTTTGCATTTATAAACAGAGCATTCATGTTTAAACATGCTGAACTCAGCTCTGTTTAGTAAATGGGTCCCAATATACCACATGTCCCCTGGGGGCAAATATAATTTTGACTCCTAGCTCATGATTTGAACAAACCTGAGACATCTTCATGTAAGAATGATTCACACAAAGTTTGGTGGCATCAGAGAATAAGTTAACGCAACCAGACAGATCACAAAACTCACCTGAGAGCCTTCGACTAGATTTGGGTTTTTTCACCTTCCGTATCAGGACTACACACAAGATTCTTTACATTTTGGTCCTTAAAACTTTGACAAACATTAACAAAAAATATACCATTGCTTTAGATCCTAAGAAACTGAAGTAAATTTCTTGCAAACATGAAAACTGACTGAAACAAATCAAAATAACTAAGAGGTGTCCATTGGTTCAAATTGTGTCTCGGTTGTAACATGTGCCATTACAGAGTTATCTCCCTTCTCTGATTGTGATACAGGGGCAGTATTGTTTCCCTTGGATGGATTTTCTGTTATGATGGCGGGTGAGGGCAGTGTTGTATCAGTAGCTAATGACAATGAACTATCTCCCGACTCATTAGGATTACTCCTAATTGTTTCCTGATCAATTATATTGTTGTCCTTTGTATCAACAAGCAGGTGTGTGTCCGGAACTACAACTGAAGCTTTTTTATCGGTACCGATATTTGGTGGTAAAACTGTCCTGGCACTTGCTGTACACTCAATTTCAGGTTTCTCCTCGACACGAGATTCTTGCAGTTTTGTTGGGGTATTACAACTTGCCACGATCTTAGATACAAGTTTGTCCTGTTTATTATGTTTTGTGTGAACAGAGGATAGCTGCCTGTCTACAATGTGTGATTTATTAACGTGAGGTAACGGTTTATCAGATGGGACATGTTTATGGCCATGGTGAACACTATTTCCATCTTTTTCATGGGAACTCTGGTGGAGGATTTCCTTGATTTCCATCTGCTTTTTCATCCCTGATGAAAGTAACTTTGATTTGACTTTGTCCGCACTACTAGCACTCACTTTCATCACTGCAGGGGATGGGTGCTTCTTTTTGGGAGTTACCTCACCTCTAGATACTGGGTCAGATAAAACTTTTGTGGGGCTATCTGTTTCTGGAATACATGTTCCATAAGCCCCAAGCTGCTTAACCCCTTCAATATGTACATGTTTTTCATGGTTAGCCATTTCAGAATGTTCCTTTCTAACACTTACTGGTTTGGAAACATGTACTTTCTTTGCTGGTGTGAGAGAACATTTCTCCCCTTTATCCTTTTTCTTATTCACTTCCACATTTGTATCAAGACTATTTTCATTTTGTTTAATTTCATGTCCTTTTTCATGCTTTGATTTTTTCTGTTCTTTAAAATGGCTTGCTTTATCAATGCCTTCCTCCAATTTAGCTTTTGCCAACTTTTCAAGCTTCCTTTCCTTAGCCAAAATGGCAGCTTCCCTTTTTTCTTTTTCCCTCCGTATACGGTCTTCTTTTTCCTTTGCCCTACTTTCTTCCATGATGCCTTCCAATCTTTTAAGATCCTCTAGCAGTTCTGTATCGCTCTCCATTTCTGGATAGTAGTTCCTCAAGCGTACATGCCAAGCAACACTAGTGACAGCAGATACGGTCTTGAACTGGTGAATGACGTTACGGGGGATGAAGTAGATGTCGTTGTCTCTCAACTGAATCCTGGCATACCGTACGCCTTCACGGTGCAGATAGTTCAGTTTCGCATCCTCAACCCACGTTATACACTGAAATACATAGTTCTTAAATTAAAATCAAACATCAATTAGATTGGTCTTACAATAATTGATCAGTTCAAGGTATTTGAAAGCTTTACTGGTACATGTATATAGTTGTTGTATTTTTTAAATGAACTGCATTGCAATTTCTATGAAATATATCAAGAACTTGCATCCCTCTGTTAAATATTGATAAAATAGCATTTGAAGAATTAATAATTTGGCAAATTAATCATTCAAATTTCATAGGCCACTGATTTTATTAACAATAAATGAAAGATGTTTATAACCTTATATGTTGTATAATGTTTTAAACACGCAAAATGATATTGAATTTCCTTGATTTTTTAGTTGTAGTGTACAAGGATATTTGAAAACGAGATATTGCGAGATTTGTGCAAATATGCGAGCGTTGGTAACATCTCAATCAGATGATTTTCTTCTTTATACAAGTTCTTGCTTATATGTTTCAGGAGCAAAGCAAGAAGGTGGCACAGATGCTCTTCCTCATCAAGTAGGTCATGGTCAGTGACTTTTTTAACACAATGGTGATCAGTTTACAGAATCAATACCTATTAAAACCTGAGCTGAACAAAATATATATACTGTTTTTGTATAACATGATATGAATGTGTTAATGAAGTTTATGTAGCTTGTTCTGAAACAGAGGAAAAGCTGAGTTTAATATAAAACTAAAACCACCTATGATGATGTCAACAACGCCGCTGCTGAAGCAAGGGTCATGACAATAATCTCTTTGATTGGTCATGACAATAATCTCTTCGATTGGTTTCAAAAAGACAAGCTTATAATCAAAACCACTTAACAAAGCACCAATGATTTATCTAATAGAAATTATTCAATCTTAATAAATATTTAATCCCCCAGACTGGCCACAGCCTGAGATAATTAATATACACCATTGTGTCTCATTGTCACTCCTCTCTTACGACTGATTCAAGTAAGATAGTTATCAGTTACTTGCAGAGATGGGTGTGCTTGAGTGCTTATTAACCTATCGGAATTCCAGGAAATAATGGTTTGATTTAATCATTGCCTGTTAGCCTTCTATGGCATAAAATGACGCTAAATATTCAAACAAATTAGATTACAACTAGATTACTAGAATTTTTCATTTCAATACCTAGATCCAAGTGGCCCCATTACAATTCAAACTTTCCTCTCAATCCAGTCTACCCACACACTGTTATCATGACAATATTGATGAATATTCTAAATGTGTTCGTTGGAAACTGTTTTGCTATTTCTAACAATCATGACCTGACCCAAATGGCCCCACATACATTCACAACCTTTCACTCTATCCACACAAGTTTCCTGACAATATCTCACTTCTTACAGAAGTTATTAGTCGGAAACTGCTTTTTCTATTTTCAGCAACAGTAACTGGACAAAACCCCAGTTGCCTGGTATACAATCCAAACTTTTCTCTCTTCATCCAGTCTATCCACACGCCAAGTTTCATGGCAATATCTCATTCCCAAGAAGGGACAGGACGGGAAATGATGTGACAAGACCAAGTGATTCCTCTATACAGCCATCAGCATACCTTGTTTTGGTGCTAGAGTAACAACACAACACTTACCTGTGACACTGGTGGTTCATGTAAGTCCAACTGAAGTTTATCCACTAGTTGCAGGAAATCCCCAGGATGAAAACATATCACATCCTTCACTATCCTGTCTTGTGTGGGACTGCAAAATAAAATAAAACTCAAATAGTGCTGGAAATGACATTATTATTAACATTTGGTGTTAAGCATGGTTATTTTTTTCTATCATTTCTGCATCTGTTTTATATATTTAGCATATTTTGTATTTAGGTGGTAAAATAGAAATATATATATATAATTACAATAATTAGTACAATACAGTCGAGACTGGCAGGACGACTAATCTATATAATGATTCCTCATCCTCTCAGCAGGGATTGAACTCACTATGCCTGGATTGATAGTCAGACACGCTACCGACTGAGCTAATCTGGCCCAGGTTGTAGAAGATTAGTAAGTTTAGGTTCTGCTTTTTTTCCTTCTGAATATTAAACTTGATCATTCTATGTAAAATCTATTTTGTTATGTGTTGTTCAGGTTTAAGAAAACAAGTATATGATGTTAAACGAATATTTGTCAGGAGCCTGTGATAGAAAGAATGAAACAAACAAACAATTTAAATACAGATGCTCTGGACCGATAAACATTCTTAAGATGCAATTAGGATTCAAGTTAACCCTTTACTCCATAGATACGCGTATTCCCGTACCAATCAGAGAAGGCCTTTGAAAACAGTGCAGGAAGAGTTCAGATTGCTCGTGACGAGCAATCTGAACACTTCCTGCACTGTTTTCCACTCTGTCAGTTAATATAAACATAATTCACCCAATCATTCAAAAACCTTCTATATTAGGTGTCTTAAGGCGTCTATATAAGAGGTGTCCAAAGGCGTCTATATGAAGTAAAGGGTTAAGGCATACCAAGATACGAGCAGCTTCACCTTTGCTATATGAAAAGGCAATAGCTTATGAGTATTCATAAATATGTTTTATAGTTGTTAACGTTTTGTGAGTGAAACAAGAGGTGTTGGAGAGACAGCGTGCTTGACTATTTCGACGTTGTTCTAAAACAACAGATTTTTCAGGAAATAAGTACCAAATGGAAGACAACTAAAACTCAGGGGTGGTAAAATTAAGCTATAATTATTGCTCGTCTGTTTCAAAAAAAAATAATAATAATAATTCACCAACACTGAAAACAACAAAGTGAATGGATGGCTCAAATTGCCTTAATATTATTTAATTCAGCTTTTGTCATTTATTACATTTGTCTTTTAAACTTTAAAATTGCTTTATAATTTGTAAATTCATTAACCATTGCTGACAAATAACCCCAATAGGTGTGCCAATACCTAACTTAAGAAACATCATGTATGTATAATAACCCTAAATATTTCAATTGCATGACTAGTATAATATAAGTTGGTCAAGCAATACTAGCACAAAAATTAAACATTACCTGAAATAATTCCAGCAAGAATTTAAAACAAATTGTAAGCTATAGTTGAGATGATCTTCTGTTTCAAGATTAGTTTATCAATGTTTTACATATTTGATACAATAATGCACTATCTTCAAATCATATGGTAATATACCAGTTCTTGTTAATTGATCTATAGTCTTGTACCAACACATACAGTAAATCAATGCAGAATATTCTTCTACATTTAAAGTTGTTCAGTTTTATACATATATACATATACAATATAAGCCACTAACTTCACATCTGAGGGTAATAATTCAGTTCATTAAAATGGATCTATAGTTGATATGATCTTGTACCAGCATGCATAGTTCATCAACAGCTGGATACCCTTTTATGAAAATGAAGAAAATATTTTTACAAAAAATTAAACTTTCATGAAAATGAAAAAATTAAAATAAAACCTGAAAAATTTACCCTATTTGTCAAACATCAAAGCTCAACAACTTGTACTACAAACTTTAAAAAACATAAGTTCAAAAAGGGCCATAACTCTGTAAAAATGCAACCCAGAGTTATGGGCCTTGTCTCTGTGCATTCTGTTGATGATACTGAACACACATGTAAAGTTTCATGCAAATCCAATGATAGGCAAATTTTCTAAGTCTAAAATGGCCATAATTCTGCCTAATTGCAACCCAGAGTTAAGGTTCTTGTCTCTGTGCATTCCACTGATGATACTGAACACACATATGTAGTTTCATTCATATCGAATGAGTGGTTGCATAGATATCTTACCTTACAAAAAAAACTTGAACCTGAAAAATTGAGTCTAAAAAGGGCCATAACTGTGCCAAAATGGAACCCAGAGTTATGGTTTATTGTCTCTGTGTGTTCAATTTATCAAGAAATTATATAGAAAAGGAAAGGCAACTGATCGAGATTGTGTGAACGCTCACTTATTCTCGCAAAATCTCGCAATATCTCGTTTTTATTATCCTAACTTCCATTCATCTCAGGAGCACAAATCAAAATTCTTACACTGCAGAATGAAATAGTCATCAAAACAATACCATTCCCAGAAATTTGTATCTAAAATTGTTGTAGTACTTGTGATTACAAAATTTGTACACTGCAGCTAAAATAACGACAAATTATGATAAATTTTTCTTCAAACCTCAATACCCTTAATTCAAGAGCATTTTACATGATCGAAGCATGTTTAAACATCTAAAATTGCATGCAACTTACAGTTTATGTACAAAAATCAGTTGCCTGTGAATAATGAAAGATTCATTTGCAAATTATGAATCCTTCATGTGCTATTTCATCAACATTTAGTCAGGAGATGCAAGTTTCCTATCCTTCTATACAAGTCCTTGTATTTATTAAGCTGAACACACATGTGAAGTTTCATTCATATCAAATGAGTGGTTGCATAGATATCTTACCTGATAAAAAACTTAACCTGAAAAATTAAGTCCAAAAAGGGACATAACTCTGCCAAAATACAATCCAAAGTTATGGTTCATGTCTCTGTGTGTTCCATTGATGATCCTGAATAAACATGTGAAGTTTCATTCATATGGAACGAGTGGTTGCATAGATATCCTACCTGATAAAAAAACTTTAACCTGAAAAACCAACTCCGATGCGAGGATAATAACCCCACTATTCTACGAATAGTCGAGTTGAACTGGTTAGGGTAACAAATTCTTCAACTTAAGAATGTATACATGTATATGCAATTATGCACAATGCCGCATGCAAACTACAGCACATCAGTACTGTAGACGCTGACATCATTGTAAACAAACACATACTTCTCTCCACACGTGACGGCCTGCAACATTCCCACAGCTGCTGTGGTGTGCCTGTCAAACCCATGGCCTACATGATCAGCATGACATCTGGTGCGGTCCTCCACCATTGTCTCTCTTGGTTCCGAGGAACGTGGCAGGTACTGAAGATTCTTCAGCTCATTCATCCCTCTAAAACATAATATCATCAAGTAACACAAAGTTGAAACTGGACAATAAGCATTATAATAACAGATTCTAATTCTAACTTTGACTAAAATATTATATTTCCAAAGATTCAGCTTTCTTTTGTTTAAGTTTTAATATAAACATTTCTACTGCAATTTATCTAAATGAATTATTTAGACAAACTGCATTTAATTTCGTTATTTTCTAATGAAAAACATTTGCAGCAGGGCAGAATTAATAAGGACTCATTTTCTGTCCATTGGTGACATGATCTTGATATTATGAGTTTCATGCTATGTTTGCCACAAGTTGCTGCAAGGTGTGTTGCTGTTCCGATGATGACATCGACTTTGCATGTTAATGCGTATAATCTGCTTTTTTAAATAACAAAATAACGGAATTGTTTTGTCCAAAACAGTTAGAATATATAATGTATTTATAAGTATTAAAAGCGCAATTTTGAGTTTTCATCTGGCAATTGGTTTTTTTGGCAACATTAAACTAATTTTTTTCATCATCCAGTGGAAACTTAAAATTATGCTTTTAATCCTTACTTTAATCTTGTTAAATGCACTAATGGTTTACACAATATCATATTACACAATATCATATTACACAATACCATATTACACAATATAACCAAATTCTCATTTTCTAGCAAGTAAATTCCAACTTTCCCACATGAATCAACAGTAAGAGACAAATGACAATGAAAATCAATGGGAAGAATAACAGTAGAAAGAAAATCAAATGCAAAAGAAACAAGAAATGTCACTAGCATGCTCCCCAAATAATCTGTGAAAATAACGATATATTTTATTTATTATAGGTAGCGATGTATCAATGAATATCAAGAGTCATGGACTGATGTTTTAGACTAGACACACAATTTTATGGTGTTTTTTTTACATAAAGTGTGACCCTGACCTTTGTGTAACCTTGACAATGACATCTAATGTAAACTTCTGGGTATTTCTACAGGTGAATGCAGGTGACACATCATCATGACATGTTGATCACTTGTATCAAGCTATTTTAAAATCCCTCCATGTATAACAAAGTTACAGACCAGACATGAAACATCAAACAAACTGAAAGTGTGACCTTGACCTCTGAGGTAAGGTTCTGGGTCTTAACGAGACACTTTGTCATATTGATCAATTGATAATTGAGGTAGATGTTTATGAAATCCATCCATTTGTGATAAAGTTACAAACTGGTCATAAAATCTCAAACAGATTCAAAGTGCTGTTGAACAAACTCAAAGTGTGACCTTGGCCTTTGAGGTAGGGGTCTGGGTCGTACGTGCGACACATCGTCATGTCACTTTGATCAATTGAGCCAAGATAAAGACAAAGTTACAGACCAGACGCAAATTATCAAACAAACTGAAAGTGTGTCCTTGACCCTAAGGAAAGGTTCTGGGTCTTACACATGACATTTCATCATGTCTTGTTGATCAACTCAGCCAAGTGTTTTTCAAATTTATCCATAGGTGACAAAGTTACAGGCTGGACATGAAATCTCAAACAACCTGAAAGTGTTGTCAAACAAAGTTAAATTGTGACCTTTGAAGTGGGAGTCTGGGTGTTACGCGAGAAATGTTGCCATGCTATGTTGATCTTTAGCAAGTATGTTTATAAAATCAATCTATGCAAGACAAATTTGCAGGTTGGACACAAAATCCCATACAGAAACAAAATGGTGTTGAACAAACTGAAAGTGTGACCTTGACCTTTGAGGTACAGATATGGGTCTTATGCTTAACAAGTTGTCATGTCATGCTGATGAATGGAGCCATATGTTTTTGAAATTAATCCATAGGTGACAAAAGTACAGACAGGGCACTAAATCTCAACAAGAGTTGTCAGAAAACAACAAAGCTCGCCTCTGAGTGTCTAAGTCCAAAAAGGGCCATAACTGTGCCAAAATGCAATCCAGAGTTATGGTTCTTGTCTGGTGTGTGTTCAATTGATGATGGTGAACATTTCATTCACATCCAATGAGTGGTTGCAAAGATATCTTAAACTTAAACGCAAAAGTTTAACCTGGGTGTCTACAGACGACGACGATGGGGTCTTGGCAATAGCTCTCATTGGACTTCGTCCCGGCAAGCTAAAAAGACAAAGTGTTGTCAAACAAACTCAAAGTGTAACCTTGACCTTTGATGTACAGGTGTGGGTCTTACTCGTGACACGTTGTCATGTTATGTTGATCATCTGTAGCAAGTATTAATAAAATCCATCTATGCATGACAAAGTTACAGGCCAGACACGAAATACTGGATGGAATGACGGAGGGACAGACGGACAGAAGCTGCGATTACTATATGCCATCCCAAAAAATTAGGGGGGGGGGGGGGGGGGGCATAAAAAGAAAAGAGACTTGGAGACCAGGTCTAACTATCTCGAAAACAATAAGGTTTTTATGCTTTTAAAAGTCAAGAATTAAGCTTGAGTTTTCACTCAGCTAAGAACGAAAATAGAGACGAGATCACATACAGACTTCAGCTTGCACTCAACTGAGTATGAACGCTGATTTAATCTTTGCATTGTTGTAAGCAGTCACTCTTCAATCGGAGGCAATTAACAACAGGAGTACAGGAAAGTTTAACACTTCCGCTGTCATGGGTCAACTATATTTACATTTCTATTTTGCAAATTAGTATTATACATGCCAAATCTGTTTTTAATTTTCATCAGTTTTTATTAATATGTTGAAAAAATATCCAAGGCAAAATCCATTTGTATTTTAAAAAGATAACATGACCTCACTCTAGTTCTTTAAAAGAAATTTTAACAATTTCTTAAATATTTCTTAGAGATCTTTCTATTGGTATGCGAGCATAGGTAGGCCTGTAGGGATTGCATTGCTGTATAAACACAAGTAAAAATTGATTTCAATACTAACATGTGTCCCTATAAATATTGTGTCATCTTAACCAAATAAACTGTTTTTTAAATATACGGCTGTTCCAATGTTATTCTGACAGAAAATTCTGCATTTTTGCTGTCATGGTAATGTCAGGGATGAACATAAAAATAAAAGACATTTTTATACTTTGCTATTGGTTGTACACAACCTTACAATTACCTCTTTTTATTAGTCTAATATGACTATTACAATGTATATATAGATTTTTTTTAAATGTTTTTTGATCGCCATTGTTAAAATATACACTTCGGACCAGGCCTTCTAAAATTCCAAAATGCAAATCGGTCCAGGTTTTTTACCACCGTAAAAATCGCACTTATTTTAAAAAAAAATCACTATGATATATGCTTACCCCACCCACAATGTCAGCTGCACCATGTATTTTCACCATTTATTCATTAATAGGGAACTATTTCAAGTTTATTTGTGTATTATTTATGACATACTTTATCACTTTATGTACATTTTAATGACTGACATTATGTTTCCGCTTTACTGAATAATTTTCATTATATTAAAAACACTCGATCGAACCGGAAGTGACCCAAGTTCCGGAAGCTGCGTAAAATAATCACCGTGGAAACCAATGTAACGGTTCATTCAACTTTTTATTTTTGATATGCGTTGTGCTGTAGCTAGCCACTATGTACAATTGACAAAACAATTGGATTATTGGGTCAAATGATATTGCCGCACGGCGTATTTCACAGGTCAGTATGGCATGATAAAAGCAATTTATGATATTTTACACGACCGATAGAAAATATCTGGACCGATATTTTATTAAACTTTGAAAATATCTCGGCCGATTTTTTATTTAACTTTGAAACGAAAATCGATTTTGAACTTCAGAAATCGGTCCAAAAACTGAAAAACCAGCAATTTTAGAAGGCCTGCTTCGAACCCGTTATTACGCGTTCCGATACACCACAAATTCCATTATATCAAATGTTGGTTTTCCTTGGCTCCCATTTTTTCAGTGGGGGGATGGGGGGATTATCAAGATATAAAACTTAACAGTGTGAATGATCAAATAACAAACATGACAACCAAACAATATATTGTCCTGTTGACAACACCAAACACGGAAACCATTTTTAAACTTATTAATGATTTTTTAGCAAACTTTATTATTACCAAGTTTTTACTAGACATCCCTTTTTATCCGGGTTACGCGGAAATGGCTGTCAATTTTAGTTTTGTCAAAACACAAGTATGTTTTTCTTTTGCTCTTTCTTTTTTATCAATTTTATATATATCTAAGTGTACTGTTGTACCCAAATATGCGTTATATCACATATACTCCCTGTGATAACACCCAGATGTAAATATGTTGTAGCAGGGCTCAAACTAGAGGGCGACGTGGGCGACAAAGTCACTTTTTTCTCCGTCACTTTGCTTTTTTTTTTGGTCACGGCGAAGTTTTAAGTCGCCTTAAAATTAGCAACATCGCTTTTTTTCTGGATGCTAGCGAAGTGCAAATTATAACTATTACCAATATTTGGTATATTCTCTAATCCGTGGATAAGTGTCACCACACATGTGGGAATGCAAATTGCAATAATCGGTTACTTCTGATCCAAATATCCCCAGGAAATTTTCGGCATATATGTTTACACCCCGTGCCAACATCGTATAGGTTGCTAGGCAACGCAATCGTTTGGCTGACCAAGATCAAGGTTTCCCTTACATACATAGAGTTAAAACATCCAGCGTTTAAATGAAACCGATCATTTTTTTCAACTGTCAATAAAAGTTTTCCATGAACAAAGTAACTTTCCATGTATGACGTAATCATCCTTTGTGTTTGCGAGATGCATAGTTGATTTCTGAATTATACGTTTAAAATGAATAATTAGCGCTTTTGATTTTTAGAAATAACCGATGATTAAAGAGGTATTGATAATTATGTTGCCACTAACTGTTGTCTATAAATATGTTCAAGTCGAAATAAACAAATTGAACTGAATCGATTATAACAACTGTTAATTTGGTGTCCGTGAGTGATGTATAGAATTCACATAAAAAATGTTTTGTTACTCAATTTGTTTGTTTAAATCAGCTGGTTTAATTACTCTAAATATTTGTGATCCGACCTATAACTACAAAGTTTGACTTCCAAAAAGCCTTGAAATACTGGAAACAACAAAAATTACGAAATATTTATAAATGAGAATTAAAAAGGTCAAGTAAGAAACAGTTAGTTTAAGCAGTGTGTAGACAAATACACACATAATGACATAGCATTAATTTTAATAAAACGAAGTTTTTGTGTAAACGCGTGACGAAATTTACCACTTCTCCCTACTTTTTCTCCACTTCTCCTTTTTTTGGATGAAGGAGAAGTCACTTCTCCCTAAAATACAGACCCAGTTTGAGCCCTGTGTTGTAGACGTCTTCCAAATTCGCTACATTTTGTAAAATGTTTGCAACACATTTACATTAGTGATTCAAAAATTTGAGATAGCCTCAAAGCTGTCTCAAATAATTGAGCTCAAACTTAAGGTTTTAGATCTGTAATGCTCTCAGTAGTAATCATCTAACACCGTGATCAATCGATACTTTCCAGAACAAATTTCCGCCAGCCGGAAAACCATTTGTGGTGGCTAAATTTAGTAAAATTGTCACATGACAAAGTGTTTTCTCGCATGTAGTGACATCACATCGGATTTTCCATCATGGAAGAAGAAGCTAAAACAAAGTTTGATCGTCGAGGTTGTTGTTCAAAATAAAAAGAAAACAGATCAGAATAACGATATCAATGCTGACCACATCTATCATGTGGGTAAAAAATTGAATTCGCGCACCATCATGTGGGTAAAAATATCATTGAATCCGCGCAACAACGCGGAATGTCACATTTGTTTTCGTCATTTTAATATTGATCGAACCAAAACCGTAATGTTAGTGAAAGCGTCACAATTTCTTATCTAAATTAATTGTAACTCTATGGATGTTGTGGTCTTGTTGGTAAAGAGGTTAGAGCATTAGATTAGCAGAATAGAGTTTGTGGTTTCGGTCCCGACTGGCGCTCAATTTTTTTTATAGTTTTTTTTATTTACAGAGATGGTTTGCTCAGCACATTCAAATGTAAAAGACATACATGTGTCGCAAACAACCAATTTTTTAGATAGAAATTCAAACACCTGACCCCCACCCACTCCAAATACATTTTATTGTTGTAGCTACCAGTTCTAGTTTTGTACATCATTTGCCAAGTCAAACCAATAAATACACAATTATTACTAAAGATAAAAGACAAAGTTTATATAAAATATTTCTATAAGCAATATCTACACCTAACATTTAAAGTTTTCAATAGAAAGTATCCAGTGTTTGATGAAAATGTAAGTTCCTAATTTTTATAAAATATTTCAACCTTTGGCAAAGGTTATGGCCAAAGTTTGTTTTATTTTCGTGCATTTATTACTTTTAACAATGAAGTGTAGTTTGATATACAATATAAGAAGGGTTTTGTGATAGTGGTGGGACTAAAATATTAGAAAAAAAAATTTTTTTGTCACAATTTTTGGAGAATAAAACAACATTAATTTTGGGTGGGTGGGGTAATATTTTAAATTTATTAAACATTCCAGTCAAGCTATAAGAGTATGAACATAGTTTCTTATGTGTCATTAAATCAGCAATATTGTTTTAATAAAAAAAGTTGCTTAATACAATATTTAACATGTACACATTATCTGTTTGCTGGTAGTAGATGTTGAAAAAAAACACTATGTCACTAAAGTGGTTGCCTTTTATTTTGATACTTATCCTATAAAATACCACACTATGAGAAAACAAGATGGTAAAAGTTGTTTATCTTTTCACATTTCTCACTTCTAACAATGTGGAAAATATTGGCATACAACATTAGTGGTTAATTATAATAGAAATGATGCTAGAACATTTTAAAATATGAAGTTTAAGAATATTTTGTGAAAAAAGAAACAATTCGAAAGTGGGGGTAGGATAAGAATTTTTAAGTTTTATAAAAAATTAATTAAGATATGTTAGTTTCCTTATGGTTAGTCTATTCAGCAGTGTTGATGTGATGTAAAAATGCTTTTTATATATCATTTATAGTATATATATGAAAATTATAGCTATTTCATTGTGTTTTGTAGTTGTTCATTTTTTGCCATTTTGAGGTTATAGGCATTTGACACTTAAAATTGAAATAATTGTCAATTTAGATGGTAAAATCTTCGAAAAATTCAGAAATACATCTGTCATAGGATGGTGATAACTAAGACACCAAGTTAAGGCATGGTTGCGATATTGACCATGTCAAATCTAATACCTTAAGTCATATGTTGAGTTGAATATTTTCTTGTGAACACCACTCAAAAATCAGACTCAACTAAAGTCAGATTTTAGTTGGATATTTGAGTTTTTTGATACTGGGCCTTGTTGTAAAATAAAAATATTTTTGCTTTCTAAATTTAACTATATGTACCTTTTACGTTTAAAAGGAGATTTCGGCATGTCCGCAGTGGGTACAAGTTGTTCTCCAGGCCTAGCCCACAATATTGGCCCATCATTACTATTGTTTCTCGAAGCCATCCTGACTGATGACAACTCTCCCCAGGGCATGGTTAAGTTCAGGAATGGATCTTCCTCAAACATGTCCAGGATCTCCGGAAAGTAATCTCCAACCTCCTCTTGTGCTGTGCCCACCACACTAACCTGAAGCAGAGGCCCACAACGAAAAGTCCCCGATTCATATGTTTTATGGAGCTGCTCTCTGTATTTATCCATGGCCATTGTCTCTATGTCACTCTTCGCAAGTACACCTGCTTTGACAGTCATATTTGGATAATTATCTGAGAGATATTCAACCAAATCTGGCATTTCTCTAAGAGCTCCATGAACTATACCAATACAGCAATTAGCAACACCTTCGTTTGGCTCACCAAAAACAAAATCCATAAATTCTTTTGCAAACTCTTTTTTCTCAGCAGCATTCAGCTTTACTACATCATCCTGATATGAATGGCAAACAAGACCACCTCCATTAGAATACTGTTCCACATGAAGCAGTTTTTTGTATTTGTATTTGGAGATGGAGGGAATGTGTGTCTTCCATTGCTTATTATCCTGAGGTTCTGCAGAAAATTCGTGATAGAACTCATGTGTAACCTTTTCTGTCTCTGTATTGCCATGTTTCTTAGGAGTGCTTTTGGAATCTTCCACTACTTTCTGAAAATTGGAAGAGTTCATACTTTGCTGAACATATGCAATTCTTTGGAATTTCTTTTCGGAACGTTTGAGAGTATCCCCAGATGCAGTCTCACTATCCGAATGTAAATCACCAGGAACCTGAGTTGATTTTGTGTCTGTTTTTTTCTTAAGATTCACCTGCACACCACAGTTGACTATACGTCTTCTTTTATGGCTGCGAGACTTATCTGCTGAAGATGAACTTTCAGGTTTGTTGCTACTGTGGGATTTGTGATTGTGAGAGTGGACCGAACTGGATTTAGATTCGTTTTTGTTGTGTGCATCATTTTTATGAGATGATTCTGTTTTTTTTTCTAAACTGGATGATCTTTGTTCGCTTTTCTCCCTATTATGGCTAGTTTTATGGTGGTGCTTGTGCTTATGTTTGCCTGATGATTGCTCTTTTAACTTTTCTTCCTTTTCAGGAGCTTTGTTTATTTTAGATTTGTTATCTTTTTCAACCATTCCACAGTTTTTGGATAAATCAGTTCTTTCAGATCCTTTTTCAAGTTTCACTGTTGTTAATTCTTTTGTATTATGTGTTGGTTTATTTTTTTCTTTAATTTTTGTATCAGCTATTTTAGTAGCTGATTCAGACTGCCTTTTATTATCAATATGTTCACACATTTTGCCCTTGTTCACCTCTAAATCTTTAGCATGCAAATCCAACTCTTTACTTTTATTATCACTGCTCACAGTTTTCTGTTCTACAGTCTTCAGCACTTTAGGGGTCACCTGCTCTAAATGATCTTTTGCATGCATATCCAACTCTTTACTTTTATTATCACTGCTCACAGTTTTCTGTTCTACAGTCTTCAGCACTTTAGGGGTCACCTGCTCTAACTGACCTTTTGCATGCATATCCAACTCTTTACTTTTATTATCACTGCTCACAGTTTTCTGTTCTACAGTCTTCAGCACTTTAGGGGTCACCTGCTCTAAATGAGCTTTTGCACGCATATCCAAGTCTTTACTTCTATTATCACTGCTCACAGTTTTCTGTTCTACAGTCTTCAGCACTTTAGGGGTCACCTGCTCTAAATGACCTTTTGCATGAATATCCAACTCTTTACTTCTATTATCACTGATCACAGTTTTCTGTTCTACAGTCTTCAGCACTTTAGGATTCCCCTGATCTAATTGAACATCTTCTTGCTTTGAGGTACACTCTGATACTATGCTTATATCTGTCTCCTCTTTTACCTTCAATACAGTTTTTTCTTGATTTAGTTTCTCATTTTCTTTTTCTTGTTTTATAACATCACCACTTATTTTAGTTTTTATTTCACTCTCAACATTTTCACTTAGATTATGCTTATCACTCTGAATATTTTCATGAACCATCTTTTCAGGATCATTTTCTTTCGAGCTTCCATCACTATGTTCCTCAATTTGATCATTTATTTCCATCTTATCACTTGCAACATATGATTTATCAACTTCTTGTACACTATCTTTGACAGTTTTATCTTGTGATTCACCATTCTTGCTTGGAATACTACTGTCTGAATTGCATAGTTTATCTTCGCTTTGCTTTCCATTTTCATTGTCCTTTTTATGGGAGTGTTTATGCTGATGACTATGTCGATTTTTGTCCTTATGGTGGTGATGGTGGTGGCCATTCTCAGATGAACGCTTGTGTTTTTTGTGATGTTTTCCAGACTCTCTTTTCTCTTTCTTCTCTGAAGAAACTGAAAAAAAGATTGAAATATTAAATTAGCATCAAGAAATCTGTTTTGCTTGTTTGTATAGGTTTCTTTTACCTTTATTCAACAGTATTTTAGTTAAGTCAGTGCACCTTATCATCCCTCCGGCAATCCGTAGGTTAACCAATATTAGACACATTATCTGTGCAAGTCACTGACTAGTTCTCCATATATATCCGAGGTGGAAGTCATAAAACAGACTGTGGCTGGGAGGGGATTTGAACGCATGACCTTAGATTGACAGTCAGACATGTTACTGACTGAGCTAGTTTGGCCTTGCAGGGCTAGAATTTAACTTTTTTGTGCACTTGCAATTTTGATAAGTGCCTAAAATTTCAACTGGCCAAATTTGAAACCCAACTAGCCAAACCAATTTTTGCAGAAACTTGTAGAACTTTATCAATTACTAAACAAACCCAAAATTAACTGTTTCAAAACCCGTGTTTTATTTAATATGCATTATTAGCTTGTATTTATTTTATAGACAATGGTATCAAGGTTATTATATATGTTAAGGTATTTCAATTTCAAAGCAGTACTTTACAAAAATAACATATTTTCAAAAATAAAATTGTCTTTGTTAGTCATTATAGACTACTACTATAAATAAATGCATATACTGATCTATAAGTTATATCACAAAATACACTTTTAACTAAACAAAAATATGGATCATGGATTCAACAATAACAAGTGTACAGAGACTGAGAGTGAGACATACACACATTTCTATTTGTAGAATTAATATAGCCAATGGCCGTTCATTTTAAAATAATATCTAGATCTAGCCAAGGACGATTGTTTAACATGTGTAAATGCTGTGATATCATAGTAATATAGTTTAATTATAGTACTGTGGATGATCTGTCGAGCTGTTTCTACAATCGACGCACCATTTTGTCATGTTCAAGTTTGTAGCCCAATGTGATATTCAGCTCTCGCTCCCATTTCGTTACAGTATTAACGGAAAGATTATTTCTCTTTTTTTTTATACCGACTCGCTTTTATTCATCGTATTTCACTTATTTGTCAGTTCAGTGGAGAAAATAGATATTATTTTATCAGCCATTTAAACAGCTGACAAAATATGTAAACAATGAATTTGACGGGTTTCAACATTACTTTTACTTTATAGAGTGAGTGCGCGATCGATCAAACTATAGCAGTCTACTCATTATGTTGTTGACGGGTTTTAACTTCACTTTCTTTTTGCAGAATGAACTCGAGATGGATAAAATTAGATGCAGTCTTCTCATTTAAATATTTAATACATGTTGTTGACAATCGTGTTGCCAGGGAGGTAATTTAGTGTAAGAAGCAAAAGAAATTAGGTAAAATTGACAAGAACTCATTTGATTTACCTGGATTAAAATTGTTTATTTTCAAAAAATCAATAAAATCAAAACACAAGTAATTTTCTTAACTTGAAATCCACTCGCAAAAAAATGCCAGCTTAAGTAATTTCAACTTGTATTTTCAAAATACAGCTCGCATATCGAGAGTTGCGAGTGCTTAAACTTGAGCCCTGTCTGGATAAAATCTATTTTAATTAAATATATTCAACAAGTTTGTGCACTAGTTAACAAAACATTACTGATTCAGAGACCTTGCTAGAGGGTTCAATTTGGGTGGGAATAGTTTTATGTGGTGTACACTCATCAGTACCAATGAATTACGACTGTGGTTAAACTCTCAGACCTCACATTCATACTGTCATAGCAGTAAATGTTTGCTGTTGTTTATAACTGTAGATGTTTGTGAATATGGAGGCCTGCATAACACATAAAACCATTTCGGCAAATTTTTATTGGACCATTTGAACAAAATATTTATTTGAAATTTAATATTGATTGAGTATATTTTGGTTGTGTGTTATAAATAACAAGAGTTGTCAGAAGATAACAAAGCTTACTTATGGGATAAAACTAACCACCCATGCAAAGATTGAGATTGGAGTCAAACACCAAAACATAAACGCAACTTAACATAGAAGTTTAACCTGGGTGTCTACAGACACCTTCGCCGGGGTCATAGCAACAGCTCTCCTGGATATTCATCCAGGTGAGCCAAAAATAAACCCATCCTTTCTACTACAAATAAAGTAAATTCTTCTCATGCATAGATCTATATCAAAATAATGTTTTTTAAGAACTCCTTTAAAAATCAAAATCTATCCAATAAACTGAAAACCTTGCAGAAATGACTAGCTTACACACTGCTCCATTAGAAAAGGCTTCGTTTCCATTAACAAAAGAGACAGACACAAGTGAACATTAAGGACATGTCAGGTAAATTAAAAATATCACATATCAAGGAAGTCTTATAATATCCTGTCTAACATTCTTAAAACTTAAAAAGATTGTTGAAAAGAAATCTAAGAAAATTGTTAAAAAGTTTATCTATAATTTTGGCTATAAGATCAAGAAATAAGCTATAGTACTGAATTGACATTAAATTACCTGCTGTATTGCCATTAATGATGGTACCATTCTCCGTCTTGGAAATCTTCAAAGTGAGTTTCACAGGTGGCAATTGTGGTGTCGGCACATTTTCGGCTTTTGGTTTATTGAGAGGAACTGCAGCAGTGTTTGATTTTACTTTCTGTGGACTTGGTGAAGTTGTTGCATCAGATTCGGATGAAAATCTTCTCTCACGACTGGTTTCATAGTCATCCAAGTATCCAGAACTCGATAAACGTCTGTAATCGTGTTGGACCCGTCTCCTTTTACCAATTTCAGGACTAACACAAGGATCTGAATGAGATGTGGTAACATGAATAGGAGACAGCTTTTGTCGTTTTGGATCCGGCGGTTCCAGCTGAGGGTCAATCTTAATTGCATGCGAAGTGTGCATCATCACGTTCACATGTGTGCTGTCGTAGCCAGGTAGATTTCTACTGTTAATGAATTTTTGGGTTTGCAAACCTTCATTGACATCCAGAACATTTTGAGGAGAAATAGTTGCTTTATCATGTAGATTCAGTTTTAATGTCTCTAGTGGAGGTTCTTCGGTGCAAATCGGGTTAGTTTGCACATCTCTGCCTTCAAGTTTTGATATTTCGTCCATTTTGTAACATAAATACCCGGATGATCAACCTAGTAAAAATACTAAACAACGAGAATGATGATTGGCTAGAAAAATAGAAAATCCCGTTTCCGGCCTAGTAACTACCAGTAAACAACACGCTATTAAATCAATACTTCAGTGTAAACACCGGTTACCCTCGAACATTCAGTATATGGGCTACGGTACCTATACAAGTTTGGTAATTACGGAACCTGTTAACATCTTAAACACCAAATGCTGCATTCTCGTGAGCTTCTAGGATAACAGTATGGTTGTTATTTACCAAAATATTTTATGAGTTTTTAACGGGATTTATTATAGAAATAGATATACGTTTTATTAAAAACGCGGACTTCCACCTGGTTTTTAAACCCGATATCTCATGCACCTTTTTAAAAATTTGTTTACATCATTTGTGAAATAAGTTATATATATATATAAGCTTAGACAAATCATGTTCGAAGTCTTCCTGAGTTGAACCAATACTAAGCATATGCGGATGATTTAAAGTGGCTTTCTCAAGAACATCACATATGGCCGTGGCGGAGGATCGAACCCACGATGATTTACAACTGGGCCACGCACTCGAGCCTAGAAGTGGAAGAGAGTGTGAGTGGGATGCTCCTGCTGTTGTGGATAATGGGGACTCCGCCTGAAGAAAAAAAAACATATCCTAAAAATAAATGTGCATTCTAGTAAGTTGTTGGGGGTGATGTTATCACTACTAATATTCTGTGACTTTAAAAAGGTTTTTATTAAGAAAAAAAAATCTGTTGAAACACGAATTTCTATCTTAAAATCAAATACTGCCTTCTTAAGTGTTTCAGGAAGAAAAAACGTGTCATTTGCTCCGATATTTTGAGACGTTAACACCATTAAGAAACTTAAACATGAACTTCTGTCTATTTATTAACCTGGTACCTCATGTCAATGAATTATATACTAACGACTATGTCCTTGCTCATGTACTTGGAGCCAAGACGTAGGTGGGAGTGTGGGACGGGTGTCCTCTGCTGGTGGAGGTGCGTAGGGTTTGTGAAACCGCAGCTAAAAAAAACACAAAACGTTCCTTATGTTCAATGTTATCTTCAATTATCTCTTCTTCTCTTTTATTAATTGATATAATTATTTATTTTTTATAGTATGTTATCCCTCAATATATTAAGGACTTATATCTCTGTATAAGTCCTTGAAAAATATCAAACATATAAATCATAACAGAATTGTGAAAAAGAAAATGAATTCGTTTTAAAGTTATTTATAAAAAAAAACAGCACATCTCAGTTCTAATGATTTTGATGGGAGTTTCAACCGTGCTATGACTGTGCGGGGGTATTTGAAGAAACAACGTATATTAAATAAACATAAATTACAGTGACACGTTCCTTAATGCACACAAAGTTCCATGAGCGTATTTAATCAATACGTTATTGTGTTTTTAAATTAAAAAAGAAGATTGACCGTTTTAACACTATCAACAGTTTGTGCAATAGCTTTTCGGAACAAACGTCGTTACGTGAGACGTCTGGGCACGAGGAAACTTGATCGCTATACAGTGGCGTAGCTTCCTATAGGCACTATAGGCACGTGCCTACACTTTTTTATTTGAGTAATCGAAACAAAGAAAAATGCCAAAAATGTTATAAAAATCGGACCCCTAACGGGGGCAAACTATAAATTCGCCAAAAAAAATAATTAAATATGATCCAAATATTTAACATCATTTTATTAATTTTGGTATTCAATGTTAATATTAAGGATAACCAGGCCCCTGTAAACGTAATAAATATACGCATAAACGCACCTACGATGGCCTAGCTGAAAAAGAATTCGGGGAAGTACGTCCCTTAACAAGGCGATATAGACATAACACACATCATGGGACACAACTCTAGCTATGCTATCACCATTTATGAGTTACTGTTATTATCTCACTCGTGCGTTGTTATGCTGCAAACAGTCTTGGTATGGACGAATATGCATAAAAAACATATTTCATAAACATATTTGACAACCTCCCTATTCATAAATCTATGTAACAATGTCCAAAAATACACAGATTTCAGCATTAAAACAAAACAATTATTCCACTTACAACTCAGTCTTGATAACCAAGCCCCTGTTTCAGTAACATAATATCATACTTGAATACTTAAAACTAAATAGTCAGGTGATCACGATTTTAGACTGGTTCCATCAAAACTGCAGATGGTTTCACTGATATTGATTATAGAATAGATAAATAACCGGTCAAAACTTAGTTCAGATTTTAAGAAGTGGATGAGATCTGCCTCGTATGCGGAAGGTCGTGGGTTTGATCCCCGGCCGGGTCATACAAAATACTTGAAAAATGGTATTAGAAGCTGGTCTGGTCGGTCCGGTGTCAGTGCAATGTTACTGATTGGGGTATCATACAATGTGTCTGTATATGATACTTCAGTGTGGCAGCGTTCAGAATACGTCTTGAGCTATTAGACACCATCGCTTTATGACTGAAAAAAATGTTGGTAGCGACACTTAACATCATACAACAACAACAGCAACAGAACAACAATAACAACCGTTGTACAACAACAACAACAACAACAACAACAGCAAACAATATGAAGATAGCGATGTGCAAAAATTGTATTGGTTATACGTCAAATTCTGAAGGATATGTCAACCTTCGGAATCTGACATACAAGTTCTGTATGGTCGAATGGCATCGTGTAACAAAGTTGAGCTTGATGGAACATATATAAATTATAATAGGGTTATACATAATGATGTGAGTTTTGTTGAGTAAAAAGAGGTTAACTTCATTTTCAACACATAGCAGGTTATATATGGAACATCCAGTTCTATTTATGGAGGAATATTGACTGACCGATTGAATTCTGAAATAATAAATCTGGGTAGAACAATTGTCTTCCCGCAAATAGCCGGCAGTCTTTTTCTCGTAAAGTGTTTTGGCCGAGCTTGGCGACCTCAGTGATGACAGGTTAGTGGTCAGTAGATAGCGGCGCCTTAGATCACTCGGTCAGGAAGACCATACTCTTAGTTAAAACTGAAGTCAAACTTTATCTATTTCTTTTCAAGCCAATTTCTGTTAAAATATAACGTGGGTGTTCAAAATATTTATATCATCTAATCTTACTATTCAATCAAAATAGAAGCATAATAATTCATAAGAAAAAAATTAAAATGAGAAAGAAAATAAGTAAATCTTGAATTTTGATTTGAGTGGATTTTTTCGACTTTATATAAATACTGCTTATGGATAGCAGTGATTCAGGGGTGATGGAGCCTACTTACTTACATTTCGACGTTAATTAAAGGGTTTACTGTATTGACAATTCTCATTTCGGGGAGCATATGCTTCTTAAACGGTCTGGAATTTTGTTTAAAAATGCAACGCATTAGATATTTCAATATATATGTGCTATGAACCATGCGCCCTACTTGTTCTAGTCCTCCTACAGTTGTGTACATTTCTGTGTGAAAATATTACACAGACCTTGTTGGACAGTTGTTATATACTTTTCCCACGGAAAGACACACAAAATGGACTACTTTACTGAATGTGTTTACATATTGTAAGTCAGTTAGCGGACTGAGTCATGCAGAGGATATACTGTATGTTACATTGAAAGCTGACTTTTCAAAAGATAGAAGGTAAGTATCATTTTTCTAGTTGCTATATTGCTTTATATACTATGTTTGTTTGTTTATTAATCATTTATTATTTCGTGAATTAATTTTATTATTTAATAAAATATGAGGCAACATAACATTATGAAGAAAAACAAATTAAACAATATAAACACAAACAGTGAGGCAATGCTTTGAGTTTAGAACTGGTTAATATTCATTCCAATATTCAACCGAATGTCCAGCTGAACAATTGAGAATGTTTAAATGACAAATGGCAAAATTTAAATTCACAACTGACGGATGTTAATTTCGCAGCTGCCCAATGCACAAATTGCGAATGTCTAGTCCAGTCAACAGCTGGTTTTTGTGCAACCCGCAACTGTAGATGTCCGATCCACAACTCGTTTATGTCCAACCCGCAACTGTAGATATCCGATCCACAACTCGTTATTGTCCAACCCGCAACTGTAGATGTCCGATCCACAACTCGTTATTGTCCAACCCGCAACTGTAGATATCCGATCCACAACTCGTTATTGTCCAACCCGCAACTGTAGATGTCCGATCCACAACTCGTTATTGTCCAACCCGCAACTGAACTCGTTATTGTCCAACCCGCAACTGTCGATGTTCGATCCACAACTCGTTATTGTCCAACCCGCAACTGTAGATGTCCGATCCACAACTCGTTATTGTCCAACCCGCAACTGTAGATATCCGATCCACAACTCGTTATTGTCCAACCCGCAACTGTAGATATCCGATCCACAACTCGTTATTGTCCAACCCGCAACTGTAGATGTCCGATCCACAACTCGTTATTGTCCAACCCGCAACTGTAGATGTCCGATCCATAACTCGTTATTGTCCAACCCGCAACTGTAGATGTCCGATCCACAACTCGTTATTGTCCATCCCGCAACTGTAGATGTCCGATCCACAACTCGTTATTGTCCAACCCGCAACTGTAGATATCCGATCCATAACTCGTTATTGTCGCACCTGCAACTGTAGATATCCGATCCACAACTCGTTATTGTCCAACCCGCAACTGTAGATATCCGATCCACAACTCGTTATTGTCCAACCCGCAACTGTAGATATCCGATCCACAACTCGTTATTGTCCAACCCGCAACTGTAGATATCCGATCCATAACTCGTTATTGTCCAACCCGCAACTGTAGATGTCCGATCCATAACTCGTTATTGTCCAACCCGCAACTGTAGATGTCCGATCCATAACTCGTTATTGTCCAACCCGCAACTGTAGATGTCCGATCCACAACTCGTTATTGTCCAACCCGCAACTGTAGATGTCCGATCCACAACTCGTTATTGTCCAACCCGCAACTGTAGATGTCCGATCCATAACTCGTTATTGTCCAACCCGCAACTGTAGATGTCCGATCCACAACTCGTTATTGTCCATCCCGCAACTGTAGATGTCCGATCCACAACTCGTTATTGTCCATCCCGCAACTGTAGATGTCCGATCCACAACTCGTTATTGTCCATCCCGCAACTGTAGATATCCGATCCACAACTCGTTATTGTCCAACCCGCAACTGTAGATGTCCGATCCATAACTCGTTATTGTCCAACCCGCAACTGTAGATGTCCGATCCACAACTCGTTATTGTCCATCCCGCAACTGTAGATGTCCGATCCACAACTCGTTATTGTCCATCCCGCAACTGTAGATGTCCGATCCACAACTCGTTATTGTCCATCCCGCAACTGTAGATATCCGATCCACAACTCGTTATTGTCCAACCCGCAACTGTAGATGTCCGATCCACAACTCGTTATTGTCCAACCCGCAACTGTAGATGTCCGATCCACAACTCGTTATTGTCCATCCCGCAACTGTAGATGTCCGATCCACAACTCGTTATTGTCCATCCCGCAACTGTAGATGTCCGATCCACAACTCGTTATTGTCCATCCCGCAACTGTAGATGTCCGATCCACAACTCGTTATTGTCCATCCCGCAACTGTAGATATCCGATCCACAACTCGTTATTGTCCAACCCGCAACTGTAGATGTCCGATCCACAACTCGTTATTGTCCAACCCGCAACTGTAGATATCCGATCCACAACTCGTGTGTGAGCGTGATGGGTACATGTACGTTTTTTGTCAAGCAAAACAACTATTAAGCGGTCATTTATTTTTCTGCAGTCAATGCAATACAAGCTTCAGGCGTGACTGATAGGTCCTTCGCCGTTTGTCCAGAGATGAGGTTAAAACTGGGGAATGTTTAATCTTACCCCCAAAAACATAAAACTGGGGAATGTTTAATCTTTATCTGACGAAAACTTACCTCCAAAAACATAAAACTGGGGAATGTTTAATCTTTATCTGACGAAAACTAATCTCCAAAAATATTTAACTCACCAACTGATTAAATCACCAAGGGGATATTAATCAAGACTTTAATGCGTACTTTGCATTTCAGAAATCAGTGGTGTTCTTTGTAATCTACATTTTAAATGCGAAAAAAACACACAATAAGTCGGACGTTGTTAGCTCACTATGTAACGCGTCTGGTCCAGGGTCGTTAGTTCGAATTTCCCCGGCCGCAGTCTCTGTGTCGCCGTACACGTAAAAAAGTGTATGGCAAAATATTGATCATGCACTCTGTTCTGTGTCTCCCACTTCTTAATATGTGGTGAAGTAGTCAGTGACTTGCAGTATTAAAACATAATGATGCCTCTGCATTAATCACTTAATCAAACATGTTTTACAGACAGTTAGTTGCCTGGAGAGCCAGACATGCAAAAATAGATAAGGTGCGTCTATGTTAACCGCTTAGGCAGACCGCCTTTGGAGCTCAGTATTCATGTTAGTGAGATCGCATAATAGAGATAAACAGAAAATCCAAGGCAATCAAATGAACGTAATGAAATAATACAAAAAAGAAAAGTGTGAACGTTTGAACAAAAATCAATACAGACATTGTCAATATAAAAAAATAGACAGATATTAAAGAAGCGATAAAGGCGGTAGTACAACATAAACACTTTCATAATGGCAAATTCCACATTCGATTTCATTCGCTAGAGAATTGGGGTTAATGCATTGTTTCACAATAAACTAAACAACACCCTGCAGAATTATTCAGGTGCTCATAAAAATATCAGTGTTCAAAAATAGAATTGATTAAATATAAAAGTTGTCTAGAGTTGTTTTTTCTTCAAGTGCTTTTTGCTCGTTTAAAAATCTAATTTCACGGTTCTACGGATATATCCAACTTTATGATAAGAAGAGATAAAAAGAGCATTATAATTGAAATACATGTATACAGTGGTATATCATATGTCATTACCAAGGGCGGATATAGGGAAGGTGTGAATTTTTTAGTGACTTAAAATCAATTTCAAATCTATTTTTGTGGATTTTTTCTCGAATTAAATGTAATGCGACTACTGCCACAGGGGTATGGAGCCTAGCAAGAATTAAAAAAAATCAGACAATCAGATGTTAAAAACAATCAGATGTTACTCTTATCAAAGCAATTGACGAGTTGTCAAAGGGAGTTTCGTCACCTGAAACCATTCAGATCATCCAAAGTAAGTGTAGTTTATCTGATGTATACAGACAAATCAAATATAGTTTGGACACTTTTTTGTGTTCCCGCCAACATTTTTTTCTTTAATACTACACAGGGTGTATATTTAACTTAATAACTGAAATAAGAGGATTTCCACAGATCCACATATTAATGGCGGATCTTTTCCTTAAAAGCCGGTGTACATACCCTCTGAACTCCTATATTTTATTAAAATCCACTATATTTATACTGGAAAACAAGTGAGCGCGTTCCGGTATGTTGTTGCGCCCCCTTATCCACCCTAAACTGAAATCGCGGATCCGCTCCAGATATCTCGCAAGAACTCTGATCTAATCGAGTATAATGGTTTGTTAAAGGGGAAGCGTGTTCGCATGTGTTTGGCCGCGACCAGACTGTTTTAATAGTGTTCCAACTATATACATATATACTGTATGTGCTGCTGCATTTTTCACTGAATTTTTGCAAAACATACACAGTCGACATATAGCAAGAACATCTTATACAAGTATGTGAACTGGCCAAACTTTATAGTTAATGATGTCCGAGTTAATGCCTGCGTTGAATAAAGCCCTTGAATGTAGAAAATATATTTTAATTGACTATATCTGCGTGCATTCTAACAACAGTAGTTTTCATTCACCAAACTTATTCAGTAGCTATATTATCATAACATCGCGAACAAGTAGTTAAATTGTCTAAATTGTCTAAATAAAATAATATGTGTGTCTGTTATGCCCCTTTAATAATAAAAACTGCATTAATAGCCATTGTCTGTTCTATAGGACTCACACCACTATTATCTCCCTTGAATACTCCAGATCTACAGATGAATGAGGTAGATGTAAAACTTTAATTAGTTCTCTTTTATTGTTTTGTTTTTCAGGGCTTTGTATTACAGTGCTTTATTTTTTCCTACCGTGTGTTAAATGGTCCGTGTCTAAAATGTTGATGCTGATACCATACATCTAGGAAATTCTATGCCATTTTAGAGTTGCTAGTTCGAACCGCATCGGGAGCGAAAAGTTGACTTATCATTACTCTGGAAATTAATAGGTATCACAAAACTATACATTTTTTAACAAAATGGCCATTGTATGATTTTTCTTTATAATTGCAGATCTTAAACCAGTGAAGAATTTTAGCCCAGATAAATGCTGTAGATTTTTATTTCATTGTGTTTTGGGCATAAATGTTACAATGGAGCCCTATGGGAAATATAATAGTGGTTTGAGACGTATACTATCCTAGTGTTTTTTTCCAGAGCTTACAGAGTAGTTATAAAATTATAACATCTCGTGCATGTCCTTGTACAGCCCTACCATTGTCATTAATGTCAGAAATGTAACCCTTGAATTATGAAATATACTTACAATAATAATATTACACACTATTTGCACATTCCATCCCATTTCGCCAAACATGTATGGCACTGAGTTACAAATATGCTAAACAAAAATATGTTATACCTTCGTGATCAGAAGCGATAAATATCTAAAAAGTCATTTGAAAAAATCGACCTCTTGTCAATGGTCGATTCAGAAGGTTGGATTTAAAAAAAAAGAATACATCTCTAATGAAAGCCAGACCACCTACTCTTTTTGACACGATGAATCATATTTTCGTTTACTTTTGTTTGTTTTTTTAAGCATTGTTACACATAAACATTGATATTTTCCTGATTTATTTAGTTAGTACTGACAATCATCATTTTCTTCGTTTATCTGTCGTGATTTCTTGGTAATCCTTAATGTATGTATATACAAAACAGATTGATCAAACATTCTTTATTATGTTTAGATTCACGCTCTACTGAGTTGATATTGTGGCCGACATGTTATCCTCTATTGGACACTATCTGTCTGATCCCACCTACATCCTGGTGTCGGTCATATTTCTGTTAGCAGTCTGGTACTTCATATTTCGTGACGACAAGTCTGCCAGATACCCGCCTGGGCCGCGGCCATGGCCAATAGTAGGTAAGTACATAAGTAAAACACTCCATACTAAGTGATGCCAAAGGGAAACAACTACATATTAACTTATGCAAAGGGAAACAACGATATATTAACTTATACCGAAGGAAAACAATTACATATTTACTTATACCGAAGGGAAACAACTACATATTAACTTATACCAAAGGGAAACAATGACATATTAACTTATACCGAAGGGAAACAACTACATATTAACTAATGCCAAAGGGAAACAACGACATATTAACTTATACCGAAGGGGAACAACTACATATTAACTAATGCCAAAGGGAAACAACGACATATTAACTTATACCGAAGGGGAACAACTACATATTAACTAAAGCCAAAGGGAAAACTATATAATTATTAATTTGTACCGAAAGGTAACAACTTTATATTAACTTATACCGAAGGGAAACAACTTCATATTAAGCTGTAAAAACTACACATTAGTTGAAACATATCTTTTGAACTTGAAAAAAAAAGGATGAACTGTTGGGGTTACACAGGGGTGGAGGGAGAACACTGACAACGATATACTCTCAACAATATGTACATGAACCGTTTTATGTTCCTAAAACACATTCGTAGAAAAGTCCATATTGAGTCTGACAATCAGGGACACTCGTTGTCAGTATACGGGCTGCGTTTTACAAAATAGTGATTATACTAATTAATAAATATCTTAACGCACGTTAAAATGCATTTATTTTGTTATAGAACATACGTCAGTTTATACGAATGGTATCAGATATGTGTGAATGGATGAATGATAAACATCGTCCGTCCGTCCGTCCGTACGTACGTCCGTCTGTCCGTACGTCCGTCGGTAAGTTAAAACAGTAATTAATTTTAATATATAAACATACATAATTATGATATGTGATATACAGTGCTAAGATTTTTTTTTTGAAAGAAAGCATTACCATGACCTTGATGTACTTTCCTTTTTTACAGGCAATATTCTTCAAATTATGAAATACAAAAAAGACATCTACGAAGTAGCTGTCATTCTGCGGAAACAATATGGCGACATCATTCGTCTGCGTATGGGTCCCTCGCAAAACCTGATCATCCTCCTGGGATCTGACAAGATTCGGAAGGCAGGAATGCACCCCAAGCTCAAATACAGACCAAACCACGTATTCACCATAAACTACATCTTTAAAGAACGAGGTATGTAACCGTCTTATTCATTCAATACGGTAATATCAATCCGGGCTTATAAACCAGACATATAAGTTATAGATCATGTATTGATTTTCTAACGAAATTAGGTTTGCGATAGCGAAGCTTACTTTGATCAATTAGAAGATCAATAAGTGACGTATGACCTACTTACAGTCAAAATGCCCGATTCCATTTGACGGTGTACCACTTAACGAGACCTCACCTATTTCGCCGATACTTTTTTATCTTTGCAGCAAAACTGCACGTTTATTTAAAACATCATGTATTATGGATATTATGTCCATAACTTGTATTGTATTTTGTCTCTATGTAAAATGGTTAAATTCTTTAATTTTGTTGATCAAATGCTAAATTGCAGCCCGCGATATATAGTCGCTCGTTGCCGTATCGAGCTATACTAAAACATTGACGAATAAAACGGAAAATGCCGACCTATGTATTAACGAATTTCTCATAAATAAAATAAACACCATGTACGGAAATAACCATTATCTTCAACTGGGGCCTTCCCTTTTGTGATTCAGTAAATCCTATCATTTACTAAACAGAAAGTTATAGGTGATGCATATTTAACGACTAAGTGGCTTACTTTTGTCTAGTCGGGAAAATTTTTTTTTTTAAAAGCAAATCACCTCACTTGCCACCGGTTAAAATGTATGAAGTAGTCACAACTATTAACTGTTGAGAATCATTAACCATTAGTGTCTCCAAGGAGCCATTTCGCGATTAGTTTTATTTTGTGTCTCCCGGTTAAATGTTAGGTACATCGGATATCCAAACAATGCCCGAAAATGCTGTCCCTCCTTGCCTTATTCAGTGAGGCCACATTTACCATATATTGCTTTGTCTGTGAATGAGGGGCTTGGGTGGGGTTGGGGGCAGTGGTCGGTGTGTGGTGGTGGGGTACATGATAATACTTCATCGGAGGCATAACCGTTCTTCTGTAATTAACTAGCATGCGTAGTAAAGTATACGGATCTCGGGTTAGAATCGAACCTACCACCTTAGCGTTGAGAGGTGAACGACCTCAGCTATGGCGAAAAGTCATTTGAGAGTAAAATACTACTGTTCAGTATTCCGTCACGGGACTGTGAGGAATGATTCACGTCTGCCCATCTGTTTCAATGACCACGGCGTGGTCTAGTGTTAGAGCGTCCGCCTCGCATGCGGAAGGTCGTGGGTTCAATCCCTGGCCGGGTCATACCAAAGACTTTAAAAATGGTACTAGAAGCTTCCTCGCTTGACCCTCAGCATTTAGAGGCGAGTCCTAGGTCTTGTCCATGTGTCTGCGGCATGATACTCCAGTGTGGCAGCGCTCAGAATAATGTCTCAAGTAGACACCGTCGCGATATGACTGAAAAATTGTTGACAGCGACGCTAATCACCATACAACAACAACAACCATCTGTTTCATCATTATCATGAACACGGTATAAATTACACAGATTGATATCTGTACAATATTTGAGCTTCTAATTTACACTTACGTTTTTACAGGGTTGTTTCTTGGCAATGGAGAGAATCATGCGGCATTACGGAAGTTTGCTCTGGGAGCTTTCCGAGAGTTTGGTGTTGGTAAGAGATCTCTTGAGGAACGCATTCAAGAAGAAGCGACAATGTAAATATATTTCCAATAACTAATTCTATGCAAGTACACATTTGTAATATTTCTGTACCTACATATATTATCTAAATTATATAAATGACGGTATCAAATATATCGTGTGTTTTTTTAATACATTTTCATATTACCGGGGTTTACTTTCACAAATCATACGTTATCGTGATTAAGTGGTGAAACTTGAACATTGTAGAAGATTTAAAAAAAGAAAACAAGCAGCCCCTGTTCGGCTAAAGAATAAGTTTCTTATCCTTTTTTTTTTCTTTTTTTTTGACAAAGTCAATTTTTTTACGTTTTCATTTTGTTTACCCGAATATTTTATTATCGTCTCATCATAGTTGTGTACAAGTATATAATTCTAAAATTCTTTTAGCGATATCGCAATTTGAATTTTCGATATTCAAAATTGTTTGATCGATATCTGAAATTCAAAAAGCGGTATCAAGAATGTTATATATTCATAATTCATATTCTTGTACCTAAAATCGAGGAATACTTTCTCATGCTGTTGTTGTTTTTGTTTTTTTGTAACGGTGTTACTTAGCACATTGATGTAAATAATGTATATTATGTGTGAGAGGATTGATCATGGAAGATCGACTTGTTCAAATGAGTTCTCTCGTTTAATAAAGACTTTATTATTATTATTATTATCATTATTTATTATTATCATAATTGTTATTATGTTTTTATTGTTATTGTGATTATTATTTTATTTTTTTGTTATTATTATTATTATTATTATTATTATTATTATTATTATTATTATTATTATATTATAATTATTATTATTATTATTATTATTATTATTATTATTATTATTATTATTATTATTATTATAAAGTTTGTATTTGATATGGGGTTTAACGCAAATTTTAACATATGGCAGGTTACATATAGTATAACCAGCTCTATTTGTAGAGGAAGTTCTAAGAATGAATCCAAGTACAACCTGCCCGGCCCTCCACAATCAACTGACACAAAAGTTTTAGTCCTTGTTTAGGCTCGAAGCCAAGACCTCAGCAGAGATATGTCAGTGATAATTAGACGGTAGCACCATGGACCTCTCGGACACGACATTCCCTGACTACCGATATAGAAAAAATACTTTTCGATGCCACACCATTGAAACTCGATATCATTTTTTTATATCAGATTTTTTATCGTCGACATAAATATTTTAAATATAGATATACAAAATATAGTAACTTTTAACAATGCTGCTATCATAAAACACGAACATTCGCACATGAATGCACACACGCACATGTCTAAATCATCTCAATGTTATCGTATCAGGCTGGCAGAGGTTTTGGAACAGCAAAATGGAGAGCCACATTCTAATATGGATCAGTATAAGATGTCGGTGTGTAACGTGATAGCCGGCATAATTTACGGCAACAGGTAACCGGTACTTTATCTTTACTTTCCTGCCATATATCTACATATATAATTCAATGTAACGCATACGGTTTAGGCATTAAATATGCGGGAAAAACACATATGACGTCATTGTTTAATTTATATATATATATATATATATATATCTTCCAGATATGTATTGAAGATAAAGTTTGGTATTTTATAAAACATAAATAAATACAACTATTCTGACATATTTATTCAATGAAAATTTGTTGCAAAAGTTATAAAGATGTAAAATCATCTATACGATGTTCAACACATACGCACACACGCAAGTATATCAAGAATATGTGATGGCCATTCTAAATCAATAGACGAGTTAATAAAATAATGTAATAAAATAAACAACTTATTGCATGGGATGGGCCTTTGTCTAAAATAATAGAAAATCGTAATTTCTCTTCATTGTCTTCTAGGTTTGAATACAGCGACCCGGAATTCGCTGACCTCCTCAATGATATCACCATCTTCTTTAGGGACACTTCGTTAGTTTTGCCAGAGAACTACTTTCCACTTCTCAGATTCCTACCTGGCTCAAAGGTAAAGTGAGCAGTATTCGTGAGTAGTCGAAACACTATATTTTATCAGTGTATTAAGGTGATTCAAGTACAGTCAAACGTGTGTGTGTGGTACTTATAATGTACAGCCACTTGCCTTAAACAGCGACATCTGTTATTTCACATTTTTCAGGCTTTAAAAGCAAATTATCCTACATCAAGTAACAACCTGTCTTTAAAGGTCACTTTTGCTCCTTCCCTTGACTAGTTGTTTAAGACAGGCTTGACTGTACTTTAAATAACAAGGCTTTTAACTTTTAAGTGGTGTGCTTAAAGTGACACACGATAAGTTTGATAGCTAATACCCTTAAAAATATCAAGTGCAAAAAAAGAGAGAATATAAGTTTTACACTTCTAACTAAATCCACATGCTGTAAATATGCGACCCCTAGCATGTATACCTATGCAGAACTTTCTTTTATAAGTTAGGAAAGGGGAATAATTCTTGTTAAGACAGTCTATAACACACATATGTGGTCATCCGTGACAAAAAGAATAATATGTATTTTAATTGTAACATTTGTTATTGCTATCATAGTACAAGTTTATAGGAAATATCGATGTGTATCTACTCATGTTTTCAAAACTAACGAAACATCAGTAGATTTATTTTAAATAGTTTAAAAGTACTTAAATTTGAAGTTTCGGAAAGTGATTATTGAAGCCTTTTATAGTTCCGTGGCTATACGTTTATAAGTTTAGATTTATTTGTTTTGGGAGGGGGTGTAAAACGGAGAATACCGGCAGGATTCAGTGATAAATGGTTTGATTATAGGAATATGATGACGCTTCCATTCATTTTTCTGTTTTGTGATAAAATACCCCGGCAACTTCCTAAATGCCGAAGGATAACGGAAGTGGACGAATATGCACGATTGTGTCGTAATATGTTATATTAGATAGTTATATATTTTGCATTTTGCTGGCAATTAAGCGTCGTCATAGACAATGTATAATTTGGATACTATTTTTTTTTGTTGTTGAGAATTTGGTCCTCCAGATACATTATAATTAAACGTTTGTTTTTTTGTGGGTTTTTTTCAGGTCATGAAAATTATCCATTTGTTTGAACGTCTTGAGAAGTATGCAAGGAGACGAATAGAAGAACACCGGAATTCGTATGACCCGGACCATATTAGAGATTTCGTTGACCTTTTTATCCAGCACGAGGGGACAGAGAGTGGTGCTCTTACAGGTAACAGCCATGACACTTACACATGCAGTATTTGTGAGGATATTATGTTCGTTTTTTGATAATATGTTGAGTAGAACCAATTTTGCTCCCGTTACCTTCATGCCAAAAAAAACGGTGTTAGTGTTACGTCGCAACCACAGGGGCTAGTGTCAATATATTTTTTAAATCCCTTTATATAGTATAGTAAAGACTTTATTATACTGTATATAAGGATATACAATGAATATTGTCATATTGTTGGTGTAACGAGAGGTCACATTCGGGGTCAGTTTAGAAGTGTTTTTATATAATATTAACCCTTCCCCCACACCGGCAATATTCGGCGTTGATGAGGAGCGAGCTGGTGGTGGCATACAACCTATTTTACGTCAGTTTATTTCTTTCATAAACAGAAGACAACATGTTCCGAGTGATTGTTGACGTATTTAATGCGGGCACCGAGACTACGGCCACAACGTTGTTATGGTCCATCCTCCATCTGATCAGGAACCCGGATGTACAGACAAAATGTCGGGAAGAAATACTACGAGTATGTAATAACCCGATTTTTTTCTCTCAAATGCGTATGGATGTTGTTTAGCTCAAAACAAATTTATCGAGTAAGAATTTATTGAATATATTGGTGTTTTTTTGTTTTAATATGAACACGGATGCGGCATGGTGCGGCACTGGAGCACCAATTAATATTCACGGGGCATGCCGCACCAATAATAAAATTACTTTTCTATATTTTTAGTTAATTTCCGAACTATTTTTTACATTTGTCCCACCAATAATTTCCCATTCTTTCTTGATTTATAATTAGTTTATCCCTACATTTAAACAACTAGATCTGCTAGTATTCTGAAACAATGGAAATTATCTACATAAATCGTACACATAGAAGCAATAGAGCTGTACTACATATGTAACCAACTTGAAATCTAATTGATATTTCAGGTCGTTGGCAGCGGTCGTTTGATAAGACTGGAAGACAAGCATAACACGCCCTACTTCCAAGCTTTTATCAATGAAGTCCTTCGATTTTCCACAATAGGTAAATAACCAGCTTTGACGATGACTGAATCCATGCAAGTGCAATACTCATATGAGGGGCATTCAATATATTTTGTCACTGGTCTTCAGATATTTAAGATTTTCACAGGAGCAGAATTTTTTCAGGTCAACCCTTCAAAGTATCCCCCCTCCCCGCACAGACACACACTTTTGTAGTTTTGCTTTCACCTAAATGCTACAAAGAAGTCTCCCCTTGATATACTGTTCAGACACTGAAAAATTGCAGACTCAGGCTCTTCCAGTAGCAAAGCATTTACCTTTAATTTTTTAGCATTGGAAATAGGAAAAAGTCACAAGGGCTTAAGTCAGGTGAATAAGGAGAGTGTACAGCCTGAATAACATGTTCTTGTTAACTTCTAAGAAAGACTATACACTTTAAGTTTTGTAGGCAGAAGCATTGTCACGAATAAGCTGAATGCCTTCCAAATCTTTACTTGTGCGTTTATTTTGATAAAACTTTTTGACAGATTTAAGTACTTTATCTTTGTAAAACTTGCCTGTAATTGTTCTACCCTCTTTGACAGGAATTCGTACAACAGGACCACTAGAATTGAAGAAAGTTGCATATAAAACCTTCTTGGCCTTCTTGTCCGTTTTGCTATCACCAGCCTAGCCTGATTTTTATCAAGCCATTGTTTGTTAATGATGCGCCGTCCAGGCTCAAAATAAAAAAAAAAAAGTTTCATCCCCAGTGAGCAAGTCAGAAATTTTCCTAGGATTACAATTTTTGTATTTTTTTCACAAGTCTAAACGCTTGACCTTTTGGTCAGATGTTAGCAAATGGGGTATCCATCTAGCACAAACCTTGTTTAATTTACAACAGTAAGTCAAAATATGATGTACGGTGCCTTCTGTAATGCCTAGTCTATAAGCTATCTGGGAAACAGTAAAACGCCCATCTTTTTCTACCATAGCTCTAACAGCACCAATTTTTTCCTTTGTTGCTGCAGTAACAATAGGAATTGTCTATGGTAGTATAATTGTTGGTAACGGTAATAACAATAATTATAATAAATTAGTATAATAATAAAAATAAATTATAATAATGCAAAAATAAATGATAACAATGATAATGATAATAATAGTAATAATGATAATAATAATAATTAAAACATAATAACAATAAAAATGATAATAAGTAATAATAATAAATAATGAAAATAATAATAAAATAATAATTATAAACTATATGTTTATAATATTTTCATTCAAAAATATTCCTCAGGGAAGTAATCATATGACACAAGTTCAGTTTAATTCACTCAATATTATTCGTTACCTAGCTGCAATATTATATTTTCAATTTTTGATAAAGGCCAGGTAGCCGAAAATTAAATATTGAGTGACTTTAATTGAACTTGTGTATATGTTTATATTAAATATCAAATGATACGAGTACTTGTGTATATATTATAGGTCCTCACTCTGCTCCACATGCCGCTCTAGAGGATCTGGAATTTGAGGGATATCTCATTCCGAAGAACAGTATGGTGGTGTTCAGCCTGTACTCCATGCTCATGGATGGGGATGTTTGGGAAAACCCCGAGGAGTTCCGACCGGAGCGTTTTCTGACATCTACTGGGACATTAAGCACGGAGAAAAACGACGATTTTTTACCATTTTCCCTTGGTAAGACATGCGACGTCTCCATCTGTAACCTTACACAGTATTAAAACATATATAGTCTATCATAACTGAACATTGATAACTATTTTTATAGGCATAGTGTAAATATTTCATTCGCCTGGTCAGTTGTGCAAAATGCATGGCCCGTGGTCATTCTTTGAAAGGAAGCATATCTGTAGTTCTAAAACGAAATTGTACGTTTTACATGCATATATGCATTCATGAGGGTAAATGTCAGTTGGACATATTTATTACTGAACATATAATGTTAAACTGTTACTTTTTCTGTTCTTCGGTGTGCCTGCAGATGTTGTTAGAGGGTTTGATTTTTTTTATACGATTGTTATTTCTCTTTCTACACAGGCCCAAGAAGTTGTTTCGGAAGAAATTTAGCTTTGATGGAGATCTATTTATTTATTGGAATCCTGATTCAAAGATTTGAGTTCAAGTGTCCAGCAGGCACGCCGCTGCCATCAGTGGATAAACATGCCACAGGGATCTCGTGTCGCCCGGATGAATACAAGGTCTGCGCGATCCCGATTTTGAGATAATATCGTCCAGCTGTCCATAATCTATAGGACCAGGAGTTGTCAACGTTGTGAGAGCAGCACTGGACGCCATATCCACGAAGCAAGCGTACTGTAGTTACTTAGTTCACATAGTCTTGCATGTGACATAATTATATATATAATCATCTGTGTGAGTTTCTTTTAAACTGTACATTGTAAGTATGTTATGTTGGCGTGAGTGTGTGCTGTTTGTTAATATTTTAGCTGACGCCTAAATCAAACAAACGCCTTAGATGAGCTTTGTGGTGTGCCTTTGTCCGTCGTCCTCTCATCGATCACTTTTGCTTCGAAAGATTTTTCTGTAAGAGCATGACAGATTTTCACCAAATTTGGTGTGAAACATCCTTACATGAATATTAACTTTGTTCAAATCATGACCGTAGGGTCAAAATTGGTCCTGTCCCGCAGGCTTATCAGTTGTTATTTTACTTCAAAATTTAACAAATCTTCTTCTCCGAAAATACAAAACCTAGAGCTTTGATAGTTTGCATGTAACCTAATGATTTTCTCACAGGTCTGTTCAAGCGTTGATCTTTTGTCAAAATTGACACAGTTCCAGTGACCTCTCAGTTTATAACCATGATAGAGAAAGTCTTCTTCTCAAGAACTGACCAGCCAAATTATACAAATTATTTTGTATAAATTATCCATCTGGGCAGGGTGTTTAAGTCTGTTCAATTATTTTAGATTTTTACATAGGACCACTTTGTCTACTTTAGGAATAACTTTACCATATTGAGATCTAAAGCATTGTCTAGTCGTGTCAGGTTAGACTTGTGTTATTCGAACGTGCTAAAGTATCCAGAGAGGGCCGGTAGGAGCCACAAAAGGGATACACTTGTTACTTTGTAGGGGGTCCCGTAAGGGCACTTTGACTTTTACATAGAAAGGCTAGGGAAAAACAATCACACAACGATAAAATCCTGATTTTTTTCAAATATGTTTTTCTCAAGACCAAAGGAGCCAAACGTATTTATATTTGGTATAAATGATTCCCTTTAGCAAGGAAGTCCAGCTTTTTCAAATAAAAATGCCCCATTATGGAACATGCTTTTTACATACATATATAACATGTATATCTTTATTTATCCAGCTTATTGTGTAATGTTTTTATATTTTATATAGTATGGTTAATAAAAATATATACAAACTATATAAGTTTTTATTAATATATTAGATCCAACTGTCGATATGTTGTGGATGTGAATGTTTGTAAGAATCAGTGCAGGGAAACCTCAGTATTCGAAAATTAATTTAAATGTTTCCTTGAAATAATTATATTTTTCTATACCAACAAAAATGAGAAGTTCTGTGCCAAATGTGTTTATTAAACACAAATGAATTAGTAAATATACAGGTGTAGCTCTCGAGTGCGTTGTTGGAATATTGTATTATAGGTGACTTTGGCAGAAAAAAAGTTGATTAAATATAGTACCTGATATTGTAGCGACTCGGCTTATTTTATGATACAGAGAAGAAACAGAAATTATATCACTACCAGACAGTGACTCGTCAATTTGGATCATTACTTTACATTTTATTTTTAATTTATTTCATTTTCTGAGGCTATCTATCAGAGCTATCAACATTGGTGGCAAATGTGCTCCCACCCCCGGATAATTTCACTGTTATGTTATAGTGAAATTACAAATGGTATTTTAACTGGTCTCAAACTATCAATCCAGGGGTCGTGAGTCACAGCCTTCATGATGATTGATATACAACATTACGTCTTATTGTCATTCGTCTCTCGCCGCTGATCCAAGTAGGAAAGTTATCAGTTGCGGAGATAAGTGTGCTCGAGTCCTGATTTAATCATTAATCTTACAGGATCCAAGGGAAGCTGAATTGATCGTCCGTTAGCCCTTGATGACATGAAATGTATCTTACTATTCAAACAAACAAACAAAATTATTTTCAATCTTGAAATCCTTCATGGCCGAGTAGTCTAAGATCACTTACCTCTCGCAGTTAAGGTCGTAGGTTCGAATCCCGGTCGCTCCAAAAACTGTATGTGAGAAAGTTTGCCGATTCGTTCTGAGATCTTCCTCCACCAATAAAACTGGATAACCTGAAATGTGTTGAAAATGGCGTTTAACCCGTTACTCCATAGATACGCGTTTTTTCCGCACCAATCACTGAAGGCCTTTGAAAACAGTGCAGGAAAAGTTCAGATTGCTCGTAACGAGCAATCTGAACACTTCCTGCACTGTTTTCCACTCTCTCAGTTAATATAAACATAATTCACCCAATAATTCAAAAGCCTTCCTTATAAGAGGTGTCCAAAGACGTCTATATTAGAGGTGTCCAAAGGCGTCTATATGAAGTAAAGGGTTAACCACATTCAAAAAATTTATATAAATGGTCGATGTCAGTAAAATATCAAATGGTGGTAACAGTAATTAAATTACGTGGTCAGTTTTTAGTTTCGCATTGAAACGTTAAAACCACTGTCTCTTTATTATGTTACAAACTTTAACATTTTTTAAATACTAGCTATAAAAGCCGTTGTTTGCTCTGGAAGATAGGAACCCCATAATATCAATTGAATATATTTAAATCAATATAAAATAAACAAATCGCTTTCAAACGAAATGACTTGAACAGTTGATACACAAGTCGGACAAGTACGTGACAGTTAAATTGTACTTTGTCTCTTTATTCCACTTAACTCCGTCGGCTTATCTACGTTTCGCTGATTTTACATTCAATGGCTATTGGGACACATTCAGTAGCGTTAATGTATTACAAGATTTACAACTATTCTTACGTGCATTTTACACCTTTTAAATTTAATTCTATATAAGCGAGATCAGATATAAAACACTTTATAAGCAACTATTTTAAAACATAATCCGTTGGAGTGTCACCGTGATATATTAATGTGTATATATATATACAATTAAATATTTAAAATATTGTGCAGACGACATATTTGATTAAAAACTGTGATCTGGAAGTTTTAACAAGTTTCATTTTAATGAAAAAGAACCACTGGAATTATGGCGTCGAAAATTGTGATGGTGACTTGCCCAATGTGCGAAGAAGTTTACAAGAAGCCCAAATATCTGCCGTGCCTTCATACATTCTGTGAAGCGTGTCTACAACGCTACATCTGTAACATTGCAGACATCTGCCAAAAGTTGGATAAACTTCCGGCATCCATATTTGACTCGAAGCCGTACGTCTGGACCGGAGATGGGTTTCCGTGCCCCGTATGTAGATCACACGTGCAGATTCAGGGTGGGCGTGCATCAACAATAAATTTAAAGCAATGGGCAACGCTGTTTCCTATAAATCACCTGGTACTCAGCATTATGGGACAAGAATCGGTGCCTGAGGAAGTTACGAGCTGCGGACCGTGTAAAAAGATCCAAGAACCAAAGGCTGCCCAGCAATGGTGCCTGGAGTGTTCGGAACCTCTTTGTAGCACGTGCGCAAAACACCACCGTGTTTTAAAGGCTACCATCAATCATTCCGTCATAGAAATATCGGATATGAAAGGAAGAAAAGATCTGCACCAACACGAGGAGATAATCCAATGTCAGATGCATGATGGGAAACCTGTTGAGACGTATTGTGTTGATCACAACAAAGTAGCATGCGCTGAATGTGTGACAACGGAACACGGTGGATGCGAGAACATCATCACCATCGACAAAGTTGCTGGTGAAATAAGAAATTCATCAGAGGCTCATAAACTTTTAGATAAACTTAAAGAGTGCACCGATGAGACAGAATGCATCGTTTTGGACAGAAAAAGAAACATAGATAAGCTAAGAGCAAATAAAGATGGTGTTCTACAGAAAGTTCATAAAGTGAGGAATGAGATCAATAATATGTTGGATGAACTCGAGCGTATGTTTTCGGACGATTTCGATTCGACCCACTCTCAAATTGTGAATGGTATCGAAGATCAGATTGGACGATGTCATCTTCTGCAGAAAGCCATTGACAGTTCTAGGGGAATTCTTCAAGCAGCTATTGAACATGGCACAGATAACGAACTGTTCGTTGTTGCTCACCGAATGGAGAAAGAACTTCACAAGTATGAAAACGTCTTGGAGAAGGAGTCAAACAGTCTTGAAGAAATAGATTACGATTTTGAAGTCAATTATGAGATTGAACATGTCATGTTAGCTTTAGATGAACTTGGTTCTTTAAAAATTGTGAAAACGCAAACAAATGTCTCCCCATTCGTGAAAAAGCACGCGAAGCTTATAACGCGTTTTGCTGCTACGTCACAAATGGATGAAAAATGTGCAGAACTTACTGGCGGGACATTCCTTCCAGACAATCGTCTTCTGTTGGTTGACACCGCCAACGAAAAATTGAAACTCTTCACTCCGGATGGAGATTTAATCAGTGAACTAGAACTAAGCTCTGCACCATGGGACATAACCTGTGTTCCCGGGGGAATGGCCGCAGTTACATTACCGAAAGAGAAGAAAATCATGATGATTTCCGGCGCGAACGACTGCATCACTCCAATTGAACAGTTCATTACATCCGGAAAATGTTACGGAATTGCATACTCGTACTATACAAAGGATTTGGTAGTCGCGTGCGATACTCCTGGCGACGGCAAAGCAACTGTTAAGGTCATGACATTGTCTGGCATTGAAACACGTGATATATTGGCAGGCGAAATTGGAAAGAATATCATGTCCAGACCAAGTTATGTTGCGACAAACCCATTTAACGCGGACGTTTACGTCTCAGACGAATGCAACAATAATGTCATTGGAATGACTATGAATGGCGACTTCCGGTTTCGTTATAGTGAATCATATTTGAAACTTCCGGTTGGAATCGCAGCAGACAACCATGGTTGCGTATACGTGTGTGGCAACGGGTCGTGTGATATCCACCAATTGTCACAAGATGGACAAAGAAGTCGTCTGCTTATGGACGGCCTGCCACACCCACGTGCTATTGTATTTGACCCGTACGGCGAGCGGTTCTTAGTGACTAGCGATGGGTCCTTCCAAAGTACTGTTCAGATCTATGAGTTAAGCTGAAATACAAGTAGCATTATAATTTGCTTATAAAGGGACAGTGACATTTAAACAGTATAGACACAAAAAAAAATTTCATAGATATATAGCATTTAGACTAGCTTGTGATTTCCTTAAACGACCACCATTTACTATGTATGGCGGGAAACTGTTTATCAAGATTCTACATATTTTATGATATATGATATGAATTTGTACAAACTTGAAATTAATTTTCTGTGTGCCATACAATGGTGTCATTTTTCTTTTATTAACCCATGTAAAGCAATGGGTTTTATATTCTATAGACCGTATAGTACTTTTATAAATACTCGACGAGCCGATCGTGTTTCAGAAATAACGATCTACAAATTAAACGGTAGTGAATATCCATGTTTGGGTATACAAAACACTCATTCTTTCGGATCAACTCTATATTTCATTATTCCGGTATATTTTTGTTGTGGGCTGTAACGCCATTCTGCGGGTTATATACGGGTACGGTGTGTACTATTATTGGTGGCTGAAAGACTCAAAATGAATGAGTAGAACCATCGTCCTTCCGCAAGTAATTGGTTCGAACTCACGACCCCATCATTGACAGGTTATTTGTTCTTGTGACAGCGTCTTAGACGAGTCATTCATGAAAAAGTTATTGTAACAAAAATATATAGACACACATGGCGTTAAAAATGCCTCCATTTTTACTATTTATAGAATGCTAAAAATTGCTATTTTCAACTGTGGCTGTCAGTTTTAGTGGTAGTAATTGTCTTACATTTGTAATTGAAGCCTTGAATTGCTACACCAAATTGGAAACTTCTGAACTCGAACTGGGCTACGATTAACATCATCAGAGAGTGAAGGAGTATTTGTCGTTTCTACCGAGAAGCAGTTTCACAGAGTGAGAGAGTATGTGCCGTATGTACCGATAATAAGTGTCATAGAATGAGACAATATGTACCGTGTCTACCTAAGAGCAGTTTCAGAGAGTGAGAGAGTATATATGCCGTGTCTACCGAGAAGCTATTTCAGAGAGTGAGAGAGTATATACCATTTTTACCGTCGAGGAGCATTTTTAGAGAGTGAGAGGGTATGTGCCGTGTGTACCGTTAATACGTTTCATAGAGTGAGAGAGTTTGTGCCGTGTTTACCGAGAAGTAGTTACAGAGAGTGATAAAGTATTTGCCGTATCTACCGAGAAACAGTTTCAGAGAGAAAAAGAGAGTATATCTCGTTTCTACCAAAGAGCTGTTTCAGAGAGTGCGAGAGTATATGCTGTGTCTACCGAGAAGCAGTTTCAGAGAGTGAATGTCTACCTGAGATGCAGTTTCAGAGAGAGAGAGAGGGGGTAGTTTCAGAGAGAGAGAGAGGGTAGTTTCAGAGGGAGAGAGGGTAGTTTCAGAGGGAGAGGGTAGTTTCAGAGAGAGAGAGAGAGAAGGTAGTTTCAGAGAGAGAGAGAGAGGGTAGTTTCAGAGAGAGAGAGAGAGGGTAGTTTCAGAGGGTGAGAGAGGGTAGTTTCAGAGAGAGAGGGTAGTTTCAGAGGGAGAGAGAGGGTAGTTTCAGAGGGAGAGGGTAGTTTCAGAGAGAGAGGGTAGTTTCAGAGAGAGAGAGAGGGTAGTTTCAGAGGGAGAGAGAGGGTAGTTTCAGAGAGAGAGAGAGAGAGGGTAGTTTCAGAGAGAGAGAGAGGGTAGTTTCAGAGAGAGAGAGGGTAGTTTCAGAGGACATTGGTAACAGGAGTCCACTGCATTTTTACACTTTTTTTTTTAAATGACAATAGACAAATATACAATATTAACATAGTTTCTGTTTATATTTTTTATTGATACATAAAATATACATATATTTGTAACACTATAACAATGTTCAATGCATCGGTTTAGTTGAGAAAACCCTTAAATACGTATCCAACAATGCATATTTGGTGTCTGTAGTAGTTATGCTAAACAAGTGAATCATCATTGCGATATACTAGTAAATGATCAATCGTACATATTCGGCCAATTCGTCATTCTTCGGAATTAGGCTTTAGGGACATCGGCGAGGTATTCCGGCAGGAGTTGACATCACTGTATTACAATCGATCGTGTACCAGTATAATGTGCCTTTCCCATAGTAAAATACAAAACAAAGGTTCTGCAAATTAGCTGGGTTATTTCAAGTTCATGTTTACATCATGTAATATATGATAAACAGAAATAGTGATAAGTGAAAAATAAGTTTAGTCAAGGCTGCGGAGTGTCCTTTCAGGGATCTGTATGAAAGTGACACATTTATTCTAGGTTTGAGTTTTAGACACAAAGTTGTATGAGCGTAGGCACTGAATCTAACCCTTTATAAAATTGTATAAGGGTAAGCCCTGAACCTAAAACATATTGAAATTGTATGAGTTTAGGCACTGAATCCAACACATACTTGTATGAGTTTAGAACCTGGACCCACCATATAATGAGAGTGTATGAGTTTAGGCCCTGGACTAACCACAAACTGAAATTGTATGATTTTAGGACTAAACCTGAAATATATATTGAAATCATAGTGTTAAGTTAAGGCACTGAATCTAAAACACACACTGAAATAAGTTAACTAGGATATGTATATATTGAGCACATGCTAGTTTATATCAACTTTGAACAACTGTTGGCACGAATGAAAGAATCAATGAACTGGGTTTTACGGCTTACAAACACAAAACTAATGTATTCAGGACTCCACCAGAAATGAGAATTTATTCAATATTTATATAAAAAAACACACCCTTGAAGACAGATTGAAAGACAAAAACAATTCACAAATGAATATGTGGCATTAGCAAAAATATATGTGTTAAGTTTCATTTAACTTTATATACATTATACATGTAACTATGTAAATACTCAACAGTTAGGGCTTGCACAACAACTTTCCTATTCGCTACCAGTATTGTAGCACACTGGAACCACCCCGGACTTCTAGTAATTTAAATACAAAATTGAACATGCCAAATAAAATTATAAAATGGATATAGCCGAGGACTTATTATATAGAAGTCCTTGATACAGCATTGAAATCAATGGACACCTTCTGTATGGTAATCATTCTGTGATAAGCAGGCATAAACTTATCAATTTAGTCTGGTTCCCTGACTGACAACAGATTAATCGACTATTTATTGTAAGAACAGGGAACCAGGCTACATTAGATACCTGGCTAAAGTATCGACAGCTACAAAGTATGCAAGACCGTGAAGAACGGAATACAATTGGAATGGTTACTGGTAAATCAATCAAAAACAATAAAATAAAAATTAAAACAAACAAAAAATACACACATAAATGTGCTCAGATAAACATCGCGCATATATATGACTTGCAGGTACATACTTATACCACTTATCATGGTTCTGCTTTATATACCCGTAGTTTCGTATTTTTTGTTATTATTATATATTGCCAAGTTTGAGCTGGAACTAGTTCCGAGACCTGGTTCTCGGCAGCTTGCAATGATGGTGCATGTTAACATATATGGAACGGTAACAATAATAAAGAGTAAAACGTGTCAACTTTACAAAACAAAGACATTGAAAATTTTAAAAAAATATGAAAAATAAAGAAAAGATCATATTGGGAACACACTGAAGGCACTTTACAAACAAAAAGAATACCAGGTCTGAGTTTCAATAAACATCTCAACTTGAGATTTTCCTCAACTCAAATTATTTAAATGTTCCAACTCTATTCACAAATGACTATTTTGCACGTTATCCTTTACTAATGAGTTAAGACGTGTTCAGCTGCACTTTGATTCTGCGTGGTCACTCAATGTGTAATGAGTTCAAGTTTTGATTTAGAGAAATTGAGAATTTTGAGATGAGGAAAATCTCAGCTTGAGATGTTTAGTGAAACTGGCCACAGATCTCAAATTACAATTTGTCCTTATAAGCATATACAAAAAAAAATACAAAATTCCAAATATAAAAAACAATTCATAAAGAAAAAAACAATCATAGAAAATGACAAAAATACAAGGAACACATACTCAGATTTTAAGAAACAGGTTATATAATTCCCCCATTGGTGTAAAAAGGTACCAAATGCCTTCTTTTTTCATATACCGTGCACTTGGTACCTTATTGCACTAATGTGACGATTGCCCTGTTGTTGCAAAAAGGTACTAAGTGACTTCTTATGTCATATACACTTGATACTTTACTGCACTAACAGGACGATAAACTAATGACATGAGTTTATTAACACAGAGACATGTAAACATGAAATTAACATAAACAAACAATGTAACTTACGGACATTTACAAAACTTAATATGCATTCGACACAAATGACGAAATAAAATAATATGGACACAACAAATGAAAATTACAATTACTTTGTTAAAAGGCATCCGATTTCTAATATTTTTGTCATGTATGACGGACGAACAATTAAACATTCCAATTTTAGTTCCATCAGTTTGTGTATGTACGATACAAAAAGTTCATAAGAACTAACAAACTATATTTTAAAATATGTTTTATTCGTATCTTTTAAACTGGCGGGACACAATAAGTTTTAAAATTATATCATAAATATGCGATTTCAGGAAGTATTACATAACTATTGATATTTTCATTTGGTGATACGTTTCTAGATGTAAAAAAATTGGCTTAAAGCGTGAACATGAGTATAGTATAACGTGTGTTTCTTTACAATGCCTTGGGGCTGTGTATTCATTATAATACATGTATATATATATATATATATATAGAGAGAGAGAGAGAGAGAGAGAGAGAGAGAGAGAGAGAGATGTTTCATAATTATACAGGTAATTGATTAATGATTGAATATTTAGCGTCATTTATATGCCATCGAGGGCTAACAGACGATCAACTAACCTAACCACTGCTTCCTTAGATTTTGAAAGGTTAATCAGTACTCGAGCACACTCCATCTCCGCAAGTAACTGATAACTTTCTCACTTGAATCAGCGATGTGAGACGAATGATAATGAGATGCAATGTCGTATATAAACCATCACGGAGATTGTGGCCGGGTGGGGATTCGAACTCACGACCCCTGGATTAATAGTCAGACGCGCTAACAACTGAGCTAATCGGGCCCGGCTAATCTCTTGTAATTATTTTAAGAATGTTTTTATTTGTTTTAAGTATGTTTTATAATGTTTAAATAAGATGTATAAACCATGTTGAGATTTATCTCAATAATTCTATTTCAATTTCTTTATTCGGCAATAAACATTTATCAATTAGGCCAATATACATTTATTGCTACATTATCGTTTAATTTTTCCTTAAAAAGGGGTGGGGTGTGGGGGGGGGGGATTTTTTTATTGATTTTTTTTTAATGAAAATAAAACGGGCCGTGGCAGCATGAAAATTAGGGAGAGGGTGGGGATGATAACCTAGCAATTAATTTATTATGGATTTAACTAAATTTTATTCAAACAGTTTGCCCACTGGCTAATAAGCAACAGTGCGTGGCTTTGTATAATTATCATAACTGCATAATTAACCTTCCCTCCGTGTTAATTGTAAAAACAGGAGTAAACACATTCAGCATTCACATATATTCACATGCCCCAGGTAAAAAATATATTGTCTGCTCTCAGCTATGTGGAGAACACCGGATCAGCAACACACTTGGCAGATCTATATATTCACAGTGCAATGTGAGTATAAATCAAGTATACACTATACATACACATGAATATGAAATGTTGTACAACAATTAATGAAGTTGATTAATGTTGTGTAACTAGCAATGGCTCAGATCTCATATTCAAACATTACAGAACAGCTTTGATCTAATGATGGAGACAGATTATATATAAGCGAACACAATATTAGTAGTATGCAATAATAAAACTTTCCCATGGGTCGTCCGCATTCATTATTTCAGTCACACATAAAAATACAAATATACTGTAGGCAAATCTTAGTTTTACATTTTTTAATTCAGAAACATCTCATTTTATTTATGAATCAAATAAACGTTCATTTGACTCAGGTTTCGGTCTACCTTTAAACCTGTAAGTTTATCTATACAGTGAACTTGTATATACATGTATTTAACCATTAAGTAATCGTTACATACATGTATAGTGATTATGTGTAATGCACGTCCGCGGAATCAACAGGAGTCGTGCCCAGCCGGGTCGGAATCGCTGAACATACTAAAGTACTACATGATGAATGTCGAAGCCCGACAATTGAAGTACGGAACTAAAATACGAACAGTCTGACTAACTTCTTACCTAACTCATATTCTTTAATTTTAAAAAAAAATGTTTAATACCATCTAAGAAAATTACCATGTGACTTGATCTATACTTTTTAGCGAGTCTTTCTAGGCTTAGCAACGAACCCCTAGTAACAGGTTTAGAATTGATCACCATAGTCGCATGGATTAATAGTAAAGCAGTTGGCTTTAAAACAAGAACAGATAAGTTGCGCAATTAATGAAACCATCATCACATGTATGATAAGTCAAATAGAGTAAGCTAAATGGATTAACGTAGCTATTTACCCAGCCGACAGAACATGTACAAAAAATATTTTAAAATATATAAAATTTGATTGAAACGTTTTTTTATATATATCAGTTCACTGTAAGACAAACTTACATGCGTGAAAATACCAGGGCAGCCTGTAAGGGTCAGCGTTCAAACCACTCTAGTTGCAAAACAAGCGATGTTTCTAACTGGATATACACTGTAACCAATATTTCTTTTCTTTTTCACTTCTTTGCAACATAGCAGATTCGTTCAGTAATTAGCCCCATGCATTTTGACTCTTCACTATTCGTTCAGATACTTTTTATATTGTGTTCTTTTCTAAACTTTTGAATAATACAGTCACGTTTACGCAATCTATTACACTTTTCTTCAAAACACTAAATGTTATAAATTCTCGGCTTGGAACTTAATATTACTTTTCAGCAAAACATTGTATATACTAGATGGCGCTGTAATCATGATTGCTTTGACTTTGCCCGTACGGGAATCTTCGATTTACTCGGGCTGTCGTTGTTATTGACACTGCTAGTGCTAGATATCCTCTTTCTTACATTTGCATTCTTTTCCGAGTCGCTTTTATTTTCGTTTTCAGTTTGTTCTTGAGCAGGCGACTCTTCTTTTACAGGGCTGTCGTTGTTATTAACACTGCTAGTGCTCGATATCCTCTTTCTTACATTTCCATTCTTTTCCGAGTCGCTTTTATTTTCGTTTTCAGTTTGTTTTTGAGCAGGCGACTCTTCTTTTTGTTTAAGTTTATTTGATTTCTTTGATTTATTTTCACGCGAACCGCCATGATGGTGAAAGCACCAAACATACACTGTGCCGATTACAAGAATGGCGGAGGTGACGCCCATCAGAACGAACGCAATGACCAGACTGTAGCGTTCCACTGAAATAATCACGTGGTCTTTCACTTCACGCAGTGTTTCTTCAACGCCATGGGCGAATTGACTCAATTCTAAAATAGGAATTAAGAAATGTTACATCATCTTAAAATAAAAGTATAAATGGAAGGGAACTTGGAAGATGGCCAGTATGCAAACTGAAAGATACATAGATCTAAATGCGATTAAGCCGATTCCGTGAATCTTGAAAGGGAAGCAATTGTAGACAGTATAGATAAATATGAGGACACTTATACTTCAGAAACCGGTAAAATGGCGGATATCCTTATTCAGTATCAACATACTTGTTATTTATACAGAAATGACGAAGAGTTTAGAAGATCATTTACAAAGAAATATCAGCCAATGATACATCCGTTTGTTAATTCACGTTTATAATAAAACGCCTTTATCGAAAGTTTTGAAATATCGTTAGGCTACAGGTTCACGTTATCAACTGTTTTACAAGGTTGATATATAATAGTTTACATGCATAACATTTTAAGAAGTCGTTTTTAATTTGATAGAATTGGATATTATTTCCTCATATGGCCATCAACGCTATCTTGACAGACATGTAAATTCATTTCTAGACTGCGTTAAAAATCGAACGTTTGATGATAAGAGATAGTTTTGTTAAGATATGAATAACATAGTGCTAATTATCACTAATTTTAAAACGCTATCGGTCATATCTATCCTCTGGTAATGTTGCGTTAAACAATCTCATATACATATACTGAGTTATATGCCGATATCGGCTACCTCAGTCGTTAACGCGTCTGACCGTCACTCTAGGGGTCGTGAGTTCGGATCCCCGCCCTACCACTCTCTTCGTGGCGAATGACCATGGATTTTGTTTTTCTATGACCATGGGTCTCCCACCTCTGAATATGTGAGGAATAAGTCACTGAACAATAAGGTATGTACATAACTGGTTCTACCGCGTAGTGGATCGCAGGAAGGAAGATTATGTACTGTTGAAAAATGCATAGAACTGCAGACAAACAAAATACACGAATATAAAAATGTAATCGTAGTGTACCTTCTTCTACTTCCTCGAACTTCATATCTAATGGCCGATTCCAAGACTTGGCCCACAAGATTTGCTGCCGTGGCAGAGAAATGGTTAATTAACAAGCTATACGGCTGCTTATGTATGTGCGTGGTCACTCATTCTATAGTTGTGCGTCCGTACATAGTCATATCTGAAATAAAACACATCTATCAGTCACACCCGGCACATCTTCGGTAAGTTAATATAGATATAGAGCGTGACGGTCCAGTCGTAAATGCGTCGGACACAGAATCAGCGGACTATAGGTTTGAGCCCAAGCACGACCATTTAGTATGACATTGTCTTAGAGCACTGCAGGCATACTGTGTGTGTGTGTGTGTGTGTGTGTGTGCTTACTTCTGGTTCTACGCTGGAATACTCCAGAGTTGTGTTTAGTTGTTTTTTTAAATATATATTATAGAATGTTAAACCATGCCGTTGCGCATGTCCGTATTGCAAATTGACATTGACGGTGTTACGGTGTTCTGTTTGTAAAACAAACATGCGCAATGGTGCATTCAAACTTGCGCACGCTATAATATGCAAACGGCCCACTATAAACAACTGATATAAACATACGCTTAAACGACAAAATGACTTTGGAATATATTTCCCATCCTGATCATATTTCAGGGATAATCTGATGCCGTTCAGTTTTGCCGTATCAATGCGTTTTAATCAAGAAGGTTTTTATATAGATCTATTGTGCCGTGAAAGAACATGTATATATGTTTTGGATCGATAGTTCGTTTCTTATATATAATAATATCAATTACCAATAATTTAGGAGTATTTCTAATAAAAAAAACACACAACTAACATAACAATTTCATATCAAACATTATCTATATTTAAATATTTTTAACGACCAGTAGAGTAGTAAATCCTTTATATAAACGGCCCTTGTGAATACCAACTATGCTGATTAAGCGAGCGTGCAGTGGTGGTATTTCATCTACTGTGGTGGTTTTCTACCTTGTCAACATTTTATTAAAGAAACATTCTACTGTCTAAAGCGAAAAGAGGCTATGAAATAAATGAAAATGCGTACCAGATCCTATTAAAAGGCCCGATTAGATCCTATTAAAAATTTACTCCATGGTGTCAATAAATTTAGAATTGGACCTTTAAAACACCCCAGGGTGTAACTTAATCAACTCTACTATGGCGTGTATAAAAAACTATTAGCTGTCAGTTTGTGGGGCACTCAGTGGGGATATGATATTTAACGTAAAATGCTTTTATAAATAACTTGAAAATAATAATTACATAAAAGAATAATGTAAAAATTGAATATATCTAAAAAGATCTTAATACATCTCAATATCTAATATTCTAATTAAGCATGCAGGCCTAATAAACACGTTAAAACTGGATATGTCATATATAACCTGTCATGTGTTGAAAATGCCGTTAAACCCCATTAAAAACGATACCTCTCCCAATCTCTTAACTATATAGTATCACCACTGACTTCAAGTTGTGTATATAGTATAACCACTATTGATCATATGTAAATACAGATTGTTACATCTACAATAGGCTATTTATTTAATACAATACAACATATTGTGATTAAAATGCGTTGTTACATTTTCACACAAATGAAACAGACTGTATAATCAATACAGTGTAAAGATTTCATCAAAGGATGCATATACACGTATCTCATGACACAGCTGGGAATAAAATACAAACGACGGCATCTAATTTATTGTATATATCTAAATGTAAATGTTTATATCTGTCCGCCGACATTTTTATTGCTATCTCCGGTTGGAAGACAGTAATCTTAATGTCAATATAACAAAATAAAAACGCGATATTTCAATTGCTGCGTTACGCGGTATGTGCTTATAAACGCTCGTCTCATCAAGTTATCTTCCAACTGTGGCCCTGGCCAAACAAACGCACATAAATATTAGAATTACTGTCGTGGTGTCGTGTTTGCTCAACATTGATTATACTGTCTCAAACAAAGTAGCAAAAACATAATTTATTTTAAGTCGAGATTTGAGCAAAGTGTTACCCTATCCCGCTCGCAGTTCTCCTGTGTATAAACAATACTACGAAAACATACGCGAAAAAACAACTGGTATTACACATTGTCTTGACCGCTGATCGAATCCACCATCCTCGGACATCATAACCTGATGTAACTGAATGCGAATGAGTATAATATAATACATTTTCCGAATATTTTATTTTTCAAGTTCAAGTTTAATCCAAAGGAGCAAACGCCGCAACGGTGATCTCGGAATAGAGCGCCCGCCTCGTATACGGAAGGTCGCAAGTTCGATTCCCGACCAGGTCATACCAAATACTTTAAAAATCCTACTAGAAGCTTCTTCGCTTGGAGGATAGTTCTAGGTCTGGTTGGCCCATGTCAATGTCATGTGACTAGGTGAAGTATAATACCGTGACTTGTGTCTGCCGCATGCGACTCCAGTGTGGCAGCGCTTAAAATACTGTCTCAAGTAGATCTAAAAGCGCCGCTAAACACCAAACAACAACAACTACATAAAGAAATACTGATTTACCTTATTCCGTGTGCATATACCACATACTACTGATATAGTCATTGCCCATAGTATATAGTATACCTAACGTATCAGTTTCTTTTGTTATCGTAATCGGAGTAATAGAATACGTTATGCCTAAGTACACACCAGGACGTATACATGTTATGAACGCACCAATGGTTCGTTTTAAATCATATTTAAATCAAAATTTGCGTGCTGCGTTTGCGGTTTATGTATACTTACTTTATTGTGTTTTGTGGTTTCAAGGTTAGTCTTTAACATGAATACAAATTACGATTTTTAACCATGTTCCATACTGTATATTTAAAATAGATCTATGCAATTACAATGCACACTAACTCAATTCAAAAAATATCATACGAGGACGTCACGGTCAGTCAGTCACACAAAAGTATATTTGATTACTAAGCCAGTTCTGATCCAAACGCGTTATATTTAAGGGGACACTCAGTTTTTATCAATTTCCTTTCCACATTAAACTCATCCACGGGTTCTCCATGGCCCAGTGATCTCAAGATCGCTTACCTCTCACCGTTATGGTCGTAGGTCATGTCCCTCTCGCTCCAAAAACTTAATTTGAGAAAATGTGCCAGTTACCTGCGTAAGAACGGTGGTTCAACTCAGATTCATTCTAAGGTCTTCTTCCACAAATTAAACTAGATATGAATACATAACCTGAATTGTGGTGAACTCCATTAAAAAAAAAATTGTTTATGAGCAACCACATATGACGAAGATGCTAATCGATTTCAACATTTGTCGTGTGTCTTTTTAAACGAACATCTGCCAGATATCATAAAATATCATAAAATATGATAAAACGGTCACAGTTTATTTATACGTATGTATTTAATGAACAACTTAACAGATCAATGACCAGTGAGTGAAATGGGCTTTTATTTACCCGCAAGATAATACTGACCAGTACGTTTCGGGAGGCTATTAATTAACTCCACACAAACAGCATATAGATCTGTACATCACTTAGTTTAGTATAAACATATCTCAAGATATATGAACGTATCCGGTGTCTTAAGCCTTTGACAGATATGTGGCAGATAACAATCAACAACAATCTGGAATAATTATATTTGCACGAAGATTGGTTAACCGCTCGGCTCGCTTAACATGTAGTTATTGTGGCTGTGTACTTCCATATCGCATACACACACACATACACACACAAACACACACGTACACATATAAATAAACTCTTACCTGGCTTAGTCATTTAAACATTATTTCCCTAGATCACTTCTTATAAACACTCACATGCATTCATGGACGCATAGTAGGCATACCGGGCGTGACACTTTTACCACAACAAGTGGGAGCCACAAGTTTATTTAGTGTGACCGATATTTAAAGCCACCAGAGTTATATCCCCTGGTTACATGGAGCGGTATGCGGCTGTGCGGATTGCACCAGGGGCAGAGGAACGAGTTGATATTTGATTCAATGATTCGTTGATTCTAAACAGTACATACAATTTCCTTTTATGTTATATAAAGGACCAACTTGAAGGTAAGACTCCGAAAAAATTTGATCCAAAAACTGATTTCACGAGATGAGATCACCATTCCTTTCTCCATCTGATCAGAGAAATTTTAATGGAGCTTGACGCCATTTTCAACATATTTCAGGTTATATATGGCATATCCAGTTTTACTGGTGGAGGAAGACCTTGGAATGAATCTGAGTAGAACCATCGTCCTTTCGCAAGAAACTGGCAAACTTTCTTACATAAAGATTTTGGAGCGAGCGGGACTCGAACCTACGACCTTATCAATGAGAGGTAAGTGATCTTGAGACGGCGCCTTAGACCACTCGACCACGCAGGACCCTCAGACATATAAACATGTAATTCTGACCATCCAAATGATAATGAAAATGTGATAATGATAATGATAGATATGATAATGATATATCAAGTAATACTAATAGGTATAATAAAATACTTTTATGATAGAGAAAACTCATTTGAATGAATTCAATATTCCATGAGACCCTCGGCATATTTGCAAAGTACAACATCAACTTTAAATATACAATAACGGTCTGTTTCATAAGCATATTACCACCAGAATGCATTTTCCTTATTTTAATGCAAATTTTTATTTGAATGACATTATTGATGCATTTTGAACATTTTGAAAGCATTGTCGCGATTAAATAGTGAATTTAGAAAGAAAAATAACGATCCTTAGAAATTGGGGAATGAATACATGATTTCTGAAGTCTACTTACACTTTGTCAGCATAAGAATATCTTCGGCAATACACGATCCCCAATTTTCTCATCATATATTGGTAGTGAAGAGATTGATAAACAATAAAATGTAATATCAGCTTCTTTCATTTGGGTCTTTCTATGAAAGATGAGCATGCACACGTTTCATTTACTATAAAATAAAGAACGTTAGTGGCGGAACTACACCTATATGGCAAGCCGCGGTTTTCACCTTTAATCTATAATTCTATATCTCTCCCGCATAATGAAGAATAAATTCTCCCTTTGACCTCTTAATAAGAGTTCTTACACCTCTTCCTAAAGATAAAAATGTTGCAATTTTTATACACTGATTATCAAATCATGCAATATCTACCCCACTGGTCCCACCATAATTTGAAAAGAGCATGAAGAATCTAGCTATCCACTGAGCCAACGTACCTGTGCTTCGCTTTATTATGCACTTGAAAAAAAATGTTTGTAGAAAGTATAACTAGAGCTAGTCTCAACAGGACTAACACCCTCATATGAGCATACTGGAAAGGGTGCTACTTGAAGGATAACTTCAGTGAAATAAAATCCATCAATATCAGCTTCCTTCAAGCATATCTTCAAATATTGTACTTTCTGGCATTTTGCTTAATTCCTACCAAAGGTTTAGGATGCACATGAAAAAGATGTGAACTATTATATTACATATTTGAAACTGCAACTGGAATTCATCTCACCCTCATGCATTATTCACATAATGGGGAGCACTCTAGCCCGTGCTCCTTACATGTGGATCGAGCCGTGCGGCAATCTGACTTCTCACTACTTCCAATAAACTATCTGGTTTTCAGTGTTTGTTTGTGCATCCACCATCTTACCGTGTACTACTTTCCACTTCCATTCATCTGATATGCTGCTGCCATCTTTACCATTCTATACTTGAATTTGATGGAACATTGTGAGATTATGATTACTTGTTGATGCAGGCGTCACAATTGTAATACTTGGGGGCACTTTTCTGGGCGAACTTACTATTAAAGTATCAATAATTGCACACAATTGCTAATGTTTTCCTCTCCTGATTGGGGAATTGTATCTTCTGTGGAAGTTTCGTCATCAAAAAACAGAAGCGCAATCACGGCATTTCTGATTTATTTGAAACTCCCGAAGCAATAGTCCTTTCCCGTACCACACAGACGAGAGGTTGTGTCACATCCAAGAACAGCATGTATGAATAAAATATATTTGCGTACTTCTTTCTCTAGCTTTATCTTTGTCAGCTTTATGCTCTTAAAGTTAGCTTTCATATTTATCTTGGTTCAGGTTTAAAGAAAAAAAGTTACGAGTCCATGTTGGCGTAACAGAAAATGAACAATAGCCGTAAGAACCATTTGTTGACTTACTACATGCCCCACAAATGTGTTCACAATTAAGACCTCCTACTGCTTGACGTGATTTGATACCACTTTCAACTAATGCCTCCGTTAGCATGTTTATTAAGCCTTGCTTATTTTTTTTGTAAGCAAAGAACGGATTTTTTTTCTGTTCATTGTCAGTTCACACATGTCCAGCATTACATTTGAGGTGTGCAGTATATTTCATAGATGGTTCTTCTAAATATCGAATCAAATAAAACCGCCGATCCCTTTCCGTACATTTTGACAATAAACTGCCCATACACGTATTGTGATAAAAAGTTGTCTCGGTGTATGTATAACCTCTTTGTCATGGAAGTAGCTAACAATTCTCCGTCAATGACATACTGAATAATGGTCGGGATAGTTTGTGGTTCTACTGCAACAACTCTCCAGATTACTACAGGTTCAGCTAACTTTGTTTGTTTGCTGCTCTAAGCAAACAATCTTAGTCGAAGAGAAACGGGGCAAGTACAATTGATAGGTGAACAATGAAGAAAGTTCCTCTCTGGTCAACATATTCAAAGCAGCAGAATTCTGCCATTTAAAATAACTGATCTTTACGCAACATTATTGGACTCAGTGTCTCGGTCTGTTTGTTTTTTTCCCCCCCTTTTTAGCTCACCGGGACGAAGTCCAAGGAGAGCTATTGCCATGACCCCGGCGTCGTCGTCGTCGTCGTCTGTAGACACCCAGGTTAAACTTTTGCGTTTAAATTTAAGATATCTATGCAACCACTCATTGGGTGTGATTGAAACTTCGCAAAGAACCATAACTCTGGATTGCATTTTGGCACAGTTATGACCCTTTTTGCACTTAGACATCCACAGGCGAGCTCTGTTGTCTTCTGACAACTCTTGTTAAAGAATACGTATTGGCGTCCCTTACATGGATTTAATTATATAACGACCAGTAGTCATGGAGTTATCAATATTAACATTTTTATTTACCATATCACCAATTCTGCTTAGCGATTAATTGTCATTGAATGGATTTCATGATTTGAGAAAACTGGCAATTTGTTTCATTCTGTGACTGCATTGCTTTGTTGTTTATTTGGGCTGCTCACTTGATTAATCCATAATTCCATGCATACCCTCATTTATCTGAGCACATGTCGGTGTAGATGACAGCTAACTGTTCTTTGTATTTCAGTCATATTATTGTCCCTAATGAGACCGCTTGATGTTTTCATACACTTATTTACATTTTCTCTATGACCAAACCTTCGAGGGTTTAGCCCAGTATAATCGCTTCTTCCTACAAGATACCTTTTTCGAGGAACTGCAATACATGATGTTCGTTCTGTTGTTACATATTGTACAAGTACATATACCATTATTTTGCATAAGGTTGTGCCTTGATGCAGCAAAATATGATAACATTTCTAAACATGTTTGCAGATAAAGAACCGAATTTCCCTTACGTTCAACTTTGATGAAATGTCTAAAAAGTTCAAACATCTCTACTGCATCCACGACAGTGCCGTTCTGCTATAAGCCTTTGTTTTCTTACATACGCCTAGATTCTTGTCTAACAAATGATTTAGGATTTAGGCTGCACATTTTATATCAGTGTGTGTTTCACATTCTTGATTATTTAGATCCTCTGCTGTTTGTTCTTCCGCAGAATATTCGAATAGGCTTTCTTTAGAAACAGTGTCTCCTGTATTACCCAAGTTGAGTGACTCCCTGCAATGTTTCAGATATTCTTCCGGTAGTGCCATTTGTATTGCCCATCGCCCGTGTTTCGAAATTCAAAAGTTGTTTTATGAACCTTTGGTAACATAATACTCCTTAGAACTGCTTCTGTGCGAGTGTGTGCCCTTATTCCACTTATATAGCTTTTCTGCTTAGCATGTCCCCTGCATATGTATCGGCATGCACGATCTCCAACAACTCTTGTAGCTCCGAACCTTCCACCAATGACCAATGCTCCCTAAAGAGCTCATTTCAATATGATGCACTCCCGATCTTAGTACAATGTTTCATTTCTCAATGACTCAATGTGGTATTTCTAATGTTTTCCACAATAACGCTGGTTAATAGCAAGTACAAACGTAACATGTGGCCTGCTCGCTTACAAAGTTCATCGTTATAATAATACAAGTTTCATGTTAATCGTCGGCATAGAACAAAATATTGTGCGATTTAAGTGACTTGGCTTCTGTTTTACCTACATATTACTTAAATACTTAAACTTATCTAAGTTTTGGCTGGTTGTTTATTTATATAATAAATATCAATGAAACAATGTGCAGTTTTACTGGAACCAGTCTAAAATCATAATTGCTATTTTAATATATGTTGGTGAAACAGGAGCCAGTCTATATCTGTTGATCAAATAGCACGCAACGGATTAATTACTTGGCAAACTTGTCTTTCACAACTAGCAGGCAACTGGTTTATTACATACAAAATGTAAGTTATATGTAACCTTAAATATTTTGTGATGTTTTGATCCCGAATTATGGTTTTAACTGTTTTACGTTACAGTAAACACATTTTGAAATCATAAACACTTCAAATTGAAACATAATATGCTGGGAATAGTCTTGTTTTGTAGAAAAGTTCATTGTGCAAAGTAAAAATGTTGGTTTGTAATCCTGAGATGAATGGAAGGTAGAATAATTTGAAACGAGATATCGTGCGATTTTCCGCGAATGCGCAAGCATTTCTAAAATCTATCTATCTATCTTTATATTTTGCCTTACGCCTTCACAGGCATAATCGGGCAGCTGCGCGTCGTGTCTTATATTAATAGAACAAGAAAAGGTAAAGCATAATAAGGATAAGGGTAAAAATAGTTAAAACAGTGCGACAAGATAAAGGAAGATTAAAAACAAACTCAAAATGCTCATGGTTTAGTGTGCTGTAGCTGTCTAACTGCAAGCTTGAATGAATCAAAGTCTTGCAGGAGTACAACATCTGCAGGTAACGAGTTCCACTGTACTATAGTAAGGGGAAAGAATGAATCAACCCTAGTGTGATTCTCAATCAGTTGCTTTTCTTTCTCTATAAAATGCTTCGGTGCAAAGTAGAGATGTTTTGCTAGCTTCATTTAAAAACAACACACCAATTATTTGAACTCATTATTTGCTTATACTGCTTAAATGAAATAAGTGGGTGGGGTAATTTGCCGATTTTTATTTTATATCATCAAAATTCGAAAAATCAGACGTCTTACATAAAATTATGTAATAATATGTTGTTTACTTATTAAAACATTAAGTTCTGTCTAGCAAGTCGCAATTGGGGCACAGAAAATAATACCATTCGTACATTCTACTTTTTTGATGACGGTATACTAGTATTATGAAAACACTTAGGATAAAAAACATGAAAAAACACACTTTCACATCCTTCGATTTTCCTAAACTTTTTATATTGTATAGAGGTGTAATGGAAAATCACATAACCAGTACCTTTAGTTTCGGGTCCTGGGGTAACTTGAACGGCCATGAGCCTGGTAAATTGCCAACTGTCCTTCCAGTATAAAATATAAACCAAGTCCCAGCTGTAACTTGTTTTTTATTACATGACCTTCGATCATTTCCATTAGTAAATACTGACGATTAGCTTCAATTTCATTTTTTTTTATATTTCAGTCCTGTTTTACCAACGCTTTAATGGGAGGTAAAACAGAATTGGTCAACGGCAATGATAAATAAATTAATGTTGTATATATTATGGTGTATTTATATATAATATTTACTATATTTATGTATGTTTATAATTTTAGTCGTAAACGTCCACCCCAAAGCGTGACAGAATATGTGTGGGCTGCACAAAACAACAGCACTGGCAGTACCAGCGTGTATGTGTTGTCTAGACCAACCAAACCGCCATCATACGAGGAAGTTACATCTCAGACCAATCCTGTGTCTAATGACGACATAACTTCACCAACACCATCATACAAAGAAACTTTCAAAACGAAATCAGATGGTGCTGAAGTGTAATTCGTCGCTTGGAATACTAGCACTTGAGCGGAATAATTTTGTTGTTGCCGATTTTCAATTCATCGCTCGAAACACTAGCACTGCAGCAGAGTGATTTTGTTGTTGGCGGCAATTTTTTTTTTTTTTTTTTTTTGTTGCAATGTATGTTCAGTAGTAGGGAAATGGCATTTAATAAATGTATAGTAGTAAAAGAAGAAGACGTCAACAATTATACGCAGCAGTATATATTGGTTCAAAAGCATGTCTGTTATGGAAGAATAGGTTGTACGTATAAAACTGTTCGTCCGTCGGTTTATTTTTCGTTTCTGTGTCATAGTGATAAACCAACACATTAAAACGTTAACATTTTATATAAATACAGTCATGTATATCCTACCGTGTTAGACAACTTGGTTGTCGTGATAGTTGAAAGTTAAGGAAACGATTGTGAATGAAACAAGTTACTCTTGAAGTGTTCCTTGGCAGAACCAGTACTAATATAAGCATGTCAAACCCACGACCCTCCGATCATGGATCCGATGCTCTACCACTGGACTACATGCTCCACTTAAAAGCACGGATAGGTTTATCTCCATGTTCATGAAATGTGAAGAAAGTGATCAGCAAACATCTTACCTGTAGCTGGCACTTTTCTTTCGATTTCCCACCAGCCCTTAGTATCAGGTCGAGTCGATTCGTTGCCGCATGCAACTACAAAATGATCCATTCCCTCAAATTCACACTCAACTTCAGTGATGAACACGCCCCCTAAATATATTTAATCCAATGAAAACTAACGAGGAGCTCGCACGTGCTGGTGTTTGTGTCTGTCAATCAATGCTTGTGTCTTTCATTGGCTTAATTCTATAAATAAAAAATACACAACAAGACCAAAGGTGTCACATAGGAGCAATTAATTGTATTAGATGGTGTCCTATTTTCTCAGCCAAAGAAATCATTCACATTTGTTTCATTTATACATAAACACTTCTATCCAATGAAAAATTGTAGTTTGTAGGAAAAACGTTCCATTTTGTACCAACTGGAAATTTCTGAAGCTGCAAAGACGAATGCTATGTATAGGTTAGAAGTTATATGGAATTTATTCGTTAGTTTTGTTGCATAATTTATTTATAGAATTAAGCCTATGAAAGACACAAATATTGATTGCCCGTTAGCACTGTTTGTGTGATATTAATTATTTCAAGCGCTCTTAAGTTTTCATTGGATTAAATGGATTTAGAGTGGGGGAGGGGGGAGGGGTGTTCATTACTGAAAATGAATGTGAATTGGGGCGATGTGTTGCATGTGGCAGCGAATCGACGTGACATATTACTATGGAGTGTTGTAAAAATCGAAAGAAAAGTGCCCGCTACAGGTAACATTTTTGCAAATCACTTTCTCAATATTTCATGAAAATTCACAAAATAAAGATGAACGCCGTCTCTGTATTGTGATAAACCTATCGCTTCTATTAAGTGGAGCGCGTGGTCTAGTGATAGAGCAATCGGATCCATGCTCGGAGGGTCGTGGGTTTGATTCCCCGTCACGGTTGTGTGCAAGACACTGTTGTTTTTTTGCATATGCTTAGTTCATCCAAAATTCGTATTCTTTGCAAAAAGTGCACAGTTGAAAAAAAAATAGTATGGAGTGGTGCAATTTACAAGAATACGCCGTTACAAAAAAATGATGGCATCTAAGAAACTATAGACACAGATTTCCAACTATTAGAGGTCCAGAAAGAATACTGGTTGTTGTTTTCACACAAGTAAGTAAGTATTATTGTCATAACCTCCTAATGCAGAAAATGCAAAACTTTTTATAGCTTTTTTTCCCATTGACACATTAAACACAGGTCAATGCTTTTGTCCAATATTATGTATACGAGCATTAACAATACAGAATAATGTGCTTTTGAACTCACCAGAAGTAAGGCTATATTATAATAATTGATTTATTGATTCAAATCCAACGGACGATTATTGGATGTATTAGTATGTGCCCTTGAACAAACAATTGTATGTAATTGTATGTGTCCATATGATACGGATACTTCCGCCTGTTTAATTGAGTCGAATAGGGGCCATAACTCTTGTGACCGACAGTGACAAATATATACGAGTAGTTATACAGTAACACATCAAATATGAGACCGTTTCAAAAGTTATTCAGCAAAAACAAATTTGACAGACGGACGGATGCACTCACAAACGAACAAATGAACGAACGGACGGGTGGATAGGGGTAACTTTTAATTCACGTGTGAACTGATTTCCCCCAAAGATTTACACGTTAGGATATATAACCGTAACACGTGTTGATCGTATCTGGATTATCTAATTGGTCACACAGTATAATTTAATTGGCATAATCTAATCGGTATAATCTAATTGATGTAATCTAAATGGCAATGGTTTATATTAAAACACATCCACACCCTGTATTCACTGACCAAAATATCTCAAGTTGATTATGCATTCTGGCTGACGTTGTAGAACTGTTTCGTAAGAAAACGTGTATATACTGTTTTCATTAAATATACCTTAGCTATATTTATGACACGGATCTTAAATCTGTTAAGACAAAATACTGATTGTTAAAATTAAACCTGAGACTGAGGACACACTCAAGGTAAGGACGTTTTCTATAGTTTTCATACGCACCAATTCCGCGCACAAAGGGAAGCAACTTTGTCGAGACCTGCCAGTGTCACTATATACTACTATATTAAAACCGACTCTATTTCGGATAGCACACTCGTTTACGGATACGCCATAAATTGGTCTCTTATATTGTGTTCAATATATAAAATATGCATACCGGTATGAAATAATTGCTTATAGCAATTTAACCTGAAAATAAAATATAACAGAAATCTTAATATTTGTACAAATATGCTCATTTAGTATAAAAACGTTAATTTTGCAATTGGTTTAAACATATTTATTCATTCAAATATACATATATACATATAAGTTTAGGTATAAATATGGATTAGAACGGAAGATAAAATCTTATAAAGTTCTTTTCCATGACATATATCAATTGTGAACAAATTTGGCAGATTATCAACAATTTGATTTATGCTCTTAGCATTACGAATATAACATAGTTCAAAATATATTTAATAAAAATGTTTAACATACTTTTAGGAATATTGTTTCTGATATATTTAAAAAAAACTTAGAAAATGAAGTGAGTAGTTAGAAAAAAAGAAAGGTGATTAAAATGATTAAATAATGGATAAGTATGTGAATTCACATAGTAATAATGGTTAACATTTTTGGACAAGTTCTGAACGGCATGGACGAAATTGGGAGACGGGCTGACCTCACCACGTACATAGAAATAGCCTTCTTATTTCTTCAGACTTACTTACATGTTCAGGAGAAACGATTAGTGGATAAAATGTATTTGTGAACTGCTTTAAATATTTTAATGTTATTGTCATAAGAGAGTTGTGGTTCACCAAAAAGAAGTATATTTATAGAAACTGTACAGAACTCACTGACAGATGTCAGGAGTGGTATGCGTTGATGCTGGTAAAGGTGACAATTGAGAAAGAAGTGAGGTGTGCTTTCTATTTGTCCACATGTACACAGGGGGGGGGGGGGGGGAGGGGGGGGGCATGCAATAACTGGCATTTCCTTGTACCAATGTAAAAGAATTTAGGTACTTTTGGTTCGTTACTTTTGAGTTTATGTTTAAAAGCATTCAGAGAAGAGGCTTGTCTTATTTCAAGTGGGAGAGTGTTCCAGTCACGGACAACGGAAGGAATAAAGGAATTTGAGTACAGAGCTGTTCTTGAAGAAGGAATTTGAATATTATTATTATTTCTGAGGTTGTACGTGGAACTTGCATTTGTTAGTGAAGGAACCAATGAACATAGATACGGTGGGACCATTCCGTGGATCATTTTATAAAAAAGAGTAAGTTTGTGTTTAGTTCGACGCGTTTCAAGACTTTCCCATCCTACTTCAGAATTCAGGTTATTGATAGATATAAGTTTTGTAACTCCAGCTGTTATTCGTGCAGCTTCATACTGTATTTTATCAAGTTCATATTTCTCATAATTTGTACAATTATCCCAAATAACATTGGCATATTCCAATAAGGGTCTTATAAATGACATGTAGATTGTTTCTAGTGATTTTCTATCTAACTGAAATTTTAGTTTTCTCATAATATTTATTCTGGACCAAGCTTTATTCTTAATATAGTCAATATGAGTGTGCCAGCTGCAGTTATTTGATAAGTATACTCCTAGATGTTTGTGAGATGACACATTTATAATTTGTTGGTTCTGCATAAAAATTGGGGGGTGAATGGGTTGAGTGCGTTTGCGAGTTACATGCATTGATTCTGTTTTGGATGGATTAAAAGTAACCAGCCATTTATTTGACCATTCAGATATTTTATTTATGTCAGAATCTAATGTCTGTGCAGCATTAACAATATCATTATTATGATTAATTATAAAGTAAAGGCTTGTATCATCGGCAAAAAGTCGTATGTTGGAGTGAATATCAGATACTATGTCATTTATATAAACTAAAAACAGAAGAGGACCTAATATAGATCCCTGGGGAACACCGGCTTTAACTGGTCTCCAATTAGACCTCGCGCCTGGAATGACAACACTTTGGCGTCTGTCTTTAAGATAGTCAGTTAAAAGATTCAAAAGTTGACAACTCTATCAAAGGCTTTACTAATATCAAAAAAAACAACTCTGACCTCTTTGCCATCGTCAATCGCTTTGCAGAAGGTATTATAAAGAAAAGATAGCTGGTTGATAGTTGAATCACCAGGCACAAAACCAGATTGAAATGAAGAGAGAAAGTTACTATCTCGAAAATAATTGAACATATGCTTAAATATGAGCCTTTCAAATACTTTATTCAATACACTAAGAAATTGCATTTTATATAACGACGGCATACTTTAAGAGCTATTTTTTCTCAAATTACGCGATAAAGTGTACTTTTTATTTCGATTGTCATTAAGCTAACAGAGAGTATTTTGTGAGGTTTAAAGCAAAATTCATCTCTACACTTTATCATAATATTTAAAAAAAAACGCTATATTTTTATTGCAAAAAATTTAGTGACGTAGTAGTGCCATTCGTACACATGCCAATCTAGTGGTGTAGTAGTACCTTTTGTACACATGTCAACCTAATGACGCAGTAGTAATGTCATTTGTACAAATGTCAACCTAGTGAGGTAGTAGTGCCTTTTGTACACATGTCAACCTAGTGGCGTAGTAGTGCCATTTGTACACATGTCAACCTAGTGGCGTGGTAGTGTCATTTGTAAACATGTCAACCTAATGACGTAGGCGTGCATTCAATACACATGTCAACCTAATGTCGTAGTAGTGTCATTTGTACACATGTCAACCTAGTGGTGTAGTACTGTCATTTGTACACATGTCAACCTAATGACGTAGAAGTGCCTTTAATACACATGTCAACCTAGTGTCGTAGTAGTGTCATTTGTACACATGTCAACCTAGTGGTGTAGTAATGCCATTTGTACACATGTCAACCTAGTGGTGTAGTAGTGTCATTTGTACACATGTCAACCTAGTGGTGTAGTAGTGCCTTTTGTACACATGTCAACCTTGTGGTGTAGTAATGCCTTTTGTATACATGTCAACCTTGTGATGTAGTAGTGCCATTTGTACGCATGTCAACCGAGTGGTTTAGAAGTGCCTTTTGTACACATGTCAACCTAGTGTCGTAGTACTGCTATATGAGCACATGTCAACCTAGTGGCGTAGTAGTGCCTTTTAAATACATGTCAACCTACTGGCGTAGTAGTGCCTTTCCTACACATATCAACCTAGTGGTATAGTAGTGCATTTTGTACACATGTCAACCTAGTGGCGGAGTAGTGTCATTTGTACACATTATCCTAGTGGTGAAGTAGTGTCATTTGTACACATGTCAACCTAATTGTGTAGTGTGTCATTTGTACACATGTCAACCTAGTGACGCAGCTGTGCCAATTGTACACATCAAACAAGTGGCGTAGTGGTGCCATTTATACACATGTTAACCTAGTGGTGTAGTAGTGTCATTTGTACACATGTCAACCTAGTTGTGTAGTAGTGCCTTTTGTGTACATGTCAATCTAGTGATGTAGTAGTGCCATTTGTACGCATGTCAACCGAGTGGTTTAGAAGTGCCTTTTGTACACATGTCAGCCTAATGAGATAGTAGTGTATTTTGTACACATGTCAACCTAGTGTCGTAGTACTGCTATATGTGCACATGTCAACCTAGTGGCGTAGTAGTGTCTTTTGTATACATGTCAACCTAGTGGCGTAGTAGTGCCTTTTGTATACATATCAACCTAGTGGTAAAGTAGTGGCTTGTGTACACATGTCAACCTAGTGGTGTAGTAGTGCCATTTGTACACATGTTAACCAAGTGGTGTAGTAGTGCCATTTGTACACATGTCAACCTAGTGGTGTAGAAGTGCCTTTTGTACACATGTCAACCTAGTGGTGTAGTAGTGCCTTTTGTATACATGTCAATCTAGTGATGTAGTAGTGCCATTTGTACGCATGTCAACCGAGTGGTTTAGAAGTGTCTTTTGTACACATGTCAGCCTAATGAGATAGTAGTGTATTTTGTACACATGTCAACCTAGTGTCGTAGTACTGCTATATGTGCACATGTCAACCTAGTGGCGTAGTAGTGTCTTTTGTATACATGTCAACCTAGTGGCGTAGTAGTGCCTTTTTATACATATCAACCTAGTGGTAAAGTAGTGGCTTGTGTACACATGTCAACCTAGTGGTGTAGTAGTACCTTTTGTATACATGTCAACCTAGTGGCGTAGTAGTGCCTTTTGTACAAATGTCAACCTAGCGGCGTGGTAGTGTCATTTGTATACATATCAACCTAGTGGTAAAGTAGTGGCTTGTGTACACATGTCAACCTAGTGGCGTGGTAGTGTCATTTGTAAACATGTCAACCTAATGACGTAGACGTGCCTTCAATACACATGTCAACCTAGTGTCGTAGTAGTGTCATTTGTACACATGTCAACCTAGTGGTGTAGTAGTGCCATTTGTACACATGTTAACCAAGTGGTGTAGTAGTGCCATTTGTACACATGTCAACCTAGTGGTGTAGAAGTGCCTTTTGTACACATGTCAACCTAGTGGTGTAGTAGTGCCTTTTGTATACATGTCAATCTAGTGATGTAGTTGTGCCATTTGTACGCATGTCAACCGAGTGGTTTAGAAGTGCCTTTTGTACACATGTCAGCCTAATGAGATAGTAGTGTATTTTGTACACATGTCAACCTAGTGTCGTAGTACTGCTTTATGTGCACATGTCAACCTAGTGGCGTAGTAGTGTCTTTTGTATACATATCAACCTAGTGGTAAAGTAGTGGCTTGTGTACACATGTCAACCTAGTGATGTAGTAGTACCTTTGGTACACATGTCAACCTAGTGGCGTAGTAGTGCCTTTTGTATACATGTCAACCTCGTGGCGTAGTAGTGCCTTTTGTACACATATCAACCTAGTGGTATAGTAGTGCATTTTGTACACTTGCAACCTAGTGGCGGAGTAGTGTCATTTGTACACATTATCTTAGTGGTGAAGTAGTGTCTTTTGTACACATGTAAACCTACTTGTGTAGTGTGTCATTTGTACACATGTCAACCTAGTGACGCAGCTGTGCCAATTGTACATATCAAACAAGTGGCGTAGTGGTGCGATTTATACACACGTCAACCTAGTGACGTAGTAGTGCCTTTTGTACACATGTCAACCTAGTGACGTAGTAGTGTCTTTTGTATACATGTCAACCTAGTGACGCAGCTGTGCCAATTGTACATATCAAACAAGTGGCGTAGTGGTGCGATTTATACACACGTCAACCTAGTGACGTAGTAGTGTCTTTTGTATACATGTCAACCTAGTGGCGTAGTAGTGCCTTTTGTATACATATCAACCTAGTGGTAAAGTAGTGGCTTGTGTACACATGTCAACCTAGTGATGTAGTAGTACCTTTTGTACACATGTCAACCTAGTGGTGTAGTAGTGTCTTTTGTATACATGTCAACCTAATGACGCAGCTGTGCCAATTGTACATATCAAACAAGTGGCGTAGTGGTGCGATTTATACACACGTCAACCTAGTGACGTAGTAGTGTCTTTTGTATACATGTCAACTTAGTGGCGTAGTAGTGCCTTTTGTACACATATCAACCTAGTGGTAAAGTAGTGACTTGTGTACACATGTCAACCTAGTGGTGTAGTAGTACCTTTTGTATACATGTCAACCTAGTGGCGTAGTAGTGCCTTTTGTACAAATGTCAACCTAGCGGCGTGGTAGTGTCATTTGTATACATATCAACCTAGTGGTAAAGTAGTGGCTTGTGTACACATGTCAACCTAGTGGCGTGGTAGTGTCATTTGTAAACATGTCAACCTAATGACGTAGAAGTGCCTTCAATACACATGTCAACCTAGTGTCGTAGTAGTGTCATTTGTACACTTGTCAACCTAGTGGTGTAGTAGTGCCATTTGTACACATGTTAACCAAGTGGTGTAGTAGTGCCATTTGTACACATGTCAACCTAGTGGTGTAGAAGTGCCTTTTGTACACATGTCAACCTAGTGGTGTAGTAGTGCCTTTTGTATACATGTCAATCTAGTGATGTAGTAGTGCCATTTGTACGCATGTCAACCGAGTGGTTTAGAAGTGCCTTTTGTACACATGTCAGCCTAATGAGATAGTAGTGTATTTTGTACACATGTCAACCTAGTGTCGTAGTACTGCATTATGTGCACATGTCAACCTAGTGGCGTAGTAGTGTCTTTTGTATACATATCAACCTAGTGGTAAAGTAGTGGCTTGTGTACACATGTCAACCTAGTGGTGTAGTAGTACCTTTTGTACACATGTCAACCTAGTGGCGTAGTAGTGCCTTTTGTATACATGTCAACCTAGTGGCGTAGTAGTGCCTTTTGTACACATATCAACCTAGTGGTATAGTAGTGCATTTTGTACACTTGCAACCTAGTAGCGGAGTAGTGTCATTTGTACACATTATCTTAGTGGTGAAGTAGTGTCATTTGTACACATGTAAACCTACTTGTGTAGTGTGTCATTTGTACACATGTCAACCTAGTGACGCAGCTGTGCCAATTGTACATATCAAACAAGTGGCGTAGTGGTGCAATTTATACACACGTCAACCTAGTGACGTAGTAGTGCCTTTTGTACACATGTCAACCTAGTGACGTAGTAGTGTCTTTTGTATACATGTCAACCTAGTGACGCAGCTGTGCCATTTGTACATATCAAACAAGTGGCGTAGTGGTGCGATTTATACACACGTCAACCTAGTGACGTAGTAGTGTCTTTTGTATACATGTCAACCTAGTGGCGTAGTAGTGCCTTTTCTATACATATCAACCTAGTGGTAAAGTAGTGGCTTGTGTACACATGTCAACCTAGTGATGTAGTAGTACCTTTTGTACACATGTCAACCTAGTGACGTAGTAGTGCCTTTTGTACACATGTCAACCTAGTGACGTAGTAGTGTCTTTTGTACACATGTCAACCTAGTGACGCAGCTGTGCCAATTGTACATATCAAACAAGTGGCGTAGTGGTGCGATTTATACACACGTCAACCTAGTGAAGTAGTAGTGTCTTTTGTATACATGTCAACCTAGTGGCGTAGTAGTGCCTTTTGTATACATATCAACCTAGTGGTAAAGTAGTGGCTTGTGTACACATGTCAACCTAGTGATGTAGTAGTACCTTTTGTACACATGTCAACCTAGTGGTGTAGTAGTGTCTTTTGTATACATGTCAACCTAGTGACGCAGCTGTGCCAATTGTACATATCAAACAAGTGGCGTAGTGGTGCGATTTATACACACGTCAACCTAGTGACGTAGTAGTGTCTTTTGTATACATGTCAACCTAATGGCGTAGTAGTGCCTTTTGTACACATATCAACCTAGTGGTAAAGTAGTGGCTTGTGTACACATGTCAACCTAGTGATGTAGTAGTACCTTTTGTACACATGTCAACCTAGTGGCGGAGTAGTGCCTTTTGTACACATGTCAACTTAGCGGCGTAGTAGTGCCTTTTGTACACATGTCAACGTAGCGGCGTAGTAGTGCCTTTTGTACACATGTCAACGTAGTGACACAGTAGTGCCAATTGTTCACATATCAAACAAGTGGCGTAGAAGTGCCATTTATACACATGTCAACCTAGTGGTGTAGTAGTGCCGTTTGTACACATGTCAACCTAGTGGTGTAGTAGTGCCGTTTGTATACATGTCAACCGAGTGATGTAGTTGTGCCATTTGTACACATGTCACATCTTGTGGCGTAGCAGTGTCATTTATACACCTATCAACCGAGTGTCGGAGTAGTGTCATATGTACACATGTCAACCTAGCGGTGTAGTAGTGCATTTGGCATCAGTATACATAAGATTTCTATCGAAGCAGTTTAAAAACATCAGCTTGAGCACATACTCAATTTGAGTTGTGTTTTGGTGATTATGGGGCCTGCGGAGATTAGGGTGAGATGTAGATATGTTATCAAACTATAATGCAGTGGAATGCGTAAAATAGTTAATTTTGTTTTGTTCTCGTTAAGCAAGATCTAGACCACAGGTGAGCGGTTGAAGTCTTTGTAACCCACTTTTTTACAATTTGTCATTTCTCGTGGTAATATCATCATAGTCGAAGCTGCACGATTTGCCTTATTTTTCCGTCATTAAACACCAGTAATGTCGGGGTAATGTAATTTTTTAACATATCAAGTTAAATAACCCGCGGTAGTTTACTACATTACTCTGATACAGATGATGTGATAGACCCGAGATGTTTGTAAATTATATATGGATAATAAAACTTGTCCAACCGCACAATTTAGGATATATTTCAGTTCAGTCACCGTATATATTACGTGATTTGTATTTGACGCTTTACTGGTTTTAAACAAGGATAAAGGATGCATTCAAAAATACACTTGACACTTATGGTGGCTAATTTGTGCTATGGCGTTTATTTGTCGTTTTTATTGCATCGAAAATCCGCCGGGTGAAAGAAAAGTTACAGACGCTTGCTGTTCTAAATGACAACCGTCTCGAGAATTTGTGCAGAGAAAACGGATTGAATCAGGATGTAAGATTTGATTGGTCATGTTTAAATACTTTAAGAAATATTTTATTCGGACGAAAGTCGTTGATGATATCATTTTTCTAAATAGTTGTCAAATAAAAAATAAAAAATAAGCAAAATTCAAGGAATTCATATCTAATTACTTGCAAAAATGAATACAGAAATAAACTTAAAATATGAACGATAGATAGACTGCTGAAATACGAAGAAATCGCCGAGATAGTCCGGGGGTTTTAATCAACCAGTCAGAAACTTTATCAGAATCCCGTCATATTGTTTTCAAAGCGGATATTGTCAAAGACGTTTATCTTTTAGCAAAGCAAGCGTCGTAGATGATCAAGACTAGAAAAGCATGTGCATATTTTGTACGAAACCTATAGGCCATGAGAGCATCGGACCCCAGTCATTCGTTCAACATATTAGTAGCATTTAGTCATCTATATATTATATATAATTACACGATAGCAGTAGACTACTGAGACTGGCATCATTGTGTTGTGCACAGTTACTTCCAGAATGCTAGCATGGCCAGACATCAGACTGTTAGACAGTCAGTACCCCTCAATTTAACTAGCTGCTAGATGAGCAACCGGCCGCATCAGAAAAAAAGTGCTTCCACCGGGATTCGAACCTTCAAACTCCTGTTTTCGAGGCGGATTCCTTAACCACTAGGCCATGGAAGACTATATATATATATGGAGATAATTATTTGTGAATAACCAAGACATAAATGTACAGACCAGACTACGGCGAGTGCGCCTAGCTACAATGCAAACCATAGATACAATATCATGGCCTCTGCCAAACCAATAAATTTGATGTCGACCATGACTTTTATACTATGAAATTACATGCAACACATCTGGACAGAGTGGACAAATTTACATACATGAACTGATAGCTTTATATGAATAGGATCCAGTTAAGGATTCATGATTACTCACATGCTATATAAAGGACAGATTTATAAACCCGTTGGATCATATAGATACAGTGAATTCATATACATTTAATTTCATAAAGGGAGGTAATTAAATTCACAACAACGGAATTTACAATTTTTAGGATCTTTTCAGATGCTCATTCACAATGCATGATATATATATGGAGATAATTATTTGTGAATAACTAAGACATAACTGTACAGACCAGACTACGGCGAGTGCGCCTAGCTACAATGCAAACTATAGATACAATAGCAAGGCCTCTGCCAAACCAATAAATTTTGTGTCGACCATGACTTATATACTATGGAATTACATGCAACACATCTAGACAGAGTGGACAAATTAACATACATGAACTGATAGCTTTATATGAGTTGGATCCAGTTAATCCAGCACTCGCCGCAGTCTGGTCTGTACATTTATGTCTTGGTTATTCACAAATAATTATCTCCATATATATATATATATGTAACGGAGAAAAAACGCAAAAAAAGGATAACGGCAAAGAGAGAACACAGCAAAATAGCGTACACAAACAAGCAATTTAGACATGTTTGTTGTTGTTGTATGGTGTTTAGCGTCACTTTCAACCATTTTTCAGTCATATCGAGACAGTGTCTTCTTGAGACAGTACTCGAAGCGCTGCCATACTGGAGTATCATGCCAGAAACACATAGTACGGTATCCCACCCAGTCACATTATACCGACTCCAGGCAGACCACACCAATAAGTTTCCTCTAAAAACTGTGTCATAGCGCGAGGACTGAAGCTTCTAATACCAATTTCCTAGTCTTTGGTATGACCTGATTGGGGTATCAAACCTACGATCTTCCGCATGCGAATATGTATTTGAGAGTAATACTTTTCAACATTTCTTTAATAACCTAAAATATTTAAAGTTACACACAACGACGTTTAGTGTACATTGATTTTAATATGTATCTTTGAAACAACTTTTGCTTTTTTATACGGATCTATCAGATGTAAATAACTTAAACACGTTGTCCTGCATCGATGCACATATCTTTTGTTGCATAACCATTTTCAATTACTCATTCGACAAATATACCCGGATATACGTTCACATAAAATTGTCACCTGACTGATTAAAACACACAACTAATATAGTTTAATGACGCATACGCAGTACGTATTAAAGGACTATAAAAATAATTAATTCTCAGCGTATCAACATATAAACGAGACCAGGAAGTTGCGCTTAAGACTTACATTATCAAATTTTTAAAGGTACTATGTACATGTGTTGGGACAGAAGATGTGAAATGCCTTCTAAAATGGTTTCATCGTTTTACAATCATAGAATCAAATTGCTACACACGGTTTCTAGATATGCTAATATCTCTATATGACTTCTTCGTTACGAGAATCTACAGTTAACACACTTTGATATTAATTAATACAATAATTTTTATTCAAGACGTTCATCTTTATATGCGCAGTTCGAAAATATTTAAACGAGAGAGAAATATCCGCTCCATCAAGGGATTGGTTCAGCAATTATGTGAAGGTTTTTAGTCAAGAAAAAAATCCCATGCAAAACCATAAGAAAATCACGAAACAACATACTATCACGTTGCACAGCATTCAAGGTTCGTACTTTAAAAAACAACAACAAAGCGACAACCATAACTGTGTTAAACAGTACCGAACATAACAGTGATGGACACAACACGACTTCATAATGATACCTTATACGAAGTTTCAGCAAAATCTGATAAAATGATAAGAAGGAGTATCGGATAATATCTATAATTGTTAAAAAAGATAAAGGACCATAACTCTCTCAAACACATAAAAGCAGACCATTGTTACGAAAGGGCGACTAGTCTTCAGAGCGGGCTGTCAGTCAAACAAGCCGATAATCGAATCATTGATCGATATTGGTTGCTTCCATACCATTTTCCTTCGACAAGCGAACTGTCTCTAAGTAACACTATATTGTATCACATTGTATTTATTTGACAAACAATGCTATGTTGCCAGTAGGCGGCGGAGCGGTAATATCTCTTGTGTCAGGTCAGTTCCTTCCATGTTTCATCAACGTTCGATGAAAATTTGTATATTTAAAGTGTTAAGTGGGCAATCTCTCAAAAGAAATCGGAGCACAACAGCGTCATGCTATGCGCCACTATAGGTCGTAATAACACTTCCTACCAAGTTTCATGAACATCAGATGAATAATTTAAAAGGGATTCGTGTACGGACGAACGGAATGTAAAACAGCCACCTCCCACACAGATTGTAGACAAAAAATGAACAAAAAACTCAGCACATGTATATATAAACAGTCCTCTATTTTTGTAAACATAACTAATACATTATACATGACAGACCTCAGGTTTAATATATGCTATAACAAATGTGTAAGCTTGGTTGTACCCAATCACTATTATTAGCCCAGTGTAACGTAGTGATCGACAGCTTGCTGTTGTTTCTCTGTCAGCACCGCTTGTATGCAGGAACATGATTTTAAAATTGGGCATCAAAATAAAAACGACATAAAGGCTTATCTTTGAAAGAATACAGTGAGAACAAAGTTTTTCTCTTTTATATTTTTTATTGGCATTTTCTAGTAATTAGCCTTTTTAGCTCACCTGAGCCGAAGGCTCATAGATGAGCTTTTGTGATCGCCTGGTGTCCGTCGTCCGTCGTCCGTCGTCTGTCGTCCGTCGTTAACTTTTAGCTTCTAACAACTTCTCTTCTGAAACCACCAGGCCAATTTTGATATAACTTCACAGAAATGTTCCTTAGGTGACCCTCTACCAAGTTTGTTCAAGTCATCTTGATTCATAAAAAACATGGCCATCAGGGGCGGGGCAAGTTTAATTAGTAAAAACTTAAAAAATCTTCTTGCCAGAAACTACTGGCTGGATTTTAAAATAATTTCACAGAAATGTTTCTTGGGTGACTCTCATGGCGGCAAGGGGTAGGGTTAGTTTACTATATAAACTATAGTAAAAACTTAAAAAATCTTATTGTCAGAAACCACTGGCTCGATTTTAAAATAATTTCACTTTCAACCAAGTTTGTTCAAGCCATCTTGATTCGTAAAAAAAAACACATGGCAGCCAGGGGGTGGGTTTAGTTTTATGTCAAATTACTTCCCTTGTTTTATAGCATAAATGTCTGTATATAGCAATTATTATAAGAAGAGGTAATAAACTCTTTAAATAAACTTTTTTTTGCTATTACTATACAATATTATACCAGATATAAGTTTTAAAAGATAATTCATCATAAAGAGATGAATGATACAATTATAATCAATGATTGAAATATTATAATATTATTCATATATCATGAACCATTTTAAACCATTTTTTTCTGAAAATAAAAGTCAGAGTATTCATGTTTCAGACAGGGATGGTTAACTGTTTCATAATAAAGCATTACCATAGTTTTAGCTAGTTTCATCACAGCAAGAAGTCTGCTTGAGATTTTCAGTGTCAAAGTGTACTTAAAATGTTGGAGGAGGAGCTTAATTGGTTTTGGAGGAGAGTGCACTGCGACAAAATTCTTTCAAGCGATAGACTTAGGGAATGCTTGTGTTTGAAACTCATAGGACTATTTATTGTGCTGGAACTGTGGATTGTTTCATGCACAATAGTTTAGTCTGATGCTTTAGTTTGAAACCGTTCTCAAACATAACAGGTTAGTTTTGTGCTGGAACTGGATTTTTATCTTAGTTCGAAGACTTAGCAGCTATAGTAAAAAAACAACAAGTGTGAACTCTTCTACGCATTTGTAACATCTTCAAAACAAATAAAAATTCTAACTACTTGCCCATCTCGTCTTTCTGGAATTTTGAGTGTACATGTATTATATAATCTACTTATGTTGGGTGACTCAAGGTCAGTAAGGTGAGCGATATAGGGCCATTTTGCGATATAGGGCCATTTTGGCCCTCTTGTTTATATTTCAGTTTCCTTTGGTCCTATGTTAGCACACTGATAATAGGTTTGCTTGCAGTTTAAAGAAGTCAAAATGCCTCATATAGAGCACATCTTGGCGTTAGTTGAAAAAAAAAATGATTATATTTAATAACATCAGAAAATATTAAAGATTAATTTAGTAAAAAAACAGCCTAACACATACTATCTGATACTTGTTCTACTTTTCGAAAAGAAAAAGGATTTTTTTTTCATCTGAAAACAATATTTATTAGATTAAAATTAAAATTATCCCCCACCCCCCTATTTTTCTTGGAAAGAAAATGCCAAAAGTTGAAACACTATATCGAAAATTCGTGTTTGTTATCAAACGAACATGTTTTTTTACTTTGAATCATCCACAGTATCCATATCCACGAGACTGTGAGAGAATCTGGAAACTTCCAAAACAACATCCTTAACGTTTCATTGTCTTCATCTCCTCCATCCACACTTTCACTATAAATATGTTTGTTCCTTTGACGAATCAGACGAATTGTTCACGACCGTTCCATTTCCGCCTATATCTTGTTTGCCGGAAACGCTACCTCTATTTGATGAAATTGACGTTGCAGTAGAGCGCGTGCGCGACGAACTTGCCAACTTGCTATCCCGCGTACTGCTCCAAAACACGCCATCTGTACCAATTTCCTTGCAGCAGAGTAGCGATTTAACTTCGTTTCTGAACTTGGCACCGCTTAATACGTAAAGTAAGAAGTTGAGAGCCGCATTAAAATAACCAATACAATTAGTAATGGCGTGAGTGAGCAACATGATTTCCGTTTGTCTGATGTACTCTAATGGATCTGAATACATTAGTGGTTCCAATTCATCTTTCTTGTATGGCAAGTAAATGAAATAGATGGAAGAAGGCGTCAAGCAGACAAGGAACATGACAGTTAGCAGTACAAGCATGATGGTTACCGACTTGGTATCTTTGGCTTGCGCCTTGTGACCCTCACTTTGAATCATACTAAGTCTGCGTCGTCTGGTATGCGCTCGGCGTATCATACAAATGATAGTTGTGTTGCAGACGACAAGAATTACGAAGGGTATTCCAAACACCACAGCAAAATCAATCCATGGCCAATACAGGTGAAAGAAATCGAAATAACTTTGGTACAAGGGTTCACAAATGGCTTGTCCTTGATAAAAAGGCAAATCGGACTTTCCAAATCCGTACAATATGTGTGCGTTTAGTCCAAATATAGTGATAAAGAGTGACGTAATGATGACAATCGACACCTTTGGCGTGCACCCCATTTTGACCTTGTGAGGCATTGTAACGCTTATGAACCTTTCGACAGTCACGGCGACAAGTAACCAGGATGAAAAATGTGAACTTGCGTACGTCAAATATACGGACACTTTACATCCGGCCTCACTGTATTTCCTGACGTCATATCCGTCAGTCTGTCCATTCTCTATATGGGTATGGCGTATGAACTGCCGCAGTGGCGAGTTAAATAGAAACAGAGTATCCGAAACTGCAAGCGTCAGAAGAAAGAATGCGGTTGACGTAGCTTTGTGGAATTTTCGAAGGATTATAAGGATGGTCAACGCATTTCCTACAGTTCCAACAACTATCAAAATAGGAGGAACTATTCTCCATATATATTGCATGGCCGTTATCATATCTCCCGGTGGCGGAGGTCCTTTTTCGAATCCCGGTGGAGGTCCATTTTGCAATCCCGGAGGCGGTCCGTAGTTTCCGCTTGTTGGGCTAATTGACGTTGACATCTTTCCAGAAAAAAAGTACTTAATCCGAGATTTCTCAGCACAGGTATAATTAATACCTCTTTCCTGGTAAAGTCAGTTTCTATACACTATTCTTATATTAAATCAGTAAACATTAAATCCAACAACTAACATCCAACTAAGAAACATTTACGCCTCGTCTCACATGAGTTGGCAATAAAACACGCACACCATCCCTGTCATTTTTTCGCTCAACTGACTTGTATTATAACTTGAAGTTTTGTTAAAATGACACTTAAATTGTCATCACGACTTACATTTAAGTCGATTTGCTTCATCAAGCGAAATACGTATGATATTATCTAAAAATCAAACCGTACAAAAACAACACGGATGTTAAGGAGTACGAAGTTCATTTTCATTTTCACACGATTACTCGTGTATAACCCTACGTCTTATAAAATACTGACACATCAACGATTCTTTTGTAAACTTTTAAACTTATTTATTTTACACCGATTGTGAAACAAGATTTTACAAATTAGATAAATCACGATCAAAATCTTTAGAACTGGGTAAAGCAGTACAAACCATATGCGGATAAAGTGTTTTACTAAAGGATACAACATATAACCGTGGCTTGAGGATCGAACCTACGATCCGTCGACCCCGAGTCCTATACACTACCACTGGAGCACGCACTCCACTACAGCTCAACAAAGTCAATGAAGAAAAAAAAGAAATGGTATTGTTAGATAATGACATAACACTTAAAAGAGGTAAACAGAATTTGGAATTCAAGCCGCTGGTAATATATATTCTGTTTTCAGACATTTTACCGGATTGATGTATAAGTAAGAAGTTGTATTGGATTTTCTACACCTGTAGAACCGGCTAAGATTTCATTGACCGAGGAAGTAGATCAACACATACTGATGTTCATAACGTAGCCTGTACAATTGAATTTTCTATTTTTAAAAAAAATCTAAGAGAATCTTTTGGCTGAGAACGTAGAACAACATCTAATGAAGAGTAGAGATAAACATACTCGTATATTTTGTATCGTGAATTTCATTCGAAACGTGTCAATAAATAGTATACTATTGAACAAACAGATATAACTTGATATGTCCTTTATAAATAGCAAACTATCATATTTTAACTAAAGGTTTCCGGCTGAATAATTTATAATGTTTTTCATAGAAATCCCTGATAATTTAGCTAACAAACTCTTCATCTGATTGATTGATTGAATATTTAGCGTCATTTCTATGCCATCGAGGGCTAATAGACGATCAGTTAACTTAACCACTGTTTCCTGGGATCCTGAAAGGTTAACCAGTACTCGAGCACACCCCATCTCCGCAAGTAACTAATAACTTTCCCACATGAATCAGCGGTGAGAGACGAATGATAATGAGACGCAATGTCTTGATCAACAATCACGGAGATTGTTGCCGGGCGAGGATTCGAACTTAAGATCCCTGGATTAATAGTCAGACGCGCTAACGACTGAGCTAATCGGTTCCGGCTTCTTCATCTGAACATGATATTTGTGTAAAGAAAAAAACTGATATTTTAGTTGGCAATATCTCCATCTGAATATGTTCTTTATGGACAGAAAAATATTATATTTAAGTTGACAATATATCCATATGTGTACATTCTTTATGGACAGAAAACTATACTATTTTAATGGACATTTAGACTGCGTTTCGTTTTTGATCATGCCTATGGATTAAATTACATAAACACAGTCTAGATCCTGCTACAGCGCATGTTCAGAAAAATCCCAAATCCAACAACAAGCCACACCCACCTCCCCTAGTATATATTTTAAACAACTGGGTTGTGTGATAAGCATTAAAATCAGATTATTTACTGGAAAATACCATAAGTTTGGTCCAAATTGTTTACGTGTACATTCCTTGCTTTTAGTAAGCAACAGATGTCCATTTGGGGAACATGCTACTCTTCACTTATTTTACCAAGACTTTTCCTATTAAACTAGTCCCTCCTTTGTATTATTGTTAAAAAAGCTAGCTTGTTTTTGTTCAGGGTCTGTTTTTGTTGGTATACCTTGTGAGTTATTTCATTCGAGATGTTCGCGGTATATAGTCTTCTATATATATAGTTCTTCACTGTATGCTCTTATTTCAAAAACCGATCACCAAAAATAGCCACGGCCAAGATACTTTTGATACACCAGTCTAGATCATGTTCGACGCTTGCTTTTCTTATCGAAAATAGTACAGATTAGTGGTATGCACCGGAAGTAATGAATTCTACTAGAGGTGTCTGTAGAAATGAATCAGCTTTCCGGATTGGGTATGACATATGAGCACATTTCACATTTGAGCACGTTGATTGGTCAGTTGCTTCAGGTAAAGCTGGAATGACGTCACTGTTTAGAAAGCGATCAGTACATATGACTGTTGAATTCCCTGATTTTTATTGGAGGTGTGTGTGTGTGGGGGGGGGGGGGGGGGGGGGGTAGTACGAATTTGCTGCAAGTTAACAAAAACAGCATTTAAAGGAAAGTTGGTAAAACAGATTGCGAGCATGTTTGAAAATGAAGTTAAAACCACGATTCATGGTTGGTATCTGAATGGAAAATGGTGTGCATATAAACAAATGGTCAACAGCAGACCATGTTGAAAGACAAACAACCAGTGGGGAAGTAAGCTCAAACTTGCGCAAATAGTGTACATCATTCTAGTATTACCTCATGCCCTCAACTTGGAGTTATTTTTTACTGTTTTTTTTTTTATAGATTTTGTCATAGCCGAGTCTGGGGTTAAACAGTCCCAGATCACAGAGATGCGGGCAACAGTTTGACTGTTTACTTTTAAAATCATTTTCTGTTGTGACCATTGTTGATTGAGTACTTTTTTCACAGTGATTGTAAAGAATATATTTACAAAGAAAATCATTAAATATATTAATTATATTATACCCCTCACAAAATTAAGGATCATGTCCTATTTTAATTTCACTGAACTAAAATCCAAACTGTTCAATGGACAAGAACAGAAATGGTTATTGAGAACGGGTTTCTGAACCTTGTTATCTTAACTTTAGCGATTTCTTTACAAATGTTATCTTTTAATTGTTAAAAAAAGCATTTTTAACCAAAAAATTGGTTTCTTTTATTGGAGTAATTAATTTATTATATAGTCAATAAAATTGCAAGATTTGAAAATAATCTTATGTTAGATATAAGTCTTAGAGGATTTTTAAACAGCATATCCGATTATTTTCATGCAAATATATGCGTTTTATTTTGGCGATTTTTAAAATAGAGGATTGTCCAGCCGGCAGGGTTTTATGAAAACAGTTTTTACAATTAAGCTTGAAGTTGAAAGCATATTAAATCTTAAATTGATAAATAAATGAATAACAATTATTTAAAAAAAAATACAAAATTTTAAAAAATATAAAATTTGGCGCAAAAAAATGTTATTTTTTTTAAATATGCGTTTATTTTTAATAATTTAAATTAAAAATACATAACATTAGATTAATATTGTTTTTGAATATATGCCACATACTTGTTGTAGCATTCTTTTGGCATACAGTATCAAAGCAGTTCCATACTTGTTTTTTTGTTTTTTTTAAATAAATATACAATTTTAATGCTACATCTATGGGAAATACATGATTCGTGATCTATTTTCTGAAGGGTAGTTGTTCCAGATATTGTGCTTCATTGTCGTCTCCAGAGCTAATTATGTTATAAAACACGGTGTTCAGGTGTGTTTCTGGAACAGTCAAATATGTTGTCCCTCTGTATCGGGGACGACATTCTAAACAATTCGAAAGCTATCGAAGCTCGTGGTCCAGTAGTAGGGCAAAAGCCCAGGATCGGAATGTCATGGGTTCGATCCTCCCCACGGCTATGTGTGGTGTTCTTCAGCAGGGCGCCTTTTCCGTATGTGCTAAGCAGGAAGATGTCGAGTGTGATTTGCATAACAACTTGTTTCACAATCGAAGTAGAATGAATATGTATACACTAAATCCCCGATACCTTGGTGCAATAATGTTGACGGTTCCAAAAACACATGAAACAACTATAAAAGTGTTGTGGTTCGGAGAAAGAATGCAATACATCAGAACATTTAATGTTTTATTAAATAGATAATTGTTATAATGTCATTTTGCATACAAAAATTATCAAAGATGTCTTATACATAGAATAGCAAAATAATGTCATCTGACATACACGCGATAGAGGATGTCTAATACATAGAATAGCAAAGTTATGTCATCTGGCATACACGCGATAGTGGATGTCTTGTACATGGAATAGCATAATAATGTCATCTTGCACACGCGACAGTTGATGTCTTATACATAGAATAGCAAAGTTATGTCATCTGGCATACACGCGATAGTGGATGTCTTGTACATAGAATAGCATAACAATGTCATCTGGCACACGCGATAGTGGTTGTCTTGTACATAGAATACCAAAGTAATGTCAACTGGCATACGCGATAGTGGATGTCCTACACATAAAATAGCCAAATATGTCATCTGGCATAAGCGATAGTGGATATATTACAGATAGAATAGCAAAATATGTCATCTGGCAAAAGCGATAGTGGGTGTCTTAGACAGAGAATAGCAAAGTAATGTCATCTGGCATACGAGATAGTGGATGTCTTACACACAGAATAGCGAAAATGTAATCTGGCATATGCCTACTGGACTATTTCAGACATTTCTCAAGAGTTATCTGATAACTGCCCCTGCGCAGTTTGATGATAGTGGAGATGAATCCAATTACTTCCCTTAGACCGCGATAAAACATACAGGTATCGTTCCGCTCTGACATTAAAACTAAGTACGCGTAACGTGTTATGTATGCTCTTGGGTACAATTTGACAAGGTCTTATATATGTCCTTGTTTTGATAAGGGCGTTTTGGTGGTTTTGATGTGTAGTATAAAACAGAAATTATTGAATTTGACTTAAACGCTAAAATCATTTGATAAAGTTTAATGTGTAAAATCATAACTTAGATTAATGATTTTAATGATTTTTTTACAAATTATGATATACTTTGATATAGATTATTTTATTATAGATAAAGATTGCTTATTTTGTGTTACTATAAATAAATACAATTATTACGGTTAATTGATTATATAAACTTATAAAAGAGACAGAATGACAATGAGACATTATGTCTTTATTTTTTAAACTTATTTATTTTTCTTCGATTGTGAAACAAGGTCTTACAACTTAGGCAAATCACACTCGAAGTCTTCATGCTAAGTATATGCGGAAAAGGTGCCTTGCTCAAGGACACCACACATAGCCGTAGCAGAGGATCGAATCCACGACCCTCCGATCATGGGTTTGGTGCTTTATCACTGGACTAAGCGCTCCACTATTCACAGAGAATAGTGCCAGGTGGGGATTCGAATTCACGACCCGAGGGTTGATAGTCGGACTCATTTCTTTCTGAGTTAACGGGACAAGTGCACTGATATTTAAATGATATTTTAAACTTTATGTTGTTGTTTCTAAAAGAAAATTATTACGGTTATATAATTATATAAAATTTTGTCTGAAACAGACATCTGTATATTAGCGCATGTGTTTTTAATATAAAGCCTAAAACGGTATTTGACCATAAGTCTTTTTTAACAACTTCTTTAACGAACCTCGTGTTATAATATCTTATTGATTATGTTGTTACAACAGATTACTGTGTTTTGCATACCACTTCAGTATACGAGAGGATCTTTTTTAAAAAAAAACAAAAAAAACTTAAAACTGTACGTAAGTTAAAAAAAAAATATTAAGTTGTTTAAAGAATAATTACCAATACATTTAATTAATAAAGTCATCGCATAATTGAGAAATACATACATTTGAAAACCGCTTACATTTTTCCTCCCGTTCTGTTATCTGTTTATAAAATATGAATTTGTTATCAATTTATCTGAATATCTATGTTAAATCAAAAAGCTAATTTTAAAAAAAATGTGTGATGCCAAACTTGTGTTGAAATATAATTACTCAACTACATCCTAACAAATTATATTATTTCCCCCCAATAAAATTACAAGTTCTGCCTCCGGGCAGGGGTAGTCGGTAATTAAGGTCATAAATAAACACTGGCTTATTCAATTGTTTGAGATTTGAAAAACAGACAGGCGCGGCGCTGGGGGTCTCTGTTTTTTTTGTACAAGGATTATTAGATTTACATACTACTTTACTGATCTTAGGAAAACTTTTAAATTCAAAATGCTGTAATATTTATAAACATTTGATATTGGTTTATCATAACGAACTTGCATTTAGTTAATTACACGATATCAATGCGATGTCTATAAAACAAACATAATAATACACAAAATGAAACATGTTTGCAGTTAGAATATCTATTTAGGATTAATAAACTTAATGAAGTAAAACACCATTTATTTCATAGTTATTATCTTTATTTTTGTCTAATCTATATACATGTCATATAACAAAACAGCTATATGAACGTTTAAACTTGTACAAAGCCATTCTAAAAGAGTTATAAGACTGATTGATTGATTGATTGATTCATTCATTGATTCATTGATTCATTCATTCATTCATTCATTCATCCATCCATCCATCCATCCATCCATCCATCCATCCATCCATCCATCCATCCATCCATCCATCCATCCATCCATTCATTCATTCATCCATTCATTCTTTATGTTTATCAATGTAAAGCACAATTATTTTACACGATAAAGCTCTATGTAAAATATTGCTAATCTTTATACTAAAAGCTGCAATCAACCAAGTTATGAATTAAAAGCTGAAGAAAAAAAGAGCACTATTACGCATTTTCAAAATTATCTTAAAAAGATCATTAAATTGAGTAATTCAAAACAATGATATGCTAATTATGCTGTATTAACAGACTTATCAACCAATTACATTATCAAATCTCTTTGTTCAATTAATATGCCTCGCGTAAAGTATTATTGTTATTTAGTCACTGGTTTTGATTTTCTTTCTATGTCCACTGAATTATTTCATAACAAAAACATTAAAACATATATTTGTGCGAAAGATATACACCATTAAATAATGTTTTGGTTTACAAAAGAAATGTACTTGAATTGGAAGTGTTTTGAAGGTTCTTTAGTTAAAATATGAAATTAAAATAAATCTATTCTTTAGAATATAAGTAAAATACATAAATAAAAACAACACTTTAAAATACACATAACTTGCAATATCACCATGTGTATATAAACGTGTCAGGATTGACCAACATCTGCCGGCTGATATAGCGACATACATGCTGTATTTAATTGGGTACTGTAATATGCTGTATTGTGTTCAATAGCACGCTCTATTGAACATATAGAAAATAAATCAGAATTACATTTTGTCTCATTTTCAAATCAAAATGGAAGCAAGATGCAATTATCATATTTTCTATATCAAAATATCATCTTAAAGAGAATTTTATTTGCAATGAACGTATACGGTGTAATAGGTTGGCAAAAAATCCCAGCTAAGGTTTATAAGACATCAAAAGTGGCCGAAAACGTGTTTTGAGTATTTTTTATATAGAACATAAATGGAGCATATATGCTGTTATAAAATCAAAAAAGGAAGCAAGAAGACGTAAACTTATTTTAATTTATATTTTATCACAATAAAGTTTATATGTTTAACTTAATGGCTAGACGTTGTAATAGGTTGGCAATTTAATAATGAAAAAGTTATAACGATAAAATTAAATTTCTCCTATATGTTTCTATGTAAACCAAATATGACGGTTTAGCCAGATAAGTAGTAAAAACCGCCGGTATCAAGGGGGGTAACTTCTCTCGATAAGCCAGTGGGATGTCTGAAATAGTCCCACATGTGCGGCGATAGTGGATGTCTTGCACATGGAAAAGCAAAATGATGTCATATGACACAAGCGACAGTGGATGTCTTACAGATAGAATAGCAAAATGATGTTATCTGGCACACGCGACAGTGGATGTCTTATACATAGAATAGCAAAATAATGTCATCTGGCATATGCGACAGTGAATGTCTTACATATGGAATAGCAAAATTATGTCATCTGGCACATGCGACAGCGGATGTCTTACAGATAGAATAACAAAATAATGTTATCTGGCACACGCGACAGTTGATGTTTTATATATAGAATAGCAAAATAATGTCCTCTGGCACATGCGACAGTGGATGTCTTACATATGGAATAGCAAAATGATGTCATCTGGCACATGCGACAGCGGATGTCTTACAGATAGAATAGCAATATAATGTCATCTAGCATACGCGATAGTGGATGTCTTACACATAGAATAGCAAAATAATGTCATCTGGCATACGCAATAGTGGTGGATAACTTATGGATTTATTAAGTTGTTTATTTGTTAGCGTAGTTATTGGCTAAACTGCAGGAAATATGTGAGGCTAGAGATGACTTTTTTTAAAGATATTTGACGACAGTGTTAATGCTGTAAGTCATGTACATTGTATGAAGTAAAGGATTTCGAAATGAGTTAGGAATAAAGATGATACTATCTGAAAATGCCGTTGTTAAAAGGGTTCTGTTTCAAGTGTGATATATGCACATACCATGTTTGATTGAGATTAGATACTGTTAAAATAATGATTACACTGCGACAAAGATTCTCTCTAGCGATAGGCTTTGGGAAGGCTTGTGTTTGAAACTCATAGGAATATTGATTGTGCTGGGACTTGGGATTGTTTCATGCACAATAGTGTAGTCTGATGCTTTAGTTTGAAACCGTTCTCAAACAACAGCTTAGTTTAGTGCTGGAACTATATTTTTATCTTAGTTCGAAGGCTTAGGTTTGGAACAGTCTCCAAACTTATAAGTGTATATTTATGCTGGAACTGAGCATCGTTCCAATCATACAGTTTTGTTATTAGTTTGAATAACTTTATTTACGTGCTGAAACTTGTATTTGTTTCATGCGCTTTCGTTTAGTTTGAAGATTAAGGTTTGAAACAGTCTTCAAACATAAAGATGTACTTTTATGCTGGATGAACAGTGTTCCAGACATACAGTTTTGGTTTGAGTTTGAAACAAGTCTCAAACGTGTGCTGTCCAGACGCGTTGTCTGAACAGCTGGTCTCATTATTAAAATAGTGTTGAACAACAGTTGGTTCAACTCTACAAGGTTTGAAACATTATACTGTATATAGTTAATTGGTATGATCATTTGTCTGTATGATTTCTAAATATTAGAATCATTTTATTATTCCTTTCGTTTGTTAACTAATCATAAGGCAACAAGCCTGAGGAAAATTTATATATTATATAGTTTGAACAAAAGTGTTTAACATAGTTTCAAGCTAGGCTGTTTCACAGCTTAATCCAGTGAAGACACAGTCGCCTTACAGAAGATCCCGTTTTTAGTTCAAGATACCCACCCAAAATCTTGACAGATACAAACTACAATAAATGACAATTGTTGATAATTAAATGACATAATTGACGATGGGATGAACTGAAAGTTTACAAAACCTTTCACAAGATGTACAATTATGGAGAAGACTACAAAATAATATTGACGATATATACATTGACACATATAATTCAATATACAAGTGCAGTTTTTTTTTTTAATATAATAATGTTAAAGACAGACTTCGAAATTAAAAAACAAAATGTTTGTGGAATACTATAAATACTTCTTGTTATATTCAAGTCATAATAAATATAAGAACACAACAAGTGACTAATAAAATAATGATACCTTGATACCCTCTGATGATTACTACAGTAAATCTGCACTATTTATAGGAGGCTCGAGTCTAAATAGTACTTATATTTGATACCTTGATTCCCTCTGATGATTACTACAGTAAATCTGCACTATATATAGGAGGCTCGAGTCTAAATAGTACTTATATATGATAGCTTCATACCCTCTGATGATTACTACAGTAAATCTGCAATATATGTAGGAGGCTCGTGTCTAAATAGTACTTATATATGAAACATTGATACCCTCTGATGATTACTACAGTAAATCTGCAATATATATAGGAGGCTCGTGTCTAAAAAGTACTTATATATGATACCTTGATACCCTCCGATGATTACTACAGTAAATCTGCAATATATATAGGAGGCTCGAGTCTAAATAGTACTTATATATGATACTTTGATACCCTCTGATGATAACTACAGTAAATCTGCACTATATATAGGAGGCTCGTGTCTAAATAGTACCTATATATGATAACTTGATACCATCTGATGATTACTACAGTAAATCTGCAATATATATAGGAAGCTCGAGTCTAAATAGTACTTATATATGATACCTTGATACCCTCTGATGATAACTACAGTAAATCTGCAATATATATAGGAGGCTCGTGTCTAAATAGTACTTATATATGATACCTTGATACCCTCCGATGATTACTATAGGAGGCTCGTGTCTAAATAGTACTTATATATATGATACCTTGATACCGTCGTTATTGCAGTACATGGGAGGCTCGTGTCTAAATAGTACTTATATTTGATATCTTGATACCCTCTGATGATAACTACAGTAAATCTGCAATACATATAGGAGGCTTGTGTCTTAATAGTACTTATATATGATACCTTGATACCCTCTGTTGATTACTACAGTAAATCTGCAATACATATAGGAGGCTCGTATCTAAATAGTACTTATATATGATACCTTGATACCGTCGTTATTGCAGTACATAGGAGGCTCGTGTCTAAATAGTGCTTATATTTGATACCTTGATACCATCTGATGATAACTACAGTAAATCTGCAATAAATATAGGGAGCTCGTGTTTAAATAGTACTTATATTTGATACCGTGATACCCTCTGATGATTACTACAGTAAATCCGCAATAAATATAGGAAGCTCGTGTCTAAATAGTAATTATATATGATACCTTGATACCGTCGTTATTGCAGTACATAGGAGGCTCGTGTCTAAATAGTGCTTATATTTGATACCTTGATACCATCTGATGATAACTACAGTAAATCTGCAATAAATATAGGGAGCTCGTGTTTAAATAGTACTTATATTTGATACCGTGATACCCTCTGATGATTACTACAGTAAATCCGCAATAAATATAGGAAGCTCGTGTCTAAATAGTAATTATATATGATACCTTGATACCGTCGTTATTGCAGTAAATTTGCAATAAAAATAGGAAGCTCGTGTCTAAATACTAGTAGTACTTTTGTCATGTCAATGTATTCATTTTTGCAGTAAATCTGCAATAAATACAGGAGGCTCGTGTCTTAATAGTACTTACATTTGATACCTTGATACTGTCGTTATTGCAGTATATCTGCAATAAATATAGGAAGCTCGTGTCTAAATAGTACTTATATTTGATGCCTTGATACCGTCGTTATTGCATTAAATCTGCAATAAAAATAGGAAGCTCGTGTCTAAATACTAGTAGTACTTTTGTCATGTCAATGTATTCATTTTTGCTGATACACTGCCTGCCTGATACACATGTTTATCACGTCAATGCAAGTTTGTCGAGCACAAGCCGCCATTATGTATAATTATACATTTTGACCTAAATGAAATCTCTACCTACTGTAGCAAAATATTGATGTTGAATTTCAGTTTCAATAAAAAACGAATTAGAGATATTGACATGCTAAAGATAATACCAAACAATAATTTGTATTCGCTCAAAGTTCTTAGTTGATCGAACGAGTAGAACATTCAGAGGTAAATAGATATCAATAAAAAAATTAATGTGTTTCAGTTTCAAACTCACATCCACATAAGGGTGCTTCGCGCAGATGATTGACAAATATAACAATGTATAAAACCACACTCATCCTTCCCATCCTTCAAATCTGTCTTTGAAAAAGAAAGAAGAAAAAAGGTCTACAACAATAACATTACTTTTTGCTCAAGTACCAGTGTTCCAAGCGATGAATTACACTTCAGCAACATTTAACCCCGTCTTGAAGGTTTCTTCGTACGATGGTGGTGGAGTTATGTCTTGATTAGAACCAGTATTGGTCTGAGATATAACTTCCTCGTATGATGGCGGTTTAATTGGTTCAGGCAACACATACACGCTCGTGTCATTGTTGTTGTTATGTGCAGCCCGCAAATATTCTGTCACGCTATTGTAGAACGAGGCAGAGCTAGGGTTGGTCATTGTAAGTTCATAATGCATTGTCGGCGAACGTTGTGTTGCTCGGAGTGGAGGCCTACGACTGAAATTATAAATTTATATATGTTTGGTCAAACTGTACTGAAATAAAAAAGAAATGAATATCCTCCTCACTTTTTACTAAGTGAACACCCATGCATTTGACAACCATTTTGTTTGAATGCTGGTTGTCAACTCCGTTGAATGGCGGGTGTAATACGCAGTTCCAAATATAATGCAAATCTGCGAACAGTATAGAGAAATTCCGATTGAGTATAAACAACAAAAGACACCCATTCTCAGTCCCATTCTGACAGGTTTTTCCTGCATCAGAATTTAACACTATTTACACATCTGTAATGTATCATAATGACGGTTTGTTCAGGCTTCAATATGTATTGATGCGTGGAAAGTATTTTCGCATTTTAAAACACAATTTGCTGTGAATGGTCTCGTTTTGTAGAGAATTTCTTTGTGCAAAGAAAGAATTTTGATTTGTGTTTCTGAGATGATTGGAACGAGATTTCGCGAGATTTTTCGTGAATACGCAAGCGTTCATAGCGTCTCAGTCCGTTCAGTGCTCCAAGAAAAAAAAATTTGGGACTAGCCCAGGGCAAGTAAGTTGAAAAAAAATCTACTTGCCCTGGCTGAAAAATGACTTGCCCTGATCAATGGTTCACATGCCCAGATTTTTATTACCAATACACCTTGCGGTATAATATGAAATATGTAAACATAGACTTAAATGTATTAATTTATGTAGGGTGAGCTCCCCTTTACATTATGCATGTCTAAATCACAAGTTTTAGAGGTTGAATAAGACCGTGAGAAGTGAGAAAATTTCGGGAGAACTGACTACATCTCTATCTGTATGCCCGACTTATTATGTTGTATTAAATATTTGTTCTTTATTGACTATCATTTCTGTTCTGTCAATTCAGTGGCAGTGTGGGAGCAGGAGTATATTTAAAACATTATTTTAAATATCTTTCACTTGTTTTCTAATTATTGCTGTCATAACATACAAAAATGGCAATGTGAAGCCTGCAAAGCTATTCAGTCTATCCAAAAGAACTTGGCAATATGATAAATAAATGCAGTCTATGATAGCCTTCAAATATCTAGAAAGTGCAACTAGTCAACTATATTTCAAATATTAAAAAACATCAACACATAATTCATCTTAATTGTTGTTTTCAATACCAAATCATGCCAAAGAAAATTATACGCTGAAACTTCACAACAAAAAAGCAATGTTTATTACTATAATACCCCACCCACATTTTTCTTTACCGTGAACTCAATTTAAATGTCAACTTTCACGTTTTCACAAAAGAAAATTTGTATACAAACAGACCATATTATTGTAAATCTACGAAATATTTATAAAATTACCAGAACCTAACGATGACATTTTACATAACAATCACAAATTATCTGTAAAAACATAATCAGATTTTAGAAATCGTTACCATTTTTGCGAAGGGAGGTAATTTTATACTCTTCATAATGGAGAATTTGAGAGACACCCGCGAATTACGTCATCGTTTTTTTGTTTTTGTCTTTGCTCGGGGCAGGTGGTAAGAAACGTGTACCTTGGTCGTAGATATCCGACCAATCAGAGCGGTTATTAAAAATAGATTAATTTATATTCAAAGCTATCCACCAATCGCATTAGAGGAATAAAAATAGATAAAGAATATGCATGAGAGGTTTTCCAAAGTCGCAATGTCGGGCATGTGGTGTGATAAACACCGCGGGGGTCAATTGTTTATAGTGATTAGTTACGGTCTATAAACAACAGTTTGACCTGTGCTGTATCGAATAGAGATATTTGCAGACCTGTGTATTGTGAAAACTAGCTTGTCCGATTTTTAAGACAAGCCCGACGGGCAAGTAACTTTGAAAATGGCACATGCCCGGATCCAGATTTGACAAGCCCCGGGCATCGGGCTATCCTATTCTTGGAGCACTGCCGTTGCCATTTCTTCTCTATATAGTTCCGTAGTTATAACATCCAGAATAAAGATGATAAAACAAATTTGTGCACTGACACTTGAATAGAGCATGTCTTTGTTTTGTTTCGTTTTTATCATATTAACGAATGTCTGTAACAGCCATTTATTGCAACAAATTACATTGATAGACATACTAATTTTCAGAGTTAATTAAATGATAAAAAGGGTGAAATGAATGGTCGATTATTAGCGGATTAGTCAATTATCAGATATTATATTGTCAACGAACTATAGAAGATTTCCTTGATAGTGTGTGTGAAAACCGAGACGTACCAATCGGACGACCTCAACGATAGAATAATACCGAAGTATTACGGAATTTGCCGAGTATACACAAAACGACTGTGGACATGCACAATACAACAATACATAATAGTCCAAATTACTTACCACATTTTGGCCAAGGTGAGGGCCATGATGACGACGACTACAAGAAGGGATATAAGACACGATGCGATAACCAGTGTAGACGAAGCTTTCGTCTCATCCAAGACCGGTGGCATTGATGGTGTAGTGCTCGTTGGCAATACTGTGGTAAATATACAGACAATAACAACAACATAAGAAGGTATACAGTGTATAGGCAACAACAGTGTTGACAATGTGAAATCAGATTTCTGAAATAAGGTATTCATACCCATATACAAAGCATCATATGTCTCTAAATTAACAATTCAAACATGACAATGCTTTCGAAATGTACCAATTTCACCAGTAATGCCGTTCGAATTGCAAACTGAGCTTTGAGATAAGAAAAATGCATTTTTAGAAAAGAAGAAATAGGGATTATTTATCACCGTCATTATGTGACTACTCCGCGGAAGCACTTTCTGTTTTCAATGGTGGTGTCACACCTATATTACACGAAAAAGTTTCAGCTCGACAACAATTCCTCGTACATTTTATAAAGTTTCGATAAAGTTCACAGTTTATGCCAGTTGTGTCTTGACATACATGCAAGCAAACAGCGAACGCTTAAGAATAACATATCTATAATACTAAAAGAACAGACCAAAATTGTCACGCCATCTTAGCCGTCGTCGGTACATGCACACATAGTTTAACATAGCCACCATATTTCATGTACATGTATAGTGATGGTGGGATATTTTCATAGAATTACACACTAAATGTTTCACTCTGACACATTTTAAAATAGTCAGTGTACAAAACACATTTAGCTTAAAATAACTTGTAGACAACGTAAATAACAAGGATATTTTGTAAAGGGGGTGGGGATCCACAGTATTTCAAAGCGTAACCGATTGAGCTAATCGGGCCCGGCTATCCCTTTGAAATACTGTGGATCCCCACCCCCTTGACGAAAATAACAAGTATGTGGGGTTCCACAGTATTTCAAAGGGATAGGCGGGCCCGATTAGCTCAGTCGGTTACGCGTCTGACTATCAAATCCATGGGTTGTGAGTTCGAATACCCGCCCGGAAACAGTCTCCGTGATGATGATATATGACATTGTGTCTCATTATCATTCGTCCCTTACCACTGATTCAAGTGGGAAAGTTATCAGTTTTGCGGAGATGGGGTGTGCTCGAGTACTGGTTAATCCCAGGAAACAGTGTTTAGGTTAACTGATCGTCTGTTAGCCCTCGATGGCATAAAAATGACGTTAAATATTCAATCAATCAATCAATCAATCAATCAATCAATCAATCAATCAATCAATCAATCAATCAAAGGGATAGGAAAGAGTGTGCTTTAAGTGATTGTTGAAAATTCCAGTGGTTGGTTTTAAGTATCGACTGTTTTTCCCCCTTTGCGTCAATACCAATTGGTGCAGTGGATCGGTTTGAGATAAACAGAAAGTATACCACTATATACTTACTTGTAGCAGTAATAAAACCAAGACAAGGCTTTTGCAAGTGTCCTGAAAACAAACAGCGGCTGACATTAATATAGTCATCACATAATAGTGTACACTCGGCGCACTGAATTAAACTTTTATTTATATTTCGTTCATTCGGACAGGAAAAGGAAAATGCACAATTTGACAATGCACTTTCACTTGCATTCATTAAAACACACGGATCTGAAAAATAAAACAACGAAGGCATATAATTACTGAAGATTAGTATGGGAGCAGTTGATATATACGATTAAACTATCCTTAATACCTCTTCATGATGTAAGTATCGCTTTCAATATGGATTTACTGACATGGACAATGCCACTGAGATAAATCGTGCTTTTTACATTTTCGTTATACCAAATTACAAAACAAAATATATTACACTATAAACAGGTGTTTTATATCACTGAGAACATTAATTGTTGTTACTGTTTAAGTGTGAATATCAGAACATACATATTAGTAAATGTAACTGTAGTTAACGTTTAAGTGAATACCTTATGTTGACTGCAAACACATACATATCAAAAGCAGTCACTGTACTTTATGTTTAAATGAACCTCATGACGAATACCAAAACATACATATCAGGAACAGTAATTGTAGTTCATGTTTCAGTAAAATCATTAAGTTGAATACACGCACAAACATACTAAAAACAGTAACTGTAGCTTATGTTTAAATGAATGCATTAAGTAGAATACACGCACATGCATACTAGAAACAGTAACTGTAGTTAATGTTTAAATGAATGCATAAAGTTGAATACACGTACATACATATTAGAAACAGTAACTGTAGTTTATGTTTAAATGAATACCTGAAGTTGAATGTTCACACATACATATTAGAAACAGTAACTGTAGTCTATGTTTAAATGAATACCTGAAATTGAGTGTTCACATATACATATTAGAAACAGTAACTGTAGTTTATGTTTAAATGAATACCTGAAGTTGAGTGTTTACACATACATATTAGAAACAGTAACTGTAATTTATGTTTAAATGAATACCTGAAGTTGAGTGTTCACATATACATATTAGAAACAGTAACTGTAGTTTATGTTTAAATGAATACCCGAAGTTGAATGTTCACACACACATATTAGAAACAATAACTGTAGTTTATGTTTAAATGAGTATCTGAAGTTGCAGGTTCAAACATACATATTATAAACAGTAACTGTAGTTTATGTTTAAATGAATACCTGAAGTTGAATGTTCACACATACACATTAGAAACAGTAACTGTAGTTTATGTTTAAATGAATACCCGAAGTTGAGTGTTCACATATACACATTAGAAACAGTAACTGTAATTTATGTTTAAATAAATACCTGAATTTGAGTGTTCACACATACACATTAGAAACAGTAACTCTAGTTTATGTTTAAATGAATACCTGAAGTTGAGTGTTCACACATACACATTAGAAACAGTAACTCTAGTTTATGTTTAAATGAATACCCGAAGTTGAGTGTTCACACATACACATTAGAAACAGTAACTGTAGTTTATGTTTAAATGAATACATGAAGTTGAGTGTTCACATATACATATTAGAAACAATAACTGTAGTTTATGTTTAAATGAATATCTGATGTTCAGTGTTCACACATACACATTAGAAACAGTAACTGTAGTTTATGTTTAAATGAATACCTGAAGTTGAGTGTTCACACATACACATTAGAAACAGTAACTGTAGTTTATGTTTAAATGAATACCCGAAGTTGAATGTTCACACATACACATTAGAAACAGTAACTGTAGTTTATGTTTAAATGAATACCCGAAGTTGAATGTTCACACATACACATTAGAAACAGTAACTGTAGTTTATGTTTAAATGAATATCAGAAGTTGAATGTTCACAAATTCATATTAGAAACAGTAACTGTAATTTATGTTTAAATGAGTATCTGAAGTTGAATGCATAAATCTAAATTATTAAAACATAATAACTTCAGCGTAATGGCTTGTTTACACTTATACAGAAGTTTAACTCGATGCCTTACGTGGTAAATATTTATAAGTGAAAGTATCGCAAGGTATGGCGAGAAAAATGAGTTAATCCTTTACTTCATGTAGACGCCTTTCGACACTTCTAATATAGACGCCTTTGGACACCTCTAATACAGACGCCTTTGGACACCTCTAATAAAAAAAGAACGATTTTGAATTATTGGGTGAATTATGTTTATATTAACTGGCAGAGTGGAAAACAGTGCAGGAAGTGTTTAGATTGCTCGTTTTCAAGACCTTCTGTGATTGGTGCGGGAAAACGCGTATCTATGGAGTAAAGGGTTAATCCCCTCATTTGACACATAAAGGAAATCCTCAAAATTGTGAACATTTAAAGACAACAAGTTACTACTCTAGAATTTCAAACAAAACTGGCAAATTAGTTTACAAAAAAATACGTCAAATAAACAAAAATAATGAACAGAAAAACAACTTAATATGTAATGCCGAAAGTACACATAGCAAGTGTAGAAACAGTTACTGTAGAGTTTTATATTTAAGTGGATACGTAATATGTAATGCCGAAGGTACATATAGCAAGTGTAGAAACAGTTACTGTAGAGTTTATATTTAAGTGGATACGTAATATGTAATGCCGAAGGTACATATAGCAAGTGTAGAAACAGTTACTGTAGAGTTTTATATTTAAGTGGATACGTAATATGTTATGCCGAAGGTACACATAGCAAGTGTAGAAACAGTTACTGTAGAGTTTTATATTTAAGTGGATACGTAATATGTAATGCCGAAGGTACATATAGCAAGTGTAGAAACAGTTACTGTAGAGTTTATATTTAAGTGGATACGTAATATGTAATGCCGAAGGTACATATAGCAAGTGTAGAAACAGTTACTGTAGAGTTTTATATTTAAGTGGATACGTAATATGTTATGCCGAAGGTACACATAGCAAGTGTAGAAACAGTTACTGTAGAGTTTTATATTTAAGTGGATACGTAATATGTAATACCGAAGGTACATATAGCAAGTGTAGAAACAGTTACTGTAGAGTTTATATTTAAGTCGATACGTAATATGTAATGCCGAAGGTACACATAGCAAGTGTAGAAACAGTTACTGTAGAGTTTTATATTTAAGTGGATACGTAATATGTTATGCCGAAGGTACATGTAGCAAGTGTAGAAACAGTTACTGTAGAGTTTATATTTAAGTGGATACGTAATATGTAATGCCGAAGGTACATATAGCAAGTGTAGAAACAGTTACTGTAGAGTTTTATATTTAAGTGGATACGTAATATGTAATGCCAAAGGTACATATAGCAAGTGTAGAAACAGTTACTGTAGAGTTTATATTTAAGTGGATACGTAATATGTAATGCCGAAGGTACATATAGCAAGTGTAGAAACAGTTACTGTAGAGTTTTATATTTAAGTGGATACGTAATATGTAATGCCCAAGGTATATATAGCAAGTGTAGAAACAGTTACTGTAGAGTTTATATTTAAGTGGATACGTAATATGTAATGCCCAAGGTACACATAGCAAGTGTAGAAACAGTTACTGTAGAGTTTTATATTTAAGTGGATACGTAATATGTAATGCCGAAGGTACATATAGCAAGTGTAGAAACAGTTACTGTAGAGTTTTATATTTAAGTGGATACGTAATATGTAATGCCGAAGGTACATAAAGCAAGTGTAGAAACAGTTACTGTAGAGTTTTATATTTAAGTGGATACGTAATATGTAATGCCGAAGGTACATGTAGCAAGTGTAGAAACAGTTACTGTAGAGTTTATGTTTAAGTGGATACGTAATATGTTATGCCGAAGGTACACATATCAAGTGTAGAAACAGTTACTGTAGAGTTTTATATTTAAGTGGATACGTAATATGTTATGCCGAAGGTACACATAGCAAGTGTAGAAAAAGTTACTGTAGAGTTTATTTTTAAGTGGATACGTAATATGTTATGCCGAAAGTACACATAGCAAGTGTAGAAACAGTTACTGTTGAGTTTTATATTTAAGTGGATACGTAATATGTAATGCCGAAGGTACATATAGCAAGTGTAGAAACAGTTACTGTAGAGTTTATATTTAAGTGGATACGTAATATGTAATGCCGAAGGTACATATAGCAAGTGTAGAAACAGTTACTGTAGAGTTTTATATTTAAGTGGATACGTAATATGTAATGCCGAAGGTACATATAGCAAGTGTAGAAACAGTTACTGTAGAGTTTATATTTAAGTGGATACGTAATATGTAATGCCGAAGGTACATATAGCAAGTGTAGAAACAGTTACTGTAGAGTTTTATATTTAAGTGGATACGTAATATGTAATGCCGAAGGTACATATAGCAAGTGTAGAAACAGTTACTGTAGAGTTTATTTTTAAGTGGATACGTAATATGTTATGCCGAAGGTACATATAGCAAGTGTAGAAACAGTTACTGTAGAGTTTATATTTAAGTGGATACGTAATATGTAATGCCGAAGGTACATATAGCAAGTGTAGAAACAGTTACTGTCGAGTTTTATATTTAAGTGGATACGTAATATGTAATGCCAAAGGTACATATAGCAAGTGTAGAAACAGTTACTGTAGAGTTTATATTTAAGTGGATACGTAATATGTTATGCCGAAGGTACATATAGCAAGTGTAGAAACAGTTACTGTAGAGTTTACATTTAAGTGGAAACTTAATATGTAATGCCAAAAGTACACATAACAAGTGTAGAGACGCATAACAAGTGTAGAAACAGTAAGTGTAGAGTTTATAAATGTTTAAGTTGATACTAAATAAGTAATGTCGAAAGTACACACAGTAAGTGTAGAAACAGTTACCTGCAATGTAAAATGTTGACAGAAATACTGCCAACATGAAACCTTTTCGTGACATGTTTGTTCGTGCACATGTATGTTTGCTTCTATTATCGCAGTTCGCCCCTTTTGTAGCTGGATAAAACAATATTTCTTATAAAATACCAGTATCAGCATCTACTCATTATAGGTGTGAAATGGAAATATACATTTTGACCAATGTTCTTAATTTAAGGTAGGCCGTGTGGTCTAAGTTAATAGTTTTACGGTACTATTGGGTTTGGCCATTTTTTCCTGAGTTTGTACCTAATCTATATATAGAACCTGATATCTCCCTAATCAGGTCTATTAACCTCCAATGAAAAAAAACAGAGATTTCTATGCCTGATCCATTAATCAAAGCAATTGAACGATTACTTAACTATGACTTCATTCAAACTTTCCCTCAAGCAACTGACGAATCAATGTGCTCAACTGTGCTGCTATTTAATGGACACAATCGGGTGAGCTGTTCTTATATATATCGTGTAAAGATAGCACACAATGTTATTAAAGGTATGCATTCTTTTGACTGATGGTACACGTTATGGCAATACCGGGAACCAATCAATTGATGTGTGCTAATGTTATCATTCAAGCAACGAATTGGAACATATACTTAACGGAACAGCTAACCCGCCACGTGACATTTAATGTATTTTCTCAAAAAGTGTCAAAGTAATTTCCTTGAAATTTGGACTTGAATGAGAAAAAAATATTCAAGATAACAATAACCAAGTCTGTATTTTCAATACATACTGTCTGTTTACGTCGTATACAAATGTTAACAATGTTACTCTATATTTTGACGACCATATTGGAAATACAGAGGTGTTCCGTCCAGTATGTTTGTAAACAGTTCACAATTACATATGCCAAACATACACACGAATCAATACGAGTACACATATAGTAGTGTAGCTGGTTATGTAGAATAGTTTACCTACTGTTATTTACGATGCCTTTATCTCAGGCTATATATTCCAACAGGTATATGTTACAACAAATATAAGAAAATCCAGAGATATAAAGTGTTTACTAAAATTGTTTACGTTCAAAGAGGAAGTGATTTTGCACTTTGCACACATGTTAAGTCATTGTCCCGAGAATTCACCGTACAACACGCATGTTTACAGTCAACTACAATACTGTTACAAATAAGCTTAGTCGTGCGTGGCATATATCAGGTTACCCGATATCTTGTTTCAAAGCGGGTATACTTACTAAAGTGACAAATGGTTATCATTTCTATATATAACGTCTCACAAACAGACCGAAGTGTCGATTCATTATAAACATCGTGTTATAACAGAAGATGAAGTTTTATCATGCACATCGTACAATAACACAACATATCGTTTTGTTAGACACATTGTCATATACTACAATATGCCGTTTTATATTACATACTGCTATAACACAACATGTCCAAGTGTAGTCTTATTACAGACATTGTGGTAAATTACAATACATTTATGTCCAAGTGTAGTTTTGTAAGACACGTTGTGCTATAAAAGCATGTTCAAGAGTAGTTTTATCCTACCCGTTGTGCGAAATTACAACATGCCCAAGTGCAGTTTTATTATAAACGTTGTGCTATATTACAATATTTCCACGTGTATTTTTATTATACATGTGCTAAATTACAACATGTCCAAGTAAAGTTTTATTATACACGTTGTGCTATATTACAACATTTCCAAGTGCATAGACATTGTGGAAAATTAAAATATGTCCAAGTGTTGTTTTGTTATACACACTGTGCTATAACACAAAATATCCAAGTGTAGTTTTATTAGACACACTGTGCTAAAACACAACATGTCCAAGTAACCTAACATTTTCTAGTCGGACATCCACACTTGCACGTTTTAAGCGGACATCTACATTTCCAGTTTCTATGTGGACATCAACATTTTCACTTTCTATGGGGACATCTGCATTTCCACGTTTTATGCGGACATCCACACTAACACTTTATATACAGAATCCACACTTCCACTTACTATGCGGATATTCACACTTCCATTTTCTATGCGGATATCCACACTTCTACTTTCTATGCGGACATCCGCACTTCTACATGATATGCGGACATCCACACTTCCTCTTACTTTGCGGGTATCCACATTTCCATATTCTATGCTTACATCTACACTTACATTTACCATGCGGAATATCACACTTCCACTTGCTATGCGGTCATTCACACTTCCACTTTCTATGCGGACATCCACACTTCGACTTTCTATGCGGACATTCTGACTTCCACTTGCTTTACAGATATGCACATTTCCACTTTCTATGGAGACATCCACACTAACACTTTCTTTGCCGACATCCACACATCCACTTTCTATGCGGATATCCACACTTCCACTTGCTATGCAGATATCTACACTTCCACTTTCTAAATGGACATCCACCTTCCTCTTTCTATGCGGACTTTCACTTTCAATGCGGGCATCAACACTTCCACTTTTTATGCGGACATCCACACTTTCATTTTCTATGCTAACATCATCACTTCCAATTCTATGATAACATCCACGCTTCAACTTGCTATTCGGACATTCACACTTCAACTTTCCATGCTGACATCCATACTTCCACTTTCTATGCGGACATCAACACTTTGACTTTCTATGCGGCATTCTGACTTCCACTTGCTTTGCAGATATGTACACGTACACTTTCTATGCTGACATCCACACTAACACTTTCTTTGCGGACATTCACACATCCACTTTCTATGCGGGCATCCACACTTCCACTTTCTATGCGGACATCCACAATTCCATTTTCTACATTTTCTATGCTAACATCAACACTTTCACTTCCTTCACTAACATCCACGCTTCAACTTGCTATTTGGACATTCACACTTCAACTTTCTATGCTGAGATTCATACTTCCTCTTTCTATGCGGACATTCACATCTCCATTTTCTATGTGGACGTCCATACTTCCACTTTCTATGCTGACATATACACGTCTACTTTCTATGCCAATATCCACACTTCCATTTTCTATTCGGACATTCACACTTACACTTTCTTTTCGGACATTTACACTTCCACTTGCTATTCGGACATCTATAATTCTACTTTCTATACCGACATCAACACTTCCACTTGCTATACAGACATCCACACTTCCACTTGCTATGCTAACACCCACATTTACACTTTCTATGCGGACATATACACTTCCACGTTCTATGTCGCTATCCACACTTCCATTTTCTATTTCGACATTCACACTTACACTTTCTGTTCGGACATTCACACTTCCACTTGCTATTCGGACGTCTATAATTCTACTTTCTATACGGACATTCACACTTCCACTTGCTATGCTAACACCCACATTTACACTTTCTATGCGGACAGCCGCACTTCTACATGCATGCGGATATCGACACTTCCACTTTCTATGTCGACATCCACACTTCCATTTGCTATGCGGACACACACTTCCATTTACTATGCAGACATCCATACTTCCATTTAGTATGCGGACATCCACACTTCCTCTTACTATGCGGACATCCATACTTCCACTTTCTATGCGGACATCTACACTTCCATTTCTATGCAGACATCCACATTAACACTTTCTATGCGGAGATCTACACTTCCACTTATATGCGGACATCTACACTTCCTGTTACTATGCGGACATCTAACACTTTTTATGTTGACATTCACATTTTTAACGTTCTGTGCAGACATACACACTTTCACTTTGTATTCGGGCACCGTCATTCCCACTTTCTACAGCCACACGTATAGTTGTATGCGGACATCCACACTCCCACTTACTATTCAGACATCCACTCTTTATAACTTATATTTCATATCCCGACATCCAAACTTGTACCAAACATATATTCCATATGCTGACATCCAAACTTATGTTTCATATGCTGACATCCACAACAAGCAACTAATTAAAATAATGTTGGAACTATCCCCTTGGTACTGTCATTATTACAGTATATCGAATGCTTGTGTCTAGATGGTACCGCCGTTATTACAGTATACTGAAGGCTCGTGTCTAGATGGTACCGCCATTATTACAGTATATTGGAGGCTCGTGTTTAGATGTTACCGTCATTATTACAGTATATTGGAGGCTCGTGTCTAGATGGTACCGTCATTATAAAGGTATATTGGAGGCTCGTGTCTAGACGGTACCGTCATTATTACGGTATATTGGAGGCTCGTGTCTAGACGGTACCGTCATTATCACAGTATACTGGAGGATCGTGTCTAGACGGTACCGTCATTATCACAGTATACTGGAGGCTCGTGTCTAGACGGTACCGTCATTATCACAGTATACTGGAGGCTCGTGTCTAGACGGTACCGTCATTATCACAGAATACTGGAGGCTCGTGTCTAGATGGTACCGTCATTATAACAGTATATTGGAGGCTCGTGTCTAGATGGTACCGTCATTATAACAGTATATTGGAGGCTCGTGTCTAGATGGTACCGCCATTATAACAGTATTATGTAGGCTCGTGTCTAGATGGTACCGTCATTATCACAGTATATTGGAGGCTCGTGTCTAGATGGTACCGCCATTAAAACAGTATATTGGAGGCTCGTGTCTAGATGGTATCGTCATTATGACAGTATATTGGAGGCTCGTGTCTAAATGGTACCGCCATTATAACAGTATATTGGAGGCTCGTGTCTAGATTGTACCGCCATTATTACAGTATATTGGAGGCTCGTGTCTAGATGGTACCGCCATTATTACAATATATTGGAGGCTCGTTTCTAGATGGTACCGCCATTATGACAGTATACTGGAGTCTCATGTCTAGATGATACCGCCGTTATTACAGTATGCTGGAGGCTCGTGTCTAGATGGTACCTCCATAATTACAGTATATTGGAAGCTCGTGTCTAGATATAATATCCAAGTACATGTTTTACATTAGAGTTTTAATATTGTTATGAAAATTGTTTGTACTACTCATTTAATATTCTCTTTTAAGATGTAGGCAAAACATTTAGAATGTGTTTGTGTTTTACGTTTGTTTTAAATTTTGGAGTAAGATAACTATTGAAAATAGAGATTTTTTAAAATAGGGAATTTTCTAAATTTGCAAAAAAGCTGACGGAGCCAACTGGTATGGAATTAATATCAAGTATGTGACCCGTTGCTATTAATTACAGCTTGGCAACGCCTCCTCATGCTCCCTATCACATTCCTGGTGGTCCTTTGTGGGATCCTGTTCCATTCTTGGACCAACATGGGACCAAACTCCTGGATACTTCTTAGCTGGACTTGACGGGCTGAATTCCAAGCTGCAATTCATTCCACGCATGCTCGATTGGATTGAGGTTTGTGAGTCGGGCTGGGCAGTCCATCAACCTTTCTTGAGAATATTCTTAGACTTTAGCTTGAAAATCCAAATTTCAACTCTAGTGCGCCGTGGCAGATAGAATAATTGTGATAGTGTATTTGATGATATATTAGGAGTCCCTACATGCTTGCAAATTTTGGCCTCAAATATTTGTCTCTGAGTGGGTTTCCAAAAATTGATTCTTGAGTTCAAGTCTAAGTATATTATTGTGAATGGCTGGTGAAAACCACCCAAGACGCGCAATCCCCTCCCTCTGAAGGTATTCCCGTACAGCATGCGCAGCATGGGGACGGGCATTATCGTCCATTAGAATGAACCAATCGCCCACTGCACCAGCATACAATCTTACCTGGGTATCCAGAATATCATCTCTACACTGCTGGGCGTTCAGTGTACCCCGGTCAAGGACAATGGTGTATGTACGTTCATCCCAACTGATCCCGCCCAAGACCAACACGGAGCCGCCTCCATAGCGGTTGTGCTCAGCAGTCACGGTTGGCTGCGTGGAATCTCTCCCCTGGCTTTCTCCACACTCTAGCACCCCTATCTATAGTCTAGGCAATACCTGGACTCATCTGTAAAAAGAACAGATCGCCAGTTCTCTCTGGTCATACCGTGTGAAATATTTGGTGCTAAGCTAAATTTGAGTAAGCCTAGGATAGTTTATAAAGACATAAGAAATGGCAATAGTAGGGAAACTATGTTAACATATATTTTTATCATTTAAAACGAAAACAATTTCTTTACACAACAAAAAATCTGCATATTAACACAGCAAAATAAACTTAAAATAGCGATTTCATTACTCTATTTTGCATTTACACATTGATCTCCATTTCGCACTTTACATAAGTAACTCCATTTCGCACTTTACACACGGTTCTCCATTTCGCAGTCGATGGTCAAGCTATTGTATTAAACCTTTCAAAATAAATCCTGTATCTATAGCATTATTTAAATCAAATCTTTATTAAAGTAATTATTCATTTTTATTTTTTTTGTTATTATAATGCAGTTGAATTATATTGAATAAATGCATACCATTTTGGTATAATTTTAATGGGTATATAGGTAATATTATAATGTATCTATTGATAGTAATGATTAATTTTGTCTTAATTTTTTTAACTTGACACATCAAACATATGTTGATACAACAATAAACGTATTTGTATACGTATTTAATTAATTTATTTAAGAAACAAAAGTCAAATAGCAATTGCATATCTCCATTTCGCAATTTACACCCCATTGCACTCCATAAGAAAAAATACAGAGGGCAGCAGCTAGATATGTACATAATAATTACGACTTCACAAGCAGTGTCACTCAAATGTATCAAATCTTAAATTGGCAAACCCTCCATCAAAGAATAATAAATTCATCACTAATACTACTTTTTAAAATAAAAAAAAAACATAGTTGCTGTAGATCACCTAATAAAAAAATCTAAATGTTCATGTACCTTTTTCTCGGACCCCATTTCATCAGAACTCATTCTAGATCCCTAAAACAATTAAAAATAAGAATAGCCTACCAGGTTGTGTTAAAGCCAGTACCAGCCTAAATCAGTTTATCAGTAAATGTCTAAACAAGTCTTGTTTTTAACACTAGAAAAATTAATGTAGTTATTTTTAAATGACGATATATTTATAGCTTTGTTATTTTTAAATTTCATATATCATATTACTTTTTTCTTTTTTTAACCATTTATTTTGCTGTTCCCCGACAACGCCTCCCAGTAATTATCATAATTGATTGTTGGTAGTAATTATGTAGATGTAGATTTCGCAATTTTCACTCCATTTCGGATTGCCTCCCTTGTTCAATTCGCCGCCTTTTGTCAACTATCAAAATACGACACGACAATGTCGAGACCACAGGCAAAGAAAGCAAAACTACAAACTGACACAGAATGGGTGCTGGAAAAGATTTCAGACAAACTAAACCCCTATTTTTGTATACACATGGGATTTTGCAACGGATTCGTATCGTGTGATTTTTCTAATGCATTTGTTGAGCAACCGCAATTCACAACACCGATTGAAAGGCTAAAGGACAACACAAACGATCGTTCGCTAGCAACAAAAGTGTCTACCCTTGGCAAACTGTTGAAGGACGCTGGTGCATTTCTTGGGGAAGAAAAAGAGACTTTAACACAGAATCAAACGGAAGCTGTTCTATGCCTTGTAAAATATTTACAGGGTAAAAAATATTGAATGAAATTATGTTTCCTGTTTTCAATTTTCAATGACAGTGACATGGTCGCCGGTATCTATATTTACCGGAACAAACCGAAACAAAGGTAATTACCGGAACAAAGCTTGTAATTACCAAAACAAAGGTTATATTTACCGGAATATGGTCGCAGGTGTTGTTTATAGATAAAAACTACTTGTGTTAAAAGATTACAGTTACTGATGTAAAATAACAACCCAAACGCCATGCTAGGCAAACGGGAAGTACTATAATACGTTTATTACGCTTTCTACATTTTTTTTAAATGGGGTTCAATGCCATTTTTAACACATTTGAGGTTATATATGGTATATCGAGTTTTACTGGTGGAGGTACACCTGGTCAGTTACCACCATTGCATTTTCCAGAGACATACATTATAATGATTGGCCTAATTTTCACTATTTCTACCACTCGTGGACCAAAAAGTCCTACATCAGATTAAAGTACTATCCTAAACTCAAATTAAAATGTCCCCAAAATTGAGTCAAAATTACCACTTTTTACCACTTGTGGCCCCCTGAAGTTGGGTACCCCAACTTTCAGCATGAAAAAAACACTAAATTTCACCAATTTTACTTTCCATACAGTTTCCTTAATAAATTGAATTTAGTCAGTCACAGAAACATAATTTTATTTTTTTATTGACACAAACATAATAAACTTATATTCTGTTGTGAGCATTTGCCAGTTTGACATTTTCATCCAACCAGAAATAAGCTTACTATAAAAATATATGCGCTGAACATCCCTATATTTTTTTCAGCCAGAGAGCTCCTCTCCATGGTGGTAGCTGACCACATACAAGAGTTTAAAAATACATAACTCTATATTAACGACTTCTCAACTATGTTACAATGATGGACATCTTTACACCTGTGATATATTGCAACTTTTGCAAAGATCATCGCCTTTTGTTTTCTAAGATTTGAACATAGAATATTGCGAAATGTATTTGTGTTGCAACACACAAGTTTCTGTGATTTTGATAAAACTTGTGTGTGTAATATTATTTATTCTGAACAGTTGTGTTCATAAGCAATCGAGCAATCTGAACACTTCCTGCACTGTTTTCAATTTTGTCAGTTAATATAGACATAATTCACCCATTGTTGATACGTGGTGAATTAATGCTTTCAGTTTGGAAGAGTCCAAGAAAATGCTTATGGAGCAAAGGGTTAAGCATTACAAAAACACATATTTTAAAGGGAATTTATCATGATTTTTTAAAATTGGCTAAAAACATTTTTTTCCAGTATATCATGCCTGACTGACACCATATTGCCAAAATGATATTTATTTAAACATGCCAAACTAATGTCTTGGAAAGGTTTCCTAACTTGGGCTATGCGCCTAGGTTTCACTAAAATAGATTAGTCGTTTATTATCCATTATGCAGGTTCACACATAGTAAAAATTGTTTCATCTTTGAAAGAGTCTGAAAAATGTCAAGCATTCTAGAACTGGGTATTTCAAGTTCACCACTCCAATTTAAATATCGATTTTGTCATGTTTTGTGGATTTGACATACCAAACCATTCGGATTTGATTTATTAATGATAACGAGATGCTTTCAATCCATTTTAATAATTACTTTATTTTTTAAAGACATTGATAGCATTTTTTCTTGATATATTCCCTTTAATAAGAGTGATAAAATCAAAAGGAATCTCAAATTCTAAAAATAAATATCATTCAAGCACCTTTCATCATTAATTTTATTCTTTACAAAATGAACCAAATTCAGCAATATGTAACCAATAAAGCTCTATGCCTTTTCTAATCACTCTCAAGTCTGTTTCCCAAGTACAACCAGTGTTATTTTTGAGAGATCATCATGTCAAGCCTGGAATTTAACCCACAACCTCTGACGTGAGCAGCCAACACCCTGTCCACTACACCACCATCAGGCTTGACCTTGACATTTTTTCACCATGATGTAACTTTAAATTGAAATTTTGTTTAAAATTCAACATTTAAGGACTGCGGAGTAGTCTAGTGGTAGAGCGTCCGCCTCACATGCGGAAAGTCGTTGGTTTGATGCTCGGCCAGGTCATACCAAAGACTTTAAAAATGGTACTAGAAGCTTCCTCGCTTGACACTCAGCATTAAGAGGAGAGTTCTAGGTCTGGTCGGTCTGGTGTCAGTATAATGTGACGGGGTGGGTTATCATACCATGTGTCTGCGGCATGATACTCCAGTGTGACAGTGCTCAGAATACTGTCTCAAGAATACACCATCGCGATATGACTGAAAAATTGTTGAAAGCGACGCTAAACACCATACAACAACATCAACATTTAAATGTAAAGCATACTTCACTGACTATAAACATTGCAATTTTAGTTGTTGTTTTTTGTGTTTTCAGAGTATAAAACCCACCAAGATGCCATAATGAGAGTTAAGGAAAACTTAAGGACAGACCAATCTGATGTAAAATCTAAAGTTTGTGCAGTGCTGGCTGCGCATTTATTCTCAAAGCTAGTTCATAATGGTGATACTGTTGTGAATAAAACAATATTGACATTGCCAAGTAGCAGCTGTCCATGTGGTTGTTATGATGATATCTTGATTGGAGACACTGGAATAGGTGAATATTTTAATAAGCTATTGTACTACATTAATGACTTCCAGGATCTTCATGTCCTTGAGGTCTTCAGCATCATCTCAGGATAGTTTACCTTGGACTGCTGAAATTATGAGTTTGAGCCCAGCTTAGTCCAAAAAATGTGTACAATAAAGTTTGCTGGTTCCTTGCAACAGGATAGTGGTTCCACTCATATTCATTTTTTTTGGTCACCTGAGACTTTGTCTCGAGGGATCTTTTGCGATTGCCTTTTGTCAGTCTTTGAGCGTTGTGTGTCATGCGTCCATAAACAATTGACATTTTTGACTTCTTCTCAGAAACCGTATGTTCAATCATAATGAAATGTTGTGTGCAGTTTTGGTACCTAAAGGTGAATCATAATTGTGAATTGCATGGTCCCCACGGCCCTGGGACATTGCGGGTGGGGCCAAAACAGTCAAATTCAAGGTAAACTTTAAAAAATCTTCTTCTTAATATAGGAAGCACTGGGAAACAAGTGGTGAGCATGACTATGGACACATAAGGATCCTTTATAAAAATTATGAATTGCATGTCCCTTGGTCTTACGGTTTGACCCTGGTGGTGGGGTCTACTATATGAGAGAAATTGACAAAAAGCGTTATTTCTTATGACTGAATAGACTTATGTGAATGTTTCTTGGTCATTAAGGCCCGTAGGCCTCTTGTTATGCACACGAGGGATGATCCAGAAATAACCGGAATGAGTCTATTTCTTCTGTATGTTATGTGCTAAATTATTCAAAAACATTCCACATGATGTCCAATCTTGAATGCATGATACCTGAAAATTTCAAGACGTTTGCACAAGAAATAGTGAAGTTACATACATAAACACACTGCCTGTAACAGACATGTAGGGAGCATTATCAAACACAAAATACTGTCAGGTGACGTCGTGTTACTCAGTCACAATATGTATATTTTCGTCGATAGCACTGTAGAAAATTCCTATAAGCATTTACCCGTTTCTGTAAATGTTCATCTGAGAGCATCTTGTTATGACCTTTTTCATGTTTAATTGTTCTGTAATCGCTGAACTGTACCATAGCTGCAGCCTGTTAGACCACAGAACATCGCGTACCGTAACCCGCCTGCCGCTGTATACAACGTCCTTAATTGAAGTCACTAATGTCACATCCATAGCTGTCTTACAGCCACGCCCCTTCCCCTCCTTTAGTGACACTCTTCAGTCTCAGAACCTGTGATGCCATTCAAAAACCTACGTCCATGACAGTTTCTTTCCTGTAGATGCCTGCTGTATCATCTCATACGGTTTAGTCGGCAAATGTCCAAGCTGACAACAAAACATCATAGTTGCGTGCGTTTCTTGTGACTCAAATGACACCATAATAAACAACTGATATTATTCCTAAATGCCTTGTTGTTTACTAATGGAAACAGAATTGACGTTAAGACTTTGTTATATGACGTCGAGTACCGTAATAATCATGCTATTCAGTACCAAAATACCACATTTAGAAGTTGATTAATTCAACATAAATTTTACACTTTAAAGCATAAAAAGACACGAGTCCCACATAAACGTCAATGGGTTGCTATAGTAACAAATAAATTGACAATTACTTTTTCTGAAATGAAAATCGTTGTAGTCAAAGATATGGCATGAAGAGAGGTGTGCTTGATGAAAGTTTCATGTAAGAAATCTGTAAAATGATTTAAATACAGGGGCAGTTCGGTTATTTCTGGATCACCTCTCCTACATAGGGATTTGAGGTTTTTCTTCATTAGTAAAACTGGTAGTCACATGTAATCTGTAATGTGTTGAAAATGGTGTCAAACACCAGTGAATACATGGTCCAATGGTAGAGCATTGGACCAAGGATCGGAGTGTCAAGGGTTCACAACAGCTGTGTGTGCTGTCCTTGAGCAAGACACTTTATCCGCATATGCTTAGTACTGCTTCTTCTCAGGAAGGCTTCAAGCATGATTTGTCTAAGCTGTAACCACTTGATTCACGATCAAAGTAAATAAAATAAGTTATAAAATAAATGAAATAAAATATGATAATAATGACTTAAAAGTTTAAAATACAATAACTAGCAAATATCATAGTAAAGGTTTTTAACGAGGTGTACATTGGCTCTCATTTATGTTTTAATAAAAAATACTCTTTTTCAATGATAATGATTATTAACAAAACACGGATGGACGAGTCTAAAACAAAAATTCAGTGAGTTAAACTAATATTTCAGGAGTTGCATCAGCTTGGCATGGGTTTCCCGATCTGTTGGTTGATTATACGCCTGTGGTAGTTTTTGAAAGCACAAAAGATACAACCACGAGCGAGAATGACGAAGAAAATGATGCTTGTTGCAGTATGGAAGGGAAGAGGCACAGAGACCTGTACAACATTGATCACAATTCTCAATTAATTGCACAGACAGTAACTAACAGTTTTGCGCAAAAATTTGAATTTCGCCTGGGTGAACACAATTTAGTACCATCAATAGGGTGTACACTGGAGGATATCATGATTTATGCTTATGATCTAGACAAAGATATTCTGCTTAGAAGATTATATGTATTGCCTTTAATTGTAGATGGCCGAATATCTTTGCCAGCCATTGCTGAATTGTGGTTTATTTTGAATATTTCAGTAATTGGGGCAAAACTGAATGAATCTGCAGTTCTTAATAAGTCTGGCTTCAGAGAAATGCTAATTGAAAATCACTGTCTGGAACTTTATGAAAAAGCAACTTTGAAAGAAAGTAAGTTTCTTGCAGACATACCAAAAGCAAGTGGTGATAAGTTGATATACAAAGAGTTGCTGGAATGGTCATAATTTACAGTTAAGGCAGGTGACCTGCAATTCTCTTTAAAGTATTTAATGGACACAAAGCAATTTTGATGATTTTTCCACTTAAAGGCAGCACGTCAGGAAAATCTCTGTACATGTTTGAAAAAATACAATTATTATAAAATGAATACAAATCATCTCGTTATCATTATAAATAAGATACATTTCAAATCTGCCAAAACAGGACAAAAACAAACAATATTTTAATCAGAAAAGTAAACAAATTGACATGGAGTCCCATTGTTCTGAAATAAGTATTGTGCATATACTGATTTATGACCTTTACCGTATCATTCAGTTTCCTTCTACCCTGGGCCCGATTAGTTCAGTCGGTAAAGTGGCTGACTATCAATCCAGGGTTTGTGAGTTCAAATCCCCGCATGGCAACAGTCTCTGTGATGATTGATATACGACATTTTGTCTCATTATCATTCATCTCTCACCTCTGATTCCAATGGGAAAGTTATCAGTTCCTTGCGGAGATGGGGTGTGCTTGAGTATCGGTTAACTGATAGTCTGTTAAACCTAAATGGCATAAAAATGATGCTAAATATTCAATAAATCAATCTTTCTACCCGGATATACATTTGCCGAGATTTAATTTCGGAGTATTTAGACACCAAATTCAGAGGTTTTGATAAAAAAAATACTTAAAAATTTGTCTAAGGTGAGGGGGAAAATCCACGGAAATTGGTATAAAAAACATGGACAATTTTATAATCCTAAGAGCATTCAGATGTTCTGTGGTTTTTTTTTATAATCCTTAGAAAATATACAAACCCCGATAAATATATACCTGTGTTTAAAGATGAAATGGAGATATATCAAGATTTTTCAAAATTTCAAAATAGGCTAAAAACATTTTTTTCAATATAGCATGCCTATATATAATTTTTTTGTATACTCACTGACCCAATATTGCCAAAAGGATATTTATTTAAACATGCCAAAAAAATATGTTGAAAACGGATTTCCTAACTTCATCTACTTGCCTAAGTTAGACTAAAATAGAATTGCAACATATTTTGTGACGTATTAAATGAGCCACATAATTTCATTTTGATTTCAAGTTGATTTGTCCAACAAGTTCACACATAGTAAATGTTGTTTCATCTGAGAAACAATCCAAATTGTGATGCAAAGATTGCCAAGCAGTATTTAAGTGCTGTCTATAATATTTTTAGAATGGGAATTTCATTTCAAGTTTACTACTCCTATTTAAATATTGATTTTGACACATTTTGGTGGATTTGACATGCCAATCCATTCAGATTTATATAATGAGATGCTTTTGATCCATTTAAAAAAATATTTTTATGTTTTAAGACGTTTATAGTGTTTTTTCCTGATTTACCATATACCACAATTATTAATTAAATCGTAATCAAAAGGAAAACACATAACTCATTTTATATGTCACAAAATAAAGGGAAATCTGTTTTAGTCCAAACTTTGTGTGTAGGCCAAGTTAAGAACTTTCTTATCTGTACATTATTTTAGCATGATTAAACAGATGTACTTATGGCAAGAAGAGCTCAATTAGTTTATATTAGAAAAAAATATTTCTAGCCAATTTTACAATTTCAAAAGATCCTTGTAGATTTGTATAATAATTTTTTTTTTACCATATTCTCAAAATGATATTGAAATGTGTAAAAGACACCAACATGGGTAAATAGGATTTCAACATTACAGTATGTCTTTTTAAATTCTTTGTTTACACATTTTTATAGAACTCGGATATAGCACCATTTAAATTTGTTGTGAAAAATTGAGGTTTTGAATCATTGTATAAAAGTGCATTAAAACATTCTCTCCAACCAGAGTTCATTAAATCCTCTTTTGCCATATTCAAGTTTGATAAAAAAAAAATCAAGTAAAACATCCATTGAACAAGCAAGTTAAAGTTCTGTTTTTGAGAACACAAGGAAAGATGCTAAATGTCAGTCACTTACCTTTGCCAAATGTACTGGGCAAACTTTTATGATCACCTCATATCCATCTGTTTACTTGTTTGGTTAAACAACTCCGGCAGATTTTTATCAAATTTGGTGTGAAGCACTGGTGTGGAGCTCTCAAAATAATGCAAGTCATGACACTTGGGTCAAATTCGACCCTACCACAGGGGCTTATCATTATTATTTTCAAATTTCAAAAAATCTTCTATTCCGAAGCAAAAAGGTCTGATAATTTAGTCCATGGGGCGGGGCCAATTTTGACCCTAGAGTCATGGCCTTAACAAACCTGAGAGAAAGTGATTAGGTAATGCTACATGTAAAATATCAAAGCTTTCAGAGAAGTTTTCTGAGAATTTGAAAAAAAAACACACCAGCTTAAAAGACCCAAAGGAAGGGTCAAATTTGACCCAAGATTCATGGTTTGAAGGTACTTTAGAGAGCTTCTTGTAATAATGCATCACATTGCGTCAAGAAGTTCTTTAAAGTTAACAAAAACCGACTAGAGGACAATGAACATAGGCTGATAATAAAAGCTCATCTTTGGCACAGGTGAGCTTAAAACCACTGGCACCTTTTATTTCAATCGTCAAATATGACCAAGAAGTGAAAATTTCTATTTGTTTATATTTTGCCTACCAGATAGAGATTTCCCTATTACACAGGGTCTTGACATAATCTTTTCTGTGTCAGCTTGTCTCTTAAAGGTAAAAAAATATGAAAAGTCTTTTTGCTATTCAGATGTATTATTGTTTCTATGACAAAGTTGTAATATATTTTGTAGGCAAGAAAATAAATCTTTAAAAATTTATGTGTTGTGTGTACAAAGAAATTGAATCCTCGGGCCTTGACAACTTATGTGTTGTGTACAAGGAAATTGAATTTGTGGACCATGTTGCAGAAAGAACTCGGCTGGGATTTCATTATCCTCACCACAATGTCATTACACATTTACTTTCTCTAAAATTGATGAGTGTGTCGAGGTCATTCAAGCCCTCGTGTTCAGTAGTTGACTAAAACCATCATCTCTATCAGAAGAGATTCAATTTTGTTTAAATCAAAAGATGTTCATTGGTGCTCCATGAAAATTAAGGTACAGTTGGGAACAAGATCTGATTTACGTAGAAATCATAGGATAGTTGAGATTTGGTTCATTGACGAAATTTTCACGAAAAGTAGTTAGAATCTGGGGCTCATTTCACTAACGTTATTAAGTTAACAAACTCCTAAGAGTAAAATTTCAAGTAATTAAAAAAAATGTCTGGAAATTCTTTTAGTGTCATTTTACAATTTTTGTAAGCTTTGTAAAAAGTATTCTTCAAAAACGCTGCACAAAGAAAACGTTCCTAGATGTCACAATTTTTCAAAAGAATTATTAAGACTCACAAGCGATAGTGTAATGGACCCCAGGTGCGCAACCTCGGCCCATTTGGGACTCGAGTTTATATACATTGCAATGATAAAACTGGTCATAGAAAAAAAGCTTGAATTATCCATGGTAATCACTGTAAGGGTTTAGTTCACCTAGTTACCAATGAGATTACAAATTATCCATGATAATCAGTGAAAGGGTTTAGTGTACCTGGTTACCAATGAGATCACAAGTTATCCATGGTAATCACTGTAAGAGTTTAGTAAACCTGGTTACCAATGAGATTTATCCATGGTAATCACTGTAAGGGTTTAGTTTACCTAGTTACCAATGAGATTACAAGTTATCCATGGTAATCACTGAAAAGGTTTAGTTTACCTAGTTACCAATGAGATTACAAATTATCAATGGTAATCACTGTAAGGGTTTAGTGTACCTAGTTACCAATGAGATTAAAAGTTATCCATGGTAATCACTGTAAGGGTTTAGTATACCTGGTTACCAATGAGATTTATCCATGGTAATCACTGTAAGGGTTTAGTTTACCTAATTACCAATGAGATTACAAGTTATCCATGGTAATCACTGAAAAGGTTTAGTTTACCTAGTTACCAATGAGATTACAAATTATCAATGGTAATCACTGTAAGGGTTTAGTGTACCTAGTTACCAATGAGATTAAAAGTTATCCATGGTAATCACTGAAAGGGTTTAGTTTACCTAGTTACCAATGAGATTACAAATTATCCGTGGTAATCACTGTAATGGTTTAGTTTACCTGGTTGCCAATGAGATTACAAATTATCCACGGTAATCACTGTGTTTAGTTTACCTAGTTATTTATGAGATTACAGATTATCCATGGTAATCACTGTAAGGCTTTAGTTTACTTAGTTACCAATTAGATTACAAATTATCCATGGTTATCACTGTAAGGGTTTAGTTTACCTAGTTACCAATGAGATTACAAATTATCCGTGGTAATCACTGTAAGTGCTTAGTTTACCTAGTATCAATGAGATTAAAATTATCCATGATAATCGCTAGAAGGGTTTAGTTTACCTAGTTACCAATGAGATTACAAGTTATCCATGGTAATCACTGTAAGGGTTTAGTCTACTTAGTTACCAATGAGATTACAAGTCATCCATGGTAATCATTGCAAGGATTTAGTCTACTTAGTTACCGATGAGATTTATCCATGGTAATTACCGTAAGGGCTTAGTTTACCTAGTTACCAATGAGATTACAAGTTATGCATGGTAATCACTTTAAGAGTTTAGTTCACCTGGTTACCAATGAGATTTATCCATGGTAATCACTGTAAGGGTTTAGTTCACCTAGTTACCAATGAGATTACAAATTATCCATGATAATCACTGTAAGGGTTTAGTGTACCTGGTTACCAATGAAATCACAAGTTATCCATGGTAATCACTGTAAGAGTTTAGTAAACCTGGTTACCAATGAGATTTATCCATGGTAATCACTGTAAGGGTTTAGTTTACCTAGTTACCAATGAGATTACAAGTTATCCATGGTAATAACTGAAAAGGTTTAGATTACATAGTTACCAATGAGATTACAAATTATCAATGGTAATCACTGTAAGGGTTTAGTGTACCTAGTTACCAATGAGATTAAAAGTTATCCATGGTAATCACTGTAAGGGTTTAGTATACCTGGTTACAAATGAGATTTATCCATGGTAATCACTGAAAGGGTTTAGTTTACCTAGTTACCAATGAGATTACAAGTTATCCATGGTAATCACTGAAAAGGTTTAGTTTACCTTGTTACCAATGAGATTACAAATTATCAATGGTAATCACTGTAAGGGTTTAGTGTACCTAGTTACCAATGAGATTAAAAGTTATCCATGGTAATCACTGAACGGGTTTAGTTTACCTAGTTACCAATGAGATGACAAATTATCCGTGGTAATCACTGTAATGGTTTAGTTTACCTGGTTGCCAATGAGATTACAAATTATCCATGATAATCACTGTAAGTGCTTAGTTTACCTAGTATCAATGAGATTAAAATTATCCATGATAATCGCTAGAAGGGTTAAGTTTACCTAGTTACCAATGAGATTACAAGTTATCCATGGTAATCACTGTAAGGGTTAAGTCTACTTAGTTACCAATGAGATTACAAGTCATCCATCGTTATCATTGTAAGGATTTAGTCTACTTAGTTACCGATGAGATTTATCCATGGTAATTACTGTAAGGGCTTAGTTTACCCAGTTACCAATGAGATTACAAGTTATGCATGGTAATCACTGTAAGAGTTTAGTTCACCTGGTTACCAATGAGATTTATCCATGGTAATCACTGTAAGGGTTTAGTTTACATAGTTAACAATGAGATTACAAGTTATGCATGGTAATCACTGTAAGAGTTTAGTTTACCTGGTTGTCAATGAGATTTATCCATGGTAGTCACTGTAAGGGTTTAGTTTACCTAGTTACCAATGAGATTACAAATTATCCATGATAATCACTGAAAGGGTTTAGTGTACCTGGTTACCAATGAGATCACAAGTTATCCATGGTAATCACCGTAAGAGTTTAGTAAACCTGGTTACCAATGAGATTTATCCATGGTAATCACTGTAAGGGTTTAGTTTACCTAGTTACCAATGAGATTACAAGTTATCCATGGTAATCACTGAAAAGGTTTAGTTTACCTAGTTACCAATGAGATTAAAAGTTATCCATGGTAATCACTGTAAGGGTTTAGTGTACCTAGTTACCAATGAGATTAAAAGTTAGCCATGGTAATCACTGTAAGGGTTTAGTATACCTGGTTACCAATGAGATTTATCCATGGTAATCACTGTAAGGGTTTAGTGTACCTAGTTACCAATGAGATTAAAAGTTATCCGTGGTAATCACTGTAAGGGTTACGTATACATGGTTACCAATGAGATTTATCCATGGTAATCACTGAAAGGGTTTAGTTTACCTAGTTACCAATGAGATTACAAATTATCCGTGGTAATCACTGTAATGGTTTAGTTTACCTGGTTGCCAATGAGATTACAAATTATCCACGGTAATCACTGTGTTTAGTTTACCTAGTTATTAATGAGATTACAGATTATCCATGGTAATCACTGTAAGGCTTTAGTTTACTTAGTTACCAATGAGACTACAAATTATCCATGGTTATCACTGTAAGGGTTTAGTTTACCTAGTTACCAATGAGATTACAAATTATCCATGGTAATCACTGTAAGTGCTTAGTTTACCTAGTATCAATGAGATTAAAATTATCCATGATAATCGCTAGAAGGGTTAAGTTTACCTAGTTACCAATGAGATTACAAGTTATCCATGGTAATCACTGTAAGGGTTTAGTCTACTTAGTTACCAATGAGATTACAAGTCATCCATGGTAATCACTGTAAGGGTTTAGTTTACTTAGTTACCAATTAGATTACAAATTATCCATGGTTATCACTGTAAGGGTTTAGTTTACCTAGTTACCAATGAGATTACAAATTATCCATGATAATCACTGTAAGTGCTTAGTTTACCTAGTATCAATGAGATTAAAATTATCCATGATAATCGCTAGAAGGGTTAAGTTTACCTAGTTACCAATGAGATTACAAGTTATCCATGGTAATCACTGTAAGGGTTTAGTCTACTTAGTTACCAATGAGATTACAAGTCATCCATGGTAATCATTGTAAGGATTTAGTCTATTTAGTTACCGATGAGATTTATCCATGGTAATTACCGTAAGGGCTTAGTTTACCCAGTTACCAATGAGATTACAAGTTATGCATGGTAATCACTGTAAGAGTTTAGTTCACCTGGTTACCAATGAGATTTATCCATGGTAATCACTGTAAGGGTTTAGTTTACCTAGTTACCAATGAGATTACAAGTTATGCATGGTAATCACTGTAAGAGTTTAGTTTACCTGGTTGTCAATGAGATTTATCCATGGTAGTCACTGTAAGGGTTTAGTTTACTTAGTTACCAATGAGATTACAAATTATCCATGATAATCACTGAAAGGGTTTAGTGTACCTGGTTACCAATGAGATCACAAGTTATCCATGGTAATCACCGTAAGAGTTTAGTAAACCTGGTTACCAATGAGATTTATCCATGGTAATCACTGTAAGGGTTTAGTTTACCTAGTTACCAATGAGATTACAAGTTATCCATGGTAATCACTGAAAAGGTTTAGTTTACCTAGTTACCAATGAGATTACAAATTATCAATGGTAATCACTGTAAGGGTTTAGTGTACCTAGTTACCAATGAGATTAAAAGTTAGCCATGGTAATCACTGTAAGGGTTTAGTATACCTGGTTACCAATGAGATTTATCCATGGTAATCACTGTAAGGGTTTAGTGTACCTAGTTACCAATGAGATTAAAAGTTATCCGTGGTAATCACTGTAAGGGTTACGTATACCTGGTTACCAATGAGATTTATCCATGGTAATCACTGAAAGGGTTTAGTTTACCTAGTTACCAATGAGATTACAAATTATCCGTGGTAATCACTGTAATGGTTTAGTTTACCTGGTTGCCAATGAGATTACAAATTATCCACGGTAATCACTGTGTTTAGTTTACCTAGTTATTAATGAGATTACAGATTATCCATGGTAATCACTGTAAGGCTTTAGTTTACTTAGTTACCAATGAGACTACAAATTATCCATGGTTATCACTGTAAGGGTTTAGTTTACCTAGTTACCAATGAGATTACAAATTATCCATGGTAATCACTGTAAGTGCTTAGTTTACCTAGTATCAATGAGATTAAAATTATCCATGATAATCGCTAGAAGGGTTAAGTTTACCTAGTTACCAATGAGATTACAAGTTATCCATGGTAATCACTGTAAGGGTTTAGTCTACTTAGTTACCAATGAGATTACAAGTCATCCATGGTAATCACTGTAAGGGTTTAGTCTACTTAATTACCGATGAGATTTATCCATGGTAATTACCGTAAGGGCTAAGTTTACCTAGTTACCAATGAGATTACAAGTTATGCATGGTAATCACTGTAAGAGTTTAGTTCACCTGGTTACCAATGAGATTTATCCATGGTAATCACTGTAAGGGTTTAGTTTACCTAGTTACCAATGAGATTACAAGTTATGCATGGTAATCACTGTAAGAGTTTAGTTTACCATTTTAGTTGTCCATCTATTACATTAACAGTTTCTGGCAACAGAAACACGTCTTGTCCGATAACATGGCATTATCTGTTTTATAACGCATCGCAAACTGTCTGTTATATAAATGGTATTGAGCAATAAGAAACAGAAACAGGACTTGTCTGATAAAACATCACATTTTATTCAAGAAGCATGACCTTTGTTCCATAAATAATATTTACACCACTATAACAATATACACGCACATTATACATCATGCAAAACAGTTCTCAAGTACATAACATATTCTATATGTATATATGATAATTATCCGATGTTAATAGAAAAAGATTTTTAGATCTTTGTGAACTGACTGACGCAGGCTGCCAATCAAACAAGTTGACAAACCAATCAGCAATCAATATTTGTTGCTACCCTGCCATTTTCCTTTGACAAACCAATCAGCGTTTAATATTGGTTGCTACCCTGCCATTTTCCTTTGACAAACCAATCAGCAATCAATATTGGTTGCTACTGTGCCATTTTCCTTTGAAAAGCTAACAATGTCTAAGTAAACACTACATTGTATTAACATGTACTTGGACAAACAATGCCACGTTGCCAGTGAGCGGAAAGGCAGTCGTCAGATCCATTGTTTAAAGGAACGTATGGCAATGTTGAATTCTGTGTTTCTCTTATTCTTGCATCCAATCAATCAACACATTTTTACGAATATATAATACGAAGAAATTTCCAAACATTATTATCTGAACTTTTATATTTATGTAATGAATGACAACAAGTGTGAAATGGGATGCAAGTCTGTTTATCCATTTGCAAGAACAACGCCCATTTCTTGAATCGGGAGTTCTCAAACGAGCTGGATTATCATAATTTCGTATTTGCAAAATGTGGATATATACTATTTTTAGAAAACAATACTAAGTGAAAGTTTATCAAAATTGTTGTGTGTCCCTTAAAAGAAAAAGAGGGATATGGATTTAAAATTCTTGTTTGAATTAGGTTTTCAGCACATGGCGGGAGTAGTTACGGCACATGTTACCAGAACTTTGTGAAGGCAGATCTGATTTGAATAAAGCTTATACAAAGTCATTTTTTTTTTATGAGAGTTAATGCCATTTTCAACACGATACAAGTATACAGTGGCTGCACCAAGTTTTACTGGTGGAGGAAGACCTAAGAATGTATCCAAGTCCTTCAACACATAAACTGTCAAACATTCTCTTATAAAGTTTTTGTCGCAATTGGCTCAAACCCACCTCAGAAACTGGAGAAAGTGATCTTAAAACAGTACCTTGGACCACTCGACCCGAGAGGTCCCACAACACATGGTCAAGAATTGTACTGTTAATTCTGTTAGACTGCAAATAGAGTAATTATAGTCAACTGATTTACTTAACTAAACTAATGAACAACATATCTAAACCATTCTGTTTAATCATTAATTAAACATGATCACAGTCTCAAAGTACATTTAAATTGATTTATACAAACCATTCATGGTCACACATTCAAATGAAAATTACAATCGTAACATGATTTTACCTAATACAAAATAATGAATATAACACAATTAATCATCAAAACTCAATAAATTACCCCTCATAACATGAATATGCAGATTCACATTTTTAAAATATATGTGAACTTTGGATGTTCCAAATTCTACTATTATACTAACATATTCTTATGTATTCCATCATCAAATACCTACGGGTAATCCACTCCAATACTCTGTATCACATGAATGGTGCTCAGAGGTTCGGAATTGACACCAAGGGGGTATCTGACGATGTATGTATTCATTCAGTCAGTGTATTCTACCTACAAGTTATTAAATATGTTCTTATTTACACAATAATGAAAAGTGTATTGTCACAACTTATAGTACACAACAGGTGTTACAGTGCAAACTGCATTGTACACATTAAATACACTAGTATTACCAGGGGTTACCATGTAAACTGCATTGTACACATTATAAACACTAGTATGACCAGGTGTTACAGTGTAAACTGCATTGTACACATATTACCAGGTGCTACCGTGTAAACTGCATTGTACACATTATAAACACTAGTATTACCAGGTGTTACCGTGTAAACTGCATTGTACACATTATAAACACTAGTACGACCAGGTGTTACAGTGTAAACTGCATTGTACACATATTACCAGGTGTTACTGTGTAAACTGCATTGTACACATTATAAACACTAGTATAACCAAGTGCGTTTTTAGTCGATACATAATAGTCAATACATGTAAATCACTTAAATACAAAATGATGCCAATATTTTGTTATTAAACACAACATGTTATACTGATAAGTAGTCATTCAGATGAATGGTCCATTTGTATAGTATCCCTTTACTCCATAGATACGCGTTTTCCCACACCAATCACAGAAGGCCTTTGAAAACAGTGCAGGAAGAGTTCAGATTGCTCGTTACGAGCAATCTGAACACTTCCAGCAGTGTTTTCCACTCTGTCAGTTAATATAAACATAATTCACCCAATAATTCAAAAGCCTTCTAAATTAGAGGTGTCCAAAGGTGTCTATATTAGAGGTGTCCAATGGTGTCTATATTAGAGGTGTCCAAAGGCGTCTATATGAAGTAAAGGGTTATATAACATTAAGTGACAACATTGAATATGGAATGAATAACGTACATGAAATGTGTCCAATTGGTCAAATATAAACTAAATATATTATACACGTAGCCATAAGTCGTTCTACCATTCATTCTAGCCAGTATTGTATACCATAGCTAAGTAGCTGTCTATTGTTCATACCCATTGTGAGATTACAAAACCAGAGGGTTGCGGATGCTCTACATGCATCTACAAACTATAAATTGATGCTACGAAGTTTCAGAGCTTTGGGAATTTACTTTCTTGTAAACTAAATTTTCTAACTATTTTTTATAGAAATCTTTGTCGAATTGCGACTGCTGGGTATGATCAAATTTGACCTTGTGATAATTTATCATTCTAGTATGGACATGTTTTATTTCATACAAACTCAATAGGATTATATTATATACATGTGATCTTTTCAAGTTTGTTGAACTAAAACAAATTTTTCTGTATTGCTTCCTGTACATCAAAAAGAAGTAAAATTGATGTCAAGTAGCTTTAGAATCAGTGTTTAGTTCTGTCAACAGACAATGATGGACAAGCTGCTATTGCACAAGCTTGTCTGCCTTTGGTAAGTACAGCAAGACATTAAATTTTATTGAAATGATTCATAGAACAAACTGAGAATTAGTTTTTGAGTACAAATTAATATAATTACATTGTATATCTAGTTACCCAGTTCATCATAAAAATGTTGAATTTGTGCAAAAATTCACCAATAGCACATGTATATGATGTGAATAACATTTCCTTTCTTTCAACACTCCACAATAATAAGTACCGGTAGCTAACAGATGTGCGATACATTCAGATTAATACTAGTCATGTGCCCCCATTCTTCACTTCAAGAGATTCTGACACCAGTGACTTGGTTCTCAGTGGCACTTCCTGAATACCCTTCACCACAAAGTCCAGATGCATTTGCAAAAAAAATTTATGGATAAATTACCAACAAATATTTCGTACATTACAATATACAAAAATGGCACATTCATTGTCTGCCTTTGCAGGCGAAAAACACAATGCCAAGGTCCATCACATTTCATAAGATTGCCCCATCACACTAAATACAAATCTTCTGATACAATCATACAACCCATAAGTCAGAGAATCAATGATGCAGAAAGTGTGTTATTTCAGAAGAAGAACGTAAACAGCCATCAGAGTACACGAGAGTGCCACTGGAATATGGAGTCTTGTTCCGATCACAGAAGCTGAAATATAGATTAAAATAATGAGTTACGACTAGTGACAGTAGTACTGCTATAGAGATGACAATGTACATAGCTGAACATCATATTGATACTTGCTAACAAGTCGGACCATAATCAGTTGAGAAGTTAAGGAGGATCATTGCGGACAAGGAAAATACAATTAAAAATAATTAATGGGGTCGAAACTCCTCTACAAATCAATGGAGCAGAATTTGATGATAATAAGAGCAACAATTACTGTTTCAGGACTTCATACTTATACTCCTTATCAAATTTGGTCATAATCAGTCGAGAAGTTTAGGAGAAGTACTGAGACAATTTATAATTAAATATTTGAGTAATGCCAGTGTATATCATTTATATACTAACATTATAAAATCAGAGTCCCATATTTCTCATCATAAAACTACAATACCTGAAATTGCCAACCAATGAAATTTCAAATTAATGTTAAGCCTGAGTCTCACTTTCACGATTTCACTCCCGACTGGAACGATCAGTTCCGACCTATCAAACCATGACTGCTCCAGACATTTTGCAAAATTTTGCTAGTCACAAAATGTATAATTTCTTGGATGCCGACCACAGAGGCATCGTGAGAAGTCATAGTAGTTCTTACTGCTGTCTGCTGGCATAATTCGTGATAATTCATAGAGCATTCGCCAATATTTGTGGTATTGTTGTGTTAGTTCTTTATAATTCGGGACAAGTTCATAGTACGTTGATAGTGCAATCGGCATCAATCATGGTAGATCCTAGTTCATTGGTAGTACAATCGTGGCATAGTTGTAGGACCCTCGTTCTAGTTTTTGCTGGGTTTTGCATAGTCGTACTTGGGAAGTGCCACGAATTGTCACAATTATCATGAAGACCTCTACGACAGCCTCAAAATGCTGTACGAATGCTGTATGACTTGGAAAACCAGCCGATCACTCCCGGCTGTTTCGAATAATTCCCACGAACACACAAGAATAGTTGCGACACCACTTCGATGGTACGAGTGCTGCTGATCTTTCACATCATGGCTAGTTGAGAGCAAAATGTGACAATGAGACTGGGCTTTACATTTTTGGAAAGAACTGTGATTTTATAAACCTTTTATTAACCTATTTTAATGATGATCTCTTGTAAGCAACACCCAGTAATGGTTATACCCAGGAAACGGAATCGCAAATTCTTGCATACCAGAAAAGGATTTTCACATATTATTACCAGGAAGGTATATTTTTCTTCCTACATCCCTTTGGTGTTTATCCTACGCTCCTGTGACATAACATATATAATTTGAATTCTTGAAAGCTATCATGGTAAATATAAACTGATGAGTGAAATAAAATAAATATTCAATGTGTTCAAAGTATGCAAGAAAAATAATTTTACATGGGTTTTTAATTTCAGAAAAAAATCTGTTCACTAAGATCACTGTTTATGTGGAACTTGCCAGAGCCTCGTTCCGGTCAAAACAGTTTTCCCTTGTGGTGAAAATTTCTATCCGAACCTCAAACCAATGTAAGATTCAAATACTGGTAGTTTCCTAGCTTAAAGCAACACATCCACGTTTAAACTTTTTTAAAAAGTTTTTCAATTGAGTTGTGAGCACATTTCCCATACATAAATATATGGTCAGTGAGCTGTATATGTGCTAACAAACACTATCCAGAACGCTTTAGAATTATAAAAAAGATGTCCAAATTATAAAGCGTGACAAACGCTTTATAAATTATTTTTAAATTGCCGAGGATTCCAACTTGGCTTCAAATTGAATCATGCGAGTCGTATTAAAAAACTTCACGTTTTAGTGCGTAGTGTACTTTACCTGCCTTGAAAGTCATTTTGACAATTTTTTTTTACTCGGGTGAGTTACACGCTTGTTTTATAAAGTGTTAGTCACGCATAATAATTTGGGCATCATTTTGTTCGGTATTGTGTTTATATGCTCATATACAGCTAATTGATCATATGTTTGTATGGGAAATGTGCTCATAACTCAATTAATTTTTTTTTTTTAAAAGTTCAAACGTTGATGTGTTGCTTTAAATCAAGCTAAATTAAATTAGTAAAATCAAACACTCATTAACAATATATTTAAAAGAAATAAACTATAAACCAGATAGTGAATGTACTTGCCTTTATAGAAAACACCAAGAAATCCCTTTTTCTCCGAGAGAAACCATTGCTTGAGCCTGGGTACGCGCCTCATGTATGCACAGGTACATACGACCAACATGCTGAAGATCAGCACACCTTCAAATGAGTAGGCTGCAATATAATGAAACATTATAATGAGCATCACACGTACTAATTTGTCTTGTGTTCATAAAATAATATCCATGTCAAACAGCTATTTAATCTTACCATAAACCTTGGAATAAATATGCCTCCCCACTTTAATAACAAAGGCTCCCCACCCATTTTTATGGAAAATAAAATACATTAACTTTATTGAAGTAAGAGTCTTTAATTATTAATAAATACACATAAATTTTAAGTTTAGTTAAAACATTTTAAAGTTAAATAAATTACTCATTATCGGCTTTGTGTTATATGGCATTTTAAGCACATTTTATAAAAAGTTTAAATTTTGGAAGGTTAACCAGGTACTTGAGCACAGACATCTCTGCAAGCAATTGATAACTTTCCCACTTGAATCAGCAATGAGAGACAAATGACAACGAGACATAAACGAGACATAATGTCATATATCAACCATCATTGAAATTATGGCCTGGCAGGGATTCAAACTCAGAACTCCAGGACTGATAGTCAGACATGCTAACGAAAGAGCTAACTGGGCCTGGCCATTTTGCATGTTTAATTTAAAACATTACAAAACATCTAAGGTTGCATACAGCTTACAGTATATGTATAAGAAATCAGTTGCCCGTGAAATCTGAATTATGGATTTTACTTTGTATGCTATTTAATCTTTATTTAGTTGAGAGATGCAAGTTTACTATCCTTCAATACAAGTCCTTCAGTTGGCTGATGTGACACAGCCATAAAATCAGTAAGTTCACATTTTATCATTTTTCATACATAAAACATTATAGTAAAACATTGTATTTTAATGAGGTATTTCCCTTTTTGGTTTAATTCATAATGAATTATTAGATTGCTGGTTTGTTTAGACATCAATTGTAACAAGTTTTTGCGGATATTTTTCCTTTTTTTCTGGATTGCTGTCTGTATGCATAATATATAAGCAATTTTAAAATGTCATTATAGTATTGAAATAACCCATAAAAATACCATTCGTCATGATGTCATTTTGGATACACCAACAATAAAAGAGAAGTTGGAATTTGTTTGGTTGTCCACCTGTCACCGGAAGTTTAACAAATTAATCTCCCTTTGCCGATGATGCTCTCCACAAAGAAGTTACAAGATCTGTTTTAGTAAGCACAAAATATATTTTATCTCTTGTTCATTAATACTATATATGAGTATATAGCGAGAGATTTGTATTGCTTGTCGTAGCACAGTTTTTCTTATATATCCACATGTATTGAAAGCTTTGAAAGCTTTGAATTCGAAATAAAAATAATCATATGACGAGATTTTCGTACTCAGTAGTGTTCGACCTGCAGTGTCGGATTCCACTTTCTTTGGTGGTTGCGGGAGGGGGGATATATATATATATATACCATTTTGTATATTACACTACAATTAAATTTGGCAAAAGATACACATGGATTAAATAACTTTATAATACAATATTTATTAGCATAAATTATCTCTATACTTGATATATCAGGACTAAAATAAAATAGGTAATGTTTGTCTTTTACCAACCTACCCGATAATATTGCCCCTACTTCCCCAAAACAGATTTTTTATTTGCCATTGCCAAAATGTTGGATAATACCAGTAATGGAAATAAAATAAACGACACAGAGCCTGTGCTCTAATTAAGATGTTTAATGCTCAGTATCAAAGTAGCAAGTGATACATGGTATGGAAACACATGTAATTATAGAGAAAATTATAAGAGTGTTCATTATTCTAAGTAAAGGGAGGTAACTATGACATAGAATATGCTAAAGAGGTAATTATGAGTTATGAACAAATGTATAGATGATATTACAACAGCGATCTGAGTTCAAATCCTGTGACAAGTATTTTACTTTTTTGTTCATTTCCCTGGCAACACCATTTTTGGTTTGTCATATACATAAAATTAAGTTCCAATAAAAAAAATCAAGGTGATGAAAATCAAATGACACTGTCCTGATTTCTCAAAGTTGCATTAATTGGCAATGTATGCACTTTTGCAACAGTGTTACTAATTGGACCTTCACCAATTTTCCGCAGTGGTTATAAACTTATTAACCAACCGTCACAAAATCTTAAATTGGACACGTTATGACTCTTGAGTAATCAAAAAATGCAATTAGCATAACCTCTTGCGCTATTGTTGTCCTCTTGTTTTCTTTTCACCGTCTTTTTTCTTAACTTAATTACCAATTTTATATAAACAAATATAACTATGTAATAATGTTTTCATATTAGTAATACTGATGAACCAAAACAATTAAAAATCAATGTTGGAGTACTGAATAAGTTAGTATAATAACATCTCATACCGGTAGTTATAGTTATGTCCAATATCTTCTTTTCAGATTAATTTTTCAATATCAATCAATCCTTGATTAATCAACCAGGAATGACAATGGAGGAGCCAGGACCTTTACAGTTTGCTCCATTTAGCAGTTTCCTTGATGCCGGTTTCTGGCATAAATTGTCAGATAACAAGCTCAATGTATACGGTCTGGATGACAGTTTGAAGAAGCTTCATGGATTTTACTTCAACGGTGGGTTTGTTTGAATATTTAGCTTCATTTTTATGTCATTGAGGACTAACAGAATTGAGATGATCAGTTAACATAACCACTCTTTCAAGTTCTCAATCACATCCATCTCTGTAAGTAACTGATAATTTTCTCACTTGAATCAGCGCTGAGAGATGAAAGAAATTGAGACACAATGTCTTTGTATATATTATATATGGTAGGCCCTGAATAAATTTATATATTTATCACAAAATTTACAGTGCATGAGTGTAATAAACCCATGACATATTTTTGATAATACCTAGTGTAATATTACTTCCGATTCATTGCTTGGTGTTTTCTGTACAACTCGGCTCTTGTATGTACATACCAAACTATTTTCCGATGTGCCTAAATATATAAATGACATCAATTTTTCATGGTGAAATTACTGAGACGTTACGTCAAATGACGACTGACAGAAACTAATATGCCTGATTTATTCTCATTCCTTAAAGTTATTTTACTTAATTAAACTCAAAAAGTGAGCTCAATTTCAGTATGAAATTGAACACACTATTGAATTTAAGTAAAACAACATACTTAAGTATTTTCATGAAACCGGGACCAGGAATGTTAACAAATAATCATGGAGACGATGGCTAGGCAGGCATTCAAACTCACTACCCCTGGATTGATAGTGAAACACACTACAGGCTGAGTTAACCTGGCCCAGTAGGCCCTGATATCATTAATAGAACAAACAATTCAGGATATAACTCATTGATTTTGTACCATAACATTCTTGAAAATTATTGTCAGGAACAAATGCTGATGATATATTAAACAGTGCACATGAAAAATTGTTAACAAGTTCTATTACTATACAAATAAAACATGCTCTTTCGTGTATTAAATGGAGTATGTCAGGAATTTTCAATCTTTTATATATATTATGTATATATATGCTCAATGATTCTGTATTGCCAAAAAGATATCTATATAAACATGCCAAAGTACTATATTGAAAGGGGATTTCCTAAATTTGGCTGCGCACCTAGGTTGGACTGAAATAGATTTCCCACTTAAAATTGCCAACATATTTTGTGACATATTAAATGAGTCGCATGATTTAATTTTGATTTCAATTTGATTTATTATACATAAAGAAAAAATTGTTTCATCTTAGTGTCTGAATGACGATGCGATGGTCGCGAAACACTATTTACGTGCTGTCTATTTTCAAAATAAGGATTTCGTTTCAAGTTTACCACTTCAATTCAAATATTGATATTGTCAGGTTTTGTTGGATTTGACATTCGAATTTTATTTATTTATGATAATGAGATGCTTTTTATTCATTTTAATAATTATTTTATTTTTAAGATATTTAAAGCATTTTCCCCCTGATATACTCCCTTTAAAGTAATGTTTTATAGTAATAGTAAAAATAATTCCAGCATTATGTTTAACATTTACCAGTTTGAGCTTTGTCTGCTGGAGTCTCATTAAAATTTCATTTATGTTTTAGTTTTTTTTATTAATTTATTTAAGCCTGTTTGTGAAAAAAGCTCATATTCTATGTGAACCAGTCTCAGGAGCTGGGGATCAAATCCGCAATATTTGGCATTAGCGGCCAACACTCTATCCACTACACTACTGCTCCACTTATATTTGATGTGCATTGCTCCAAAATAAAAATAAAGTTTATTTCAATTTGATTTTAGATATTTTCTATACTTTTTATAATGCATGTACTGAAAATCTACTTTTTATTTTCATTTTGTTATGACAGGTGATCAGACTGGCATGCCATGCAGGATGAATGTAGACCATTCTGCCTTTGATTTGTAAGTACTAAAGTTACTGTTGTTATATTTATCCAGCTAGGCGTAAATGATTGATATTTTTTTGTGGATATTTAGCATGATTTTTATACCATCAAGGGCCAAAGACAATCGGTTAACTTAACCACTCATTTCTGGGATTCTGAACTAGCACTCTTGGCAAGTAACTGACAACTTTCCCACTTGAATCATCTGTGTATCAACTAGGTATAAAGCTGAACAGTAAATTGAAAGGAAAAAAAATCAGGCGATAAAAAATCTGTTAATGGACTTGTCCAATGAATATTGCAATAAACATGAAATCATTAACTTTATGTAGATTCCCTTAATAAACTGAGCTTTCATTGAGAAAATAATTTAAATCCACTCTGTAAAGATTAACAAATAAGCTTGCTTTTGTAATATTTTATAATTTTTTACTAATTCATTTCAACTCAAATGTAAAGAAAGCACAAATCTTATATGAACAGCTCTCGTGTCTGATAACTTGCTAGAAATAGTACTGAGTGTTGTTTTTTTTTTTGTGTGTTTTTTGAGAGGCATTAGGTCGAGTTGTGATCGAACCCGCAACCTTAGGCGTGAGCGACCAACATTTCATCCACTACAGTACCGGCCTGCTTGAGATAGTTCGGTCAAGGACACTGTTATTACTGGTACATGAATTGTACCAAACAATTGCAGTTACTTTGGGATAACTTTTAACCAAAACTGGATCCGTGAAAGAAAATGAAAAGGCAATCACAAATGATTTGTCTATTTTGTTAAAAAAGTAGTACTATAGTATAATCTTATATTTATTATAAACACATTATAAGTATGGCAGTTGTCTTGTGTCTGCATAGTGTGATTAGATAAGACCGGGATGGACAAAAATACACATGTTATTTGGATATTTGACTTACTGTCGAGATCGTCTCAGATGACGGTAAAATAGAAAAAAACAAATAGCTTGTTGGAGACCTTCAATATGTTGCACTACTGTCTATTTGTCTAGTCTCAAGTTTATGTACCTGTTATTGCTGCTGTTGTTCTGTCTTCTACTCTGGTCTATACAAGGCCAACATAGTAATTTCCCTAACTTCCCTTGCAAAATGGCTTTACCAACTTTTCTTTTTACATTTTTCATCCAACTACCTCCGCATTTAGGAAGTTGAATGCCTGGAAACTGTAAACAAAGGTGTTTTTTTTCCATAGGGCCTTCTTTGTAAATATTTGGCATATTGCCAAGCAAAAATCATGTATAATTTTCACAAATTGACCTTAAAAATTCCTGTATTTCCAAAGAATTTGAAAAGTAATCCAAGAAAAAAGATCACTCTGATAAAAAGATTGAAAGTCGTGAGTTTTTCTCTCCACCATTTACATATTTGCCATTTTTATGCCATCAAGGGCTAACAGAATATCAGTTAACCTAACCATCGTTTCCTGGGATCCTGAAAGGTTAACCAGTATTCGAGCACACCCCATCTCCGCAAGTAACTGATAACTTTCCCACTTGAATCAGCGGTGAGAGACAAATGATGATGAGACACAATGTCATATATCAATCATCACAGAGACTGTTGCCGGGCGGGGTTCAAACACACAATCCCAGGATTGATAGTTAGACGCGAAACCGACTGAGCTAATCGGGCCAGACTCTTCATATTGATATACAGGTATGGGTAGTTTTATTCTGCATACAAACTGATATTGGTGTTTCAGGGAAAACAAGACACCAGCTCGCTGTTTCAGATCACAAGGATTGCTCTACAACAGAAACACTATCGATGATTTTAAACAGATGGATAAGAAAGTGATGCTTGATGAATTAGGAAAAGAGGTGAGATACAATAATAAAAAAAAAATTGCTAATTTATATTTTCCCTCACTAGCTCATATTTTGTGTGATATAGTTTGCCAGTTACTTGCAGAATGGTGGCAGTTCTACTCAGATTCATTCTGAGGTCTTCCTACTCTTATAAAACTGGATATGCCATATATAACATGTCATGTGTTGAAAATGGTCATGAACACCATTACCGTAAATAAAAAAATAAAAATTTAAAATTATTTCTCTGTGTAAATTTTTCCTTTCCTTAAGGAACACATAATAATGTTAAAATCATTTTTTCTTATGTCCATGCATCAAGTCTATCTTTACACCGATGAATGTAAAAATATTAATGTCCAATAATGATGAATATTTTCGAAAATATTAACATTATTTATCAAATTAGTTTGTTTATTTAGCATTATTTTTATGCTATTGTGGGCTAACAGACAGTCAGTTTACCTAACCAACCTTTCCTGGGACCCTGAAAGGTTAACCCGTACTCAAGCACACCCCTCTCTCTGTAAGTAACAGGTAACTTTCCCACTTGTAATGGATAATTTTCTCACTTGAATCACCGATGAGTGACAAATGGTAATGAGACGCAATGTAGTATATGAATTATCACGGAGACTGGCCAGGCATGGATTCAAACTCATGAGCCCTGGATTGATAGTCAGATTCGCTACAAACTGAGTGAAACAGAAAATGTCACACTAGAGTTGTGCCCCTTTCCGCAAATGGAATGAAATCAATGGTCTGAATGCACAGTGGGGTCATTTAAATTCATATTTGCATCATGTTGATACGTAATTTTCACAAATAGTGTCATGTGAAAATTTATTAATTATATTCATACTTGCATATATAATAACAAAAACAGGCCTGTTATAATACACTGTGTGGATCCATAAAGATGGGCAATGTTAAAAACAGAACCACAAGATAAATCTTTTAAAAAAAATTTTTCTTTACCTTTACAATCCATAGCCGAAACATCATAATATTTTTCGTGATATTGGTCAAGCATCACACCTTGAATTAACTATGTACATCCACTTTGAGGGATCTAACCCATGACCCCCTCCTCCCCCCCACACACACACCCATTCATCCCCACCCTCAGACCTGAAGGAGTTTCACAAAATCAGTATAATGATATCATGCAAAGCTTATTTTGTTTTTAATTTTATAACAGCACTTGCTATTAGATGCTAATACTTAAAGCATTTTCTCACCTCAAGAGTTCAGAGTTCAAACTAAAAAATCATTTTTACGTTTGGACAATCGTTTGGACTTTCTTCACCATTCTCCTTCATCATTATTTCCCCTTTTTTCCAGCTATGGCAATCTGTAACCAATGGAGAAGCATTGAATGATCCAAGTAACCTTTCCAGATTTTTATTACTTGCATATGCTGTAAGTATTATTCTCTGTTTTAACAACTCAAATCTACTTTAATTAGAAAAATCAATTATCTAAGTTTGGTCAATGATACCGGTTTACTTGATGTAAATAATTTATCTTTCTTTATAATCAGGCCTTCTAAAATTCCAAAATGCAAATCGGTCCAGGTTTTTTACTACCGTAAGAATCGCACTTATTTTAAAAAAAACACTAAAATTGCCTTACATTATGCCTTTACATGTATGCATACCCCACCCACCATGTCAGCTGCATCATGTATTTTCTCCGTTTATTTATTTATAAGGAACGATTTCAAGTTTAGTTGTGTATTATTTATAACATACTTTACCACAATGTGTACATTTTAAAGACTGACATTATGTTTCCTCGTTACTGAATTGTTTTCATTATATTAAAAATGATCGATCGAACCGGAAGTGTTGCAAGTTCCGGTAGCTGCATGAAATAATCACCGTGGAAACCAATGTAACGGTTCAACCACCAAAATAAATCATTCATAACCTGTCCCACATCAAAACAAAATCGGTTCGACAGAACGCTATGGGTTGCTGATCACACATCGGAGGCGTGCTACATAGCGATAGACTCTTCCGATAAACTCCCCAAATACCGTCAATGGTCTAGTCTAAATTGACATCATTTCGCACAGCAGGTGACAAAAGAAACGGATTATTGGGTCAAATGATCTTGCCGCAAGGCGTATTTCACAGGTCAGTATGGCATGGTAAGAGCAATTTATGAGATTTTATACGACCGATAGAAAATATCTGGACCGATTTTTTATTGAACATTGAAAATATCTGGACCGATTTTTTATTAAACTTTGAAACGAAAATCGGTTTCGAACTTCAGAAATCGGTCCAAAAACCGAAAAACCGGCAATTTTAGAAGGCCTGTTTATAATGTATATTGCTTGACTCATTTGGATATCATAGATCAGTTTTACTCTGGTATACATGTATATGTATTTAAATAACAGTATGGTATTGCCATTTTATATGTCCGTCAGTGGGGTCATAGATAGAGTTTTGGTTGCAAGTTTGATCCTAGACTTGACCTAGTACTGGTTCTACCAAAAAAGAAAATGTACTCAAGAGTGATCCACAAAAGCAGTGAGATGATTGATTGATTTCAAATCAAGCTAAAATAAACACATTGTAATTATAAATCAGTTTAAAAAAGTGTTTATTCTCTGTACTATTCATTTATGTTGTTTCCATAGGACCTGAAGAAGTACCATTACTTTTACTGGTTTGCATTTCCTTGTCTGTGTCCGTCAGAAGATTTTAAGCTGATCAATGTCCCTCAGAAGCTTTGTGATAAGTTTACAGAACAGCAAGTAAGTTTGTATTTAATGGCATGGACTGTAAAGATACAGTTGAGTGTTGACATCCTTGTCAATTACTGTTTTACAGCAGCCATAAATAACTTTCTTCATGAAAAAACACACTTAACTACATTACTAGTTTGCTGCATGTTTGTTTCAAAGCACATGTGTATAAATAACAGTACAGGGTCATCACTGTATACTTTCAATATAAAAATGATTTGTGTTTTATCATTACCCAAGGGAGATGGGAATGGTAGGTTTGGTTAAGTTATATGTTATTTTTATGAATAAGTATTTCTTCTCTAACATGCTCTGAGGAACGGATTCACCGAAAATTGTGTAATGTCCCTTGCCGGTATAAATTGCTTAACAACCACAGCCAAAACATGTTACAAAACTTAATTTAAATCAAACAATTATGATAATTACTACTGCTCAAGGGAAAGTAAATGTTATATGTTTTGTTAAAAGTTGGAAATATTCCTGTAATTTATTGCATTTCTTTACGAATGTGTTTGAAGAAAAAATTACATAAAAATCATGTCACATATCTGTCACCTGTTTAAATTGTTTAACAACTATGACAAAGTTTTGTTAATGATGTAATAGATATTGTATTGATCGCTCATGTCTTTGACCTCTCAAACTGACAGTCAGTATTGGTCTAACAGAAGTTACATACTTTAGAGCCATTCACACAGGCTCTGAGCTTTCCTCAACTATCAAGTAAAAATAAATTGAAAGAAAAATGAAAGAGTTGTTACTATAAATATTAGTATTGGGTCCTCTGTGGCCGAGTGGTGTAAGGCACCATCTCAGTATCACTTACCTCTAAATGCTAAGGTCGTAAGTACGCTCCAAAACCTTTGTGTGAGAAAGTTTGCCAGTTACTTGCAGAAGGATGGTGATTCTACTCAGATCTGAGGTCTTCCTATAAAACTTGATATGCTATATATAACCCGAAATTTGTTGAAAATGGTGTTACCGGTAAATCTCGTTCAATAAAAAAATAATATGATTTTCTCTCACGGCAGATGATGCAGTTGGTACATAGCTACAACACGTTCCAAGTCTGTCATGTTGGCGGTATGGGTTACTTCATCATTGTACAGAAGCAGGATGAAATAATCGTAGATGAAGTGAAAAATGCCCAAAAATACATGGACAGTGGAGTCAAGGTAGGTAGACATGTGTGATACTGCTTTTTCTATCTACCGCAGCATGGTCTAGTTGTAGAGCATCCGCCATGCATTCCTCGTCTTGTGCTTAACATTTAGAGGATATCAACCCATTGTCAGTATAATGTGACTGGGTGGGGTATCATTACATGTTTGCGACATGATACTCCAGTGTGGCAGCTACTGTGCCAAGTAGACACTATCACAGTATGACTGAACAATTGTTGAAAGTTGCTTAATGCTGCACAACAACTACTAACATGGTAGGATATATCACAGCTTCTATCTTCTACTTTCATTAATTTGTTAAATTACCTGGCTTCTGTTTCACCAACACTTACTTGAAAATTTGACTTTATTTTGACTGGTTATTTATCTATTATATAATCAATAGCAATGAAACCATGTGCAGTTTTTCAGGAACCAGCCTAAAATCATGATCGCCTGGCTGTTTGTCTTAGATTAAAGTTAATAAGTATATGTTGATGAAACAGGTTTCTGTTTGTACAACGTTTTCTTAAATTTTTAAACACAAGTGTTTTTGAGTCTCACATGGTATTTAATAAAAAAATATGTTTAAGGGACTGTCATCAGACCTTGAGTTTTGCACAGACTTGATAACTCGGGGACCATACCGTTTCCTTGAGGAAGCTGATTTGCCATGTTTTATATGCTCAAGTTGTCCAAGTTTCACTGTTACTTAATAATTATAGTACTATATTGCAGGTGATGTTTGGTTTTGCTGACCCCTGTACATTAGAACAGAACCCTGGGTGGCCACTTAGAAATTATTTAGCTCTGATATCCCATACATGGTAATGTAGTATGCTGGCATTCATGCAGTGTTAAGGTTTTTCTCAAATATACTTTTTTTGATTAAAAGATGCACTGGTCAAGATAACACTTTGTAAATAATTAAAAAAGTTACAACTTAAAAATAGCAACTTGGATTATATAGCGACAATTCATTGATATATTTTGGATGTGCGCATATTTAGTTAAAAGCACATCTTTATACTGGTATTGTCTATTAATGACCCAAAATTGAGGTTTGAATACTAAAACTCATTTAAATTACTCTACCGCATAAATATGGTATTGTTTTTGTACAGTTTATAATAGATTGAACAGTTTCCATGAAGTAAACTTGAGGAATATGTAAGAAATTTTACTATTAAAGATGTATAATTATACAGATACATTCAAATCTGTCTTAAGCAGGCAGTCAATGAAGAGAGCAAATGTGCCCTTTTAAAGTCAATTATTACTTAATGCAGGTTAATTTGCGGAAGCATAGACATGGGAAATAGCAAATGTTCCTGCTTAAGACAAGTCGCTGCTCAATAGAGGTAGTCACTTATTCAGGTTTGACTGGATATCAGTACTTACAACTCACAATTGTTTGTTTGACATTTAAAGATTGCTAATATATTGTGTGTTGTTGACAGGGGTAGATTGCTGAGTGAAGTAGATGTATTGTGCTTCCGATATCAGAGTAAATCCGGGCATCATGATATAGGACACAGTCTCATGTTAAACATTAAACTGTCGACAATGGCAGATGTAACAGGTATGACACCACTCTCACGGATTCCATCCTTGGTTCAGCTGAAAAATATCTAGATGTTTTTAAATATATAAAATTGAGGAAGTGTCATATATTTTGTTTAAAACATACCATATACGCATGGAATGGGGAAATTAGTGTTTCATATTTATACCCCCGACAAACGAAGTTTTGAGGGGGTATATTGGAGTCACCTTGAGGTCGGTCTGTCGGTTTGTCGGTCTGTCGGTCGGTCTGTCCGTTGCAATTTTCCTTGTCCGGAGCATCACTTGAAAATACTGGATGGAATTTCATCAAACGTCATACAATGGTAGAATATAATGAGAGGAAGTACAGTGTACAAGAAACATAACTGTATTCTTGCTAATTACAGAGTTATTGCCCTTTGATATATTTCCCTTGTCCGGAGCATTACTTTTAAAGTACTGGATGGAATTTCATCAAACTTCATACAATGGTAGAATATAATGACAGGAAGTGCAGTGTACAGGAAACATAACTCTATTCTTGCTAATTACAGAGTTATTGCCCTTTGATATATTTCCCTTGTCCGGAGCATTGCTTTTAAAGTACTGGATGGAATTTCATCAAACTTCATACAATGGTAGAATATAATGACAGGAAGTGCAGTGTACAAGAAACATAACTCTATTCTTGCTAATTACAGAGTTATTGCCCTTTGATATATTTCCCTTGTCTGGTGCAGTACTTTTAAAGTACTTTTAAAGCCATCAGTGATAACAGTTTAATAAAGTTCATGAAAGAACCAAGTTGATGAATACATGGAGTTCGAGCAAAGCAGGTTCGATATTGTATTCCTAGTGCTCTTGTTTGTTTCTTATCCATAAAATTGTTGTCCCTCAACATAACTCGAAAAAGTATAACATTTATTGATTGCCATGAAAGCTTGTACACTGCACAATAATTAAAAAGACCGTTTTTAATTTTAACAAAACCATAAAAAAATTAACAATACAAAAAACTCAATCCATAACATTCTCTTTTATTAAGAATTTTTTTTGTCTGGAGCATAACTTTAAAACTATTGGATATAATTTAATAAAACTTCATACAATGGTTAACCATTTTCTGTCATGGCGGCGTTCGGGGGTATTCATCACCTTCAGTGATAGGTCTAGTTAGTTCTGGAAAATTCAATGCCTGAGGGGTAGAAATTTTATTTAGAAATGACTTAAAATATACGAGGAAGTCGTCTGTTTTCCAAAGCAATAGGTTACTTTTAAATGGCATCTGATTTCATTCAGAGTCACCCCACCCCCATTTTCTAGACTCCCTGTTACTATGGTTTCTTTTACTGAATACTGGCAATTGATTCGATGTCTTGTGACAACAGAACAGATTTTGAGCTATCCAATGACAACATTGGTTTGCATGTGTCATCCTTATATGAAAATGACAGGGTCGTTCTATTTCTTTTGGAACATAATAGTTCATAAATGTATCCTTTTTTTCTATAGGATGTCCCCGTTATGTCGGCTGGGAGAAGAATGAGAGACAGAAGTTAGGTCCTCGTATGGTCAATCTCAGTGCCTCCATGGATCCTACCAGGTATAAACTGTAATAATACATGTTCATGTATAAACATTTTCATTTCTACTTATTTATTTTAGCTTGATTGCAAAGTAAGCTCAGGATATTCAAGAATTACTCTCGATTCCGTTTCCCGGGTAGAACCAGTACCAAGTGTTGTTTTTTATGTGCGGCCATGTCGAATCTGGGATCAAACCCGATTTAAATGAAATGTGCTGTACAGCAAGTTCATGGCCTGTGGAATTGTGGTTTCTATTTAATTATTTTTTATCTAGTTATGGCCTTTTGTTATTTAAACTTTTACATTATACTTTGGACTAATAACCATGCCGACGCAACTTATCTTACAGTTTTAAGCCATTTTATATGTAACTTTCGGTACAGCAGGAAAATAATCTGAACATGAGCCTCTGGTCTTGGTGTTCCAATTCAACGATTTGTTATTGAGTTATGGCCCTTTCTTATTTCAACTTAATTTTTACATTACACTTTAGACCAACAACCTTGCCGACGCAACTTATCCTGCAGTTTTAAACTGATTCAAAAGGAACTTGCTGTACAGTGGGTACATGGCTTGAGCATGAGCCTGTGGTCTTGGTGTTCTGATTCAATAATGTATTACTGAGATATGGGCCTTTGATCTTTTTCAAATTACATTCATTGCGGTTTTGCATTTCAGCTTATAACTATTGAGTAACAACACTAACCATCTTGAATTTTCTGACAATGATAGATTTTCAGGAAGTGATGACCATTATTTGTTAAGGTCTAGATACTGTTATGGTCTAGGTCACTTGGGTCATTTTGCCAGCACCCCCCCCCCCCCCCCCCCCCCCTCTTTTATTTTAATTCTGTTTCTTTTGCATTTCTAATGTCCACCAAAATATCTGCAACTCCCCCACACTCTGCCAAATTTCCTGCTCATCTGTTTCTTCACTTATTGTTTAGCTTTTGATTTCATTTCATTTCAACCCACACATTTCTCCTACTGAAAATTTTTTTTTTAACATTGCAATATTTTTTTTTAAAATCTGAGGCCTGATAATACAGGGTTCTAGTCCCCACATCCACAGGCAATGTTTATTTTGCTCACGCCATGGCTTTTTTGTGTGGGGGATATGAATTCACTGTTTGGTTATACATTACCAGGTTGGCAGAATCAGCTGTTGATCTTAATCTCAAGTTGATGAGATGGCGTCTGCTACCTGACCTTGACCTTAAAACTGTTGCAGACACAAAATGTCTTCTGTTGGGTTCTGGGACACTTGGGTGCAATGTTGCCAGGTGCTTATTGGTAAATATTGTTACTATTAAAGTATAAATTTAAATAGTTCTTTTCTTCTGCATGACTTTCATTTTAAATTTTCCAGTTAATTTTCATTCAGTTCAATGTGGAGATTTGAAAATATCTTTTATCTGAAGAAATTGTGATATGTACAGGGTCGAAGGGTTATAGTTTTAATAAAAGGATAGTGAAAATTCATCAACAAGCTTTGAACCACGTAGTTGCTGCTGTTTAGCATTGAGAACCATGAAGGGGAAACAGTTACTGTTTCACTTCTCTCCAAGTTTCAACACACATTTGGTCAGGCCCGGTAAGCTTAGTCAGTAGCGAGTTGGACTATCAATCCAGGGATCTTGAGTTTAAAACCCTCACTGTCTACATGATGATTGATATTAAGACATTACCTACATCGTATTATCATTCGTCTCTCAGCACTGATTCAAGTAGGAATGTAATCAGTTACTTGTGGAGATTGGTGTACTGGTTAACCTTCCAGGATCCCAGGAAAGAGTGGTTTGGTTAACTGATTGTCTGTTAGCTCTTGATGGCATAAAAATGATGCTAAATATTCAAAACAACAAAAAATCAACTCACATTTGTTTCTATTTAATTACTTATATTTCATTATTGTAATTTATTCCTTCATCCATATCTCCAACCTGCCTCAAGTAATTCAAGGTTGATTTATTAACTTCATTACTGTTTATTGTTTCAGTTTTCTGTTTTCTCACATCGCCTGTACTTGTATCACTATTGTAGGGATGGGGTGTGAGAACTATAACTCTGGTTGACAATGGACGCGTGTCATACAGTAATCCTGTTCGTCAGACATTGTTTGTGTTTGACGACTGCCGACAGGTTGCAGGTGGAAGACCAAAGGCAGAAGCTGCTGCAGATGCACTTAAAAAAATATTTCCGGGTGTGGTATGTTAATATTTAAAAACAAATGTTAGTCAAAGTGTTTATAAACTCAAACTATCAGAAACTGGAAGAAAATTTTACAAGTTTCACTTTTAAAATTTACAATCATTTGATAAAATACATCTATTAAAACAATCATTGAACTGTTTTGTCATTTAGATGCCATTTTTTGCTGGTATATGCATGACTGATTCCACCACTAATTTTTGGCTTCCTTCCATAAATAAATTATCGCAATAGTTGTTACTAAAAGACTATTTATATTTATCTAGGTGTAAAGTATATCTATGAACATTATTTTTTTAACACTTCAAATCCAAAAATATTTAATTATTCAACAATTATTGTTATTATTTTTCTATGTTGCTACTTTAATAGTTATTTTAGTTACAGCCAAGACAATAAACATTTCCCATGGCCAAACGCTAATCTGTTTCTTATCATCATAGGTTAAGCTCCTACCTCGCACAAAAGTTTTTAAGTGACATTTTTAATGAAACAACATAAAACTACAATTTTATTTACAGCTATATAAGTGTAAGACATAATACGATATGATATTTTCAGAATGCAGAGGGGATATCTTTGTCCATACCAATGCCTGGCCATTCTGTATCAGGTAAGATGGAATTAAAGCTGTACACGTTTTATTTGCACGTATACATGATACAAACTGGCAGTTTTATGAGACCATGTCGAGTTGTAGAAATGAAAGGAATTTTAACAGGAATTTAAACTTAACTAAACATTTAACCCACTGGTTAAAGTTAACCCGTGTTTATACAATTGTTTATACAATTGGGTCCTGGAGATTAAGTGTGGTATTAATAATTTTCATGTTACTTGTATATCTGTCCTTAATAACCATTCAGCCCTATGATAACCTATACAGTTTTCTATTTTCTAACAATTTCCTTATAAATCTGAACAAATATGATGAAATGAAATGGAAACTGTCAATTAGAAAAAAACACCTCCAACAAAGCTGATTATAACTCTTTAATTGGGTTTTATATTTCTGTCACTATAACATTCACATCGGTGCTATAAGTTTTACTTCTGCAGTGATTACCTTTTCTTCATCAGCACCATCTTCAGTATCATTTTATTAGTCACTTTCATTGAGAAACTGCCATAAAACATTGTCATATTGATTCCTCCAAACATGTGCGCGACTTTTTAGCTCGCCGGGACGAAGGTCCAGGAGAGTTATTGCCATGACCCCGACGTTGGCATTGTCTGTAGACACCCAGATTAAACTTTTGCGTTTAGTTGCGTTTAAGTTTTGGTGTTTGCCTCCAATTTCAATCTTTGCATGGGTGGTGAGTTTTATCCCATACAACTCTTGTTTGTTCTGTTTTGTTAACTTCGGGAACAAAGAAAAGCACTTTTAGTACATGTTTAAATTTAAACTTGTATACATTGAATGGTCAATATACATGTATTACGTGTGAGTGTAGATCACAATTAGCAGTGGGACAGATCTTTGTACTGTGCATGTCTTGCGTCATGTTTGGCATGATAGGGGTTAAAACTTGATTTGATATGTGTCAGATGTCTATATTGAAAAGTGCTGGAAGTTTTATCACAAAATTTTTTGTTAGTATTCTAAATATTTGCTGTTTTGGCAACACTAAATTTGCATTGATTTTTAAAATCCGTTTTTGTTGTCAAATTTGTTGTAACTGACATATTAAAACATTTGTATTTACCTGAAAACTTGATTCATATCCGCGCATCTTATATATATATATGCCACTGAAATTGTAATTATAAATGTAAAAAAAATTTGGCACCACCAAGCAATAGGCCAAAGGTCACCATAAAGCTTTAAAAAGATAATTATGTTTCTTCTTATGTGTACATGGGTTAATATACATATATTTTAAATACAACATATGACACTGGCTTCATATATAATTGTTGATGTGTTAACAAGATTTTTACCCATTGAATACAGAACACATTAAAAACCTAAAATGATATATAAGTACAAACAAATTTGTTTCTTTGTTCATAGACAGTGCTATAAAACAGACCAGAGAGGATGTTGACAAACTAGATGCGCTTGTCTCTTCCCATGATGCAGTATTTCTTTTATTGGATACGAGGGAGAGTCGTTGGTTACCCACTGTGATGGCTGCATCAAAGAAAAAAGTATGAACTATTTAAATGATTTAAATCTTACTAGGTTAAGTTGAATCAAAATATTAATCTATTTTGGGGGGGGCAAAATTACATCCCCGTATATTATTGTTGTATGGTGTTTAGCATCGTTTTCAACATTGTTTCAGTTATATTGCCATGATGTCTACTTGAGACATTATTATAGGCGTTTCCACACTGAAATATCATGCCACCGGAACATGGTATGATACCCCACCCAGTCACATTATACTGACACTGGGTCAACCGAGGTAGCCCCTAGTATAATTTTTCAAGTCTTTGGTATGACCCAACCGGTGATTGAGCCCACGACTCCGCTTGCTAGACGGATGTTCTACCTCCTAGACTACCACTTCTGTCCCACTATACTGGCACGATTGGTAAATTGAACAGAGTTAAAGCATTTTCAACATTGCTGGTTATATATGGCATCCAGTTTTATTGGTAGACCTCGCAATGAGCCCAAGTGGAACCGCAGTCCTTCTGACCATACTGTGTATTTGTTTTGCAAAAGCAATTTCATGTATAAGAGCGTTTTATAGTTAGCATTACTGGAACCCCTTAGAAACACGGTATTGGATTTTTACTTTCTTTAGAATGTCACCATCAAATATCCTATGTGTTTTAGATTGTGATATGTTCTACTCTTGGTTTTGATACATTCCTTGTGATGAGACACGGGTACCAAACGGAAAATACGCCTGAAACCAGTCTTAAAGATTTACCCCTGTCCAAAGCAATACCAGGGAACAAGCTTGGCTGTTATTTCTGTAACGATGTTGTGGCACCAGGAGATGTAAGTGGCTTGTTTAGATGTTGTTTTTTCATGATCAGTATAACTATATATAATATGTCTTTAAAATTGCATGTATTCTTTGGTTGATTAAGAATTATTCATTTGAGTTAATATTTGGAATCAATGATTAATAAAATAAAACCAACTGAACCAGCTTTATTCTATCGCCGGTACTTAGTAAACAAGTGTAAAATAATCTTCTTTGAAGCCAATAGTTGATCTCGTTCTGTGTATTACAGGTGTTTTTGTTGTCTTGGTGACTTAGCTGGGCCAGGTTAGCTCAGTCAATAACACGTCTGATTAATGTGGGTTTGTATGTTGAATCCCCATCCATCCACAATCTCTGTGATGATCCATATTGTTATTCGTCTCAGCGCTGATATAAATTTTCAGCTACTTGCAGATATGGGTGTGCTTGCGTAATGATCCCAGGAAACAGTGGTTTGGTTAACTGATCGTCTGTTAGCCCTATACACTTTGAAATATCGCCATAACTTTGACAGCATGTATTTTCAGGAGTTTAAATACTTACCTCATGAAATGAAGAAACTTACAAGATTTCCTCATCATCAATGTGTCCAGTAATATGCTGTGAAATAATATTACTAGATTTAAATTTTACCATTCATAGAATTAGTTTCATGATTTTAGAATTTCAAAAAATTAAAAGTAAAATATGTAAACAATCAAGAATATTATAAGTCAAACCTGTGTTTGAAGTTACTTCTATTAAGCAGCCACCTGCCTTTCAGAATCACATTTTCTGTTTCCCATGTTTATAACTTTACACATATTTCATCTACTTTAGTCCACACGAGACCGAACACTTGACCAACAGTGTACTGTATCTCGACCAGGAATGTCGTACATTGCCAGTGCCTTGGCGGTTGAACTTCTAGTATCGGTACTTCAGCACCCAGATCGGGGTTGCGCCCCTGCTGACACGAGCGCGCATGATGATCATCTTACCATAGATCATGTCAGTCCACTTGGGATTGTGCCACACCAGGTTTGTCTGGCTTTTTGTTTTGCCTGTCTTTTTAGTAGGTCTCTGTCTTTAAATAGAGAAATATTTCACATTTCCATCCATCTATCCCGGGTAGTAACTGTGTAATTGGTTGGCTGGATTTTACTTTATATTTGCCTTATTTCCCTTGAATTGATGAAAATTTACATTTAATGAGGTGAAACTTGTGACACATACTTTGTCATTCAGTCTGTCTTTTCTGCTTGTTTGTATTACAGGTTTGTATCTATCTGTGTCTCAGCTTTATTGAGACTGTGTTCCATGTATTTAGATTGTCCAGTACAATATGTACAGAATAGAGAATGTTACAATAGAAAAACACTTGCCTTCTGTAAAACTGTGCATTTCTGTACTATATATCTGTGATATTCTGGTTATTGGTGTAGTCTATATTTGTCTATTTAATTGATGCCTTATCAAGTCGCGCAGTAGATGTAATATAATAGATTATCTGGGCTATGTGATTATAAGTGTTCAGTTTGAACTGAATAGCTAATCGAAGTTTACAAGTGTGTCAGTTTGAACTAATTAGCTAACCATGATTACCAGTGTACAGTTTGAACTGAATAGCTAATCATGATTACAAGTGTACAGTTTGAACTAAATAGCTTTACAAGTGTACTGTCTGAACTGAATAGCTAACCATGATTACAAGTGTACAGTTTGAACTAAATAGCTTACCATGATTACAAGTGTACAGTTTGAACTGAATGGCTAACCATGATAACAAGTGTACAGTTTGGACTGAATAGCTAACCATGATTACAAATGTACAGTTTTAACTGAATAGCTAACCGTGATTTCATGTGTACAGTTTGAATTGAATAGCTAACCATAATTACAAATGTACAGTTTGAACTGAATAGCTAACCATGATAACAAGTGTTCAGGTTGAACTGAATAGCTAACAGCAATCACAAGTGTACAGTTTGAACTGAATAGCTAACAGCAATCAGAAGTGTTTAGTTTGAACTAAATAGCTTACAGTGATTACAAGTGTTCAGTTTGAACTAAACAGTTAACAGTTATTACAAGTGTTCAGTTTGAACTGAATAGCTTATAGTGATTACAAGTGTTCAGTTTAAATTGAATAGCTAACAGTGATTACAAGTGTTCAGTTTGAACTAAATAGCTTACAGTGATTACAAGTGTACAGTTTGAACTGAATAGCTAACCATGATTACAAGTGTACAGTTTGAACTGAATAGCTAACCATGATAACATATGTAAACAGCAATCACAAGTGTTAAGTTTGAACTGAATAGCTAACAATGATTACAAGTGTTCAGTTTGAACTAAATAGCTAACAGCAATCACAAGTGTTCAGTTTGAACTTAATAGCTGACAGCAATCGCAAATGTTCAGTTTTAACTAAATAGCTTACAGTGATAAAAAGTGTTTAGTTTGAACTGAATAGTTAACAGTGATTACAAGTGTTCAGTTTGAACTGAAAAGCTAACAGTGATAACAAATGTTTGGTTTGAACTGAACAGCTAACAGTGATGACAAGTGTTCAGTTTGAACTGAATAGCTAACCATGATAACAAGTATTTAGTTTGAACTGAATAGCTTACAGTGATTACAAGTGTTCAGTTTGAACTGAATAGCTTACAGTGATTACAAGTGTTCAGTTTGAACTAAATAGCTAACAGCAATCACAAGTGTTCAGTTTTAACTAAATAGCTTACAGTGATTACAAGTGTTCAGTTTGAACTGAATAGCTTACAGTGATTACAAGTGTACAGTTTGAACTAAATAGCTAACAGTGATTACAATCATGCAGTTGGCACTGAATAGCTTACAGTGATTACAAGTCTTCAGTTTGAACTGAAATGCTTACAGCGATTACATGTCTTCAGTTTGAACTGAATAGCAAACAGCAATTACAAGTCTGAATAGCTTACAGTGATTACAAGTCTTCAGTTTGAACTGAATAGCTCACAGCGATTACAAGTCTTCAGTTTGAACTGAATAGCTTACAGCAATTACAAGTCTTCAGTTTGAACTGAATAGCTCACAGCAATTACAAGTCTTCAGTTTGAACTGAATAGCTTACAGCGATTACAAGTCTTCAGTTTGAACTGAATAGCTTACAGCGATTACAAGTCTTCAGTTTGAACTGAATAGCTTACAGCGATGACAAGTGTTTAGTTTGAACTGAACAGCTTACAGTAATGACAAGTGTTTAGTTTGAACTGAACAGCTTACAGTGATGACAAGTGTTCAGTTTGAACTGAATAGCTAACCATGATAACAAGCATTTAGTTTGAACTGAATAGCTTACCATGACAACAAGTATTTATTTTGAACTGAAAAGCTAACCATAATAACAAGTATTTATTTTGAACTGAAATGCTAACAGTGATTACAAGTGTTTAGTTTGACATGAATGTGATTATAAGTGCACAGTCAAAAGCAAAATGAAAATTGAACAATAATAGGAATTTGTGAATGTGATGACACATAAATAAACGACCCCAGAAGTCTGTCGCATCTGGTTTAGTTGACAAACACAGTTAACTTTAACTGGTACTGAAATATAAACAGTTTGTCAGTGTGATATCAGATTTTTGGATATGTTGATTGATAACCATTGGTACTTGCTTGATTAAGGATTTGCTCTTTATATTCTAGATAAGAGGATTTTTATCAAGATTCCAGCAGATAATGCCTGCCAGTAGGGCATTTGACAAGTGTACTGCCTGCTGTCAAGTGGTAAGTTTTTGAAGACATGACAAGTGTGCTGCCTGCTGTCAAGTTGTAAGTTTTTAAAGATATGACAAGTGTGCTGTCTGCTGTCAACTGGTAAGTTTTTAAAGATATGACAAGTGTACTGTCTGCTGTCAAGTTTTTAAAGGTATGACAAGTGTACTGTCTGCTGTCAAGTGGTAAGTTTTAACAGATATGCCAAGTGTACTGTCTGCTGTCAAGTGGTAAGTTTTGACAGATATGATAAGTGTACTGTCTGCTGTCAAGTGATAAGTTTTAACAGATATGACAAGTGTGCTGCCTGCTGTAAAGTGGTAAGTTTTAACAGATATGACAAGTGTACTGTCTGCTGTCAAGAGCTAATTTTTTTACAGATATTACAAGTTTACTGTCTGCTTTCAAGTGGTCAGTTGTTACAGATATGACAAGTGTACTGTCTGCTGTCAAGTGGTAAGTTTTTACAGATATGGCAAGTTTACTGTCTGCTGTCAAGAGGTAAGTTTTAACAGATATGACAAGTGTACTGTCTGCTGTCAAGTGGTAAGTTTTTACAGATATGACAAGTTTACTGTCTGTTGTCAAGAGGTAAGTTTTAACAGATATTACAAGTGTACTGTCTGCTGTCAAGAGGTAAGTTTTAACATATATGACAAGTTAACTGTCTGCTGTCAAGAGGTAAGTTTTAACAGATATGACAAATGTAATGTCTGCTGTCAAGAGGTAAGTTTTAACAGATATTACAAGTGTACTGTCTGCTGTCAAGAGGTAAGTTTTAACATATATGACAAGTTAACTGTCTGCTGTCAAGAGGTAAGTTTTAACAGATATGACAAGTGAACTGTCTGCTGTCAAGTGGTAAGTTTTACAGATATGACAAGTTTACTGTCTGCTGTTAAGAGGTAAGTTTTAACAGATATGACAAGTGTAATGTCTGCTGTCAAGAGGTAAGTTTTTACAGATATGACAAATGGTAAATCTCCATATCCTTCAGTCACAAGTGTATGACTTGCTGTCAAGTGGAATGTATTTACAACTTGTGATGAGTGTATAGGAGTGTTTTCAACATGTGTTGCTAAATATTTAAATCAGTTGACAAATTAATGTGGTAAATAGTACAAAATCTAACCAGCCCGCTGCCAAGTAGAAAATTGTCCATATATTGATAAATACAGTGTATTACAGTTGACATGTAAACTATCTCTTGTCAAGAGTTTACAATATGTAACAATAGATCAACTTATTCAGGGCCACATCTACAAATGTGTATGGCCTGTTTTCTAAGAAACCATTTTCAAAATTGTACATGGCATACAACCGACTGTATAGTGATAAAACATTTACAAAAATTCATATATGCTTCAAGCATTCAAGTTCCACTTTTTCTGTAAAATTAACAACTGACTGCGAGTCGTATACATACGTTTATATTTCACAAATGAGGGAGAATATATTGATAATGTTGTGCAAGAAGGTACCTTGGTTAAATCTACTTGCTATGATGTATTTATTGTCGGAGTTGTTTTAAGCTAACTGGTACCATTCCTTCCAGATTATACAACACTACCAGACTGAAGGGTTTGACTTCCTCCTGAAGGTGTTCAATGAGCCCCACTTCCTCGAGGATTTGACTGGTCTCACAAAGATGCATGAAGAAACAATTGATGCTGAGGTGATTGTCCCTATTAGTCAATTGTGTCTAACTTTTTATTTAAAAAAATAAAAAAGAATTGGAGATCCCTCATAGCATTGTCATTGCCCAGATTTCTCTTAAAGATTTTTTTTATTAAGACATTGAGTTTGCAGAAATTTAAACATGACTGTCGCAACTTTTAGCTTTTATTAAGATGTCAACAGACATTACTGTACACGCCTTAAAGAATTGAAGGAAATTGATTTGCATATTGTGATTATTTCAGCAATGCTTGGCATCTATGTATAACTTGGTACATTTAATGTTAGACCGAATTAATGGTCTAACTGTAGAGTGTCGTGTGAAAAATGATGGGTTCATTCCCTGACCAGATCATACCAAAGACTTGAAAAATGGTACTGGAAGCCTCCTGGCTTAGTGCTCAACATTTGAAGGATAGTTCTAGGTCTGGTCGGCCCGGTGTCATTATAATGTGACAGGGTCGGGTATCATACCATGTTCCTGAGATGTTATACTTGAGTATTGCAGCGCTTAGAATACTGTCTCAAGTAGACACTGTCACAAGATGACTGGAAAATTGTTTAATGAGACTAAGACACCATACAACATTTAATATTCTTTTTTAAAAAGAATAAAAGAGAAAAAAATAATGTCCATCTCTCTTATGTTATAACTCGAGATTATGTCTCCCTTTACCATATTTAATATTAAAACTGTCATATTTGTAATAGCAAATAAATAAGCCAAGATTTTTATTTCAGGTTTGGGACTTTGACGAGGACCAGGAATTCTCTAGTATGGATTCATCCTGATGAACAATGGCTACTCCTAGTGCAATATATAAACTCAAATAATAATATTATTTAACTATGATTTAAACTTTATGATAGGACCAATCTGATAAAATATGTGATGTACTGTATTCCCCGTTTATAAACAATATTGTGTTTGATAATTGTGCCACAAGTGAAAACACATTACAGTTTACTGATAACACTAAATAAAAAAAAAGAAAATTAATTTTCGCACCAAAATTGGTGGAGGCATTTATTAGGAGGGAGAGTTTATACAGGGGGAAATGTGATATATTCTCAAGATTTTACTCTCATACCTGTTTTATTAATTAATAGAAATATAATAAATTATTTATGACTTACAGGCATTTTTTTATCTTTTCTATGTCAAAGATAATTATATAACAAACATAGTCTTGAAATATTTCATTGCTTATGTAAACAAATTAATAACTAGTGGTCTGTACATATTTATCGGAGCACGTGGTCCAGTGGTAGAGCACCGAACCCATGATCGGAGGGTCGTGGATTCGATCCTCCGCTACGGCTATGTGTGGTGTCCCTGAGCAAGACACTTCTCCGCATACGCTTAGTACTGGTTCTCTCCAGGAAGACTTCGACCGTGATTTGTCTAAGTTGTAAGAACTTGTTTCACAATCGAAGTAAAATAAATAAGTTTAAACTACATATTTATAAGTATGTAGTTTATTATGCAAACATGCGATGAATCTGAGATTTTAGCTCAGTAGATTCAGGATTAAAAATCAGTAGATTTGATAAAAAAATCAGTAGATTTGATTATAAATCAGTAGATTTGATAAACAGTCAGTAGATTTGATTATAAATCAGTAGATTTGATAAAAAAAATCAATAGATTTGATTATAAATCAGTAGATTTGATAAATAGTCAGTAGATTTGATTATAAATCAGTAGATTTGATTATAAATCAGTAGATTTGATAATTTGACCAAAAAAAAAAACAGTAGTTTTTTGTGGTCAATGTAGAGTCAGCAAAAAAATGTTGATTAACAATTAAACAACTTCTCTTTTTTATCTTTAATCATTTTTTGTATTTAAGCTTTTTGATATATATCTAATGGACTAACAAACCCTGACAGGACATGAAGGCATGTATAAAATGACTATTAGGTATTTTTTAATGCTGTTTATCAAACACAGCACAAAATCCAATTTCTTTGGTGTGTCTTGGTATGAAGTGCAAGCCGGTTTCACTGCTCCCACAACATATTAACACAGACTGGCTGCACATAAAGGCACATATAGGCACATATAAAACAACTATTTCTTAATGCTCTTTATCTAACACAGCACAATGACAAAGATACAATTTGTTAAGACTAGCATAGTAGCAGCTTCAAGCTGTTTTGCGGCTACCACAAGTTCATTTGACATGTCTGTAAAAACTTAACACTTGGTAGCAGTGGCAGTCAGTATTAGTTAAACTTATTATTTTACTTTAATTGCAAAACAAGTTCTTATACAAATCATGCTCGAAATCTTCCTGGAAAGAAACAGTACTAAGCTTATGAGGAAAAAGTGTCTTGCTCAACCGCACATTGTGGTGGAGGATCATCTACCGCTTGACCACATGCAGTCACTGTTGAGCTTGCAATTGAGAAGACACTCAAAAGTCTTTTGGTCAAGGTTTCCTTGGGCATCCTACTCAATCTTCATAACAGAGAGAATGTCCTTTTACTGTCAGCATTGGAGTGGGGAAGGGATAGAATGACTGCTCAACATGCATAGGTGCTTGAATTGGATATGAATGAAACTTCGCATGTGTGTTCAATATCATCAATGGAACACACAGAGGTAAGAACCATAACTATGGGCTGCATTTTGACACAGAAATGGTGCTTTTTGGACTTAATATTTCGACTGAAGTTTTTTATCAGGTAAGATATCTTTGCAACCACTCATTGAATATGAATGAAACTTCGCATGTGTGTTCACCATCATCAATGAAACACACAAAGATAAGAACCATAACTCTGGATTGTATTTTGGCAGAGTTATGGCCCTTTTTCCACTTAATTTTTCAGGTTAAAGTTTTTTATCAGGTAAGATATCTATGCAACCACTCATTGGATATGAATGAAACTTCGAATGGGTGTTGACTATCATCAATGGACCACACACAGACAAGAACAATAACTCTGGGTTGCATTTTAGCACAGTTATGGTCCTTTTTCCACTTTATTTTTCAGGTTAACGTTTTTTATCAGGTAAGATATCTATGCAACCACTCATTGGATATGAATGAAACTTCGCATGTGTGTTCACCATCATCAATGGAACACACAGAAATAAGAACCATAATTCTGGATAGCATTTTGGCAGAGTTATGGCCCTTTTTTTACTTAATTTTTCATGTTAAACTTTTTTATCAGGTAAGATATCTATGCAACTATTCATTGGATATGAATGAAACTTCACATGCGTGTTCACCATCATGGAACACAAAGAGACAAGAACCATAACTCAGGGTTGCATTTTGGCAAAGTTAAGGCTCTTCTGGACTTAATTTTTCGTCTGTAGGCACCCAGGTTAAACTTTTGCGTTTAAGTAGGCGTTTGCCTCCAATCTCAATCCTTGTATGGGTAGTGAGTTTTATCCCATCGGCGAGCTTTGTTGTCTTCTGACAACTCTTGTTCACATAAAGTTTTTGAAGCGAGCAGAACTCAAACCTACAACTACAGCAGTGAGAGGAAAGTGATCTTGAGATGGCGCATGAGATCACTCGTTCACAGAAGACGCATGCCCTTGATGATGGACTTGAAGTAAGAGTAGTCGTCTTTGAAATCAGCGAGGTATTTGATAAAGTTTGGCATCAAGGTCTTCTCGTTAAACTACAAAACGATGACATAACAGGTAATCTTCATTCTTGGTTTATTGCTGACTATCTAGCAGAAAACAATGTGTTGTTTTGTGTGGTATTCAATCAACTATGTACCTTAACAATCCGGTATTCCTCAAGGTTCTATCTTGGGTCCTTTGCTATTTTTAATTTTCATTAATGATATTTTTGACGAAATTGGGAGCATTTTTAGTGTATACAAATTTATTTTAGCTCGATTGCGATGAAAGTTTGGAGTTTATATGAATCGCTTTCGAGTCGGCTTCCTTGTTAGAATCAGTACTGAGTGTTGTTTTATGAAAGGCATCGGGTCGAGCTGGGGATCAAAGCCGCAACCTCTGGCGTTAGCGGTCAACACTCTATCCATTACACTACCGCTCCCGCATTTTTGCAGATGGCACTGGATTATTTGTTAAAGTTGAACAACCAGACGAAACAGTTGCTATTCTAAACAATGATATAAAAAATATATCTTCTTGGGTAGAAGAGGGCTGGTTACGTTCAACTGAGCCATCTAAATCTGTATCGGTCCTCTTCGTTGCACCCCCTAAGTACGCCCCCTATAAACTGAAATCGAGGATCCGCCCCTGGTTCATATAACGTGGTTAAAAGTTAACCTTAGTCAATAGGGATAAAACTATATTATTCTTTAAAAATGTATTAAATAAAAAATCAAAATAACATATTTCACAAGTATTATGAATAACTTTGATGTATTTAATTGATTATATATTATACGAGCACAAGTGCAAGATTATTACTTAAAGTTACATGAATCAAGTTAAACTTATGTGTATTTCGCGATATAGTAAGTCGCACATTTATTATATATGTATATATTATTATAAGTTGCACAGGTCCTACTAGAACCGTAAAGGATATCTATTTAATTTTAGAAAACGTTTTCTTGACTTCTTTCGTTAACCCATCATGATTTTTAATTGTTTGAAATTTCTCAGGAAGAGCATTCCATGCGATTATACTAGAGTAGTAAAAAGTTGTCGAAGACAAATTGTTGATTTTATCAATGAATCGTGTCCAATAGTCCATGTGTCGCCCAGTACGACATGCACGGGATACGCTAATTCTATTATTGCCATTACTAATTTTGGTGTCCTGGAACCACATGAGGTTGGTGCAATAATCACCCCTGTGGAACCTGTACGACAAGCGAGCAGGTTATGGGCAATTCCCCCCCCCCCCCCCCCCCCCCCCAATTTTTGTGTTAATTTGAATTGTTTCTATAATAAAGTTATATCAACTGATTCATTAAACGCGACAGAAAGTATAGACAAATACTAGTAATGATATAGATAACACGTCTTTTACTCAATTTTTTTCAGTTTGAAGACTTTGAACAATGCGAACTGTAAAGTGTTTGCAGTACACATTTTTAAGAAGAGCATAGCTGTGCATACGCAAGCGAATATCGCGTAGCACGAAGGAGAGTGATTAAACATTTTAATTGCGTACAGGTTTTTACATCGTCGAATACCCATCGAGTGCCAAAGCCAATACTCTCTTCATCATGGTGAATGGAGAGTATCGGAATGGATTACTCATGGGTATTCGGAGATGAGTTTTTATAGTTTTGACAGTAATTACATATTTCCATATCATATAAATAGCTCATGGTGCGTCCCTCCGATCCGTGGCATCTAGTACAGGGTGCTTAAACGAGCTGCAAGAGTGCCTCTATTGTTTAGTCCACAAGCAGCATGAATTGTTTTTTTATTGATACATACATTATTGGCTTGACGCCGACTGTCAATCAGACAAGTCGAAAATCCAATCAGCGATCGTTGTTACACTTTCATTTTCCTTAGACAAGCGAAATGTCTCTAAGTAAAGACTACTTTGTATTTCAAATGTATTTACTTGGACAAACAACGTCACGTGGCTAATTGGCGGAGCGATGGTCACTCTCGCGTCAGGTCACCTTAATTCTTAGTTTAGACGTATTTTTATTGAATACCCTTTGCATCTGAATTCCAAGTTCCCGTGCTAGTGACACTACTTATAAAAAAGTTCAATGAATGAAGATAATGTCAACATTTTTGATACGCGTACTCTTTATTCTAAACTCAACTGTTTCTTCTCTTCAAACCCTTTAATTTTGCATCAATGGTATGCGGATCTATACTAAACGACAACATATGTCTCACATGCTTGTCTCATATGCGCCCCCTCCCCAACACACACACACACGCACGTGTTTTTACCGACTTGCATATCAAGTTCGAGCTGCGTTCCTTAAACAATCGATATCAAAGAAAATGGCGTAGATCTGGCCCCTTTGTTTTAGATGTCCACGAATCCCCGTCGGACATAATCGTTGGTAGCGATCGGCAACTGGAAGTCGGTCTTTAAAATGATACCGTGCATTTGGACCACCTCGCCAGTCTTATACCGAAGGATGGCGGAATTGGCCGAGTACGTACGATTGGATGTTCAGATTTTATTTACTTAGTCCTCATTGATTTTTCTTTTTTATTTCTATCAAATTAAACTGATTCCTAGTGGGGATAAAAAAGAAGAGAAAAGCAGCTATGAACCATTATAAACCCAAGGGCAATAACTCGCCATACACAGTGCATTAGTACTGTGTGAATTTCAATATATATTTCAACAATTTGAATTTATTTATGTGGGCTTACAGACGGGTACGTTAAGTGTGATATAAAAAACATTGAAAACACTAATCATAATAATAAACTAGAGTTATTGTAAGGGTAAAGAATTGGAATAACCAAAACTACCAAAAATCTGAAGTAAATAAATAAATCAAAAGACATGACCTGTGTGTAGTTTCCAATATACAAGCTTCCATACCAGAACAATCACGATAGATAAATCGTCCATTTCTCAGTTATAACATAAATGAAATTAAGCGCTAAGAATCAAAATTTTGTTTTATTGACTTCAAAAGACTTTGTAAAAAGAATAATTTTGTGAAATGAAATTGCAAATGCTGGGGGTAAATGGGAAAATGTTTGAAGCAGACAGAAAACTCATTATACAATTCTTTTTCATCTTGTGTAAGAGATACTGGATTATGTAACGAATGGCTTAATCATTAATGTCAAACTTAGGTTTGAGACATTATTTTTCAACATTTTTAATTTAATACGTTACCTAATTAACTGGTGAGAACGGTTGACTATTTAGCGTCATTTTTATGCCATCGAGAACTAACAGACGACAAGTCTTTCCTATGAACCAAGGTTAACCAATAGTCGGACATACTTATTTCCGCAAGTAACCGATAACTTCCTCACTTGAATCAGCGGTGAAAGATGAATGGAAATTAAACGCAGTGTCGTATATCAGTCACCATGGAGTTTGTGGCTGACAGGAATTCGAATTGACGACCCCTGGATTCATAGTCACGTTCCCGACTAAACTTACCGGACCTGATTGTGTTTGAGATGTGAACATTTTGAGTTAATGTAGATTTGTTTATTTCCGAGACCGGAGTAAGCCTGGAGCTTATAGTGAATCGCTCTCATGTAGAACCAGTTCTGCCTGTTATTTTTGAGAGGTCATCGCCGTGTAAACGGTATATGGACTCTTTCGTTCGCCAACAATCATGATAAAATCAGCTTTTGCAGTTTATACATATTACACTAAGCGCTACTACAACTTCTACCATGTTAAATAGTTCCATAACTATGCGCAATAATAAACGATATGACAAAGCGCGGGTTTTCTAAACGTCATACACGTTGACGTCACATTATTTTAAGACGTTGCTTAGATACTGTTTTAATTTCTGACGGACAGTCGTTGTGATTTATCGAGAAATTTACTAGTGCATTTCAGACCGCCACCGGATACAAATCGGCAGCTATCCCCTACAGTTTTGGAGTTCACTGTCAACTCCTCCAAGATGGATATGCTTTGCCCTTGTAATAAAGCAGATGTCGCCCCTGCATCCGTGTTTGAAATGGTAACTGCGGGCAAAAAGTTTTTCAACGCCGACATGAAATGTGAATTTGCAGGTAATGCAATTGTAGAAAAAGTTGAATCAGGAGAGATCACACAAAATGTTGCTATTAATGAATGCATGGAATTTGCAAATCGTATTAAAGGAAAGAAAGATTCTCACATGCTGTCGTGGATGTGTATGCACTTGGCACTTGGTCTATGCCACAAATTTGGCATAAAGGACAAATCTTTCGTACAAAACATCATGAAACAAATTTTACCATTAAGCCGAGGTGTCGATGGTGGTATATTTTTTAGAGATATTTTGTCGTTAGGGGAAGAAGGACAGTTTTTATCTGGAGCTGAAAAGGATCTTTTAGAAAAGGCAACTTATTATCTGAAAATCGCAACAGGATTTAAAGTAGATATGCGCGACAACGACTATGCTAGGTCTGTCTATGGACCCTTGAGAACAAATATTCCAGATTCTACTCTCTACTTCGACCTGCCGCTAGGAAACCCTGCATATGCAATGGGAACAGCTCCTTCTTCTACTTCCGGACCACTTTTAACAGCTTGTGAGAACCTAAAACCACATGCAGTTTTAATTCTTCTACGCCATGGTGCTACTGCACACGGGAACGCGATGGCTTATGTTCTGGCATCGCTGTCACACGCAAAAACTATAGAGGAAAAAACAAAGCGCATCGTTGCAGAAAGTCCTATCGAAATGACAAAACTGATTCTGAAATATCTTCTACGGGCAGTGAACCAGCTGAAATTGAAATTTGACGATCAAAAAATTGGAGAGATAGATCATGAAGCTGACGTTTATTACGTATCTAAAAATGTAGAGCAGTTTGTGGATGCGAATTACTACAAATGTCCGAACAAGCTTAAGCAGTTGGTTCGTGTGAAAATAAGGGAGTTGTTTTTGGCCAGCGGGAAACTGCCAGAAGGACTTTATGATTTGCCAAGACCGCTTATAACATCACACAAGCGCTACTTGGACTTATTGTCATAGCAAGTGTTTACTTGATAGTCTGATTTTATGTTTTTACATACATTTTTTTATATACATCTACTAATTTTTACGCGCTTTATCGCATAACCGTACACTTTCTATAAATAATTGATATACGTATATGTACAGTACTATTAATGAATAAAGGAACAATGCACATTATATCGGTCATTTGTACGTTATTACTTGGTCCCTGGCACCACCACAGAAGTCGAGTTGGTCCAGTTAAGTTGATTGAAAAATAACTGTGAATATTTTTATAATAATGTATTTTTAACTTTTAATCCTAATTTGAACTTCGTGTCGGTATCTTTTTGCCTATATATCATCTTTTAACGACTATATTATCTCTTTATAAAAATCACCTTCTACCTATGCCTGTGGTTCCCTGTGATGTATTTACTTCCAGAGTAAGTAGAGTACGTGGTTCAGCGGTAGAACATCAGACCCAGGATGTGGTAATGGGGAGTACGATCCTCCGGAGAGACACTAAAATGGTTTTACGAAAATAGAAATCTGCCAAATAAAAACAAATTTTACAGCCAAAACTTTTACTGCAATGGGGAATTCAATGATAATTTACTACAGTGTATTGCAAAAAAAAGCTAACATTTATATATTTTTTCAAGAACGTTTGACACGCGTTTAACAATTTCGTGATTAAAAGTGTTATCATTTTTCACCCATCAAAATGTTTAAATGACCTGTAGCCTTCCAAAATAATTTTGTTTTGGGGTATTCCAAAAAGTATTCAATCGATTTTTAAAAATGAAGTATTTTTATTTGCCACTAAAAAGATTGCTCAAGTGTCATAGCTTTGGCACATATTACCTGATTTGTTTCATTAATTAACTTTAAATAAAACTTCAGGTGTTAGAACGCATACATTTAGTTAAATACTTCCTTTGTTTAACCCTTTAAATCCATAGATACGCGTTTTCCCGCACCAATCACAGAAGGCCTTTGAAAACAGTGCACAGTTATATATATATAAAGATATATATATGTTAGTTTATATAAACATAATTCACCCAATAATTCAAAAGCCTTCTATATAAGGTGTCCAAAGGCGTCTTTATTAGAGGTGACCAAAGGTGTCTTTATGAAGTAAAGGGTTAAGTTTTAAAGAGCCATAACTCTGACATTAATTATCCAATGTGGCTTTAGCAAGTTCAAGATGTGTTCAAGATAGTCTAGTTATTTAACTACTGGCTGAGGCAAAGATAAGATTATATAGGTTTTATTCGTTTATTAAGCCAAACATGATCCAAGTATATTTATCTTAATTGCAAACAAATATGTCATTGATACATGGCAAGTGATAATATGCATGAAATATTTACATAGAAAAGTTCGTATGGCAATGTTTAAATATGTAATATTGGCTTATTAATTTGCATAGTGTTCACGATGTTAAGCGTCATGGTTAATGCTTTGGTACAGTTTCTAAACATTAACAAACTTTGGTCCAATGGGAGAGAAGCTTGTCGCTGTGGGTTGTCATGCATTTTTTTTTTGTATCTTACAAAGCGAAGTTGTCCCCTTTATTCACAGATCTACTAAGTAATTTATTTAGTTTTGGTCAAAATAAGTCGTTTGCAAATCAGCATCATTATTTTGTTCAAATGTTAGTGGCTTACAATTACCATATATTTTACTAGTCCATAGTCGATAGCCGTGTTCCACTCCTGAGCTGGAGGTATAAAATATATAATAGTGTTATTCAATATACCTACTGTGTAGATTTGCCGGTGACCAAATGAAAACAGGTAAACGTAGTCGGAAATATCCCCCGCCGTGGGATATTTTTCGTATTTTTGTTTCCGTAAAAGTAGAAATAATATATTTTACTTGGATGTTCTGAAACCTGAAAATAATAACAACTTCACAGTAAAACGCACTAGAACACTAGGGTTTTGGAGTTGTGCACCAAAAAGGGAGAGTTTTTGTATTTTTGTTTCCATGGAAGTAGAAAAACAATTGAAAATGAAAAACTTCCTCACATTAATGACACTAGACCACAAGGTTGACAGGTGTACAAAGCTTCGTGAAGTTACCAGGAACGGTTTTGGAGTTGTGCATCGGAAATGGCAAATTCTGCCTATTTGTTTCCATGGCAACAGACTATATATTAAAATGAGAAATGGTAACAGAAAATATATATTGAAAGTGAAAACTAACTCATAGCAATAGGCACTACTAGACCACTAGTATGACAGGTGTACAAAGTTTTGTGAAGTTACCTTAAATGGTTTTGGAGTTGTGCTTCGGAAACGGCAAATTTGGTACTTTTGCCTATATGTTTCCATGGTATTAACAGACTATATATTAAAACTGAGAACTCATACTAAAAGATAATACACACTATTAGGTTAATGTGTAAAAGGTTTCATGAATTTTTCATGAATGGTTTTGGAGTTGTGCTCCAGAAACATCACATTTTAACTATTTGTTTCCATGGTTACAAAAAATATTGACAATGAAACTCCCTTACATCAAAGAGCACTACTAGACAGGGCTAACGTGTATTCAAAGTTCCGTGAACTTACTTCAAAACGTTTTTTGACTTGTTATCCGGAAACAGCGTATTCTGTAATTTTGGACCAAAAGAAAACTCCCAACTACAAGACAGTTAGGTTACATGTGTACAAAGTTTCATGAAATTACCTCGAACAGTTTTGGAGTTGTGCTCTGGAAACAGCCAAATTAGAATTTTGACTGTAAGTTTACCAGGTAACATGTAAAATATTGAAAATTAAAACTACCCAATAATAAAAGGCACTGCTAGACTACTAGGTTTATCTGTGTACAAAGATTTGTGAAGTTACTTGAATTGTTTTGGAGCTGTGCTCAAAAAAAGCTTTTGGATGAATGCACCTCTATTTTATATCCCTAACAAACTTTTTTGCAGGGGATTTAAAAGCAGATGCTATAGTACATCCAATTTTGATGATTCAAGGGCCATAACTCCCAACATTACAGAATATTTCTTCCAAAAAGTTAAAATTTTGAACAAGTTACTGAACAAATGGAGTTGTTTGAAAAGATAGAACAAATAATACTGGAATATTAATAGACAAAATCAGACAAATATTATTTTCATAATTTATTGTTCCACAATTAGGACAAAATAAATGAATGACAATAGCACAGGACCCATTTCGGGCGTCTTATCAACTGATTAATGATTCCTATATTTACAAAATAACTATCCATTCGCTATCTGAGCAAATGAACAAAATCAAATGAAATGTACAAATGAAATTAATGATTCAATTTACATCCATAGGTAAAATGACAATTTAACCTTTCATTTAATATTTAAATTTCTTTGGTGGTTTTATAACATGCTTTTAAAGGACCTCACCTATATTGCCGATATTTTTTTCGATCTTAGCAGTAAAACTGCACACATAATTTTGTATCAAACATGATATACTATGGATATTTTGTTCAATAACTTATATTGTATTTTGTCTCTGTAGTGTAAAAGTCTTGAATTTTGTTAACCAAATACTAGTTCCTATCCTGCGATAAAGTTACTCATTGGCCAATATAAGGTTATGCCAAAACATGCACAAATCAAACAGAAATTGTTGACTTGTGTATTAACAAATTTCTCATAAATAAGATAAACTACAAGGATGGAACCAACTATTATCTTCGAATGGGACCTCCCTCTTTTTGATTCAATAAGCTTTCCTTCATTTACTAATAGAAAGTTATAGGTGATGCATCTTTAAACACAAAAGACTGGAATTAAATTAGGCCACCTTGGATGTTAACCACATTCAACTTAATACAGAAGTGCATGGACACGTTTCTGTCATTACAGTAAAAACTAGGAATGTCTACAAAAGACATGGATGCCCCGCAAAGTGTTTTAAATTTTACCAACAATTAAGTAAAAAGCGGCCAAGAATCCCGTAAAATTAAACTGATGTTGATAAATATCAAACTTGACCTGTATGTTTAAATTATACAGCTACTTGCTACCATATATTAATTAAATAATAAATACATAAAACCCTTTTAGAATTGTTTCAATGATGATTCAATTAGATGAACAGACGAACACACATATGAATGATGAACGGACAGGCGTAACACTTAATCGCCTATCACCATTTCTGAAATGGCGGGGACATAATTATATACATGTAACAAAAATCCTGATTAAACAACCTGAGACTCCACAAAACATTTAAATTTTCATGAATGAGACTGCCCATCATTTAGCAACAACATGACAGAATATTGAAACTAAGGATAAATGAAGATATTCTGCTCAACATATTTCAGCCCAACTGAGATGTATGTTCTGAACAATACAACAGCAACAACAATCTAATGCACAAGTATTCAACAACTTACTATATTCATCTATGTTATATGTTACATTTAAATTGAATAACTAAAAACAAGATGATCCCCACTCATTTAGAATATGTGCTCTCGTAAATATTCAAGATTTCCATTTATTTTTTTATTTAAACCACTGTCTTGCACAACAAAATTAGTTTTTGATCTCAACCACAAATCCAGCACTTGGGTCATCATAATCGCAGTAATCAATTTTAAAAGTAAAATGTTACACTCTTGTCTGTTTCAAATGTTTGTTGACATCTATAAACTATATATATAACCTGAATATCTCCAGAATCCTGTCTATTATCTGGTCTATTAATCCCCAATGGAAATGCAGGGAATTCCATGCCTGTCCCACAATTCATAGGTATTGAACGTTTACTAAACTGTATTGTTGCTTTTTGTTTTTTTAAATGGGTTTTAACACCATTTTCAAAACATTTCAGGTTTTATATGGCATATCCATTTTAACTGGTTTTTAACTGGTGGAGGCAGACCTCAGACTGAATCAGAGTAGAACCACCGTCCTTCTGCAAGTAACTGGAAATTTTCCCACATAAAGTTTTTGGAGCGAGCAGAACTCTAACCTATGACCTAAGCAGTGAGAGGTCAGTTATCTTGAGACGGCGCCTTAGATCACTCGGCCACGGAGGACCCCTAAACTGTGATGTCAACTGTAAACTTTCCCTGAAGCAACTGATCAATCAATGTGCTCAAATGTGACTTTCCCAACATCAAGTTTGCTGACCAATCAGTGGTCTCCTACTATATTGATAAATGATAGCGAATCAGCGTGTTTGTAACAAATGATATTTAACAGACTCAATGAAGAGAGCCGAGTTCGTTCTACAGACTATGACTTTTACAACCTCAACTATTCAACTGATGCCTCCCTTCAGTCAGTATATCAGGATAATTCTCTATAAATGTCTAAAAAATCATATCAATTTTGAAATGGATACAACTCATTATCATTAAAAATAAAATTTGAATGGCTTCGTATTCAAAATACACCAAAACGTGACAAATAACAATATTTTAATCGGAATGGTAAAATGGTGAAAACAATCCCCATTCTAAAAATAGATAGCAATTAAGTAGTGCTTGACAGCTGTCGCCACATCATTCTAACTCTATCTACGATGAAACAATCTATACAATGTGCAATTTCAAACAAGAAATCTATACAAGTGTATCGGGGAAGTGCAGGCCAAGTCAGAAAATCCCTTTAAATATATTATTTCTAAAATGTTTGAATCATTATCCTGATGGATATACGGGATCAGTGAGTAAATAACATATATGTTATTGGAAACCAAATGTATTATCCCTTTACTCCAAAGATACGCATTTTCCCGCACAAATCATAGAAGGCCTTTGAAAACAGTGCAGGAAAAGTTCAGATTGCTCGTAACGAGCAATCAGAACACTTCCTGCACTGTTTTCCACTCTGTCAGTTAATATAAATATAATTCACCCAATAATTCAAAAGCCTTCTATCATAGGTGTCCAAAGGTGTCTTTATTAAGTAAAGGGTTAAGTCAATTCTAATTTTTGTCAAACCAAATGTTTCAAGTCAATTTAATTTGTTGAAAAATCCCAATATACTTCTTCTCAAGCCGGACAGCATTTATAAATAAAATATATATAATTCTGGTTATAATGGTGCCAGTTATTAACAGAGTAAACTTAACTAACTACATCAAATTAATTTAAAACGTAATAAGCAGTATCATAAATCAAAATATTCAAACAAGAGAGGTAGTGCTAATGTTCTGTTTAAATTAGTTTAATCAATAAAAATATATCTTATCACTTTTTAAAATAAATCTGTTGTCAGAGAATTATAAACCCTGGGCATTTGCATTGTTACAGTTGTAGAAACTGTTTTAACATCTGTGTAGGGCATGTTAAAGAGGTGAGGGGACTTATTAAAAATATAAATATACATATTTTGTAAAACCATTTTTTGTTCATGTCTGTAAATTTCCTTGACAAAAAACTACATCTCACATACTGTCAATTATGCCAAGTTGAAATATTCTAAGGTTATTTAGCAGTGTGGAATGAAATACTGAATTCTATTGGATGAACAGTCAACATGATCCACATCTGGACGAGGTGAGGACCAATGTAGGAGACACATTCAGTATAGTACTCAAAACTGGTAAATCCCTTTATTTCACATAAACCAGCATGATTTTTATCTTCTTTAATGAACAACTTCTGATCGTTCAACAAGTGTGGATAATTGCTTTCTCAAGAGGAGGTTTATCCTAACTATTTTTAAAGGTGCACATGGATCCATTTCCATTTATTAAAGTAAAATTCAGTCACATTTTTAAGTATTTAAGAAAAACCATAATATGACTGATACGAGTTCCCATCATTTTCAAGAAAAGTCTCAAAGTGATCATAATTGAAGACTGCTACAGTTTGAACTGCCTTCAGATCCATTTCCATTTATTAAAGTAAGATTCAGTTAAATTTTTAATATTTTGGTAAAACTGTAATATGACCCATATGGTTTTCCATTATATTCATACTTTTCACAAAATAGACTAACCACGTCTAGTTGAACATATATCTGTAAAGCCTACTTAATCTATACAAACAACACCCATCTATTCCTGATCCATTGGTTCTGTCTCATCAGTTGTCGACTGAGCTTCACTAGCTTCAGTCTTTTCTTCAACACAAGGATCTGTCTCCATCACCTCAGTTGTTGAATTACACTCATTACCTTCATCCTTTATCGTATCTACATTATTCATACTGATATTTTCTGTTTCACTATTGCCCACCATTGGTACATTTACTGTGTCCGTGGTTGTTTGTTCGTTTGAAGATGTGGTAGTTTCATTAACAGATTCAGTTACATGTTCTGTGGATTCTGATTGGCTGACAGATTCAGCTTGTACTTGCTGTGATTGGTCAATATTTATAGAGTCAGACTGGTCTTCATTTTGAACACTTGTACAAGTCTCTGATTGCTTGGCATCATCTGATGAGGATATATCTGAATGATCAATGTCATGTTTGTTTTCACTGCTTGAATCGTCAGACTGTGAGACACTGTTGTCAGACTGGGACTCAGTTGTAGTTTCATGTGATTCTGGTTGAACACATTCAGAACATTCAACCTTTGTTTCTGCTGCAGTTGTTGTTGTTTCTGCTGCTGTTTCTACTGATGTTGTTGTCTCCACTGTAGTGCTGCTCTCTTCCAAAGTTTCATCTGGAGAGAAATAATTTAAAATCAGGCCTTTTATTCTAACATATCAAAATGTACTAGAAGGTTTGAAGACAATTAAATACATAGTTCATGCAGTCAACATATTTCAAATTAATTGGTTATTTTTTCATCTGTCATAATTAAACATGTATCTCTAAAACAGACGAAAAAGAGCTTTCATGTCTATAAATGTAATGCCAAACTTGGGTATGCATTCAAGATGAAAATTTTTTTTTTTATAATAAATATATACATTATATACATAACATGAGCTGTTCAGGAGATAAAGTATGGCCAAATTTCTACTTTAAGATAAAAAGAGCTCTAGGGAAAACTGTATTAAAAATCATCATATCAAAACTCCACAATGATACACATAACTTGAATTCATACAGATACTTCCTGCAAAGTTTCATAAAAATCCAATGAGAGTTGGAGACGAAACACGGACAAAATTTTTATTTTTATTTCGAAACATTGGAAGGGGTGTTATAACTGTATAATGAACCAGAACCCTACGATGACATGCACAACTACACTCATACTGATATGTTTTACAAAGTTTCAACAAAATCTAATGAACATTTGGCGATATTTCGAAAGAATGCAGGACTGGACAGACTTTGACATACAATTTACATGACAAAACCAATATCCCACTACAGCTAGAAAAGTCCTAATGTCAAGCCCTATTCAAATTCCATTTCATTTATCTTATACAACTTCAAATCAAGGTGTATTTAGATTCATTCTGACAATGATAATACATTTGTACAGTAAAAAGTAGTACACATTTTTGTGGCCATTTTATTTTGGTGCTTTGTGACAATTATTTTGTGTGGTCATTTAGTTTTCATACTTTTTAACTATCACCTTGTGTGATCATTTCATTTTTATACTTCGCCAAAGTCGGACTCAAAAATTGTGGTAAAACTATGAAAGTTAAATTTGGATTGGACTAAAAAACAAACCCAGTCAGGATCGATAAAAATTCACAAATGATCAATGTTTATACCTGTGCTTCCCTGTGAGAGATCTAAGGATGCTTGTGCAGGTTCACCTTCATCTGCATCTGATGAAGTAGCCACCTCATTCTCATTTAATCGCATTTTGGCCTCCTCACTTTCATCTAGTCGCATCTGTAAAACAAACACAGAAACATAACAATGCCAAACCTTGTTCATCCAATTTGTTTCCACTAAGAAATTCAAATTCATCCAAAGTTACTTCTACAGAATCATTTGTCACTTAAAATGATTTTAGAAGTTCTTTTTTCAAATCCATATCATGACACATTTTATGTATTCAATCGAACCTTTTCTATTTCTGCAATATTGATATAAACAGAGCTCAGTCTGACCATCAATCCACAGGCCATGAGTTTGAATCCCTGCTCAACCACAATCTCCTAGATGAGTGATATAAGATATTGCTTCTCACTGTGGTTATCCGCTACTTGCAAAGATAGGTGTGCTTGAGTACTGATTAACCTTCCAGAATCTTTGGAAAGAGTTGTGACCTTAACTGATCGTCTGTTAGCCCTCAATCAGTCAATGACATTAAAATGAGGCTAAATATTCAAATAAACAAAATAATATAAACATGTGTTGTTATTTTTCAAACAAGTACTCAAAATTGCTGACTGAATAAAATACATGCAGTGATTATTATTGATGTCTTATCCTGTAACATAACTACTGACATAATCTTAATGTGTAAGAAAATACGGAAAAAATACAATATCCTTCGAAACATTTATTGTTTTTTCAGGTTTTCGAAAGTGATTGGGTAAGTATGCAGTTACAGATGTGGTTACCGTTTTTTTAATATAAGCAATTGTGTTTGTTCATACAATACAATATATGGTATTTACCATACACATAACATAGAGAAGCAATACTCCTGGTTATTGATACGCAGTATTACCCCACAGGGGCGTAACATTTGGAAGAGAGGGGTGGTCAGGGCATTTGGCCTAATGACTTTTGGTCAATTTTTTTTGGTGGCATGTGTGGGGGGGGGGGGGGGGGGGGGAGGTTTGTTTATTTGGAACAATACAGTATGCATTTACAAGTTAAACAAATGAAAACAGGCATACAAAGACAAATAGTTGAAAAAAGAAATCATTGGACACTTGCGAGCAGCACAGACCCATATCAGCCTGCAAGAAAGGCATTAAGAATGATCAAATTGATGTGAGATAGACCTGTTTAGTTTAATCTATGTGATAATTGATATACAACACCTTGTCTCATTGCTATTCATCTCTCACTGCCGAGTCAAGTGGGAAAGTTATCAATTACTTGCAGAGAGATGGTGTGTTTTACTTAACTGTTAACCCATGATGGAATGTAAATGATACTAAATACTTGATCAGAATGATGTGAAATTGAAATAAAAATAATTATCTAAGCACAGCAAAAACTGTCTTGTTTTATTTTACACAAAACTTTAAAATGTTTTGAATTGGTGATATAAGTAATAAAACATCATACCAATATCATTAAGCTTTAATGAAATATATGGATTTGCGAGCGTATTGTTATTCCAAATGTTCAATCTGAATGGGCAGTGTTTGAAGATCAAAGACAGAAAGTGTAATTACCTTTTTTTCTGGTGGCCCGTCTTTTTCAGTGTTGACTGTGCAGTCAGCAGTGGCTTCCACCACATGAACTTCCCCTGATTGTGATTGAACTGCTTCCGACAGCTCGGGCTCCGCATCTTTGTTTTGAGTGTTTTTATCGACACCATCACACGAGTCATCCAACGACAAGCATGTATCAGAATTTGACACTTCTGCTGTGTTTTCTTCACCTTGTAACTCTGTTGTTGAAACAGCCTCATTGTTTTCTGTGTTCATAGAATCACTATTTTCACCTTGACTGTCAGAAGAGGGAGATGATGATGCTGGAGATGATGATGCTGGTGATGATGATGCTGGTGATGATGACGATGATGAAGAGTTACTATCTGTTGCATTATTAGCCTTTGCTGACGACAAGGAATCTTCAGTCTCACTTGTTTCAACGTCACCACCATCAACCAGTCTTCCACCTCCATCCTCAACAGCTCTGTTATGATCATCAACATTCCCACATCCAGCTCCAGCTGTAGACTCACATCCACCATCAACCACAGTCTCACGTCCACCATCAACCACAGTCTCACGTCCACCATCAACCGCAGTCTCACGGCCACCATCAACCGCAGTCTCACGGCCACCATCAGTCACAGTGTCACACCCACCATCAACCACAGTCTCACGTCCACCATCAGTCACATCACCATGTCCAGCACCAATTGTGGTTGTACAGTCTTCACCGTTCTTACTTCCAATATTCTCAATTGTAACTGTTGGAGCGTCTGTTCCATTGCTAATTTCCACATTCTGAACATTGTCTATAGCCACAGAGGTTGGCCAAACTGATGCAACAGCAGCTGTGTTATTTGCTGACCAGTCCATCGGAGGAAGTGGCGCAAACGACTGACCATCCATTATATCACTAGACTCATTCCGCAATAAGTTAAATCCATTCACGTCCAAGCCATTTACCAAATTCCTTGAAGACTCTGAGACTATTTTTCTGAAACAAAGATGGCACATGTTGAAAGATAGTCATAGAAATTACATAGAATATATTCTCAAACTCAACAATTTGAATTCTATAAAATTTAGTATCAATTTGATTTATTAAGGGTCTTGGAAATCTAAATATTACATACAGAAATAGACCCAACATTTCTTAGGCAGTACATCTGAAATATAATGTGACCAGAAATCTTATTATAGGAATGTTTTTGTAAAGATTTCGTGATAGATAACAGCATGTAAGATGTGAGTTCTAGTTTTCTGATAATTTTATAAATTTTCAATAATTGAAACTGTATGTAAATAATTGTTCTACTAATAAAATGTGGGCATTGATAACATTTACATTAAGTAAATTGTAACAAAAGTGGAAAATGTTTTCGTGTGTAGCTTCAGATAATTTTGTTTGTCAGTCATATCAGGATTTATTATTTTCTCATGTTACCTGGCTTCTCCACAGGCCATTTAAGCACAGGAGCACCCCAGCGCTTGACTATCAGAAATGGTTTTCCCCTAGCGATTGAGTACTTTTCTTTAAATCATTATTTTTCTTTGTATATCTTTTCTCATTTTAATGCCTAAAATGAAACATCCTAAATATGATGTCTTTAACGGATAAATACAAGTTTTACAAGTGAAATATATTTCAATGAGTGCCTTACACAGTGCTTGAAAATGTATTGAAGGTGTTTATGTGCTCTTATCCCAACGCTTGCATACCTTCCTGTGGAGACCCTGGGTACATGTACGATATATCAAACCTTCTACATATACTTATGATATTCCTTCTCCTACATTTTAGTGGCTGGGTGAGGTGGTGGGGATGTTATTATAATATGTGTTATAAACATTATAATGTGATTATGTCTAAAGTTCCGTCACTTGGATTGGACCGTCACAACCTTGTGCTTGGCTGACAATTACCTTTCCTGGGCTACCAGACTACCAGGTAGCCCAGTGGATTACCACATAAATTCAGAGTTTGTTGGATATAACATTATATACAATTACAAGGTTTCTGATATATATGAAAGAATCTCTAATTGCTACCATTCTTATGAGAACAACTTGCACTCAGGATGAGTGAACTATTTGAATGTTTCTGCCAAGATTTGCAGTAAAACTAAGTACTCACCTTCCAGTAGCGTCGACTGTACTTACAACCATCACATTCTGAAACAAAAATAAATCCAAATAACTTTGTCATCACCCAGCAAATTAACAAATGCAGATTTAACTCCAAATAGGTTTAAAAAATAGAAAATGTTATAAATTGATTTTAACACATTTTATTTACAGTTTGTTTAATTGAAGACCACCTCAGACTCATGAACAAGAGTAAAACTAATGTCCTCCTGCAAATGTGTACCGATAACTTACATATACAGTTGCTGGACAGAACTGAGCTAGAAACCACAACCTACCAGAAACTATTTGGCAAATTTGGTTTTTACAATTTGGTCAGAACACGACATTCCCATTGGGAACAGTCCTCACAAATTCAACCCATAAAAAGCGCTGATGTTTAATATTATATAGTTGAATGGTTTTGGTGCCTGCTCAACATTTAGAACAGACTGAAGTTAAGTATAAATTTATAATAGTACCTTTTCAATGCCTCTGAGGAATTTATCACATCTTGTGTAATGTTTTCTGGGCTGCGTAACCAACTCACACAGTCTCTGTACAGTAAATGGAGCTCTGAAAATGTGTATGGAGATGTTAAATATATTTATGAATAACAACTGTTAACCTTGACAAGTTTTATATGCATAATATAGGTTAGTGAACGTGAATGGAGAAATATTAGTTGGGACGTTGTTTTGCAAACTTGTATTCCTCCACCAAAACAATGTTACTTTTTTATTTTATATGTTCATATTTTTATGGACTGTTAACAATCATTAAATGCTATTTTTAATTCATAACAATTATACTAATTTAACATCCAGGGAAATAGTAAAAAGTTATCATTGGCGTATAAATAAATGTCATTTGTGTCCGAATTATTCCAATAAATGAGATGTAGTGTCTAATTGTAGTACATTCTTGATAAAAACCCATTTGGTCAAAATATAGTATATAATACAATTCAATTAATATTTTTATTTATACTGCATGTTCTTTGATACGATGGTGAAAGTAGTTCCTTCTTCCATTGTGCTTGCTAAAGATCCCATGCAATAATTAATAATGCGTGCAATATCATATCATATTGCACGCTCTGCCACATAGAAAATTATAGGGAAAATATGCAAGTATACAAAACATCTCAAAATATTCTATGCAAATCACTATACAAAGTTACATTTCACAAATAAGTACAATGTCATCGATGCAACATCATACCTTAAATTGTCCAAACTAAAATAATGAACATGTTAAACAAATTATATGAATAATGTTGACGTTAACAAAGACGAGCCAGTATTTCTATTTGTTTTGTTTCTTTATTGTTATTTTTGTCAAACAAATTATATAATGAATGCACCCAACAAAAAGAAACCAGTATTTCTGTTTTTATGTTTCGATTTATTGAAAAGATAGTTATGATGTCTACATGTATCAGACTGTTGTAAGAACGCTTGTAAGTTGTTGTTTGTGTTACCCATTAAATTTTTGAACTGCATCAACAACCCTCCTCCTCATATCTTCATACTTGACGTTCTCCACATTTGGGAAGGGCTGTAGGTGATCATATGGAACCTCTTTGTTAAATTCCTCCATCACTTGTTCCAGTTTGTTGATAAACAACAACTTCAAACGTAACCAAGGAAACCTGCAAAGTCATCAGTTTATAATAGGATTTTAATATGAATTATATGAAACCCAAATTGCAAGTTATTTGATATCACAACTATACCTTTGATAAATCAAGTTATCCAATGTTTGTTTGAATGTTAAGTGTCATTTTCATTCCATAATACAGACGATCAGTTTACCTAACCATTTTTTCCTGGGATCTTGGAAGGTTTACCAGTACTAAAGCACACCAATCCGCAAGTAACTATTAACTTTTTCACTGGAATCAGCTGTGAGAGATCAATGACAGAGAGATGCAATGATGCATATCAAGCAAGGTCCAGCCACCTAATACGTCAATCACATATAATATATGACCATGAAAATGGGGGGACACAATTTTATGTTCTGCCCATGCCCATGAGTGTTTTCTGATCATATGTAATATTATTAAATCACAAGGCAAATGAAGTGTCATGGAAGACATTTTTTTTAAAACAAATCAAGTGTACCAAAATACAAGTTACTGTCCTTCACTGTCAAATACCCTCATCCACTTGTCTTCTCTATACTGTACACATATAAGAAGATCAATTTATGAAGAACAATATTATTTACTGGTGTGGAACAGTATTTGGCCTAAATTAAAATATTGTTTTCTGCCGCTTCAGACCAATACACAATGATCCTGCTGGTCAGGTAAATTTGTTGAGATGTTCATTAAAAAAAAAGTTCAGCCATTACATGTCCTTTAAAAGATAAAAATATTCTCTGATTGATTAAAACCCCCAAATCCCACAGTCAAAAAAAACAAAATAAATTAAAAAAAAAAAAAATTTACCTATCTACCAACCCACCCCTAAATGGTATAGGTCGAAAGCGGCAAACAAATTTTAAAAGGTGGCCTTACTACTATAACCAGGGTTCTCCACAGAAAGGACTGCAAGCGCTGGGGTAAGAGCGCGTTAACACCTTCAACACATTTTCAAGTGCTGTGACATTGATGTGGATGCTAGAAATGCTTAAACATGTGAATAATGAAAATTAAAATATTTGAAATTATTTAGATTTAATATTATAAATAAGAATAATAAATATAAAACTACCTGTTATGTATCTTATCACATCCAAAAGCTCATGTGACACCAACAGTTAAAACTGTATGTAAAAACAGTTATTTATTTTATAATTTATATTTTTTAGTTGTGAAGCTGTGCCACTGATTCAGCCCAGACTTGTCTATCAACCAGGATGACAAAAAGGCTGAAGAATACACCTTTCCCCAACAGAACTACCAGTTTTGAATAGTGAAACAATTCATAGTCTTGAATGAACCTTAACGTCAATAAACAGTCAAAGTATCACATTTTCTAATTCAAAACTACAAATAGTGTGTGTAATTAAACTCAAAAGGTATTCAGTAAGTGTATTAAAACTGGTATATCTGGTAATAGAAACACTGAAGAAATAAGAAAAAATGACAGAAATCATGAAAATAAATTATGATATAAAGAAAATATTGGTTTTTGAAACTTCTTTTCCAATTAGATGTTATAAATTGCTTAATTATACACAGTCTTAATTCTAAACATCATTAAGATGCTCATTATTAAATCCATTTATTCACATATAATGTTCATTTTTAAAAGAATCGTTGAATTTCACACACTAAAATAGACGTTAAAAAACCTCCCAGTTTTAGGCATCAATCTCCCTGTAGATAATTACCAAACTCACAGGTTGAGTTTTAAAAATATCACTTGTATGTTAAAGGATAATTAAGGTCAACCTGGTGTAAACATAATGTGACTAGGTGCAGTATCATATTAATCGGTTTGTGGTATGATACTCCAGTTAGGCCGTATTTAGATTATGGTCCCAAGCAAGCTGTGGTATGAAATAATGTTGAAAAATAACCAATACACCATTTATACTTTATAAAGGGTGGCACGATTTACCAAATTCTACCACATACTATCGCAAACAAGCTATAAATACACTTAATTTAAAAATCGTTTTGTTTGCTTTTAATACAAAATACAGGAGATACATCTATATATTTGTAGCCTTCTTAATCCCATTCTTATTTATACTATTCATGCGAAAATTATTTTTTAAAGTTTAATTATCATTACTTTGGAATTCAAATGTAGTGAGATATGGATCAACGTATATTGAGTGATTATCACTGATAAGTATTTCGTATGAATATCCATTTTTCTGCCGAATAAAATAAGTAAAAAAATTCAATAATAATGTATGGTAGATCAATAATAATGTATGGTAAATCTTTTATCAAAGACAATTTTTTGAGATAAAGCAAGAATAAATACAAACACACTTAAATTAAGTGTATTTATAGCTAGTTTGCGATAGTATGTGGTAGTATTGGGTAGTATTGAGTAATTTTGGGTAAATCGTGGTGTTTAAAACCTCAGCCATATCAATTTTAACGTTATTATTTTGACAAAGTATTTGTGAAGCTATGCTATCATTCGATGCTAGTGGCTGTGTTGGTAGTGTACTTACAGAGTTTTACCAGTTTTCGCGACAGACCTCAGGTACTCTTCCAACAAAGGGGGGATATCTTTTGACGGTTTCTTCTCGAAAACTGAAACAAACAACATATTTGTTATGTATCACTTGAAATAAAAAACATTTACATCATGAAATGTGTGAAACAAACAACTTACTGCTTAAAACGTCATGAATTTCCTCTTGATTTTCCATTGTTTACTTCTGTTTTCTCGATATCGAGGTCGATTTCGGAAAAATGGCTGGCGGAAATGACGTCTAGGAACTGAAAATCGGAAGATGCATTTTTTTATTTTAGGGATGCAATTATCTAAAACGTGAAGCAGATTGTTTTTTCAGAAAGCAAATTGACCTATATATAGATATGGTAAAAGTATTAAATAAGCACGAATATAATCAAAAGCAGCTTTACGCTATTGAAAATGCGTCGACTGGGTCACTGGAATCGGATCACCTTAACCCCCATTTTATACAATGGGACAAACGGTTATACAATAATTTGTTGCGCGTACAACTTGTCTGGTCCAATAATGAGGCCCCAATCAAAATTCTATCAATGATGTCACAGACAATTCGATGGCTCAGAACAAGGAATAAGTGATAGTTCTTGCTCAGTGCAAAACTAATCTAATTTGATAAGGAATAGCAAGATAGAAGTATACTACTTGTGCGCTGATTTATAAAAAGATAAACAACAAAACTTAAAGTACACAGACATGAGTAACGGACCTTGGTTAGCCCCTCACCCCAACCCACTCTGATTTTTTTGGTCAAATCTATGTTCGATACATATATAGAAATTATTTTGTTTCACTAGCTTTTTTATAAATGTGTATTTTGCCGTTAAGTGAGCAGGGCTGCGTACTAAAATGACCTTGTGAGTCCTTACTAGATTGAACATAGATTTGACAATAAAAAATCGTAGTGGACCAAGGAATTAGAAATTATCTAATTCCTTTGGGGAACTAACCAAGGAACACTAACATTGATTTTCATTCTCAAAAACATACTTTAAGGCATAGGACCACCATTGGGAACAGGAAATGTTTGAGCGTTGCATAATGGTGGTTATAAATAATCGTTGTTTTTTTTTCCTTAAAAAATGTAATTCCGTTATTTTAATGCTCATCTTTTTTTTAATTGAATGGCATTCTTTTTGTAATTTGAAGATTTTGAAGGCATTGTCATGTCTGAATTGTGAATTTAGAAAAAAAAATGATGCTTGGAAATTTTCGGAAGTCTTCTTTCACTTTGTCAACAGTGTACACACTGAACAGAAAAAAAATCTCTTGTATGCTACATGACACCTATTTTTCTTGCCATAGTTTGGTAGTGCAGAGGTTGATAAACAATAAAATGTTGTAAGTTTCACTTATTTCATTTGTGTCTGTCTGTGAATGACAAGCTGGAAGCTAAGTTTTGTGTGTTTTTATTTGTTACATTTAAATATTATTTTGACTTTTATGGAAAGTTATTGCGTTGGCCTAAGTGGATTGGACAATCCGGACACCGTGACATACGCACGCATGGCAGTTGGGATTGGAGAAGCCACTCGTCTGTATAATAAAAAACAGCAGTACGGGCCTCATTGACTTGAGATCGTTGTGATTTCTAGTATTCTAGTAATATTGCGAAAAGTGTTTTTATTTTTTATTTCTTTCAGTGGTATGAATATAATTTTAATTCATGTTGTCAACACTGCTTTGAATTTGGTGGTAAATTTGAGCTTTGACATTTATGGGTGGCGACAAACTGTAAACGATATTATATACGAGGAAACGTTTACCACAGCACCGTTTGTTCAATGTTTTTGTCCCAGGTAAAAGGTGTTTCAGGTGAGTTTTAAATTGTTAATCTGTTATTTTGCTAATATAATACCGCATATAAATTATACAATGTGGGCCATTTGTTATTTTATATATTTTATATCTGTAGCAAGGAATTTCGTACCTTATATAGCTGGCGTGAGAACAAAAAATAAAATATATTAAAAGAATAAACTTGACTCTCTGGGACATATCATTGAGAGTGCTTCATTTATTGCTGTTGTTGTATAATGAAAACGAAGGATAGCTACGTCATACATACATACATCAATGTCCTCACACCTTCAGACATCTCTCAATTCATCCATGTGCAGATCAAATCCAGACGGCATTCAGTTTGGATGAAACTTTGTGTATGTGGAAAAGATTTAATCTAAAAACAAGTGAAAATTAAATAACAGGAAAATTAAAGTACATTCATTTAGTTGACAATTTAGGTAAATGAAGCAAGCAAGAGTTGTGGTGCTGTGGTCAAGTAATGCAGGGGTAATAAAGTAGTGTAAAATTCAGGGAGCTTTGCTTTTTGTCATTGGACCCTTATAATTTTAAGTGAGATAGGTCTGTTCGATCTTTCCAATAACAAAATAAAAAAAATAATTAAAAACTGTTCTGTCGGCCCTCCAACTAGTACAAGCAGAAGACCCATTTCTGCTCTTCAATTAATGAAGCAGAGCCCGATTAGCTCGGTTGGTAACATGTCTGACTATCAATCTAGGGGTCGTGAGTTTGAATCGCTGACTGGTAACAATCTCCGTGATGATTTATATACGACATTGTGTCTCATTATCATTTGTCTCGCACAACTGATTCAAGTCGGAAAGTTATCAGTTACTTGCGGAGATGGGATGTGCTGGAGTACTGGTTAACCTTTCAGGATCCCAGGAAACAGTGGATAGGTTAACTGATCGTCTGTTAGCCCTCAACGGCATAAAAATGATGCTAATATATATCAGGAAAACACTTTAAATGTCTTAAAAATTAAAATTATTTTTAAAATGGATAAAAAACACCTCATCATTAAAAAATTTGAATTGTTAGGTATGCCACATCTACCAAAATGTGATAAACTCAATATTAAATGGAAGTTGTAAACTTGAAATGAAATCCTCACACTATAAATAGACATCACTTGAATACTGCATGACAACCTTCGTATCATCAGTCAGATTCTTTCTAAGATGAAACGATTTTTCCTACGTATCAACTGTATAACGGATCAAATTGAAATTGAAATGAAATCATGTCACTCATCTAATACATCCCAAAATATGTTGCTATTTTAAGCAGTCAATCTATTTTAGTCTATCCTAGGTGTGTAGCCGAAGTTAGGATATCCCTTTACAATATATTATTTTGGCATGTTGAAATGTAATCTTTTTGGCAATATGAGGTTATTGAGTATATATATAGGCAGGCATGCTTTATTTGAAAAAAACACCATGTTTTAGCCAATTTTAAATATTGAAAAATCCTGATATATTCCCTTTAACCCTTTACTTCATATATACGCCATTGGACAACTGTAATATAGAAGGCTTTGGAATTTTTTGATGAATTATGTTTATATTAACTGACAGAGTGGAAAACAGTGCAGGAAGTGTTCAGATTGCTTGTTACGAGCAATCTGAACTCTTCCTGCACTGTTTTCAAAGGCCTTCTGTTATTGTTGCGGAAGAATGCGTATCTATGGAGTAAAGGGTTAAAGAGTATGTATACCTTTACATTGACCATGACCAAGTTATTAGTGGAATCTATTTTACTGATATATACTTCAGTGTGACCTATAAAATTCCAGATTACCTCAAAACAGTTGCGCATCATATCCGGTAACGTCTTGTTACTTTTAGAATGAAGCGCAACTGTTTTGAGGTTACTGATCTATATATCGTTGAAACAGATTCCTCTAAATCCCAGACAGTCAATGGGAACTATAAAATTTGCACATGTACCAAAAATCGGAATGGAAAATCACTTAACCAGCTTTTGACACAACGCTCTCTCCCTGGTATAAATACTCTTCTTAAATAAACCTGACAGCGGATGACTTCTCCACTTCCTCTACATCAGAATATAAGGTAGACTGATGGCCAAATAAAACTAGGAGACTAATTAAAACTCTGATTTTGCACTGATTAGTCCCCACAGCTTGGTTTTATGGCAAGGCCATCCTGAAAAAAAAGTTTGCTGTGCTCCAACTCAGTATATTTTTCATGTTGGTAGGGTAGGTAGCTAAAAATAGTTTTTACTAGGTTTTGATTTTTGAATAGTCCTTTTAAACAAAAATGGACAGTAATCATGAAAAAAAAAACACTATGAAAATCTAAAAAAAAAAGTTTTGGTAGCTGCAGTTTTGAGTGAGTATGTTTTGATTGATTGATTGAATATTTAGCGTCATTTATATGCCATTGATGGCTGACAGACGATCAGTTTACCGAACCACTGTTTCCTGGGATTAACCAGTACTCGAGCACACCACATCTCCGCAAGTAACTAATAACTTTCCCACTTGAATCAGTGGTGCGAGATGACTGATAATGAGACACGATGTCGTATGTCAATCATCATGGAGGAGTGAGTAGGTAGCAAATAATTTTTTTTTAAGATTGGTCCATCCATGAAAAATCTTAACTTTATAAAGTCTGCAATCAGTACAGTTTGTATTTATGGGTCACCCATGAACAAGTGGTCTAAAGTGCCGTCTAAAGATCACTTTTAATTACCTCTCACCACTAAGGTCCTAGGTTCGAGTTGCTTTCGCTCCAAAAACTTTATGTGAGAAAGTTGGCCAGTTACTTGATGAAAGACGGTGGTTCTACTCAGATTCATTCTGAGGTCTACCTCCACCAATAAAACTGGATGTGCCATGTATAACAAGAATTGTGTATAGAAAGGAATTAAAACCCCATTAAATTTTTTTTATATTTTTTCAATATTGTCAAATTAAAAAAAACATGACATGAGTTATATATTAGGACACAATTTAAGTGGACACAACTTCCATTTTTGTTTCCCAAATGCTTGTAACACAACACACACTATGTGGAAGATGTTGGTAACGTGTGATTTTGCCGGTTATGTGTCTCAATTACACTTGTCAGTTTGACAATTAACATGTCCGGCTTGATTGATATTTTCATCACTACTATCTGACATAAACCTCGTATTACTGTCAGTCTTGTCATTACCAGTGATGTAATTGATTTTTATCAGACTGCCCCCCAGAATTATTTTAGTATGTTCTTAAGTTTTTAGATTTATTGTAAACAAAGTATACTGGTTTTAATGCAGAAATATTCTGCATTTTATATAAAACCTTATAGATGCACTTTTAATTTATGCAATAACTGTAAATCACATTGGGATTGGAACAGAATGAAAATGGTAAATGATATCTGAGACAATGAGTTTTGTTTGTTAACGCGGGAAAACAAAACACTTTCAAAGTTTGTTTTAACATTGTTCATGGTAAAATATGTATCTTGTTTTGTAATGTGTTGAATTAATCTACACTTATTTAGTATTATTAAGAAGACTTAAATGGGAGTTGATTATTTTTTGCCATCCATATTTAAGTTTATAATATGACTTAAAAATTGTATTTTTATATTTGACTTCCCTCCCTTTGAACATAAGACTAAACATCCTTTCCCTAAAATGCTTTATGACATCTTTATCTCTTAGTGTATTTATATGTATGAAAGTTTATGTGGCTGTCATATCAGGTTGTATACCTATATTTGGAAGTTTAAATAGCTACACCCCATGTGGTCAAGTGTGTTATATGATATACCATATTAACCTGGTAATGATATACTTATTCAAGATTGGGGTGGGGATCCTGTTATCAAGTATGTATTTTTACAAGCTGTGGCAGGATGACAGGTGTCTGCATCATGTTTGTATACATATATATGTGTTAACATCTTCATACATAATGATGTACTACAGTGAATGTCTAATGTGAAATGTTGCGAGTATGGTCCTCTGTAGGGTCATACCAAAGACATGACAAGCAGGTACTAGAATATTCCTTGCTTGGCACTCAGGATTTAGAGGATGGTTCTAGGACTTGTTAGACTGGTATCTGTATAATTTGACTGGGTGCCCTGGTGGGGTTAATATAAAATGTGTCTGTGGTTTAAAACTCTACTGTGACATGGACTGCCTCATGTTTTATTTGTAGAGCATCTGCCTTGCATGCAGAAGGTCTTGGGTTCAAACCATACCAAAGATTTGTAAAATGGTACTAGAAGCTTCCAACGCTTGGCTCTTGGCATTTAGAGGATAGTTCTAGGTCTGGTCGGCCCGGTGTCACCTGTAGCGTGAATGGGTGGGGTATCATACCATGCGTCTACAGCATGATGTGCCAGTATGGCAGGGCTTAGAATACTTTCTCAAGTAGACACCGTCACAATATGACTGAAAATATTTTGAAAGTGATGCTTAACACCATACAGCAACTTAACATATATAGTGTGTCAGTGCTTATGATACTGTCACAGTATAATAGAAAAATACATGATTAATGAGCTTGAGCTGGGTTTAGTTTAATTTAAATATATTTATTGTTTATAACGATACAATTACATCTGTATATATTTACAAACATGTACAAGTCACAGTGTTAGGCCACAAGTACTGCCAACATAAATGAACTGTCCCCAGGGTCATTCTCTAATGTTATGTTACAACTTGCGATTTGCAATAATTGTGTTTTTAAGTTGTAGTACATGTATCTGTAGTGTCAGACGGATAAATTAGCATTTTAATATATAAAGTACCAGTATCTTTCATTCTGTTGCTAACAAAACAAACTGACTTGTGTTGCTTGCACAGTTTAACTGTTCACTATTCAGTCTTTTTTTATTTAATCATCACTCCTGAGTCATGGATAGAATTATCAAATATTCCACACATAATTTCATGACCTTTTTGGTGATTTTCAGAAGAAATAAGTTTGATTATGACTACCTGTATACTATAGTATAATTGAACTGTACATGATGGAAGGTTGGATAATTATTAAACTGCTTGGTGGGAGTTATACATTACATACACCTGTAGTGTATAGTTACTTGTTTAGGTTATATATATATATATATATATATATATATGTAGCCTACAGATTGTACAAATAATTGAAAGTATTTTATTCCGCAACATTACATATAAAATTTCAATGTGAAAAAAAAATTAAAGCGTTGGGGATCAAGAGAATGAGACATTGGACTCTGACCCCATTGAGATTACCAAAATATTTCTGAATGGCAGCATTTCGGCCAAAAGTTTATACTTTGGACTCCACACTGCAGAATTTTGTGGGCCCAACCAAACCAAAATCATGGATTTACTATTGTTAAAGGTATATTGATTAATAAGTTAATTTATGGCATCACGTTTTATTTATGGAGAAAGACATCTGGAGTATTTGTATAATTCATTCGGTTACTAAAGACTGATGTCTTTACATAAATTACTGGCGACTTCCTCACTTTTAATCTTTTCGCCCGAGCTGGTCTTGAACCCATGACTTTAATTGTGATGGTTGAGTGTTTAGACTCATTAGTGTAGGACCTAAGCAACTTTAAAATTGAGTCCATCACCTCTAACGGTTGTCCAATTATGTTTGAAGTCGAAGTTTTTGCGAATAATTTCAAGAGCAAATATTTTATGAATATACCTTTAGAACCCTTTTAAAGTTAATAAGTACAATTTAGAAAAAAAAAACTATGTTATAAAACAGCTGTATATGTAGTTGTTTTGTACCTCCTGCATCAAGTGAACTAAATTACATATAAAAATTCATTTATTATATATACTTTACCTTTAAAGAAAGTTATTTAATTTGTGTTATTTTTTAGTTTTTTAAAGGGACACTCTGCAATTTTGATAAAATACTGTCATCTAAAACTAATTTTGAAATGATATATCTACGTGATGTGAATAGTCTATTCAAACCATTCTTTTCTTTTTCATTTTTGGTGTCCTCTGGGGCCATGGCCAAGTGTCTAAGGTCGTCTGATGATCATTTAACTCTCACTGCTGAGGTTGTGAGTTTGAGTTCCAATGCGGTCAAAAAACTTTGAAAGTTTGTCTGTTAATTGCAGAAAAAAAGTGGTTCTGCTCGGGTTCATTCAATTTGAGGTCTTTATTCCCAATAAAACTGAATATGTCTAATATAACCTGTTGTGTGTTGAAAATGGCGGTAATATCCCATTCATTTCTATATTTGGAAATATTGTAAATCAAATCAATACTAAATATTATCATTTATCGCAGTTTGTGAACATTTTAGACTGAACATTTTGTGAACAAAAGTTCTTATAACACTAGTATGTATTTTGAATTCATCAATATTTATCTGTATGATACAAAATATTGCAAGAAAATATTGAGTTGAAGCTTTAAAGACCTCCTGCTGTGCACAAGATCTTAGGTATGCAGCTCAAAGGTTACATATTCATAGGTGTAAATATTTTATTTAGTGTATACTAATTTATTCTAGCACGATTATAGTGAAAGCTCAGAGCTTATATATGAATTTCTGTCGTCTTTTTCCAGACTAGAACTAGAACTGAATTTTGATTTTTAGAGGCCATAGTTTATCCTGGGATCAAATCTGCAATCTGTGTAGTGAGCAACCAGCACTATCCTCTGCACTCCACCATCCCAATATGAACATGAGTAAAATTGACCGGAAGATTGCTGAGTGTCCCTTTAAGAACACATTTACTCAACGTTGTTAGATGTCTGTGTGATGTATGTGGATAATTCATTATTAAGTTAGCAACATCATCCACCTATAAACTGATGAAAGGTTGTAACACAAGATCTCATCAATGTGTAAACCTTGTCGCCTGGTCGTCCTGGTGTAGAGTAATTTACATATATATGAACTTTCGAAAAACGTAAATAATTTAGGTAATTCAAAAGTGCTATATCATAAGTTCGGTTAATAGGTGAAAGATGCAAACATATATTAGAACGTGTTTTCAGGGAAACGTGAAAATACAAACAATTGTTGTTTTTTGCAAGTAGATGCATAATACATTTATTAAAAATAAAAACAGCTTGGTCCAGTTAGCTCAGTTGGTAGCATGATATGGTTGATATACCACATTGCATCTCAGTGTTGTTCAGCTCCAATTGCTGATTCAAGTGAGACAATTATCAGAGATGGGTGTGCTCGAGTAATGGGTAACCTTCAGTATCCCAGGAAAAAGTGGTTAGATTAAATGATCGTCTGTTAGTCCTTGATTGCATAAAATTCAATCAATACCCATTCAGTATTTAAAAGTTATTTTTAAAAACTGCTTTTTAAAGGGTCGAGATCCATAGCCGAGTGGTCTGAGGCACCGTCTCAAGATCCCTTACCTCTCACCACTAAGGTCTTAGGTTCGAGTCCCCAGTAAAGATTGCCAGTTACTTGCAGAAAGATGGTGGTAATCTACTCTGATTCCTTATGAGGTCTTCCTTCAGCCAAAAAAACTGGATATGCCATAAATAACCTGAAATGTGTTGAAAATGGTGTTAAACCCCATTCAAAAGAAAAAAAAACTGCCGGCAGTTCAAGCAGTACCTCAAGTGTTAGTAACGTCAGGTTAGTGTACAGATTACTGCACCCTTGAAAATACCAGTAACCTCTTTCAACACCCCCCAGATAATCTCTAAACAGTTGTGTCAACAATCTACCTCATGTAAATATTTATACTTGTTCAAATGGCTGGTACCCAGCAGTGACTTCATTCAGGTACATCTTTCTGAATTGGAATGGTAATACTTTGATAAGTTTATCTGCCTATTTACAATTTGGATAATTTTTCTAATTATAGGATGGCCTTTGAATTGGATACAATATGATTGTTTGAAAATTGTAAATGATTTGGTGATTAATATTCAGACTATTTGACTATGTTTGTCTGACTATGTAATATTGCTGGACTATGATTTTATAACATTCTATGTTTTCTGTGATTTATACCATGGTGTTGAAATAGCTGACATATTGCACATGCAATGGATTACAATACTTTGATATGTTGTAAATTGGTCATATTTACAAGGTTTGTATGTGTTAAAAAGGTATCCCCACTGACTGCGTATTTCATATTAAACTAACATTTCTAAAACCCTGCTATGTTGAACTTGTGTTTTAACCCTTTACTCCATAGATACATATTTTCCCGCACCAATCACAGAAGGCCTTTGAAAACAGTGCAGTAAGAGTTCAGATTATTCGTAACGAGCAATCTGAACACTTCCTGCACTGTTTTCCACTCTTTTAGTTAATATAAACATAATTCACCCATTGCTGATATGTGGTGAATTAATGCTTTCAATTTGGAAGAGTCCAAGAAAATGCTTATGGAGCAAAGGGTTAAAGGGTCTTGCCCCCTTCAACAATTTTTTGTAAAACTTTGAACTTTGTTCCTTCAAACTTATGTTTGGGCTTCAGATTTATTATTCTAATGATCTTTCTTTTTAAGTTTTATTTTTCTAATATGGGATTTTGGGGGTTGGTGTATGCCGTTTTTTCAAAGAGTAGATCCATCATTGGCTTGCTCCTTCAGTCTCTTTTTTCTACGGCCTTGATTCTCTAACATTTCTCTCTAGGTCCTTGCTCTTTCAGTCTACTTTTTCTAGATCCTTGATTCTCTAACCTTTCTTTCTAGGGCCTTGTTCCTTCAGTCTACTTTTCTAAGGCCTTGATTCTCTAACCTTTCTCTCCAGGGCCTCACTCCTTTAATCTTATTTTTCTAGGCCTTGCTTCCTCAACCTTTCTGTCCAGGACCTTCAGGCTGCTTCAATGTTCATTTCTATGGCCTTATTTGTTAAATCTAATTTTTTAGGGTCTTGCTTCTCCAACCTTTTTTTCTAGGGCCTTGCTCCTTCATTTTTCTAAAGTCATTCTCATTCAAAGTGTTTTTCCTAAGGTTATTCCATCTTATATAATATTAAAAGGTCTTAATAATATATAAATACTTTTTCGGGACCTTGCTTTATCTTTTCTAGAGAACAGGCTTGCTCCCACCAATTGTTTTTGTATACAAATTGACAGACACCTTAATTTATCCTTTTTATCCACAAACTACATGCATTTTAATAATGTAAACAACATTTTTCAAAACTTGTAATGGAAGATGAAATATTCATTACAGCTTAATCCTACATATATAACATGAATGCAAACTTATACCAAGATTATCATTTTGTGCCTATTCAAAATTGTATCACTGCTAAACACACAGAATTTTGTAAGGGATTTTAAACACTAAAGAAGCAATTTTTGTGTCATAGTTCGGTAGTTGACCTGAATGCTCGAAAATTCTTCTTTTCTAATTGTCAGACCACTCGGTACATAGTATATAGTATGACATTGTAAACAAATAAACCTCTCAGTTAACTCAGATCTCCAGATATGTTCTTATCTACATCTAATATGGTATGGAATGCTAAGGGTATGTTTCTTATTCCAATATAATCTCTTACCGTAATTTGGCTGTAGATGATGTTTGGTATATTTTTCACTCTGTATTCATTTTTATTTATTGTAAATATTGCTGGCTCTTTATGTATATATTTTCATGTAAGTGTTAGGTGGGTTGGTGCATGGGGTGGGGTGGGAGTGGGATAGCTATTGAAGTATTTTGAGATTGAAACTTTTGTATTTTTAATGTATCAAACACTATATATAAATATATGTGTTAAAAGTTGTCATTGTTGTTGTTTGATGGTGTTTAGTGTCGCTTTTGACAATTTTTTCAATTATCACGACGGTGTCTATTTAAGACTGAATTCTAAGTGCTGCCACACTGGAGTATAATGCTGCAAACACATCGTATGATACTTCACCAAGTCATATCATATTGACACTAGGCCGACCAGACCTAGAACTATCCTCATAATGCCGAGTGCCAAGCAAGAAACTTAAAGTACTATTTATCAAGTCTGGTATGACATGGCCGGGGATCGAACCACGACCTTCCACATGTTGGCATACACTCTACCACTAGTCGACCGCTGCAGTTGTTAAAGGTTATTTTTATCTATCCAAATATTTTTAGATTTTTTTCCCTTCACTGAAGTTTAGTTCATATTTACATTAATAAATTTAATGTTACAAACTTTCCTAACAGCAGTGATAGAGCATTCGCCTCACATGCGGAAGTATGTGGGTTTAACCCTTTACTCCATAGATATGCATTTTCCCACACCAATCACAGAAGGCCTTTGAAAACAGTGTAAGAAGAGTTCAGATTGCTCGTAACTAGCAATCTGAACACTGCCTGCACTGTTTTCCACTCTGTCAGTTGATATAAACATAATTCAAAAGCCTTCTATATTAGAGGTGTCCAAAGCTTGCTTTATTAGAGGTGTCCAAAGACTGCTATATAAGAGGTGTCCAAAGCCTGCTTTATTAGAGGTGTCCAAAGTTTGCTTTATTACAGGTGTCCAAAGCCTGCTATATTAGAGGTGTCCAAAGCCTGCTTTATTAGAGGTGTCAAAAGCCTGCTTTATTAGAGGTGTCCAAAGTTGTCTATATGAAGTAAAGGGTTAATCCCAGGTTGGGTCATACCAAAGACTTGAAAAATCGTACTAAAAACTTCTTCGCTTGGTGCTCAGCATTTAGAGTATAGATCTAGATCTGGTTGGCTCAGTGTCAGTATTATGTAACTGGATGTAATCATTGTTTTACTATTTATAGATTTATATTAACTTTCCCATTTGGCAATGCATAATTCAGTATTTACCTTAAGTGATATGGTTATGAGCATTTTGATGATTCATTTTTAGCTCTACTGGCCAAAGGCAAGAAGTGTTTATGCGATGGCGCGTTGTCTGTCGTCCGTCGTCTGTCGTCTGTTAGCAGCACTTTCTCTGGAAGCACTAGGCCAATTAAACTGAAACTTCACATGCATGTTTCTGTTGCATAGGAGACTATACAAAAGATTTTTATTTTTCGATCTGAAATTCAAGATGGCCACCGTTACTAAAAATAGTCCAAAACTTAAAAAATCTTCTTCTCATGAACGGCCTGACAGATTTTCAAAATGTTTATGTAGTAATGATAACCAACTATAGTTTTGTTAGATTTGTTCAAATGGTGTCCCTAGGGTTAAATATGACCCCGCCCCGAGGGTTCAATTAGGGGACACATGTCATTATAATATTTTTTTTATTTTTTTTTATAATTGAAATGGTTTCACAGAAGCATTGTTTGGTGAAGGAGGTAAAATGAATGGGTTCCACTGTCTAAAGGGGTCAGGAGGGGCCCCAAAAGGGAAAAAAATCAGAATTACTAAAATCGTTTTCTTGAGAACCGGTATGTCAGATTTGTTCATATTTGGCATAAATTATACCTATGTGTAGGGCTTTGATTGCAGATAGTAATTTAGGGGCTAAAATTTATAGGGGCCCTGTAAGGGGACTTAGAATTTTACATAGGGATACTATGGGAAAACAGAAAATTATTTTTTTCTTTCATTTATTCTGAAACTACTAGGCCAATTAAACTGAAACTTCACATGCATGTTTCTGTTGCATAGGAGACTATACAGAAGATTTTTTTTTTCGATCTGAAATTCAAGATTGCTGCCGTTACTAAAAATAGTCTAAAAATTAAAAAAATCTTCTTCTCATGAACGGCCTAACAGATTTTCAAAATGTTTATGTAGTAATGATAACCAACTATAGTATTGTGAGATTTGTTCAAATGGTGTCCCTAGGGTTAAATATGACCACACCATGAGGGTTCAATTAGGGGACACATGCATTATAATATTTTTATGCCCCCCCCCCCCCCCCCCCCCCCCACCCCCCAAAAAAAATTTTTGGGTGGCATATTGTAATCGCAGCGTCCGTCCGTCCGTCCGTCCGTCCGTCCGTCCGTCCGTCCGTCCGTCCGTCCGTCTGTTCAAATGGTGTCCCTAGGGTTAAAAATGACACCGCCCCGAGGGTTCATGAGTCAGTAGAGCGTCCTCAGGCCCTCTTGGGCCTCTTGTTATCCAAAATTTTACTCGGCAAACAAACTTGAGTGACATTTCCGCATTTGTGTCTCATGATAACGGGAAGAAAACTTCATTGTATGATGACCCATTCAGTTTAAAAGATAGAAATGCTAAAGTAGACCATTATTTAAGTCATAAATAACATGAACTGAGCTCTACATGAATTTGGGATGCCATTATATGGCGGGTCTTATCTATCTGCACCTTAATGCTTGTCCCATATCAGATGTGGTTGCTAAGATATAACTGGTTGAACTAAGGCAAGAAGTTGTGAAGAAATAAAAAATAACATTGTTGAAGCAGACAGGCGAAAAATAAAACGGAAGTGTGGTGGGTTTTGATAAAACAATAGGGAGATCTCCTGTCTATTTATTATCCACTCACTGTTCTGTATAAACCACTATTTTAAGTTGTTCAAGGTCTGTTACTTACCTTTTAACATTGAAAGTTATGGGTTTGAGCATTATACCGTATGGACAATGGGCACACTCTAGATAGTATAATATTGACTAGAGAGTAAAAGGAATCTGAAGAACATTCACATGGATATCTGAGCAATGTAAAAATTGTCCCAGTACTTTATAAGTCAGTACTAAGACTAAGGAATTTGTTGTTACATGAGGTAAAATTCTGGTTTTTCCTTGTCCCCTTTAGTTTAACCCTTTACTTCATATAGATGCCTTTGGACACCTCTAATACAGACGTCTTTGGACACCTTATATAGAAGGTTTTTGAATTATTGGGTGAATTATGTTTATATTAACTGACAGTGGAAAACAGTGCAGGAAGTGTTCAGATTGCTCGTTTTAAGGTTATGACGCCTTATTAATGTATGAATATTTATGTTTGTTTGTTTGAAGGCTTAGCATCATGTTTATGCCATTGAGGGCTAACAGACTATCAGTTAACCTAACATCTCTTTCTTTGAATCTTGGAAGGTGAACCAGTACTCAATATCACCCATCAGCACATGTAACTGATAACTTTCCACCTTGAATCAGCGGTGAGAGACGAATGACAATGAGACGCAATGTCGTATATCAATCATCATGTAAAATGGCCTGACGGAAATTCAAACTCAAAACCCCTAGATTGAGTCATTCGTGCTTCAGACTGAGCTAAGTAACCAAGTCTGGCTGTTAGGATGCAAATTATTATAAATATTTAAATAGTAAGTATGGAAAAGGGACATAACTCATAGAAACAAGAGTTGTCAGAAGACAACAAAGCTCGCCCCTTGGTGTCTAAGTCCAAAAAGGGCCATAACTATGCCAAAATGCAATCGAGAGTTATGGTTCTTGTCTGTGTGTGTTCCATTGATGATGGTGAACACACATGCGAAGTTTTATTCACATCCAATGAGTGGTTGGATAGATATCTTAAACTTAAATGCAAAAGTTTAACCTGGGTGTCTACACATGATTCAATAAAATAGAAATGCGCATTCTACCATTATTCCATCCCACTGGAGGTTATAATGGAGCACACAGTCTACTAGTAAAGTATCAGATCCATGTTCAGTTTTGTGGGTTTGATCGTTCACCCATGGTTCTAGACTACACGCATGATTTGTCAAGTCTTTAGAACTTGAGTCACAACAGTTGATTTAAAATAAATATATGTTAACCCTTTACTTCATATAGACGCCCTTTGGATACCTAATCTAGAAGGTTTTTGAATTATTGGGTGAATTATATTTATATTAACTGACAGAGTGGAAAACAGTGCAGGAAGTGTTCAGATTGCTCGTCACGAGCAATCTGAACTCTTCCTGCACTGTTTTCAAAGGCCTTCTGTGATTGGTGCAGGAAAATGCGTATCTCTGGAGTAAAGGGTTATAGCTTGATTGTGAAGAAAGCTCAGAGCTTATCTGAGCTGCGTCCTGGGGAGAACCAGTACTGAGCGTTGTTTTTTGAGAGGCAATGGGTCGAACCCACAACCTCTGGCGTGAGCAACCAACACTCTATCCACTACATTACTGTCCCTCTTTCACCTTTAATGTAAAATTTCTAAAATTATTAAACCCCATTTATAATAGTTTTAACAAAAACCTTATACATTATTACACTATTTGTGTTGTTTCATTTGAAACGTACAAAGTTAGGAATACTGGTACCTGCTACTGTAGATGTGTCTTTTGCTTTAATACCTCTGGTTAAAGTGTAAATACCACAAACATACCTGAGGTGACATATGTCTCTCGCATGAAACTGTGTCAAATCATTTAAATTGCAAATACCACCGATAATAGGCTTTATCTTTCCATGACAAGTAAGGGGAAGGTAATGTTTTGCACAGTTTTATGGATACAAGCTGCATTTATTACTATTTATAAATATTCTGTCACTATTCCTTTAAGGTTTATAGCTGTGTCAGAAATATTACTGTCACGACTTTGAGTGTTGTGTCAGTTACTATGGTTATATGGAAGGTCCACCCTGTGTTGCAGCACACTGGCATCACAAATTGAAATTTTTATTTTTGGAATTTATACCGAGTAAAACTGTTTTTATGTCCCCACAATTCCAAGTAATACTGTTTATGTCCCAACAATACCAAGTTAAACTGGTTATGTCCCCACAAGACCAAGTAATACTGTTTATATCCCCACAATACCAAGTAATACTGTTTATATCCCCACAATACCAAGTAATACTGTTTATATCCCTATCCCACAAGACCAAATAATACTGTTTATGTCCCCACAATACCAAGTAAATACTGTTTGTAGCCCCACAATACCAAGTAAATACTGTTTATGTCCCCACAATACCAAGTAATACTGTTTATGTCTCCATAATACCAAGTAATACTGTTTATGTCCCCACAATACCAATTTATACTGTTTTTATATCCCCACAATTCCAAGTAATACTGTTTTTATGTCCCCACAATTCCAGGTAATACTGTTTATGTCCCAACAATACCAAGTTATACTGTTTATGTCCCCTCAATAATGAGTAATACTGTTTTTATGTCCCCACAATTCCAAGTAATACTGTTTTTGTCCCAACAATACCAAGTTAAACTGTTTTATCCCCACAAGACCAAGTAATACCGTTTATGTCCCCACAATACCAAGTAATACTGTTTATATCCCGACAAGACCAAGTAATACTGTTTATGTACCCACCATACCAAGTAATACTGTTTATGTCCCCACAACACCAAGTAAATACTGTTTATGGCCCCACAATACCAAGTAAATACTGTTTATGTCCCCACAATACCAAGTAATACTGTTTATGTCCCCACAAGACCAAGTTATACTGTTTATGTCCCCACAAGACCAAGTAAGGCCATTTGTGCCCCCATAAGACCAAGTAAGGACCAAGTAAGGTCATTTGTGTCCCCATAAGACTAAATAAGATGATGATATTAGTAGAAGGACATCAAAGTTGTGGGGTTATACATTTCAAATATTTCTGTATGGTGAGAGGACACAGTTGTTTACACAGGAGTAACAAGCCATCCTATTTGATTGCCTTCCATGTGATACTGCCCAGTTTATGAATGCCATAAATGTAAATAAACCTACATTTATCGATATGAAAGGGTACCTGATACTTCTGATGTGGGGCAGCAGTCTGTTAACTTGCTCAATAATAAAAGGTTGCCTGACAGAAATGTATATCTGACAGTACAGCTGTCACCATGTTCTGCTCATAGGATACTTCATAGTCTTCATTCAGTTGTCATTGCTATAAATATATCTTCATTATTTGATTGATTTTTTTTTTAACATAAGGTTAACTGTGGGGTGGGGGAATGTAAAATACTGCAGTGACTGGTTTCTAACGCTGCTCAACCTCAGATTTTGAGTGAGAAAGTTTGCCATTTACTTTCAGTGGTTAACCCTTTACTCCATAGATACGCATTTTCCCCGCATCAATCACAGAAGGCCTTTGAAAACAGTGCAGGAAGAGTTCTGAACACTTCCTGCACTGTTTTCCAGTCTGTCAGTTAATATAAACATAATTCACCCAATAATTCAAAAACCTTCTAGATTAGGTATCCAAAGGGCGTCTATATGAAGTAAAGGGTTAACATATATTTATTTTAAATCAACTGTTGTGACTCAAGTTCTAAAGACTTGATAACTCATGCGTGTAGTCTAGAACCATGGGTGAACGATCAAACCCACAAAACTGAACATGGATCTGATACTTTACTAGTAGACTGTGTGCTCCATTATTACCTCCAGTGGGATGGAATAATGGTAGAATGCGCATTTCTATTTTATTGAATTTTGCATGTCATGCTGATAAGATTATTTTTAAGCTCGTCGAAGAGCTATTGCCATGAACCCGGCGTAGTCGTCAGCATCATGTGTAGACACCCAGGTTAAACTTTTGCGTTTAAGTTTAAGATATCTATCCAACCACTCATTGGATGTGAATGAAACTTCGCATGTGTGTTCACCATCATCAATGGAACACACACAGACAAGAACCATAACTCTCGATTGCATTTTGGCATAGTTATGGCCCTTTTAGGACTTAGACACCCAGGGGCAAGCTTTGTTGTCTTCTGACAACTCTTGTTTCTATGAGTTATGTCCCTTTTCCATATTTACTATTTAAATATTTATAATAATTTGCATCCTAACAGCCAGACTTGGTTACTTAGCTCTGTCAGAAGCGCTAATGACTCAATCTAGGGGTTGTGAGTTTGAATATTTGTCAGGCCATTTTACATGATAATGATTGATATACGACATTGCGTCTCATTGTCATTTGTCTCTCACCACTGATTCAAGATGGAAAGTTATCAATTACATGTGCTGATGGGTGATTTTGAGTACTTGTTAACCTTCAAAGATTTCAAGAAAGAGATGTTAGGTTAACTGATAGTCTGTTAGCCCTCAATGGAATAAACATGATGCTAAGCCTTCAAACAAACAAACATAAATTTGTTCAAATATTCATACATTAATAAGGCGTCATAACCTTATTGTTAACATTACTACACCTACATGTTTTATGCAATACAATTACATGTTCAATTTGATATGACATTGTATAAAACAATGTATTGATGTTGTATGTAGTTACAATTGTTGTAAATATTCAATATGACCTATCAATAACAATAAAATGGTGATGTAAATACAAAGTAAATATTTGATATGAATAACAATGTGTAATGGTGTTCTTGTCACTAGATGTCAAAGGTTATTTTTATTAACGACATGGCATATCAGCAATGGGCAATTGTTTTATCTAGTAAGATATAGAGGTCATTGTCTACTCGAGCACGTCCAGGGTTACACCTGTATATGCTACTAGTATTTAATCACTGCTACATTTTGTCATGCTGATATCCATTTATTAAGGTGTCGCTCGATTAGAGGTGTCCAAAGGCGTTCATATTAGAGGTGTCCAAAGGCATCTATATGAAGTAAAGGGTTAAAAGGTGTCTATATGAAGTAAAAGGTTAAAAGGCGTCTATATGAAGTAAAGGGTTAAAAGGCGTCTATATGAAGTCAAGGGTTAAAAGGCGTCTATATGAAGTAAAGGGTTAAAAGGTATCATTTCCTAAATGGTGAAAGAACCTGAGTAGAGCCATCATCATAGCTCATGTATATGGCAAACTTTCCTATTGGACCAAGCCAAGTCAAAGAATTGAAGGGAGAAAGTTGACCAGTTACATTAAATTTCCAGAATGCTGTATTGCTAATAGGATAGAATCTGTTCAGTCAGTCAATCATTCTATCAATCAATCAAGCAGGCAATCATCTTAAAAAGCAAAGATTTGTTTTTACTTTTAAGCATTTGATATTTCAATTTTTTTTTTCAATTTTATTTTACATAAATCTTTGTTATAACTAATAAACTTTGTAAGTAAGCAACATTCTATAGACAGGTAGTATTGAATTAATCAAATCTTGTTCAATGTTCTAACCACACGCCAGACTGTGTTAATTTGAAATAGCGGCAGTCATTATGATATTGCTTTTCTCTCAATTAACACGATATCTGTGATGAATGAGTATTGATGACGATGTATGTTCATGAGAAATGATTGAACTCAAACTCCAGAACATGAAACAGGACCACTGAAACTCGACTCTGGGGATGATCCGATTTGATATCAATACTTTCAGCCTTTCTGAGGTCACCCCGGTGGCTAAATATAGATTATACAGCCTGCATGTGTTTAAATATCATTCATTGTATTATTGGGCTCAATATTTAATTAATTGGCCAATGAGATACTGCTGTACCTTTAACAGCTGATGAGATATGGCGGTAATTTAATCTGCCTGCCAATACAATAGCTAGTGATAACAACCTGCAGGTCACGAGGTCACAAATAATCGTATATTTGTAAATACAAGATTTGTTAAGTCAGAAGTAAATAGCATATCGTCCTGTATATTAATGTAGAGCCTAGGGTGATAATTTTCGTAAAACAAATTGTAAATGTTTTGAATTATGAAGTATGTAGTCATGCTTGTAACTAGTACATGTACTAAGTTTGTAATCAAAGGGAATAAAATGTATGGATTGTATTTATCTATTTTATCTATTTTATCTATTTTTTATAATTATGAATTATGTGTCTCAATTTTTCGGATATATAATATATAACAACATTGGAGGGGAGTGAAGCTACTTGTAAATGGATAAATTATATAAAGTGAAAGGAAATAGTGTGCCGTGTTGCGTGTAAAGATGAAATTATTTACATTATGTGTAATTTTGCTATATATAAGTTGTGGATTTGTAATTGTATATATTTTATTTTGATTCACAGTTTTTTAGTGGTTGTATCGAATATCTTTATATTGCAGGTGACCAGCTCTGACTGGATTTGACATAAGGATGGTTCCCCTATTGGTTTGATTGTAACAACTACGGAAACACACAGGGACACACAGGTATTCTTTTACTGAAAAGTTTGCTATTCACAACATGTACTTTTATACTAGTTGGACCCCATGTAGAGATATTACAGTTGTAGTTGTTTGGTGCTGCGGATAAGTGTCTTGCTCAAGAACTATTACCACACAGAGGAGGACCGAGGACTGAGGATCGAACCTCAAACCCCAGATCTTGGTTAAGATGCTCTACTACTGGGTCACGTGCTACACAAATATGCATGTTATTAAGGTACTGGTTCTACCCAGGAATACTTTGAGCATGAGTTGTGTAAGTTTCTGTATTTGAGTTAATATCACAGGCGATGTAAAATAATATAGTTGAAAGTATAAGTATTCTGATGAATTTATGTGTGGGGAACCATTCAGGGATTCATTCTCTATAATCGCTGTTATTTTATGCATGTTGTAAACATCTTTATTGGAGGTAAGATGGTAAAAATACCGTTGTATAAGGTTTCACAAATAATGTGAACTGTTCATGTTGGCGTGCTGGAAAACTAAATTAATTCATGCCATTACCGCATAACTACAAATCACGGTTGACAAGACCTGTGTTACAGAAGGATGTAATTGTCACATTGTCGTTGAAATGCCTTTAGTCTCTGTAAATGATACCAATTGCAAACAATGTAGACCCGAAGGGTTGGAAGCTTAATATAGAATGTTAGCTGCTTACCCCAAAGGTTCAATCTTTTACACATCTGCAGACCCACCTTCACTCACAAAATCACTTGGTGTCAAGGCGGTGCTGCGGGGGTATTTATCACCTTCAGTACAGGTCTAGTAAAAAATTTTTAACCATTCCATTATCTTTAAGAAGGGGTGTTAATAAGATTTCACTGACTGGGAGACAAACAGTGTAGACACTGAAAGAAGGATCTAGGTTCTACAGTGTATGCACATTGTATCATTGAGATGAACAGCATACAGAGATGATAGTTAAGTTCAGATCTGCTTAGTTAGGATAAATCAAATCATGTATTCCTGACACGGGTATGTAACAGTTCACCCTAGGCTTGAGATGATCATATATCAGTGTTTTCCCTTACACTTTGAAATTGGGGTCAGTTTGTCCCAATATGGTGAGACTTTATAGGCAGAATTGAGAATTTTTAGAGTCATTTGATTAAATAATGTGACAAAACACAAAACTTGAGAGTTCTTGGAAAACCCTGATATGTACAGAAAAAATCACACCCTGTAAGAATGTCATCCAGTTATTCTCAGTAGCCAGTACCAAAGGCAGGTATTAAACATCAATCGTTTTGTTTAGCAAGAAAAAAGTGCAGTATGGTAACATTACAAGGTTGTTATTAATTAGGAAATCTCTAAAATCCAATTTAGTAACACTTTTTAGATGGGAACCACAAATTTTTGGGTATGAAAACTGTGTATTTGATACCAGAACAATTCTCCCTCTCCTGGCTAAGGATTTTAGTTGTAGAGAAAGTTTTTTTTTTTTTTGTGGAAGGACGGTGGTTTTACTTGGATTCATTTTGAAGTCTTCCTCAACCAACAAAACTGGATACCATGTAATTTTAAGAACCTGTGATATGTTCTTAAGTACAAATAATGGTTAGGGCTTATGAAGGAGATGTCAATTAGAGAAAATGAAAGTGAAGGTCTGGTTTTGTATGAAACAGACTTGTTTAATCAGTGGTGTTAACATACAATACCTGAGTGAAAGGGCACATAGACCTTTTTTTAACCCTTTGCTCCATTAGCATTTTCTTGGACTCTTCCAAATTGAAAGCATTAATTCACCACATATCAGCAATGGGTGAATTATGTATATATTAACTAACAGAGTGGAAAACAGTGCAGAAAGTGTTCAGATTGCTCGTTACAAGCAATCTGAACTCTTCCTGCACTGTTTTCAAAGGCCATCTGTGATTGGTGTGGGAAAACGTGTATCTATGGGGTAAAGGGTTAATATTGTCTCATGAATATGCATATCTACACCAGAACGAGGTTAAGAACACATCATATCTTACAGCAACACTAGCATCCATAAAAATAATGTGTGAAATGGTAAAAATAAATTGCAGGCTGAACATTCAAATAACACCATAGTTTAGAATAACTTCTCCTTTTGACCTCCTAATGGTGAACGCCATGTTTTTGTCATGTGATAGTGCAGTTCATATGGCAGTGCCAACAGTTAGTTTCTAAGTTATATAGGGTTAGGTTGTGCGACCTTACCAAGAATGTATACAGTGTGAGTAAGTCCAGAATGTATTTTCCAGCAATATTGCCTACCCTTTTCTACCTCTTCAATTTCTTGTGTCAAAACTCAATGCATAAATCCCTCTGTGTTGAATAATTGATGAGAGCTGTAGCTCCGAGTGGTTTCAGTGTACATTTATTTATTCAATAATTAGGATAATTGCGATAACTCCAGATAAGTGTCCGCAGCACTTTGATGTGATATTATGAAGGACATGTTATCAGAACCTATCAGGTATCTGTATAGTGTTGGCACTTAAAGCTACAGATTTTAGTTTCAAACCAAATTATTGATTGATTGATTGATTGAATATTTAGTGTAATTTTTATGCCATCGAGGGCTAACAGAAGATCAGTGAACCTAACTACTGTTTCCTGAGATTCTGAAAAGTTAACCAGTACTCGAGCACACCCCATCTCTGCAAGAAACTGATAACTTTCCCACTTGAATGAACAGTGAGAGACAAATGATAATGAGACACAATGTCATATATCAGTCGTCATGGAGACTGTTCCCGGGTGGGGATTCAAACTCACGACCCCTGGATTGATAGTCAGACGTGTAACTGACTGTGCTAATCGGGCCTGGCAAACCAAATTATGTTAAAGCTGCTTTGCAGTTGTTGGCTGTGAATATGTACATCTGCTGACGTATTGTGAGACAAAGGTTATTTTGCAGTAATTTTGTTTTCTGTCTTCATCCAAAGTCTATTTTGTGTGGTTGTTATGAATGTTGGCTGATTTCCATGAAACTTTATACAGGTATTTCAGTGTAAATTTGACCTACAAGTCACATTTTATTTAATTAATTTTTAAATCCAATATTTAATTTAGGAGTAATGACTATTTATTATTGGTTATGGTTTAGTGTTGGAAAAAATGAGTTGTTGATGTATAGTGTTTAGCGTTGGTTTCATCAATTCTTCAGTCATATCGCGACGGTTTCTACTTGAAACAGTATTCTGAGCGCTGTCACACTGGAGTATCATGCCGCAAACACATGATATGATACCCCACCCAGTCACATTATACTGACACCGGGCCGACCAAACGTAGAACTCTCCTCTAAATGCTGAGCGTCAAGCGAGGAAGCTTCTAGTACCATTTTCAAAGTCTTTGGTATGACCCGGCCGGGGATCGAACCGACGACCTTCCGCATGCAAGTCGGATGCTCTACCACTAGACCATGCCGCGGTCTTGGAAAAAATGAGTAATTTATGGTTGATAATAGCCGAGTATAAGACTAAGTTAGCATTATTGTGTTTTTGTACAGCCAAGTAAGTGTATGTAAGGAAAATGAGTATTATGTGTCAAGTTTAGAAAAAAATGTCTTTGTAGCTAAATGTATAAAAGCAGAGCGGTAGTGTAGTGGATAAAGTGTTGGCACTCATGCCAGAGGTTGCTGGTTCGATTCCCAGCTCGTCCTCAGTACTTGGTCTACTCAAGGAGTAGACTCGATAGTGGCTAAAATAAGCCAAAGCTTTCTTAGCAATCAAGCTAAAATAATTAAATATAAATTAAATGTAAATATTATTCATACATTTTATTTGTTTTAATCTTTGATTGTAAGAAAAAAAGTATTTCATAATTGTTTTGAGCTGTATAATGAATATTTTATGTTGTTTTTTTTTGCAGCTGATAATAATGAGTACAGCAGCAACATCGGCAGTCCAGCTGCTCAAGCTGGATGATGGCCAGTTTGATAGGACCATACAGGATATGTCTGTAAAGGTATGAATCTCCTTAGTCTTCACAATCATGGTTGAGCGTCCTTCATCTGTGCGTCCTTTCATCCAGCTTTGTCTGAGTTAAAACTTTCTCATGCATGGAGTGATTTTGAAATATCATGGCACAAACGCTGACTATAATGAAAAGAAGTATTGTACTCAAGACCTAGGTCATGATCTCAAAGGTCAAGGTCACACTTAGAGGTTCAAAGCCAGAAATAGGTACAAAATTTCTTGTCTGCTCCATTTCTTGTAAACTGTTTGACAAAATTTGATATAACATGGCACATTTTTTTACCATAATCAAAGGATGTGTCATGCGCAAGACCCATGTCCATACTTCAATAGTCAAGGTCACACTTAGAGGTTCAAGGTCAGAAATAGCTGATTGATAATATGTATACAATATTGAATCTCATTGTCATGCAACTCTCACTGCTGATTCAAGTAAGAAAGTTATCAGTTACTTGCAGAAATAGGTACACTTGAGTACATCCTGGTCAATCTTCCAGGATCCCAGGAATGAGTGGTTAGGTTAACTGATTGTCTGTTAGTTCTTGATGGCATTAAAACATTAAATATTCAAACAGAAAACAACAAATAAATCACTTAACAATTCACTGCACTATTTTGTTTGTATTTCAGAGTTTGATGGATACAATGTTTGTATTTCAGAGGCTGATGTATATGTTGTTTGTATTTCAGAGGTTGATGGATACAATGTTTGTATTTCAGAGTTTGATGGATACGATGTTTGTATTTCAGAGGTTGATGGATATGATGTTTGTATTTTTGAGTTTGATGGATATAATGTTTGTATTTCAGAGGTTGATGGATACGATGTTTGTATTTCAGAGGGTGATGGATACAATGTTTGTATTTCAGAGGCTGATGGATACAATATTTGTATTTCAGAGTTTGATGGATACGATGTTTGTATTTCAGAGGTTGATGGATATGATGTTTGTATTTCAGAGTTTGATGGATACAATGTTTGTATTTCAGAGGTTGATGGATACGATGTTTGTATTTCAGAGGCTGATGGATACAATATTTGTATTTCAGAGTTTGATGGATACGATGTTTGTATTTCAGAGGTTGATGGATATGATGTTTGTATTTTTGAGTTTGATGGATATAATGTTTGTATTTCAGAGGTTGATGGATACGATGTTTGTATTTCAGAGGGTGATGGATACAATGTTTGTATTTCAGAGGTTGATGGATACGATGTTTGTATTTCAGAGGTTGATGGATATGATGTTTGTATTTCAGAGGTTGATGGATACAATGTTTGTATTTCAGAGGTTGATGGATATGATGTTTGTATTTCAGAGGTTGATGGATACTATGTTTGTATTTCAGAGGTTGATGGATATGATGTTTGTATTTCAGAGGTTGATGGATACGTTGTTTGTATTTCAGAGGTTGATGGATACGATGTTTTATATTTCAGAGGCTGATGAATACGTTGTTTGTATTTCAGAGGTTGATGGATACGATGTTTGTATCTCAGAGGTTGATGGATACGATGTTTGTATTTCAGAGGCTGATGGATATGATGTTTTATATTTCAGAGGTTGATGGATACGATGTTTGTATTTCAGAGGTTGATGGATACAATATTTGTATTTCAGAGTTTGATGGATAGATGTTTGTATTTCAGAGGTTGATGGATACGATGTTTGTATTTCAGAGGTTGATGGATACGATGTTTGTATTTCAGAGGCTGATGGATACGATGTTTTATATTTCAGAGGTTGATGGATACGATGTTTGTATTTCAGAGGTTGATGGATATGATGTTTGTATTTCAGAGGTTGTTGGATACAGTGTTTGTATTTCAGAGGTTGATGGATACGATGTTTGTATTTCAGAGGTTAATGGATATGATGTTTGTATTTCAGAGGCTGATGGATACTATCTCAGTACTACAGAAGGAGATGAGCCGTGAACAGGAAAACTTTAATTGTCTCAGCACAGAGTTGAGCAGCCTGAAGAAAAGCTCTGGCCAGTACAAGTCTGTGTCTAAGGACATGACAGCATCTCAGACGAAGCTTACGTTGTTGATGAACCGCAGTATGAAATGCTTCACTCTGGTAATGTCAAGTCGCGATGGCCTCTTGAAATTCTGATGTTCATTTAAAAAACTATTTGGTATAATTTTTGTGTTTTACTTAATTGGTTTACATTCAATGAAATTAAAACGCTAACCGGATAATTCTAACATCGAGTTAAACTTCATTATTGAAAAATGATTTAAACGGGGCAGTAGTGCAGTTGATAGAGTGTTGGCCGATTATATGCCAGAGGTTTCGGGTATGATCCCCAGCTCGACCCAATACAACTCAAATCACAACACTCGGTACCCAAGCTGGTTTTGTCTACCCAGGAAACGGACTCAGGAGCAGTTCATATAAGCTTTTGACTTTCTTTGCAATCGAGCTAAAACAAATTAGTTTGAGCTAAAAAATTAAATGTAAAATGAAAATTTATATTAACAATAGTGATTTTCAGTTAATCGTTAGTTAACTCCTAAACATTATGGTTATAAAATGAATGAAGTAAGCAAATTTACTGGTGAGTCAAGTTACAGTTTTTATGCAGCAGTGATTTCTTTGGTTATGTAATTGTTTTTATCTATTCCCCCATGCCGGCTTACTCAGGGATGTAGAATATATTTAATTCAGGTAATATGAACCTGCATGCAAAATATCTACCAACTATTCAACGTGCTGCAATTCTGTCATCAACTTTTCCTGCCTTGTTTTTGCACCACTCTGTTTTCATTTAGAATGGGTTTTGAGAGGAATTTATTGACTGGTAGGCCAACATTGTACACCCTGATTAGACTAAGACTTTAGTACAGACTGGTCTGGGTCTATTATTTACTTGAAAAACAAGCATTGTGTTCAGTTTTAGTAATTATATTAGTGACATAACTCCTTCAATGAACCTATCAGTATATAGAGTTTTGTTGTTCATTTCTCGTGAACGCATACCCATGAACAGTCGTTTTTTAGGCTCGGGCATAACTTTGGATAAAACATAAAATTGATGTGAACCTACCCTCATTTAAGCATACAGAAAAATAAACTGAATAAAATATTGTAAATAATTTTTTTCATCATGTTTGACCATAAAACAAGATCTAAAATGGCGATCTTGTCAATGATAATTTACATAATCAGAAAGTTTGAAATAAAAATCAAACTCATGTACATGACCTAGACAAAGGCCACTGAGTGGGCTTAACCCATATAGAGTAAAGTATTGAAAATAAATTGATAAAACCCATCAGTCCAATTCCAGATAATACTATGACCTTTTATGATTTTGTGCACACGTTTGACAAGTCTGGTTCATTATCTAGGTGATCTACCTCTGTTTCCATTCCAATACTGACATGTTTTGTTGTTTCCCTTTACCTACACATATTGTCTACCTTCACACCATAAAGTAATTATAGAAATAGTTTTATATAAGTAGTTTTTGTCATAAATGTCTGTGGATTTAATATATATATATATATATTGTGATCTTTGCGATGTCATCTGGGATATGAGTATAAACAGAATCACTACGACTTTTGTCTTTAAGAAAATACCCGTTACTTTAACATCTTTTACTTTTATATTTTCCCCTCTGAAACTAGTCAATAAGATGTAATAATATTCTTATTCATAAAAAATTGTGGTGTAATATCTTTCAATAGTTTCGTGTGATCTTTATTCACTTAAAAGTTCTTTTAAAGATGCATTACCTATAACTTTCTGTTCAGTAAATGATGGAAAGCTCATTGAATCATAAAGATGAAGATCCCATTCGAAGATAATGGTTCATTCCATCCTTGTAGTTTGTCTTATTTATGGGAAATTTGTTTATATATAAGTTGGCATTTTTCATTGTATTCGTCAATGTTTTTAGCCTAATCCAGTTCCGATCAATGAATGACTATTGCAGGATGCGATAAAGTATTTGGTCAACAAAACTAAAGAATGTTACGCATCAGAGAGATGATAGAATATAAGTTATTGAACAGAATATCCATAATATGTGATGTTTGATATAAATGTACAGTTTTACTGCTAAGATAAATAAATATTGGCGATGTAGGCAAGGCCCCTTTAAATCAAATCAGTAACCCAAGCTTCTGTGTAACTGGGATCCAGGTTTCATAAGAATAAGGATAAGAAGTGAAATTTGTATAATTTTGTCTCTCTCTTTTCAGCAAGGGAATTTACAAAGTAAAGCCGCATTGGAAAGAAAGAACTCTTTTAAAGGTACTCAGCCTGCTGGAGTGCAGAACAAAAAATCAGAGCCAGTTAAATCTTCCGACCAGTTGGAAAGAATTGACAATGCGAAAAGAACTTTAGCAGAAGTTAGTGAAAACAGAACAAAGGGAGATAATTCTGCTAATACTGACACACCTAATATTCAAGTGCAATCAATGACCTCCAGGAACTCATTTTCTGATCTACGGAGCAAATTCAATGGGGCAAATTCTCAGAATGGTGGTCAAACAAATAACTTTAACAGCAAAAGTAATGTCTCATCAAACATTGTGCGGTCTCAAAGTTCAGTAAGTGCAGACCCATCAAAGAGGTTATCTGACAATGTACTAAGTACTGTAACACCAGATGTTAATGTTAAGTCTAATTATGCTAATACAAACAATGCTGTGAATGGCTCTAAATCTTCTGTTTTTAATTCAAATTCTAAGACAAGAAGTTCTGGTCAAAAACCTTCGGGGACTTCCTCTAATAATGCACTGCAAGGACCTATAGCTAACCAGCAAAACAGGTTTTTATCCAAAAGTACTGACAATGTGTTTAATAAGCCCTCTGCTTCTGTAACCAATAAACCTGATGTTGTTCAGGGTCTAAAACCAAGCAAACCCCGACCAATGGTAGTGATGAACGTTGACAAACAAGTTATTGATTTAGATTCATTTACCGACAGAAAAAATATGTTAGGTGAACTGAAAAATTTCAGGAAAGATTTAAAAAACATTGATAAAACACATTTAAAGTCTGTGTCAAGTGAAGAAGAAAATACAAAGGTTGCAAAAGAGACAGAAAGCAAACATACTCCAGCTAAGCTTGGAACATTATTTGGAGAAATACAAGCTGCAAAGAAACCATCTGAATTAAAGGTTGCCAAAAATATAGCTGTCAAAGAAAAACAAAATGGCACCCATATAAATGAGTATACACACAATGGTGGCAGCAAAGATGAACCAACAAAAAGTGTTGTAAAGCCTGGTGGTGGAGATTCACAGATACAACTTTTTGATGATTTGTTAAAGGACTATGATGATGAAGACTCTGACAATGCATCCGGAGATTCACCAAGAGAGGTTACTGTAGTAACCAAGTCACAGGCTGAGGGGATCAATTCTGAAAATGCAGTGTCTAGTGAGATAACTTTAGTTCACACAAGGGGAAGTACTCCAATGACTGAGTCCAGTGAAGATAATTTGAGTGAATCATCTGGCGTGTCCGAAGATGAAGACAGATTTGTGACTGAGTTCAACTTTACACAACCACAGTCGAAGCAAAAGACAGCAGTGCCGCAAGTCTCCAAAAGCAAAGGTAAGATTGTTTTTGTGTTTTTTTGTCTTGGTTTATTAAACAAATCTCTTCCTCTTGCATGACTTGCTATATGATGCTTAGCGGATAGAAGGCTAATTAAAACTGACTTGAATCTAAGTATGACAGATAAAGTAAATTTGAAATGAAATTTCAGTTATACATAAATTGTGGGTACAAAGATGCATAACCCTTTACTTCATATAGACGCCTTTGGACACCTCTAATATTGAAAGCATTAATTCACCACGTATCAGCAATGGATGAATTATGTTTATATTAACTGACAGAGTGGAAAACAGTGCAGGAAGTGTTCAGATTGCTCGTTACAAGTAATCTGAACTCTACCTGCACTGTTTTCAAAGGCCTTCTGTGATTGGTGCAGGAAAACGCGTATCTATGGAGTAAAGTGTCTATAGACGAGTCTTTGTCAGTGTTATTTGTATGTGTTGTGCCTGAGGTTAAGATTTTCTTTCTTATCTGCAACTCATGATAAATTGCAAGACAATTGTCTTGTCAACAAAAAGGTATTATAATATGAAAGTGTTCTCTTTTTACTGTATGTGAAAGTGCACCCCTAAAGAAGTCTCCTTTCTGTGGGCAAGTAAATGTAATTTCTATAGAATTAATGTGCATAATTAAACAAACTGAAGTTTTACAATCTGCTATTGTAGCCATTTCTGATATTTGTAGTTTAGTCTGAAAGTGTCTGAAATGATTTGACATAAGGAGCTGTTTCCGGTTAGGTCAGTTGGTAGCATGCCTGACTATCAATTCAGGGGTTGTGAATTAGATTCTCCTGCCTAACCACAGTCTCCGTGACAATGATTATATGTTAGTGTGTATCATTGTGATTTGTTTCTCACCACTGATTCAAGTGGGAAAGTCATTAGTTACTTGCAGAGATTGGTGTGTTCGAGCACTGGTTTACATGAGTAAAATTTATAACAACATTGCTGTATGTGACATTGTGACCTAGCCCAGGAATCTGTATGGATATCAACTGGTTAGTTTCACTCTGGATTGTCCTTAGTATAACTACTGGTCACTGACTGTTGTGTTGCAATGTTGCATAACAGATCTGTACTTTCCTGTATCAAAGATGTTGATTTATGGTTAAAATCGTTCCTACATCATGTGACTTCTGTTTCATATAATTTCGTTCTTACATCATGTGACTTCTGTTTCATATAATTGTCCTAATATAACAACTGGTCACTGACTATTGCGTTGCAATGTTGCATAACAGATCTGTACTTCCTTGTATCAAAGATGTTGATTTATAGTTAAAATCATTCTTACATCATGTAACTTCTGTTTCATATAATTTCGTTCTTGCATCATGTGACTTCTGTTTCATATAATTGTCCTAGTATAACTACTGGTCACTGACTATTGTGTTGCAATGTTGCACAACAGATCTGTACTTATTCGTATCAAAGATGTTGATTTATAATTAAAATCATTCTTACCTCATGTGACTTCTGTTTCATAAAATTGTCCTAATATAACTACTGGTCACTGACTATTGTGACAATGTTGCATAACTGATCTGTACTTTCTTGTATCAAAGATGTTGATTTATAGTTAAAATCGTTCTTACATCAGGTGACTTCTGTTTCATATAATTGTCCTAGTATAACTACTGGTCACTGACTATTGTGTAGCAATGTTGCATAACAGATCTGTACTTTCTTGTATCAAAGATGTTGATTTATAGTTAAAATCGTTCTTACATCAGGTGACTTCCGTTCATATAATTGTCCTAGTATAACTACTGGTCATTGACTATTGTGTAGCAATGTTGCATAACAGATCTGTACTTTCTTGTATCAAAGATGTTGATTTATAGTTAAAATCGTTCTTACATCAGGTGACTTCCGTTCATATAATTGTCCTAGTATAACTACTGGTCACTGACTATTGTGTAGCAATGTTGCACAACAGATCTGTACTTCTTCGTATCAAAGATGTTGATTTATTGTTCAAATTGTTTTTGTATCATGAAACTGCTGTTTCATATAATTTTTACCACATCATTAGATATGGTAAATGGTTTAAGTTTGGAGTGTGTGCACATGGTAGAGCGATGGATCATGGATGGGAGGGTTGTGGGTTTTGACCATACGCCTTTGTGGCCATCTGTTATGTTCTTGTGAAAGATTCTTTTTATCAGTGTGTTTTATAGTACTGGTTCTACCTAGGAAGATTTTGAGCATAATTTGTCCAAGATGTAAGAACATGTTTCATAAACAATAAATGGCCACCTCTATTAAGCATTCTGAATTGCTCATTTTGTGGGTTAAGTATAAAATCAAGAAGTCATCTGCCTTTAGTTTCTGGTCTTTTTGCTCATAATATTGAACTGTTCCTTAAAGAAAGTATATCAGGATAAACTGCGATAAATGTCTTAAGAATAAAATAATTATTAAAATGAATAAAAGCGTCTCATTGTAAATAAAATCCAAATAGTTTGGTATGGAAAATCCACCAAAACGTGACAAAGTCGATATTAAAATGAAGTGGTAAACTTGAAATGAAATCCCCATTCTAAAAATAGACAGCACCTCAATACTGCTTGACAACTTACACATGATTATTCACACTCTTTTTACGATGAAACAATGCTTGCTATGTGTAAACCGTTATAACAGATCAAATTGAAATCAAAATGAAATTATTTTTTATGTCACAAAATATGTTGTAATTAAAAGTGAGAAATCTATTATCATCTAACCTAGGCACATATCCCAAGTTAGGAAAGCCCTTTTCAATATATTGTTTTGGCATGATATATTAGGAGAAAAAATGTTTTTAGCCATTTTAAAGTTTTTAGGGTCCTGCAGTCACTTACCTCTCACCACTGAGTTAATGGGTTTGAGTCCAGTTCCTTCCAGAAACCTGATGTGAGAAGGTTAGGAAGTAGTAACTTGTAGCTTTAGTCATTTCCTCCATCATTAACACCGAATGATTTATGACCTATGAGAAAATGATGTAAAATAAGACAGGCATGCTCCAGCCATTTTTTCTTTTTTTATATAAGGGGGAGAAATGCTCTGCCATGGGCGGGGGACCCAACTGGTGTAGTTGATGGCTCACAGTGTTTTTGGGGTTTTCGGGGAATGGGGGCATGTCATAGGGGAAAATCGCATCGTAATGACAAAAATGGGGAAAAAACAAAACAACGAAAATTGTAAATATGTATGTTTAAAACATCCTCGTTCTTAATTTTGTAACTGGTAAACTTGCATTCAACCCCATTGTAAAAAAATAAAAATTAAAAAAAAAAAGTGGAAAACACAAATGTCTTTGAGACGGCAATGGGGTCGAAGTTTGGCCCAAAAAATGGCAAAAATAAAACAACCACTGGCTCATCTGCATCTACTGAATTTATCATTGTTTTTCTTTTTTATTGCATTCTGTCATTTGGGTTTATAGAATAAGAATACATTAAAAGTTCATAATGAATTAATATAACCACTTCTGACAGTAATTTAGTTTCTTGATAAATATTTCTCACCGTTTAATTCTTATTATTCAATTTTGTGAAGTTTTAATAGGATTGAAACATGAAAGCTGAAACCATTGACTGAATCAGTAGCTGGGATATTTTTTACATTCCTTCAGTGGTTATTAGTTATATATAATTTTTGCTACATTGTATTGTGAAGCTGTGTAAATGTTGAACCAGTTATTTGGCTTGTCCAAGTGGAACATGTTACTCACATACATGTGTTACCACTCGGTATGTAGGTTTGTTTCTATGTTTAACCCTTTACTTCATATAAACGCCTTTGGCCACCTCTAATAAAGATGCCTTTGACACATCTAATATAGAAGGCTTTTGAATTATGTTTATATTAACTGACAGAGTGGAAAATAGAGCAGGAAGTGTTCAGATTGCTTGTTACGAGCAATTAACTCTTCCTGCACTGTTTTCAAAGGTCTTCTGTGTTTGGTGCAGGAACACGCATATCTATGGAGTAAAGGGTTAAATATTTGGCATCATTTTTATGCCTTAGAGGGCTAACAGATGATCAGGTTACTTGACCACTCCTTTGAAGGTTAACCAGCACTTCCATCTCCGCTAGTAACTGATCATTTTCCCACTTGAATCAGCAGTGAAATACACATGACAATGGGATGCAACGTTGTACAATGTATATCATTCATCACCAGGCCTTCTAAAATTGCCGTTTTTTCGGTTTTTGGACTGAATTCTGAAAACTGGTTCAATAAAAAATCAATCCAGATATTTTTTATCGGTCGTATAAAATCTCATAAATTGCTCTTACAATGCCATACTGACCTGTGAAATACACCTTGCGGCAATATCATTTGACCCAATAAATCGTTTGTTTTGTCACCTGCTGTGCGAAATGATGTCAATTTCGACTAAACCATTGACGGTATTAGGGGAGTTTATTGGAAGAGTCTATCGCTATGTAGCAGGCCTTCGGTGTGTGATCAGCGACCCATAGCGTACTGTCGGTTCATCAAAAGACTGTGTTTGGGTCCGTAATTTCTTTGATATACCGCCAGTCAAAGCTGGGACGGTCAGACCGAATATTGTTTGCCTCATTCAAATATTTGATAAAACGTGCAGTGTTTCTTGTTTGTTTCATTTTTTAAAAAAAATAACTTTAATTATAAAATTAATGACATTAATTAATGCACGTGATTAAACCCGGACCGATTTTGTTTTGATGTGGGACAGGTTCTGAATGATTTATTTTGGTGGTTGAACCATTACATTGGTTTCCACGGTGATTATTTCACGCAGCTTCCGGAACTTGTAACACTTCCGGTTTGATCGAACATTTTTAATATAATGAAAATTTTTCAGTAAAGCGGAAACATAATATCAGTCATTAAAACGTACACATTGTGATTAAGTATGTTATAAATAATACACAAATAAACTTGAAATCGTTCCCTATTAATAAATAAATGGAGAAAATACATGATGCAGCTGACATGTTGGGTGGGGTATGCATACATGTAAAGGCATAATGTAAGGCAATTTTAAAGATTTTTTTTTAAATAAGTGCGATTCTTACGGTAGTAAAAAACTTGGACCGATTTGCATTTTGGAATTTTAAAGGCCTGTTCATCACTTAGACTGTGGCTGGACTGGGATTCAAACTCACGGCCTCTTGATTGATAGTCAGATGCGCAACTGACTAGAGATGTATATACATGTATATAAATTCAATTAAACAAACTTCCATAATTGAATTTAAATACAGAAAACCATGCATGAGTGGACATATAATGTTTTAATATTTAACTCATTTGTAGTTACAGTTTTTGAAATCTCAGGTGCAAATGTCCTCATTTCATCGATGATACACAGGAAGATTTTATTTGTTGAAGCTTGTTTTTAGCTCGCCGGGACGAAGTCCAAGGAGAGCTATTGCCATGACGCCGGCGTTGTCGGCGTCTGTAGACACCCAGATTAAACTTTTGCGTTTAAGTTTAAGATATCTATGCAACCACTCATTGGATGTGAATGAAACTTTGCATGTGTGTTCACCATCATTAATGGAACACACACAGATAAGAACCATAATTCTGGATTGCATTTTGGCACAGTTATGGCTCTTTTTGGACTTGGACACCCAGGGGCAAGCTTTGTTGTCTTTTGACAACTCTTGCTACATTATGAGATTGAGCAAAAAGCTCACAGACACAAATTATACAAATCACATGGTTAACTGATCATCTCAATGGCATAAAAATGACACTAAATATTGAAACAATCAATTGTAGATTTAAATGACTTGCTGCCCTCCACTCATCCCTTTAGGAATGTACATTTATCCACACCAATCTAACTTGTGGGTTTTTATCCCCACCTGTATGGTAATTGAGATGGCACGCTGACGTAAACATTTTCCTTTGTAAACATTTATATATATGTATATATATATATATACGTGGGTTACAAAATTATATTTCTATGTTAATGATATCATAGAGTGATATATGGAGTGGGTGATTTTGAATTACTTATGAACTTTTGAATGTAAAATCTTTGCTAAGGGCAATAACATTATGCTAATGTGATAACCATAAATCAAAGCAATTTTACATATTTTGTTTTAAAGGGAGACAATACTGTGGTTCAGAATATAATACACATTTTGTGTATGTAAACAATTTTCAAGGGAGATAAATCTATTGATCTTATTGCACAGTGTAGCTGTCTAACACATAGTTTGTATTGGTCTGTTCTATGGTTATTATTATCCCTGGATGTGACCAGAATTTGATGGGGGTGATCAGTAACCCTGATGAGGCTGTTGTTAATATGTACCTCATTGTTAATGTGTACCTTGTTGTTTACGTGTACCTCATTAACTGTTAATGTGTACCTCATTGTTAACGTGTACCTTGTTGTTAATGTGTACCTCATTGTTAACGTGTACCTCATTGTTAACATTTACATCATTGTGTACCTTTTTGTTAATGTGTACCTTGTTGTTAACCTGTACTTTGTTGTTAATGTGTACCACATTGTTAATGTGTACCTTGTTGTTAATGTATACCACGTTGTTAACGTGTACCATGTTGTTAATGTGTACCTCATTGTTAATGTGTACCATGTTGTTTACGTGTACCTTATACGCTATTTACTACACTACTGCCTCATGATATTGTAATATGGTGTTCAAAACAACAGTTGTAACCATAAAAATTCATATCTCTTCAATACATGGATGTTAATTTGAGGAAGTAAAGTTTGAGACGATAATTATTGTATGGTTGTGACAGATGTCATCTTTTACAGTGGTCCCACCACTGCCAGGTGTGCCTAAGTCCCATCTTGTACAGTGGTCCAACCACCGCCAGGTGTGCCTAAGTCCCATCTCATACAGTGGTCCCACCACTGCCAGGTGTGCCTAAGTCCCATCTTATACAGTGGTCCCACAACTGCCAGGTGTGCCTAAGTCCCATCTTGTACAGCCATCCAACCACCGCCAGGTGTGCCTAAGACCAATCTTATACATTGGTCCCACCACTGCCAGGTGTGCCTAAGTCCCATCTTATACAGTGGTCCCACAACTGCCAGGTGTGCCTAAGTCCCATCTTATACAATGGTCCCACAACTGCCAGGTGTGCCTAAGTCCCATCTTGTACAGTGGTCCCACCTTTGCCAGGTGTGCTTAAGTTCATCTTGTACAGTGGTCCAACCACCGCCAGGTGTGCCTAAGTTCCATCTTATACAGTGGTCCCACAAATGCCAGATGTGCCTAAGTCCCATCTTATACAGTGGTCCCACAAATGCAAGGTGTGCCTAAGTCCCATCTTGTACAGCCATCCAACCACCGCCAGGTGTGCCTAAGACCCATCTTATACATTGGTCCCACCACTGCCAGGTGTGCCTAAGTCCCATCTTATACAGTGGTCCCAGAACTGCATGGTGTGCCTAAGTCCCATCTTATACAGTGGTCCCACAACTGCCAGGTGTGCCTAAGTTCCATCTTGTACAGTGGTCCCACAACTGCCAGGTGTGCCAAAATTCCATCTTGTACAGTGGTCCCACCTTTGCCAGGTGTGCCTAAGTCCAATCTTATACAGTGGTCCCACAACTGCCAGATGTGCCTAAGTTCCATATTGTACAGTGGTCCCACAACTGCCAGGTGTGCCTAAGTTCCATCTTGTACAGTGGTCCCACAACTGCCAAGTGTGCCTAAGCCCCATCTTGTACAGTGGTCCCATCTTTGCCAGGTGTGCCTAAGTTCCATCTTGTACAGTGGTCCCACAACTGCCAGGTGTGCCTAAGTCCCATCTTGTACAGTTGACCCACAACTGCTTGGTGTGCCTAAGTCCCATCTTGTACAGTGGTCCCACAACTGCCAGGTGTCATCTTGTACAGTGGTCTAACCTTTGCAAGGTGTGCCTAAGACCCATCTTGTACAGTGGTCCAACCACTGCCAGGTGTGCCTTAATCCCATCTTGTACAGTGGTCCCACAACTGCCAGGTGTCATCTTGTACAGTGGTCTAACCTTTGCAAGGTGTGCCTAAGACCCATCTTGTACAGTGGCCCAACCACTGCCAGGTGTGCCTTTATCCCATCTTGTACAGTGGTCCCACAACTGCCAGGTGTCATCTTGTACAGTGGTCCAACCACTGCCAGGTGTACCTTAGTCCCATCTTGTATAGTGGTCCCACCACTGCCAGGTGTGCCTAAGACCCATCTTGTACAGTGGTCCCACAACTGCCAGGTGTGCCTTAGTCCCATCTTGTACAGTGGTCCCACCTTTGCCAGGTGTGCCTAAATCCCATCTTGTACAGTGATCCCACAACTGCCAGGTGTCATCTTGTACAGTGGTCCAACCACTGACAGGTGTGCCTTAGTCCCATCTTGTAAAGTGGTCCCACCACTGCCAGGTGTGCCTAAGTCCCATCTTATACAGTGGTCCCACAACTGCCAGGTGTGCCTAAGTCCCATCTTATACAGCAGTCCAACCACCGCCAGGTGTGCCTAAGACCCATCTTATACATTGGTCCAACCACTGCTAGGTGTGCCTAGGTCCCATCTTGTACAGTGGTCCCACAACTGCAAGGTGTGCCTAAGTCCCATCTTGTACAGTGGTCCAAACACTGCCAGGTATGCCTTAGTCCCATCTTGTACAGTGGTCCCACAACTGCAAGGTGTGCCTCAGTCCCATTTTGTACAGTGGTCCCACCACAGCCAGGTGTGCCTAAGTGCCCATCTTGTATAGTGGTTCCACAACTGCCAGATGTGCCTAAATCCCATATTGTACAATGGTCCCAGTGGTCCCATGAATGAAACTTGGCTAGGTACAACATGCATGCCAATCTGAGAACCCATCAACCTTTGCATGACTTTTATCTTACCATTGACTGTTATACCTCACCCAATCACATTATACTGACACCGGGTCGACCATACCTAGAACTATCCTCTTAATGCCGAGTGCCAAGTAAGGAAGCTTCTAGTACCATTTTTCTTTGGTATGACCTGTCCAGGAATTGAACTAACAACCTTCCATATGTGAGGCAGACATTCTACCACTAGACCACCGCTGTGGTATTTGTCTAATACAGTCATAAGTAGTATCATATTGCGGGGATGTTAATTTGTTGATTATATTCAGGTGTCCTACCCTTGCATAACCTTGTCATCAGTAAATTGAATAACATAAAACTGATTATATGATTGCCTGAGACTTTAAATCACTGAGACAAATCTGTCCTTTGTGGTGTTTTACAATGAGATGATAAAATTATATGCAATAACTGTAACTACTTCTTCAATACAGATGAAGTATATATCATGTTTTTGTTACTGAAGTTTCCTTTATGTTCTTCTTTTTCAAAAACGTAGACAAAGACATTTGATACAACTTAATCTTCAGAACGATCAGTTAAGTAGACTTAAATAGAATGACCTTCCACTTGAAAGGTTTTGTTATATCAAATTACTGTTGTACCTGACATGTGACCTTTGTCTGCTGCTATATGAACAGCACCAGATCAGCTGTATTAACCCTTTACTTCATATAGACGCCTTTGGACACCTAATAAAGAAGGCTTTGGACACCTCTAAACCTCTAATATAGATGCCTTTGGGCACCTCTAATATAGACGCCTTTGGACACCTCTAATATAGGTGCCTTTGGACACCTCTTATATAGAAGGCTTTTGAATTATTGGGTGAATTATGTTTATATTAGCTGACAGAGTGGATAACAGTGCAGGAAGTGTTCAGATTGCTCGTTACAAGCAATCTGAACTCTTCCTGCACTGTTTTCAAAGGCCGTCTGTGATTGGTGTGGGAAAAGGCGTCTATATGAAGTAAAGGGTTAAGGGTTAGTTGGCCTTGACTGAGACACTTTATTCGCATATAATCAGTACTGGTTCTACACTGGAACACTTCCAACATGATTTGTCTAAGTTAGCAGAAATTGTTTCACAATCGATTTAAAATAAATAAGTTTAAACAAAGGGGTGGTAAGATTATAGCTTAATATATATTCTGTTATGTCAGAAGCCATGTTTTTCGCATAAGAGTGAAGTATTAGAATGATAGAAATACTTTTGACCTTTCTTTTATGATATATAATAATATATATATAATATATAAATAATATTTTGACCAATTTTACATGTTACATAATGAATTATTATTATGTGATGAAATTTCTCACATGTCTCACATTAGTCTATATAAAGAAATCCTCCAAAAGGACATTACCTGCATTCATCTCATATTTATAATGTTATAATTTGTCGCATATGACATGTCTAACATGATTATTAAGTCCAGTATGAAATGTATTGCATGATACTTTAATGCCATGTGGTACATATCTTATAGTACTTTTGTCCAATATGACATAATATCTTAAATGATAGACGAAACTTTTAATACAATATTCGCCACTACATTAGCTTGGCCCTGTTTGTTAAGTCTGTTGCGGGTATGATTATCAAATCTATGGGTCGTGAGTTTGAGTTCTGTTCTGCAATAGTTTCTGTGATGATTGATATATGCATCTCATTGTCAGTCATCTCTAACCGCTGATTCAAGTGGGAAAGTTATAAGTTGCTTGCAAAGATGGGTGTGCTCAAGTACTGGTTAATCTTTCAGGATCCCAGGAAAGTAAATGATCGTCTTTTAGCACTCAATGGCCTAAAAATGGCCTAAATATTCAAACAATCCCTTTATTAGACATATTTGGTGTCTTTCAGCAAGACACTTTATCCACGTAATGCTTAGTACAGGTTCTTCTCAGAAAGACTTTGGGTGAGATTTGAGTAAGTTGTAGGAACTTGTATTACAATCATCGGGTACAATCAATGTAAAATAAATCAAATAATGTCACGACATAAATATACAAACATTAGATTTGTATAGCCATCTAACAACATACCAATAAAATTCTTCACATTCAAGAAACAAACTTGATGTACAGTCATTTAATTTTGATGGATTTTAACTCGACACCATTTCTGAAAATGATATATGTACAGTCAAACCTGTCTTAAGCAGCCAGTAAAGAGAAGGAGCAACAATGGCCTTTTAAGACAGGTTATTGCTTAATACAGGATAATTTGCTCTGACAGCATAGACATGGGAAATAGCAAATGTGGCTGCTTAAGACTAGTGGCTGCTCAGTAGAGGTGGCTGCTTACACAGGTTTGACTGTATGTGTTTTGTGGTATAAGCTGTGTGAATTCAGGAGAGAAAAGGCAGCATTATGCTACTATGCTAAGATGGCCTATACATGCACCTTGGTGCATCAGTTTTGTTGTATACAGATTGCACAATGTATTGATTATCAGAGAGTCTTTCTAAGTACATTAAATAATAAAAGGATTGAGATCTTTTCTGACTAGACAGTTTGCAATGTAATTATATGTACATTTGCCTGACAGGCCTAAAGTTCTGGAAAAAGTCAGAGGAGGGGATGTAAGGCATAAAATAGTAGTAAATTATTATGCAGTACAAGTAAAATTGATTGTTAGATTATCATCCAAATATTTCTTAAAAAGGGGGGAAGGATTTTATGTTAAATTTTTGTTGTTTTAACCCTTTACTTCATATAGATGCCTTTGGACACCTCTAATATTGAAAGCATTAATTCACCACGTATCAGCAATTGGTGAATCGTATTTATATTAACTGACAGGGTGGAAAACAGTGCAGGAAGTGTTATGAGCAATCTGAACTCTTCCTGCACTGTTTTCAAAGGCCTGTGATTGGTGTGGGAAAACGCGTATCTATAGAATAAAGGGTTAAAATACAGCATGTATTTTTACTGTGTAACTAAGGACTACAATGTCATTAACTCACAGAAAAACTACCATGTTGGGGGCTTGGCCCAGTAAGCTAGGTCTGTAGTGCTTCTGATAATCAATCCAGGGGTTGTGAGTTTAAATATATGACATAACATCACATTGTTATTCCTCTCTCACCGCTGATTCAAATGAGAAAGAGTGGTTTGGTTAACTGATTGTCTGTCAGTCCTCGATGGCATGAACATAATGCTAAGTATTTAAACAATCTATTTTGTTCTATGTTAGTTTGTTATCTGTTGCTTGTTTGTGTAAAGTGAGCCAGAACTATTCATTCGTGCTGGCAGCGTGTAATCTTTTTGAGGGTGCTGCCATATTGATGTGTCACGATTAGTGACAAAAAAACATGCCATTGGAATAGCACCATTGCTTTTCAAAATAGTGCATTATTCATTACAAATGTTTCAAAATAATTTTTGTTATATAAAATGAAACAGATTTATTTATTTAAAGTTCAACTTTCAACATTCAGCCTCAGTTTTTGTAAATTATCAACACTGGAAAAGGAAAGTTCCTATAATGTGCACCTATAATGTGCAATTCCTTGGTTGTTTTTACCATTTCTGTATTCAATATATTATGCCCTTTAGAAATTGCATCTTTAACACCATTAAACTAGTGTGTTTTGTACAAACCCAAACTACCACCTTTATTCCACTTGATTGCCACCACCTTTGTAAGACCTAACCATTGCAGTGATGTCAAGTATGATCAAATGTTTTTTTTCTGGTTCGTGTTGATAGGCTGATATGCATATAGAATGGTACATTTATCCCCATAAAGCCCATATTTGGAAGATCTCCCATACATCAGCCGAATCTTCAGTCAACTTTTATTCATGTAGACGTTTAGGTTTATGGTGTCGTAAAGAAATGCCAATTAAATCTTTGAAATTGGATTTGTGCTTTAAATATTCACACCTTTAAAAGAGAGGTTAGAAGAAAAAATATAGACAATTTTAAAGCATTTCTTTTTAGCTTGCCGCGACAAATGTTAGGAGAGCTATTGCCATGACCCCAGCATCATTGTCAGCATCGTCTGTAGACTCACTGGTTAAACTTTTGCATTTAGTTGCGTTTAAGTTTTGTTTTTGCCTCCAAGTCCTGATTCTGTTCACATTTGCTTTCCTGCTTCATTACACATTGCTTTTCATGCTTTTGATATATATATATATATATATTGACCCAGGTAATGCAATCTACCATTGGACTTAGCCATACAAGCAGGTTAAACTTTTGTGTTTAGTTTGCATTTAAGTTTTGGTTTTTCCCTCCAAGTTCAAAACTATCTTTCTGATTCTGTTCACATTTTCTTCCCTGCTTCATTGCACATTGCTTTTGATATATATATTGACCCAGGTAAGGCATCTACTATTGGACTTAGCCATACAAGCAGGTTAAACTTTTGCATCTAGTTGTTTAAGTTTTGGTTTTTGCCTCCAAGTCCCAAACTACCTTTCTGATTTTGTTCACATTTGCTTTCTGCTTCATTACACATTGCTTTTTATGCTTTTGATATATATATTAACCCAGGTAAGGCAATCTGCCATTGGACTTAGCCTCGACTTGAGGCAGAACAGTCATTTTAAGATTCAAATTCATTCTAAGGGTTTCTTCCCCCAAATAAACTGGATATGCATATACAACCAGTCACATGTTGAAGACTGCAGCAGTGGTTTAGTGGTAGACCGTTTGCCTCGCATGAGGAAGGTCATGGGTTTATGCAACCAGTCACATGTTGAAGACTGCAGCAGTGGTCTAGTGGTAGACTGTCGCCTCGCATGAGTAAGGTCATGGGTTTAAATCCCAGGCCGATTTGTTCTTTCTCAAGAAGACAATCATTGTCACGATATGATTGAAAAATTGTTAAAAACACCATAAAAGTCCTGTGTTGAAAAAGGTGTTTTACCACCCCCTCGCCCTCTACCCTCTCAATAAAAAACAAATGTAAAGAAAGTAAGAAAAAAAAAATCATTTAATAATAAAATATCTAATTATGCCAATTATTATGCTAATTATGGTGTTTGATTATGTTTATTTCATTAACAATAATTGAATTATATTGCCTATCTTTTGCACAGTCAGCCATTTTCTGTTTAAATCCTTATTTAAACACAGCAGTAGGTCATTAAAATATACACCTACATGAAGTCCTCTCCATATTACCTGTATAAACGAGATCGGATTCAAATATAGACTGATTCAATACCCATTCAGATTTTCCATGTGAATTACTAGCCTGGGGAAAGTAAAACTGTTGAGAGAACCAGTCTTGTTTTCATGATATAGTTTTGTTTTTTATCATTACCATTTGAATTCTGTAGTATATTCTTCTTGTTTGCTCAAATGTGTTGTTACTGTAGGGTGTCATGGAAAAATGTCGTAAACTGAAATGTGTACATGGATAAATGCGTAGTAAAAATTCAAAATTGAAAATATCGTGAGCAGGGACTTGTGGGATTGTAAAGCGTATACACATGTGGACTATTACGTATTTTCATATACACTACAAATTGAAAACAGATTAAACGCTTGTTGACTGGGATTTTTCCGTTTATATTATTCATCGATACGGTTGACTTGTGGACATAAGAAAAATAAATTGTTTAAATACTGAATTAATGGACAGACCATCCTTGTTGTGATTGAGAATTACAAAAATTAACGTCTGCTACAATGCAGACTGAATGAAACAACTATTGTGTTGAGTTAACCAAAAAATGAGTTATAAAACATAACTTGTACAAAAAGGATGATAAAGACAGCAAGCAGTATTATAGACAGTCAGATCAGAAAGATTAAAGTGGCATTCAAGTGAACATTGGTTACAAGTCTTATAAATAACTATTCTCATAACCTGTATGAAGTAAACACTGTGGGGACGTTTTTGATTATTGGCATGTTATGACGGAGCGTAAATAGTTGCATATACTTAGTCGGACGATTATTGCTCAATCCATACAACAATATGGTACTTAGTCAGAGATAAAACTTACCTTGGACATAAGTTTGCAGTTGTTTTACGGATCAGTAAATTCTACGTTGATCATTATCAGTGGATGACTGTGTATTGAGGGAAACGTTGCTAAAGGTCATCACTATCAATGTGTTGAATTAGCAGATGTTGTGCAGAGCATTCATAAACAAAGCCTTTGTTTGATACTCAGGTACTGTGGTGCTGATTGAAGGATCAATTATCTATAGTTGGGATTGTTATCTTTTTTAAGTAGTTCTAATAAAAATATATATTTTTTGGACATTTATGGTAAAAGTGGAGGATTATGACTGACTTATTTAGATCTATGGTGTTTATTTAATTCTACAAGGTGTCTGTGTAATTATTTGCAGTCCAGTAAGACTTATTTCATTTGACTGTAATACGAACCCAAGATGACGGACATAGTAGCCACGTTTTTGGATCGGTTTGAGGCAACCATTCAGCAAAATCAACCTGCTGCTGATATCAATTCCCGTCTGCAACGCATACAGGAACTAGAACAACAACGTCTTGAATATAGCACTTCCCGTGCCTCAACAAACACAACTGAAACTGACCCCAGCATTAGTCGGCTCTCCAGACGTGAACGGATCATCAGACAGGCCACACAGCCGAGACCCACGGAACGACGAAGTGCCATGAGTACAGTATCTCGATTGACCCAAAGATCACAAAGCTTCGATGTACCAGTTCCAGATGCAGAGGAAACGTTGCGTTTTAGAGAAAGGTTTGAAAGCAGCAGGCAAAATTTGTTTGGGACAAGAATGAGCGGAAGCAGTGAGAGCTTGGTTCCTGGATCCAGTTATAGCAGACATACAGATGATACCTCCATGGTGAGTACTGTGAATGATAACACCCCTACCAGAGCTGAGAAACAGTTCAGCGATGTTGGGGATATCTTATCAAGTGTACGATTAGAATTTGAACTAGGGTTAAGTTCTGAAACTAATATTGCCGGAAGAGAAACTCGCAGTTCATCTATGACTCGTGACACTCGTAGTCCTTCTACAAATTATCAACGTTACATGATGTCAAATCCTAGCTCTACTGTTACTTCTTCTTTAAGTCGTACATCATCTATGAGAGAATCATCTCTGAGAGAACATAGATCGAGATTTAGACGTAGGACAATACAAGGTGTGGACAGTAATGTGCAAGCGGCTTTGGAGATTGATAGAGCAGGAAATGGGAGACCACAACCTGTTCCTGAAGATACTGATAAAAAGGAAATTGATTTAGTTCAGCAGTCAATTGTACGGTCCAGTTCTAGTTCAGAAATAACTTCAAGAGCAGTGTCTAGTGAGGAATCATTGATGTCAGGCAGATACAGAGCTTCATATAGAACAGCGAGAACAGTAGAGCTTTGTCCTGATGATACCTTGCCAGTTCTTGGGTTTGAGAATGAAAAAGTTTTCTTTATTGATGAGAAAGGACACTGTCATTGGTTAGATCAACAGCATCCATTGCTGAGATATATAATGGGTTCCAACAGTCTTCCTGACATTATTCTTAAGCCGCCAAAATCAGAGAGTTCAGGTTGTGTTGAGAATGAGGGAGTTGTTGCAAGTATGGAAGGAGATGCCAATGCTAGAATTGCAAAATTAAAGGAACTTCTGAATACGTCAAAATCCAGATCTGACGGTTGTGAAGAAGGGAGTAACTCAGAAAATGTGGATTCTGTTGGTTTTGATTGTATGGACGGAGAAGAGATTTCAAAATTTTATGATGAAAAGTATAAAACAATAAGCCTTTACACCCTTCCACGACCAAGACCAAATTTAGACATCTATAAATCAGCCAGAACTATTTTCACTGTCTATGATGGTATTGATATGTCAGATGATGAACCAGAATGTTCAAGGAGGCAGTCATTAGACACGCAGTTGCCAGTTACAACTTCAGAAAATGTTAATAATACTAATAATAGTAGTGCTACTCAAATTAATGCATCAGCCATTGTCACTGAAACTTCTGTTACATCACAAAGTGTAACTAACAATTTGGCATCTCGTCTACAGCAGACACATGTCACTGAAAACTTAATAACGTCACAAAGTGTAACTAACAATTTGGCATCTCGTCTACAGCAGGCACGTGTCACTGAAAACTTAACATCACAAAGTATAACTAACAATTTGGCATCTCGTCTACAGCAGGCACGTGTCACTGAAGATTCTCTGACATCACAAAGTGAAACTAACAATTTGGCATCTCGTCTACAGCAGGCACGTGTCACTGAAGCTTCTCTGACATCACAAAGTGTAACTAACAATTTGGCATCTCGTCTACAGCAGGCACATGTCACTGAAGCTTCTCTGACATCACAGAGTGTAACTAACAATTTGACATCTCGTCTACAGCAGGCACATGTCACTGAATCTTCTCTGACATCACAAAGTGTAACTAACAATTTGGCATCTCGTCTACAGCAGGCACGTGTCACTAATGCTTCTCTGACATCACAGAGTGTAACTAACAATTTGGCATCTCGTCTACAGCAGTCACGTGTCACTGAAGCTTCTCTGACATCACAAACTCTAACAAAAACTATGGCATCTCATCACCAACGTGCACAAGATGAAATTCGAAATGAGCCAGCATTTCAAAATGGAGATAACAGTCAACAAGCCACATATGCCAGTTCTTATCGTGAAGATGTCCAGAGACATAGCATTGCCGAGATGTCACCTCAATCACAGACAGATGGTGCCAAAGATGTCTTGACGCAATATCAGTTAATGCATGAAAACACAGGGATTCCCGCTGACACAAGTCATCTAGACATTGAAGAGCTGAGAATGATCCAGAAGGTTTTGGAAGAAAATCCTAGTCCCCCCCTTAGCCCAGTTTCATTCTCTTCCCCACTCACTCAGACTCAAGCTGAAGTATCCTCCCCTGCATATTCAACAGGCGGGAAATCTCCGGGTTGGCAAATTTCAGAAGAAGAAATTGTTCTAGACTCACATTCATTAGCTAAAACAACAGCAGATGTTGCATCACCTGTGTCTAGTCCATCATCTTCACCTACACGGCGTTTGTCTTCAAGTAGCTCTGAGCGAAGGCTTCAACTTCCCTCCATGGACTTTTCGCCTCTTCAGAAAAATCAGCAAAATGAACAATTCTCTTTCTCCCCAGCTAAAACAGCTGAAGTTCTTGATTCGTTTGAAGAACATGTGGAGAGAACACAAGAAACTTTAAGAAGAGAGAATGACACAGAAAAACACTTTAATGAATTAACAATTCAAATACCAGATCGTTCTGAATCCAATCAAGTTTTGACCAACAATTCGGACAGTAACAAAAGTGATACAGACAGTGACAGAAATTCAAAATCATCTGTCTCTCCATTGGTAAAAAGTTCGAATGACTCAGCTGCTTTGTCCCCAACTGGAAGTGAAACTGTTTCTATGGTGTTTGAGGAATTTGCAACAACAGTTTCGGAAGAACTTCTGACATCCAAATGTCAAACAGACACCAAATAATTTTCAAATTTATGATTATTATCTAGATAGCTAGTCAGTGATTATGGTGTTGAATAACATATAATTTTCCTGTACAGACTATTACACAATGCTTTAAAACATGATCTGTATAAAAAAAATTCCCTATGGCTCCTTATTTAATAGATTAATGAACAAAATCTTGAAATGTGATACTATATTCATTTTATCAATTTGTCATTCATTCTAATGATAATGTCATTCATTCTGATAATGATGGCACATTCATTCTGATAATGATATCACATTCAATCTAATAATGATTTCATTTTCATTCTAATGATTATGTCACATTCATTCTAATGATTATGTCACATTTATTCTAATGATAATGTCATTACTTATATTAATGATGTCACATTCATTCTAATGATAATAATATAACATTTATTCTGTCACATTCATTCTAATGATAATGTCATTTATTATATTTAAGATGTCACATTCATAATAATGATAATGTCATTTATTCTGATAATAATGTGACATTCATTATAATGATAATGCCATTTATTCTGATAATGATGTCACATTCATTCTAATAATAATGCCATTCATTCTGATAATGATGTCACATTCATTCTAATGATAATGTCATTCATTCTGATAATGATGTCACATTCATTCTTATGATTACGTCATTAATTATAATAATGATGTCACATTCATTCTGATGATAATGCATTTATTCTAATAATGATGTCACACTCATTCTAATGATAATGTTGTGATTTCATTCATTCTGATAATGATGTCACATTTATTCTATTAATGATGTCACATTCATTTTAGAAATAATGTCATTCATTCTAATTCTAATGTTGATATCATGTTCACTCATTCGTGTGATAACGGCATTATTATATACGTATTTATGATAGCTGCTTATACATTTTAATTGCCATTTTAATAATATCATATTTATTTTAATGAATATGTCATTCATTTAATTGCATCATAATTATTTAATCTACTATAAATGTCACATTTGTTCTGATGGTAATGGCATTATGGTATTCATGATAATTTTGTATACATTTTAATGATAATATCATATTAAAAAAATTTCTACTGATTACATCAGTGGGCTGAAGATTAATGTTAAATCTAATGATAATGTCATATTCATTTTGATAAAAATAATGTCATATTCATTCTTATACTAATGTCATATTCATTCTTATAATAATATCATATTCATTCGGATAATAATAATGTCATATTCATTCTATGATAATGTGTAGTAATTGTTCTAATAATAATGTCATATTCATTTTTATGATAATGTGTTAGTTGTGGTAATGATAATGTCATATTCATTCTAATGACAATGTTATATTCATTCTAATGATAATGTCATATTCATTTTAATGACAATGTCATAATCATTTAAATGATAATGTCATATTCATTCTAAAGACAATGTCATATATTCATTCTGATACTAATGTCATATTCATTTGGGCCCGATTAGCTCAGTTGGTAACGCGTCTGACTATCAATCCAGGGGTCGTGAGTTTGAATTCCCGCCCAGCAACAGTCTCCATGATGATTGATATAAGACATTGTGTCTCATTATCATTCGTCTCTCACCACTGATTCAAAAGGGAAAGTTATCAGTTACTTGCGGAGATGGAGTGTGCTAGAGTACTGGTTAATCCAAGGAAACAGTGGTTAGGTTAACTGATTGTCTGTTAGCCCTCGATGACATAAAAATGACGCTAAATATTCAGTCAATCAATCATTTTATGATAATGTCATATTCATTCTGATAATAATAATGCCATATTCATTTTATGACGTGTTTATTGTTCTAATGATAATGTCATATTCATTTTTATGATAATGTCTTATTTGTTGTAATGATAATGTCATATTCATTCTAATGATAATGTCATATTCATTCTAATGACAATGTCATATTCATTTTTATGATATTGTGTTATTTGTTGTAATGACAATGTCATATTCAATCTAATGATAATGTCATATTCATTTTTATGATAATGTGTTATTTGTTGTAATGATAATGTCATATTCATTCTAATGACAATGTTTTATTCATTCTTATGGTAATGTCATATTCATTTTAATGATGCTGTCATATTCATTTTATGATAACGTGTTATTTGTTGTAATGATAAGGTCATATTCATTCTAATGACAATGTTATATTCATTCTAATGATAATGTCATATTCATTCTAATGATAATGTCATATTCATTTTTATGATAATGTGTTATTTGTTGTTATGATAATGTCATATTCATTTTTATGATAATGTGTTATTTGTTGAAATGACAATGTCATATTCATTCTAATGATTATGTCATATTCATTCCAATGAATATGTCATATTCATTCTAATGATAAGTTATTTTGATTTATTCATATGAAAACAAAGAATTAAGTGAAGAAATGGAATTCAGGAAGCAAACAAAATGGCCTATGCACTGGTAAAATGATCAAATATTATAAAGCAAACTTTGGTAACCAGAGTAGATTGCAAGAATAGATGAATAAAATTATTTTAGCATTTCAGTATATTTTTTTTTAATTAAAGATAATCGGCGTCCAAATAATGGTCAAAATGTTTGTTTTGTCAAAATATTCTTAATATTTCTTCAAATTGTGTAACTTTTGATAGATGATAATTAGTTTTATTTCAAGCATAAGTCATAGATAATTAATTTTACAAACTTAATAAATACTTGTTATGTTTGCAAATCTGTCTTGTAAATTCATATTTCAAACAATGCTATCGCTGATAGTGCAGGTCATAGCCCAGCTTAGTTCAATAAAGTTTACGTGAGAAAGTTTGCTAATTACTCATAGAAGGATGATGAATCGTCTATTAACAAATTTTATTAGTCAACCGGTCAACCAGGCTTTTGGAAGTAGCCACTAGAGTGACCTGATATATTGAGCAGTAATTATTTTAGTGAAGAATATATTGTTTGTATGGCTTGCATGCATTTTTTATATGCTGATGAAAACAATGTCTTGGTAACTATAAATTAGAAACAAAAACATATGGTTTGTTATAATAGTTTGTTAATTGTCAAACTGGGAAAGAAATAATAATGGATCCTGTTTGGATACCGCTTATTGGAACTTGACTAAATCGTATAAAACTGGAACACAACGAAGAGCATGGTATCATATACAGTCAAACCTGTGTAAGCGACCACCTCTATTAAACAGTCACTTGACTTAAACAGCCACATTTGCTATTTCCAATTTCTATGCTTTCATAGCAAATTAACCAGTATTAAGCAACAACCTGTTTTAAAAGGCCACACTTGCTCCTTTCCTTGACTGGCTGCTTAAGACAGGTTTGACTGTAATACCTGAGTATAGGAAAATTGCATAAATGATGCTGCTTTTGAAGTTGGTTTTGTAAAAAACTCAGGCATTCAATGGTGTGCAATATAGTCAAGTCAATTTTATCATGCTTTGCAATATAGTCAAGTCAATTCTATCATGCTTGGCATCAATATTTTCTTGTATGCAGCTGATATGGCAGAGTATGTAACAGGTTGCTTAATAAAACTGGATTGAGTTGATAACAGAGGTTGGCTTTATAAGCAGAAATACTGGACATCTGAATTGTTTAAAAAGTATGGAAACTTGTGTATTTTAATGCAACACTTATTTGAGTATAGGAGAATTTGTTGATATAAATGTTATTTCGGTTACTGTTTTATCAAAATATGGTCACATGAGGGCATCTTGGCAGATATGTTATGGACATGATTCTTTCAACAGTAAATGAGTGGGAATTATTGTCAAATTATTCATTTTCTTTGAGATTAAATTTCGTTGTTTTTTGGTTCAAGAACATATTCGTCGGGTTCTAATTTCGGTTAGAAAGTAAAAACAAAAATCAGTAACATTTCGATTGTCCATCTGTTATTTCGTTGACATGACATGTATTTTAACTAATAGTATACACATGCAACAGTCAGTGTATATGGAGTAATCATGGGGAGACATGTTAATTAGTCAATGCTTTGCATTACGAGTTTTGATTAAAATACTATGCAAACAACATTTAGAAGATGCGCCATGAGTTGAATGCTTATTGTTTAAATTGTGAATAGATCATGACTGCAAATTCACAAATTATTTGTAGATAGAAGAAACAAAACTTTTAAGCAATGATTTAAATCTATGCTTTAGCATGTGACAAGCATGTGACATTGTTATTGCCATTTTATGAAAGCATAATATATTATAAATTTTAGAATTGGGCTACAAAGGGGACAATCTTGGGGTAATGATTGATTAAAGAATTATGTTAAACAATCCTTTATTTCTATAACTGAATGTGATCGTTTATAAGCATGGATTGGAAGAAACTACAATCAATAAGAAAGAATAGTGCCTATCAATATACAAGCTATTGTTCGCTGGCAAGCGCTGGCTTTACAACAGTTGTTCTTTTTTCTTATTTTTCACAGCTGCTCAAAGTGAATAATGATTTTTTATTGGTGCTAATATACAAGAAGTAAATATATACAAGTAGTTTATATGCAAGTTGTTCATTTGCAACTGTTATGCAGGTTGTTTGCATGTTTTTATGTGATGCAAATGGTTTGATATGCGAGTAGTTTACCTGCAAATAGTTTACGTGCAAGCATTATGCAAGTCCAGGAGTTTGTTTGCAAGTGATTGTTTACCTGCCAGTGGTTTATGCACATTTTTTTTTAAAAAACTGTCATATATAAATATATATTATATATTCTTGTAGCCATGCTTTGAAAGCTTGTCCACTATTTACCAGGTTTTGTATGACATTGTATGCATTCATTAATATTTGATAATTGTGTTGTTATGGCAATAAAAAAGTAATTACTGGACAAGGTTGTTTGGTTCATAATGTGATCTAATTCAAATGTTAAATTTGATTACGTTTCATTGTTTGTTTGTTCTTCATTGCTTGTCTATTCAAATAAAACTCTGTCTATTTCTATTCTATATTTTCATCTTCAATCTGTTTGTCTTTTTGTTTTCATCTGGTTCTATCTCTTAATGCTTATGTTTTAATTTACTTAGGAATTTTATGCGGACGGGGTTAAGGAGGAGGGCCTGTAGTTTTATGGTTGTCTGTCCATCACATTCTCCCTTAGTTTCATCTGATTGATTGATTGAATATTTAGCATCATTTTTATGCCATTCTAACAGATGATCAGTTAATGTTACCAATGTTTCCTGGGATCCTGGAAGGTTAACTAGTACTCCAGCATATCCATCTCCACAAGTAAATGATTATTTTTTCATAATAAATTATTTGCTAGATTATCGTCCTTGCCTGCCCCCTTATTTACATGCAGTACCAACCCTTTTTATTTTCAGAAGAAAAAAAAAAAAAAAAAAAAAAAAATCTACTCCCCCACTCCCCACACACACATCCTTTTTAAGAAACAATTAGATGATAAATAAGCAATCGATTTATGATGGCCTAAGAGAGGAAGGATAACACTGCGACACAAAGATATTTGTCAATTATTAAATGACGGAAACATGTGGCTGCATGAGGATTCAAACTCGTAATCCCTGGATTGATATTCAGATGTGCTACAGACTGAGCTAACCAGGTCCAGCTCATAAATTCAAGCAAAACTCAGTTCAAAACTTTATATGAGAAAGTTTGGCAGAAAGACGATGGTTCCACCGGGATTCTCTCACCAATAATATATAACCTGTAACATGTTGAAAATGGCATTTTAAAACCAACATTGAGATATAAACGCAGTTGAAATACAAGATATATATCTGAGTCTATTCTCTTGCATAATATCAGATAACCACAGGCACTACAAAACATAATTTGTTTACTTTGTTACTTTAATATTCATTTCATCTACTCCCACTTGGTATCTTAAAACTAGAATTGCCAGTTTTTCTCTTAAACAAATATTTAAAGTTTTGTATGCAACCTTTAATACCAAAAGCGGATATCATTCCAAGTGATTAATATTGTACTTAAAGACGTCAGCAAAAAAGCTGTGGGTGTTTATGTGTATAATTTATTATTGTATTTTGCATATGGCATGTACCGGTATTGTAACTGTATGTCTGTACGGCTCAGTGTGAAAGACAAGACAGGTTGTTGTACATACTGTCCTTTGGTCCTCCGTGGGTGATTGGTATATTGGGCGCTGTCGTCTGATAACAACTTACCTCTTATTGTTAAAGTCTTAGGTTCGAGTCCCAATCTGTCCAAAATACCATGTGAGAAAATTTCCCTGGTAATTGCGGAGGGTTGTTTCCCTCAGATTCGTTTTGAGGTTTTCCATTGCAAATAAAACTGGATATACCACATACGACCTGTCATGTGTTAAAAAAATGTTTCAGTCTGATTTGTGTTAAAATGCCATTTTCAGCGTATTTACGTCATGTTTTTAATATGTAACCCAGTTTTTAGTTGACCCTGAGCCTTTTCTGGATATCGTTAAAATTTTGAAAATGTAGTTGAGCTTGCTCCGAATATTGCTTTCAACTAATATTGGGGTGATATTGCTGTGGATAGAGTGTCATCCATTTGCGCCATATGTAACAGGTTCGATCCAAAGCTCACCATGATGATCTCTCAAAAACAACACTCAGTACTTGTTCTACCCAGGCAACAGGCTTGAGAGTGATTCTCTGACTTTATTCAGAATTGAGCTAAAATAAATTAGTAGAAACCAACAAAGTTATGACCCTTGAATTATGAAACTTTGTACAGTTTGGTAGTACTGTCCCCTGAAAGTAACTTGAAGAAAAGTTTTTAGTTTCAGTTTTAAAATTTAGTGCTGAAAGGTGGGTGATCTTTAAAAAAAATGCTTTAGATTGATTGGCCAAGAGGACAATTTCTTTTGTGTCTTTGTGTCTTTGGGCAGTACGCGTTATCATTGTCTCATTTGATAACCATTCTGACTGTCAATCCAGGGTTCCTGAAATTGAATCCCCACCCGACTACAGTCTCTGTGATGATTGGCCGTGAACTTTGTTCTACAGTCAGTAATCTTTCACCTATGAATGTGTGGGGAAGTAATCAGAGACTTGCCGAGATAATGTCGTGTTTAGTATTGATTTACTATCTAGTGGAGCTTGAAAATGATGATTAGATGCAATGATTGCCATTATACAATTAATTGTTGAAAAATGATGAAAAAAAACAACATAAAAAACAAACAATATTTATGATTGAATGCGGAATTCATTTGAGGACACAACTAAGTTGACTTTATCTTTTTAGAGTGTTAAAGAATAATAGTAAATATAGTCAAGTATGAAAATATGTTAACATATTGCCCCAAAAATGATTTAGTTCATTACAAACAGATACTTAATGTAACCTATATTTTGAGAGAAGGTGCGGCATCAATGAATATTTTGAATGTTGATCACACCAGGGTTTTCATTGGTTTCGTAATTTGAATATGTAAATTTCTACTAAAGGTATTTTTCATTTATATGCACATGCCGACCTGTTTGATTGATATACACTGAAGAAGAAATTAAAGAAGCAAAAAAAAAAAGAAAGATAAAATCTTCAAAAGTTGTGTAACCAGTCTTACCAAGCTTGACTGGTTAGATGAAATGTTATTTAATGTTTGACATAAAAAATCTTGTTTCGTATGTGTATGTGTAACAATCGTGTGCGATAATTGCGGCACATTTCATCATGCTGTGATACTGTATGGCTGTAGGCAGTATTTGAGGTTTTATGTACATTCATTATGCTAATGACGACATTCAGGTCATATTGTCACATGGAAAAGACTAATTGGAAAACTGAGTGCTTGACAAATGTACATGTGGGAATAAACTTGACCACTTCATGTAGCATCCCCCCCCCCCACCTTTTACCTTCCAGCTTCTTCACAATTGATAACAGACTGGTAGGAGACATATTGGCTTTTCTCATTCTGTCTGTCCATTTTCTTATCTATTCATCTATTTTTACATACCTGTCCATCCTTTTCCTTATCTGTCTATCCATTTTCCTTATATATCCCTCCATTTTCTTTATCTGTCTATCCATTGTCTTTATCTGTGTATCCATTTTCCTTATCTGTCCATCCATTTTCCATATCTGTCCATTAATTTTCCTTATCCACTTTTCTTAACTGTCCATCTATTTTTACTAACCTGTCCATCCATTATCCCTATCTGTCTATCCATTATCCTTATCTGTCTATCCATTATCCCTATCTGTCTATTCATTATCCCTATCTGTCTGTCCATTATCTCTATCTCCCTATCCGTTTTCCTTATTACCTGAACAATTTAAGAGATAATACACATCTTCATTATTAATGGTAGACCAGAGTGTAGGTCCTTGATGTTCAATATGAAAAGATATTAGTGACAACAGAACTGTTGAATCATGGTGGTAGTGGAGACATGTTAGTAAAAAAGCCACCTTCTATGTAGTTCTTAATTGACCTGACACAAGAACAATGATTAATCCACCCTCAGGTCACATAATATAAGTCAGTGTTGTGTAGTGTTTACTGAGACACCATCAGTTTGTCTAAGGAAAATGGTGGCACTGGAACTGATATTGATCAGATTATATAATCAAATTGTTTGATTGACAGCCCATGTTTTCATTCTAATTCTGCACATAATGCATATCACAAGAGCGAAATTTTGCTTATATGTGATGGATAAGCAGATAATGTAGGAATATCAGTAGAATTTTTAATGAAAATTTCTTTAAGAGACAAGATTATACAGTGATGTCCCCTGTTCATCCTTTTTTGGTTTCAATTATGCATAATTATAGAATATTACCTTTCGCAGTTTCCTTACTTGTGTTCAGGCCAACCTTAGAAAATTACTTGTTTGCCACTTCCGATTCGTACCATTTAGGGGTGAGTAGGTAGGTAAATTTTTTTGTTTGTTGTAATCAATCAGAGAATCTTTTAAGGACATGTAATGACCGAGAATATTTTAAATGAACATTAAAAAAAAAAACACCCTAAAAAATTTCCTGACCGGTGGGATTGTTTTGGGGCAGCCGGAAGCAACAAACAAACAATATTTTAATATAGGCCTCATCTCAATCAAAAAACTTTTCATGAGCAAAGTTGGTAAGTAACATGCTGAAGAATCGGGGGTTCCTTACAGATAAATTCTGAAATGTTCCTCCACCAATTAAACAAGTATAATGTCACATATAACCTGTAAATGTGTCCATACTGGTGTTAGAACCATTCAGGCACTTTGGAAAAATCTCCATTTTGTCGCGACCGCAACCAAAGTTGTTATGTGTGGGTGTTTCATACAGGACCATGTATGTGGTTACCCAGACAGAGCACATGCTGTGCAGATAACAAAATAAGCATTTTTTTTATTATTTTAAAGTATAATTTTATGTTTAAACAAACCACGGCGTGGTCTAGTGGTAGAGCGTCCGCCTCGCATGCAGAAGGTCAGGGTTAAATCCCCAGCCGTATCATACCAAAGACTTTAAAAAAGGTACTAGAAGCTTCCTTGCTTGATGCTCAGCATTTAGAGGAGAGTTCTAGGTCTGGTTGGCCAGGTGTCAGTATAATGTGACTGGGTGGGGTATCATACCATGTGTCTGCGGCATGATACTCCATTGTGACAGCGCTCAGAATACTGTCTCAAGTAGACACCGACGCGATATGACTGAAAAATTGTTGAAAGCGATGCTAAACCATACAACAACAACAACAACAACAACAACAACAACAACTCAATTTTGTCTACATGGCAAGAAAATAAGGAAATAAAAGATTAAAACCACTGTGTTTATTAACTACTCCTATCCCTGTATAATGCATTCTGCAGACAATATTGATTTTGTGTGCTTGCATCAGCACAATCTACAAGTTGTGCCACAAATCTGCAGAAAATCAATTGCCTCATGACAATGTTCATATACACTATGATATGGGTTTGATGGGGTTTAATGCCATTTTCAACACATAACAGGTTATAAATGGCAGCCAGACTATTTCTGGAGGAAACCTCATGCTAAATATAAATCTAAGTAGGACTGCTGTCCTTCCGCAAGTTATTGGAAAACTTTCTCAGACTCGTTGGATTGGGCTGGACTTTAACCCATGACCTCAGTGGTAAAGTGTAAGCAATTTTGACACAGCATCTTCAATATCAAGAACTGTGCAAGCCCCTATAATAGCATTACGTCTTTAGAACATTTTGTGTTATTTGCAGCCACAGTCATGGCAACCAGCTCATAGTGTCCTTGAAATATTACATTATTTTGTGTTATTTGCAGCCACAGTCATTGCAACCAGCTCATAGTGTCCTTGAAATATTACAGCTATTTCCATATAAAATGGCCAGGCCATTTTATCTTGCTATTGTATCCTTGAATAAAAGCTTCCCCCTGCATAATGTTAAAAGTAATCTGCAATATACAACGAACCTCTTCAGACATGCAATAAACGCATTAATTTTAAATGTGTGGGTAGAAATTTTATGATTTATAAGTTGATTTTGAAGGGAGACTGTTATAATTCAATCTCAACACATAATAGATTACATTCAGTACTGGTGCGGTCTGGTGTTAGAGCATCGGACCAAGGATTGGGGGATGGGGGGGGGGGGGAGTATAAGATTTGATCCTTTGCCTGGCTATGTGTGGTAATCTTGAGCAAGACATTTCATCAGCATATTATGTTCAGTACTGATTCTACCCGCTGGATTTGTCTAAGTTGAAAAGAACTTTCACAATCGATGTAAAACAATTTTAAATCAACAAAGAAACAAGCTTTGCCTGCCTCAAGCTGAATTTTTTATGTTAAAGTGGCCAAATGAGTTGAAAAACCATGAGACTGTGATGTTAGTGAGTTTATGGTTCAGTGTCAAACACCTACCCTATATTTGTTGTCCGACACATGCTTAGTACTGGATCTACCCATAAAGACATTGAGCATGATTTGTCGAAGTTGAAAGAACTTCTTTCACAATCAATGTAAAATAAATAATTTTTAAACAAGACAAAGACTTGGAACCCATACACATGAGTCTGAGTAGAACCACCATCCTTCAGCAAGCATTTGATAACGTTCTCATTAAAAATCTCAAGACCAAGCTGAGTTCCAACCCATAACCTCTACAGTGAGAGGTAAGGACCCTATTGATAAGGATGTGAAGAATTAATCATTTCTGTCTCTACGGAGGATTTGAACTATTGATTAATTGATTGAATATTTAGCTTCATTTTTATGCCATTGAGGGCCAGTTAACCTAACCACTGTTTTCTGGGATCCTGGCAGGTTAACCAGTACTCGAGTACTGCACTCTCTGCAACTAATCGATAACTTACCCACTTCAATCAATGGTGGAGACAAATCATAATTAGATGCAATGTCATGGGGATTTGAACTCATGACCCCTTGATTGATAGTCAGACGCACTACTAATTAAGCTAATCAGGACTTGAACTAAGATCTGCTTATGTTCAAAACTTGTGCAGGTAGAAACCACTATCCACTATCCTGCTGCAACTGACAAGCGAGCCATCTCACTTTGAGTGTTTAGACAGAACGTGGCTCGAATCCACAACTTCAGTTTGGACAGCACCTTAGATCACTACAGACCGCAGAGTCCCTGTATAATATAAACATATCTAATAAAAAGTGTGTATGCATTAATGTTAAAAGGTCTAAACATAAAATTATACTTTAAAATGAAAAAAAACCTGCTTATTTTGTTATCTGCACAGCATGTGCTCTGTCTGGGTAACCACATACATGGTCCTGAATGAAACACCCACACATAACAACTTTGGTTGTCGACCTCACCCAGTATAATTGATATGTGTTTTGATAAATAGTGGCAATATAAGAAATATAAATCACAGAACCTGTGTCTGGAGATTAGACATAATCCGGCTGTAACCATATAAGGAGCTTTAAAGGTATATGTAATGAACCTTGTACCTATACCTGTATTTCTGTTCTAGATTTTTACACTGTCATACACAGAACAGAAGTGTTTGTCAGAATTGAGAGATTGAGAGCCAAATGATGTAGACCAGATTAGACTCCGAGATACTCACAGGCTTGAAGTTGCTATATTGCTTTCAACAATTTTTACTGTGAAAGTGTCTGCCGGGCACTGCCACACTGGAGTATCATGCCACAAACATATGGCATGATTCCCCACCCAGTCACATTATACTGACACTGCGCAACCAGACTAGAACTCTGATTAATGCTTAGCAAGGAAGCTTCTACTACCATTTATTAAGTCTTTGGTATGACCTGGCCGGGGATCAAACTCATGGTTTTCCGAGCACTCTACCATAATCTGCCACTGTGTTATTTTATATCTTAGGTGGAAAAATTGTGACAATGGATTTTTTTATCCCAAAAGTAGTAAACAAAGGCCTTAAAATGTAGTTAACTTAGATTATTAATGCTGCATTGATAGACTAATCAAACCACTCAGTCATTTCGATTTTCATATATCCAGAAACAACATCAGTTACCATGGAAATGACAGACAAATAATGAGGAACAATATGGTTGTCACTTAATATGTACATAAGGTCATTATAAATTAACTGCTAGATTATCATTCCCATCTGCCCCCTAATTTTCATTCTGCCCCAACTGTTTTTATTTTCATAAAAGAAAAGAAAAAAAATCAAAAACTTTTCTCTTTTTTTTATAAAAAAACAACAAAAAAATAAAAATAAAATTCTCGCCCCCACCCCGCCTCCCCTTAACAATAAATCTAAATCTTATTTCTATATCTAAATAAAAATGAAATAATGGCTAAATAATGAGTGATTTTACTGCTAGTATCAAAACATTTATTAAAAATATAGTGATAAACTGTCTAAAATTTCCCAACTCATTAAGAAATTATTTCTTAATTAGCATAAACAATTAAAAAGAAAGCAAACATGTTCTGACAAGTCATACATTTCATACTTTCATTTGCAGGTGACTCAATAACTGTCAAAAGTAACACGACAAGTTCTCCAGTCTTTCTCGGCATGATAAATAGCCCATCTTTGTACTTGCGCCTCTATTGTGCCTGGGGATTCTGATCGTGATGTGGGTGGGGGACACGTATGTCATTAGAACGACTAGACACATTAGGCAGGGTCACTTATCTATCTACCTTTGTCTTCATATGAAATGATGTCATCTCTTTTGATACTTCTTTTTTGATAATTTTTTTTTTTTTTTAGAATGGGGTCTTGCACCTTTTTCAACAGAATTTCAGTTATTGAATGACAATCAGCACACCTAATCATTATGCCTGTGATATGTTGACAAGTACCTTATCTATGCACAGTCATTGAATACTTCCCCACATATTTAGAGGTTGGAGAGTGATCACAGTTCATTGCCATCAACACAGAGGCAGGGTTGGGATTCAAACTCAAGATCCCTGGATTGACAGTCAGAAACATTACCAATTAGACTGAATAAGATAATAAATCTGGAATAAAAAGTACAAAACACAGATGGAAGCATAATTTAACAATGGTATACACTGTGAGCTAGCATTGCTTGTCAGTTTTTAGAAATTGTCTGTTTAGGTTTGTGGAATTAGATATAGACTTTTTTAAATTAAAACTTCAAATGTTGTTTGTTTATTAATGTATTTTTGTAAAGAAGTGCTGGGTTTGCCAAGTATCTTTTCAATTTATCAATGCAAAACATTTATTTTTATAATGTTAAAAAGGATTTTATACCCATGCTATTAAGTAAAATAAGTCTGCCAATGTTTAAAGCACTTGGTTGAAAAGTTATCATGCAAGTTGAATAATAATTATTTTGTTTGTGTCCTAGTCAAGTTTTATTTTTCTTGTGTTCCAATCTATATGACAGCAACAAAATTATGAAATAATGGGCACAAACCACATTTATATGAAATGAATAACAAAAGAAAATAGATAAAATAAAAAGTAACTAAGTGTATAAATTACAGATCTATCTTGCATTTGTCAATTACCTAAGATATTGTTCTTGGTATTTACTGTAAATTAAACAAACGTCTTGTGGTAGAGCATCGAACCCAGGATCCGCTGTCATGGGTTTGATCCCCCGCCATGGCTTCACGTGGTGTTCTTGAGCCAGACGTTTTATCCAGATATGCTCAGTACTGGTTCTGCACAGGAGGGCTTTAAGTGTGATTGGCCTAAGTTGTTTTAACTTGTTCCACAATTGAAGTATAATGTTTAAGTTCAATTCAACAAAAGAAACAAACTTTGTCTGCCTCAAGTTTAACTTCTCATGTAAAAGTGGTGATATAAGTTGAAAAACCATGAGACTGTGAAATTTGCGAGTTCATTGATCAGTGCCAAACATCTACCCTTTATTTATTATTTAACAGATGTACATTTATCTTGAGGGGAGTTGACACTGACATACCTGTAACACCTACTTGCAACAAACTGGTCAATTTATTCAATTTTCTGTTTGTGACATGAATTGGGGGCATTCAAGTTCCCCTCCATTTAATGACCAGTCAACTGAGATAAATGGAGAATTAACTCTTTTTATCTATAATAAATGCCTGAGGCATTGTAAAACACAAAACTTGGATACTGCTTTACTGTGCATTATTAAAATTTATATACACTTTATGAAACAGCTTTTTATATATTCAAATTTAATTAAAAACATAAAACTGTAAGTGATCAAAGTTTTATTCTCTGAAGGATCGAATAATTACAATATAACCTTTAAGTTTATGGACTGCGAAACAAGGCGGCTTTGTACATTTTAACAGAGTGAATATTTCGAGCTTAATCATTAAGCAGAAAGTAAATATATCAGGTTGCATATCTACAATTTAAATGTGTATTGTTTTTTGTGCCATGCCAGTGCACATTTGGAGAAAGCACTAGGTAATTCTTTAGAGATTTTGTAAACACTTCGCTGAACAATCCGATATTGACAACATTCGTTTTTTTGTAATCTTTGATCTGTGACTGGACTGTGTACATAACACAGGTCATTGGTATAACCCTACGTAAAACTGGCTGTGAAATGTGTTACTGCTTACAAATAAATAAAATGACAGATCGGATAGGAATATTGTATGTCTTAATTATATATATGATCTGAAGTGGAAAAACGTTTTCAACCAAGTTTGTGTTATTCAAATCTTTGCGTATATTGTGAAACATAAAATGGAAAGTAAATGGTGCAATTTGGTGTTTAAATATGAGATAGAAGTGGTTTGCTAATATTGAAAAAGTTCAAGGTATTGAGAGATCAGAATACTTTCTGGAGGGCGTATGACAATTTAACAGTCACTGGAGTGCTCATTTATATATTTACACCTACTGGGGGACGACTGTATGTTTTGTTGTGCTCAGGTATGACTGTACAGGCAATGATTGATTGTCGCCTGCTGTATGACAAGCTTTCTTATGAAAGAGAGTATTCGAGATAACAACTTACCTTACCTCTCGGCAGGGCACCAGGCCTCAATTTGAAAATTCAAATTTTCGTATTTAATGACATCGTTAAATAGGAGCGCATTGAGAGCGCTATCTAGGATTTGAAAAAAAAATTTATATCGTGTATTTTATGTCGAGGATATGAATTAACGTTTCGGTAGTTTCGTTCAGCGAAAAGTGAAGTATGTTGACAATGCAGTAGACAAACATGGCCAGAAATTGATGTGGGCTGAATTTATTATTTTGTAATGAGATTGTTACGACTCGGTGAAGATTGCAGGATAGGCTTAACCTTGGTGAAAATAGTTATGTATGCCGGCACATGTTTATAGGGGATAACTGATGGATTATGTTCTAACTTAATGAATATCAGAATAATTTACAGAGGGTGAATCAAACAATGATATTTGAATCGGAATACTAGATGAAATTCAGTGTAGTGTTGATAAAGCTAGGACTGAAATGTTGACATGGTTGTGCAGTTATTTGGGTGATCGAATAAATAAGATTGTTTTGTGATCAGTTATAGTGAATATAATTATACCTGATTATATATTGGGAAACAGCTGTCACTTTCTAAGCTTATAGTCTGGTTGTCAGGAAACTTACATGAAAAAGATTTATTGGTATTTATGGAGTAACCAGTTTAATATGTAGATGGAAAACAGTTTTGATTTGTATGGTGGTGCATGGAAGTTTACATGCTGAACTTGGTTTGAAAACATTTTTGATGTGTAGCGGTTGACGATTGATTTTATTTATAACATAAAACAGTTATCTCTGAAAACTGTTGATATAACTTTGTTTACTATAGAGTTGGTACATACAGACATACAAAATGAGTACAACCTACCAAAGTTTACTTGGGGGAATGTGGGCACCGGAGGGAAGTGAAATGAATGATCGGTTGAAAAGACTGCAGGAACTTGAACGAACGAGAAAAGAACGTGAAGCGAAACGTGCAGAAATTCTTAGAGGGAGTGGCATGTCAAACACAGACACAACATCAACACGAAGGTCAAGGTTGAACAGGCTGGGATCCAGAGGAGATGATTCTGACTCCAACGCGATGCCAACTAGGCAACCTTTTGGGTATCGACGAACAATGTCACAAAGGGAAAGAAGTTCACAAGAAAACCTTACCGATGAAGACCATTATGGTGGGGCTCGTCCAAAAAGTTCAGCTTCTAATGAAACAGAAGACGATATTGGAAATATGTTTAGCAGTGTTGTGGATTCAGTGCTAGGGCCACGGAGACCTATTGGGGAAGTAAGAAATAATAACACTGGTTTTACGTCCAGTGCTAGATATGATAGGCCCAGCTACACTGATAGGCCCTACAGTAGCACCAGATCTTATGTTTCAAGAAGTCAATCTAAACCTGAAGGTGACGGTAGTGATATTTTTGGAGATATTGTCAAATCAACGCTTGAAAGTACCAGATCTGACACCAATGGTAGATATGAGACACGATCTTCTAGACGCAGATTTGGGAAAGACGGTGACACTACACTTCAGCAGGCAGACCCTTCATCTTATACTTCAAATGGTTCCAGTTATACACGAGATCCCTATAGAAATTATTACAATGATGAGAATTATAATACTGAGGAAGGGGATACACAGGAAGGTGAACAACAAACTATTGAAACAACTGAAGAGGTTCATGAATATGAAGAAGATGATGAAGGTGAAGGAGAGGAACCTAGACACTTTATTGAGAGACTGAGACAAGGAAATAATGGTTCCCCTCATAACAATGGATTACATCAGAAACGAGCAGCGAATAATGATTATATTGTGAGTACAATTCCATCTGTGCCTCCTTTGAAGCGGGTCAAGGCTGCTGACCTTGAACATGACAAAAAACAATATGATGATGTGCCAGATTTGATCCATCCAACAGAGGATATTCTGACTGTTGCACAAGATATCAATGCTACATTTGGTATCAAGAGTCCGAGACTTTCCTCATCTAAGTCACCGGATGGAAAGGAGAGAAAGTCTGAAGCATTTGACTTTAGTGCAAGTGAAACTAACAATAAAGAATTACATAACGGAAGTTCAAATATGGAAACAGATTCTAATGGAGACGTTGTTTTCTCAGCATCTTCTCCAGAGAAATCTGCAAGTAAAGTTAAAAGGACAAATAGCAAAAGAAAAAGTAAAACCTCAGTAGTGAAAAACAGAGAAAATATAGAAAGATCTAATTATTCCTCTCCAGCTGTGAATACAAGTCAGCATGATTCTTCTGTGACATATGAATTTGAAGAAGTTTCAGATGATTCAGGTGATGAGCGTGGAAAAATGTTACCAGTCCGTGAAAGTTTCTATCAGACTGGAATATCAGATTGGGATATGATGGGTCAGTCACCCGGAAAGTTAGATCAAATGCATGGATTTTTTAGTGGTAAGGTGGTCGATACTGATCCAACAATTACAAGACTACTGAATGGAAATATGGTTAAAGCAGAGTTAGACAAAAGTGTATCAGAGGATCAGTTTACCAGAACCAGTGGTGGCAAAAAGGATGAACAAACACATCAAATGGGACCAATGTCAAATTTGAAGAATGCTTTTGACAATTTGGTTCAGTTTGACTCAAATGGAAGCAACAAGTCTAACTCCTCGGGAAGTTCTCTTGAGAAAGAAGACAAAACAAATCAGGACATGGATAAAAATAAAAAGAATACAATTAAAAATGATACTAAAACTTCTTCTAAAGACAAAAAAGGAGTTGTTAATAAAAAGGGAGTAGTTGGTAAACATAAGGCTCTTGAAAAAGTTAAAAGTGCAAGTAACAAAAGTAAAAGTTCAGATAGTGATGAATCATTTCAAACAGCTTCTGAAAGTGAGAGTGAGTCTAGAGGATCACGTAGTCGGTCCCCAGCATCAAGAAATTCAACTCCAAGAAAAAACATGAAAAATGCATCAAACAAATCTTCTGAAAAGACTGAAAACTCAATGAGCCTTAGTGATAAACTTGCGAAATTAGAATCAATGACAGAAGAAAAAAGTAGGCGACTTTCTGTAGGATCGGTTGGATCTTCTGTGGGAGATTTTGAAGGTAAAAAAGGGGTTCCAAGTTACATGAGTGGAACCAGTTCTAGTCAGATGAAACAGTCTCGCACAAAAGGTGCTGCTCCGAAAGCAGGTGGAGATTTGGTTAAAGATGTACGAGATATAAAAAAGTATGTCCGCGAAAATTCTGAACCAAATACTCCAACAGCTTCTCCAAGAAGGAGGAGCTTCCGGGACACAAGCACTGAGAGGGTGATGACAGAAATTGGTGTGCAAACGGACTTTAAGAATGAAAATGTCATTGTTGTCTATGTGTGTAAACATTGTGGAAAATCTAGTGATGAAAAAATTGAGCAAACGAAAACTGAGAAAGCTAAGGAGCACTCACTGACAATGGATGGTAAAACAGGTAATAAGAAATTGGAAGAAAAAGTTGTTGAGAAAGAAAAAGCATTTCATAATGAAAAGAAAAAGGCACCTGATGCAAAGTCGAGTGGAAGGATAACTCCAAAACCTGAACTTAGGTCAAGTGGAAGAGAAACCCCTAAGTCATATCTGGAAAGCAATGGAACTGAAGAGAAGAATAATTCTAAGCCAAAAAATGCAGGGGCCAGTCGAAGTTATATGAAGGGAACAGCTAGTAGTCAACTTAAAAATAGCAATAGTTCTACCAGTGCTGACAGACAAAGAAAGTCTTCAGTGCCAGATGTAGTCTATAAAAGCAAAGGAATTGATAATGACACGCAGAAACAGAGCACTATTTTGAGTGGTAAAAGTAGTGTTTCACAAAGAGCAAAAGATATTGATAATGCTTCAAAGGCTGGAGGTGGCAAGATGAAGTTGTCTGTTTTCAAAACATATGGTTCTGAAAAAAAGAAAACAGCTGCAGATGCTGAAACTTTCCACAAAACAAATTTTAGCAATACACAATCCAGATTGACAAAGTCTAAAAGTGTTGAGCAAGTTTCTTTACTAAAAGGAACATATGAATCAGTTGAGCAAGCAAAGAATAATTTAAAATTGGAAACAAAGGATGCAGTTGTAGGAGATAGAGAAATTGAACAACAAAGTGACAAAGTTCCATCAAGTTCAAGTGAGCAGAAGTCGCAAACAGAAATTCTTAAAAAGTCTCAGCCTCCAGCATTTAGTCCTAAACCTGCGAAACAAAGCACAGATTCAGAAAAATTGAACATTCAAATAACCTCTCTATCTTCTCCAAGGTCAGTTAGTCCTTTCAAACCGCTTGCATTGTCTCCAAGGTCACCTAGTCCTTCTGGAAGCTTCTCATTGACTCCAAGGTCTCAGAGTCCTTCAAAACCAGCTGGGATGTCTCCAAGATCAACTGGGTCTATTAAACCACCATTATCATCTCCACAAACCACAAAAAGCGACAATTTCAACAATGATGATGAGAAAAACGTAGATTCAAGTGGTGTCTTTACAACCCTTGAAAAAAATCCTTTTATTAAGAATGATATCCAACGCAGGAACAGTTTAAAAGGACGAAATGATGGAGAATCAGTCTGGGAACGATCAGGAAGTAAATCTCGTGATTCGTCACTGAAGAGATCAAATTCATTTAAAGAGTCTGACAAACCAACAGGAAAAGATCATCCATTGAAAAGATCTAATACTAGTGCTGGTGAAAGGTCAAGTCTCACTCATTTGTCATGGTCAGATTCTGGTTCAAGTGGGAGCTTGCATGGCGGCTCCAGATCAAGTCACCATGGTTCAAATAGCAGCCTTAGTAAGGACAGTGACTCAGTCTTCCGAAGAGAACGTACATCATCAACAACCAGTCAAAATTCTGTATTAAATTTGTTATCACCTGCTGGAACTGTTCGTAACACTGTGACGGGTGTCATAGAAACGGATGTTGATGCTGCATATGATGCGTATGTTAAAACAGAAAATAACAATAATATTTTATCATCTGATGAACACAACGAGGATTCCGTCAACCGTGCCCATCTGGATTTTGCAAAACAGGCTTGCAACCTCCTGGAGTTTGATGCCAAAAAACGTGACTCAAGTATTGAGATCCATAATGGTGATGCAAACCAAGAAAAACAAAATAGTGATACAACTAACTCAATTCAAAACACAGAAAGCAATACAATGAACAATGGACATTTAAATAGAAAAGTAGAACATGTTGGCAAGAAAGGTAAGAGAGGGTTTTTGAAAGGAAAGTTATCAAAAAAGAAATGAACACAAATTATACAGATAAAAGTTCTGTGTTTATTGAATAATTTCACAGTGATTTTAATATGTATGACTGACTTGTTGTTTTGTTCAATATTGTACTTTATTGATATTTAGAAACTCTCCATTATTTGATATGCTAACAAATAAGCTATTATCATGGGCTTGTTTTCTGTATGCTTGCAGTTTAATGCAGTTGTTAATGCTTCAGCTTTTCCAGAACTAACAGTGAAGCTGAAATGTTGCAGAGTTGTCTAAGGCATTGCTTCAAGGTCACTTAAGTCTCCCCACTGAGATTCTGGGTTTGAGCCCAGCTCGGTCCAAAATTCTTTATTTGAGAAGGTTTGTAAGTAACTTGCTGAAGTTTGGTGATTCCACTCAGATTCTAGGGAGCCGTAATAATATATATTCTGTAATGTGTTGTAAGTAGAGTTAATACTTCATTCGAAAAAAATGTAAAGGATTTATTGTACCTGAGGTTTTGATATGTCAATCTTTTGTGTCGAATTTAATTTGTTGATTGTTAAAACATTTAAAGGTAAATCTTTTAATTTTAAGATATTTTTAAAACTGAATAAACCTTTTATTTTTGTAAGTTTGATAAATATAGGGCTTAAGCTTTGATCACCATGTACAGTTATTTTTCTCAAAAACAAATGTTTAGTCATATTATATAGAAGAAATTCTGCAACAGGAAGTTAGATTTGATTGGCTAAGAGAAACACACTTCTAATAATGGTATATGTTTTCAAATAAAGAAATGTTTTATTTTGCGCTCACATAAAAACAGAACAAAATGAATAACTACAGAAACAGTTTTGCTGAAACTAAAGCAATATTGGGATCAATGGCCCCCTCAAAATAGTTTGTATTTTTCAACCAATTAAAGGTTCTTCCTGGTTGACTGAGTTGGTAGCGCATTTAACTATCAATCTAGAGAACATGATTTCAAATTCCCACCCTGCCACTATCTCCATGATGATTGATATACATTTTGTCTCATTATCATTCATCTCTCACCGCTGATTCAAGTGGGAAAGTTATCAGTTACTTGCCGAGATGGGTGTGCTCAAGTACTGGTTAAATTCCAGGATCCCAGGAAATAGAGGTTAGGTAATCTGACCATCTGTTACCCCTCAATGCCTTAAAATGATGCTGAATATTTAAACTAATATTCAACCACTTTGAGGCTTTATCAGAATCCTGATACAAATATTTTTAAAGAAGAATGTGTCCAGACATTTGTGTTTTAGAAAAGCAATTGTTAAAGATGACTAATTCAGAGTGAGTTTAGAAACAAAGTTTTAAGTGTGTATGTGTGCATTCTTTTATTTTGGAATCATATTTCAACTCAGTTTTTACATGTATTTCAAAAGATTATAATTGTTAAATGTATTGAATACAAATGTAATATATAATCACATGACAAGTTTTTAAGTATCATATTTATTTGTTAAAGAAACTTATGTATATGGTATATTTACTCTATTTTGTTACCTGATATGAATCTTTAAAATTGTAGAGCATTGTTTGTATCGGTCATTTTGTGACCCAAGTCTTTTTGAATGTCATTTATGGGCTCTTCTATTCATCTGTAGGGGCCATTTTATCATTATTTAGAAAAGGTGTAATTTTTTTTTTAATAACTTAAGAGCCAAAGTATTGATACCTGGGGTTGTATTCACCAGCCATTCTTGAGAATATTCTTAGACTTGGGCTTGAAAATTCAAATTTCAACCTTAGATATTGCGTTGACCATGACAGATAGAATAAATGTGAGAGTTTATTTAGCTATATATACAAGCTTTCAAATTTTGGACTTGTAAAATGGTCATTAAGTGTGCTTTTAAAATTCTTTCTTGAGCTTAAGTCTAAGAATTTTCTTAAGAAAGGTTGGTGAATACAGCCCCTGATCATAGTTACAAACTGATACATTATTATTGTATCATTTAATGAAACATCAAGCTAGGAGATGAAAATAGTTTCAATTTATTGTTAACTTTAGTTGTTAAAGATGATTGCAATTTAATTATGTTAAGGCAGTTTCAATTTAGATAATGTTAATTTCAATTTAATTATGTAAAGTTTGTTTCAATTTAAATCTGTAAAAAACATTTCATTCTAATTATGAAAAGTTTGTTTCAATTCAGTTATCTAAAGACAGTTTAAATATAATTGTTCATAGATTATTTGAATTAAACTATGTAAGAATTGTTTCATTTTACTTATGTAAAGGTCAGTTTAGTTATGTAAATATAGTTTCATTATAATTGTATTTTTACGTAATAAAGAACCTGATTATAATGGAGAACAGACTGTTTTAAGAGACCGTCTAAAGGGAATTAGGTTTTATCTGTTTTCTTCCGTTTTATTGTGATACAACTACTTACACACTTTATTTACATGGTGATATTATTTTTTTATCTATCAGCAATTTGCACAGCCAATCAAATCTTCTTACTTTAAAATTTGAAAGGCTTCCATTAAAACAAAAAAATTGGGTGTTTTAGGGAAAACACTTTTAAAATAATCATCTACTTTAAACAATTTCTAAATAGAACAGAAAGCTAATGGCTTTTGTAAATTGTTTTATCACTTTGATTGATAAGAAAAATGAAACATAGGTATTAAAAGGATGAAACTCATAATTTTACTAAATTTAGAAAAATTGTTATTATGAATGTTGTCTCCTGGGAAATGGGTTGACCTACTTTTCTGAAACATTCTGTTAAGGTTGCCGGTTTGAGACCAACATGGTTTAAAGATTTTAAATAGAAAAGTTTGCCTGTTATAGACCATGATTTTACACTGATTTATAAATGTAATCAGTGCATTATATTATTATATCCATTAACAGGTATTAATGGTTGACTTTTTTTGTGTAGTTTAACAGGCACATAGTACATAGTTCAAATAAACCAAACACACATTGGTATATTCATTTGTTGAACAGAAAGACAGGAAATAATTTATGGTGGGGGACCGATTGTAAAATTTTATCCAGGCCTGTTTTAGTATTTAATGGTTTTGACCTTCTAAAACTTTGTTTTATATCAACGCTTGAGAAATTTCAATAATTATTTGCAATTTCATGTTATTTGATCTTTTTGATATAAGTAGTTATCTGAAAAGTTATATTTCCATGGTGCTTTTATATATTATAGTTGTACATAAATTGAGTATATATGCCTTAGAATGAAAGAAGAAATAGATGTTACACTATTACAATATCAATCATTAAAAATATTGATTATTTTATTATTGTTCTTGATGGAGTATATATTTTGAAGTTTTCTTTTACTTTCAAATTTGTTTTTTATGTTTAAATTTTGAGGGGAGAGGGGGAATGTAGTGTTTGTTTTTATTTCCTTGTATTTGTTCATTTTAAGTAGAATTTATTTAAGAGAAATGATTTGATTGGAAATGATTTTGTAAGGATGTGGAGTCAGTCATTCCTGTTATTGGAACTGATGTGGAGTCTGTCATTCCTGTTATTGGAACTGATGTGGAGTCTGTCATTCCTGTTATTGGAACTGAATTTCTGTTGCAATTAATTCCTTTTTTAAATGTGTAAGAATGTTTAAAATAAATCCATTTCTGACATCAAAATTCATTATGTATGTTCCTTTGTTGATCTCTAATTTTCTTTAAACATTCCAAGATGGACGACATGATGATATGAAGTCCGAATTGAGAAACGATTAGTAAAGAATAATTAAAAAAAATCTAATTTTTTTTTATCCTTTCGGTGTTTCAGTAGTAGAGAGTGCTTCCTCGAGTGATATTTTTTCCAGATTTGAGATAGTTGACTTTGTCACGATAACTGAGTAAAGCGGAATAGTATTGTAGTGGATACCATGTTGGCCACTCATGCTAGAGGTTGTGGGTTCAATCCCCAGCTCAACCCAAAGTCTCTCATAAAACAATACTCAGTATTGGTTCTACCCAGGAAGTGGACTCAAAAGTGGATGAAATAAGCTTTAAGCTGTCTTCCCAATAAAGTTAAAATGATTTCTTATATGCTAAACTAAATGATTCCAAATGACATTTTTTGCCAAAACTAGACAAAAACATTTCAATAACATTGCTGAAAGTTCCGGTTTTTATCTCCACTTTTTTTTCTGCATTGGTGTCCATTTTGCGGAATTTAAATTTAAACAAATGATTTAAAAGGACAACTGTTTATTATTTTGACTATTTTTTCATAAAATAATGATGAGAAATAAAACAGCTTTTGTTGGTAATGGTAATATTATACTTGTTGTAGTTAAGTTGTTGTCATGGTGATATATTTTATGAAAATATTTAATGCAGTTTTATTACATTTGCCTTTTTATTGGTTGTTCATACATTCTGATTGTATGAATAGTTTATTGCTTGAGTGCATTCTTATAGACACCACATTCGTTTAGCTAACCAATAAACTATTACATATATAAACATTGATATGTTTTTTGTCGTTCTCTACATTTGCAATTTTGAACAAAATCATGATTTGTATCTTGTTTCTTTTTAACCTCAGTTTCATTGAAAACATTTATTTTATTATAAAGTCCCACGTAAACACACACACGCACTGCTTAATAAGTTTTGTGTCTGGGTTTCTATCTTTCTTTCTTTTCTTTTGTGCATATTGTTATTCCAAGGCTTAGTTCATATCTTTATGACTTCTACATTATGTGTATTTGTCATTGGTTGTCTTTCTACTTTATACATCTTTATGTGTGTTTTCCTACTTGTACCATATATGTAATTATATCTGTATTCCTGCTTGTCTATTTACTTGAGTGAATATGTCTGTCTGTGTGAATATATATCTCTGCTTGTCTTTTTATTTATGTGGACACAACTTTCTGTGTCTTACTATTTATGTACTTATGTTCATCTACTTACATAGACCCGTCTTTCTTCTTATATTTCATATTTCTACTTAAATGTTCAAATGTCTTTGTTTTTCTTGTTTTTGGGAATATTTTGACTTCTTTCTATTTGTCTTTTCACCTTTACTGATCTGTCTATTTATGTGAACATGTCTTTCTGTTTGTCCTTCTGCTTATATGCAATTGATGTACTTGATCTTCTGTTTGTGTTTCTTTTTTAACTTGCATCTTTATTTCTTCCTCTTTTCTGACTTGCCAACTTTTAACCCTTTACTTCATATAGACGCCTTTGGACGCCTCTAATATAAACAGCTTTTGACACCTAATATAGAAGGCTTTTGAATGATTGGGTGAATTATGTTTATATTAACTGACAGAGTGGAAAATGAGCAATCTGAACTCTTCCTGCACTGTTTTTAAAGGACTTCTCTGATTGGTGCGGGAAAACGCGTGTCTATGGAGTAAAGGGTTAAGTGTACACATTTCAAACTGATTTAGCAATCAAAGATACTCACTTCTGTCAAGGTCAGCCTCAGATTGACAAAACAACAAATTCTGAGCTTCTGATTAATCACAGTAAACCGGCTTCATTAAAACCACCATATCAGAGTGACTTCAGATTATCTGTTTTCTTAAAATTTAACTTGAAATTAGTATTACAAGAATGAATGGGGTTTTACGGCATACCAATACATTATAGGTTATTTGACCACAACAGGAAGGAAGATTCCAAATTCACTCTACATTTTAAAAAACATCAACAAATGAATATGCAGAATGAACCTAGAACCTTGATACCTGCAGAACTGCAGAGTTTCAGCAAATTCTATTGTATTACTCAAATTGTCGCTTCTTACGACATGCATGAGTCACAGTGATCCTATTTTTGCCATCACTCATATGTCTCCCTGGAGCCACGAGGGTTGTTAATTTAACCACAAAAATGAACAAGACAAATAATGATAAAATGAACATGCCACCCATTCAGAGGATTCCTACCCGTCTGCAGAGATCAACAGTGATTCAATTCTTAGCTGGAACCACACAGGCTACCTTGAAATTAGTTAAGAAGCTTGTTCAAATGGGTCGGATTAATTTGAAATTGGTTAGATTTTGATATTGATCATTTAAAAGAATGGAAATCAATTTTATACTAGGTAAAGGGTCCTCCATGGCTGAGTGGTCTGAGGCTCCGTCTCAAGATTACTTACCTCTCACTGATAAGGTCGTAGGTTCGAGTCCCACTCACTCCAAAAACTTTATGTGAGAAAATTTGCCAGTTACTTGCGGAAGGACAATGGTTCTACTCAGATTCATCCTGAGATCTTCCTCCACTAATAAAACTGGATATGCCATATAACCTGAAATGTATTGCAAATGGTGTTAAACCCAGTTAAAAAATTCGTAATTATATTTGATATATAGGCCAACTTTTGATTACACAGATTATGTTAGATTGAGATAAAAAAAAGGTTTGATCGAGGTGTTACACACCATTTTCATCTCATTATACAGATTATAGACTTCAGACTTTTTAGACTTTAATAGTTTATTTGAATGTCGCATAATATATTATGGTAACCAGTTTAATTTGAAGACATCAGACTTATGAACATGGAGTTTAGTAGTACCAAAGTCATTCTGCAAGTAACTAGCACAATTTCTCACTTTAACTTTCTGGACTGAGCTGTACTCAAACCCATATTATTGAGACAGCGCTGTAGACCACTTGGCCAGGAAATATGCATATTCAGATAAGAGTCACCAAAACTTACATTGAACAAAATACTAAAACCTACTTATATTTATATTTTTTATGCAAATTCTTTATGAAACAATAAAACAATCTGGAATATTATGTAAGTGCATAATTATGTGAATAAACCAATCAAGATCCTTCAGACAATTTAGTCAAATACTCCCAACTTGAAGAATGTTTGTTCAAGTTACCACTGTTTAGCTATCAGGGCATGTTTATAAGCAGACAGAACAATACATTTAAATAAATCAATTCTGTCTGCACATTTGTAAACATCAATACCATCTTATTCTTTCCTCTGAATGAGGTTTAATGCCATGTTCAGCACATTACCGGTTGCCGGTACATAATTATAATCTGAGCAGAACCTGTGACTCCTTCCATATTAGTAACTGGGCAACGATTCTCACAATTTTTTGTGTCCAAGCCAGGCTCAAACCCACGACCTATGTGGTAATACCGGTAGGTAAATGATGTTAAGATGACAGCACCTTTAACCACTTGGCCCGCAGGACTCCAATAATGATTTAAAGGAAATGTAAAACAACTTTCATTCAGTACTAGTTTGTGTTCTAAGTGTTCTTATATAACTTGAGACACTCTGTAACAGGGGAGGACAAGCCGCATTTGTTGTATTACAGTTCATACATAGATCAAGTTTTATTCAGAACATGACAAAAGGCAGACTGGCAACAATAGTAACAATCCCAGTAGCAGGTTAATGACTAGAACTGTGAATGTTTTGTACACACTGACTGCGCACCCAGAGGCAGGTCTGGTGATGAACAAGGTGACGTTGTACTGTGGCTTTTAATGGCAAACATAAATTATATATATATTAATGTTGTTTCAGAAGAGAAGAAGGGATAAAATAAAACCATTAGTAGGATATTAAGTTGAAATTGCATTGAAATTGTACTTACACACAAGGGGCGTTGATTAACTTGTTAGTTTGGGTTATGATAATATTCATTGTCTATAAAGTTTGATAGAAATTGACAAAGAAATTATGTAACAAAAAAAAAGTTTTAATTTAGAAGACTCAAACCATGAAATGTTTTCGTTTTTTTTCTCTCCCATGTGTGTATTAACGGTCAAAGCGGACACGGCGACACATATCATTCCGCGGAATTCTTTTTCTTATAATGATGTAGCTCTTTATAACGTTATTCATAACTTCAAATCTTACATTTGAAGAGTCTGTCATCTAATGACTGTTAAACCCGTTTGAAACAATCTTACTTAATTATGTTTAATCTTCTGTAACATTAAAATTCTAGAGCGATTAACATGACCTTTGGACAATGCTTGGTCTCAGTAGTTAAGCTGATCTCTCCATGCGCGCTGGTCCTTGGGTGCACTGTATTGTTATATACAGTTATAAGTCCTGTTTAATCTTTCATCCTCCATTTTATGGGAATGGATATTGTTATACAAACTGACCACAAATTACAGTCAACCATTTTTATAGTCTTTGATGAGAATGGTTTTAGTTTATTTGGTGCATAGTTCATCTGTTTTTGGTTTTTTTAGATCCAACCTGTCTGCTGTTGTCTTCACATATATATTTTGTAATTATTGGGTTGAAAATTTTTGTTCATTGCATAACTCTAATGTGTATTTTTACAAATTAATGTCCCTTTTCATTTTTGTTTGTATGTAAACGTAGTATTTAAGCTCATTTTTGCACTTCTTTGAACTATATTTTAGATTTGAAGGGCTTGGTGGTGTGGTTAGGTGCTGACCTCACATTCTGAAAGTTGGGGGGTTGAGCTCCTTTTGGGCAAGAATTAAATTTCCACTTGTGAACTTACGTATTGGTTTCTGCACTGGAAGGTAGCTCACAAGTGATTTAGCACTAGAAACTTGTTTGAAACTTTAAGTGAACTCACAATTGTAGTGTAGTGTGATTTGAACGTGTGCAAGGAATCTGCCCAAATTACCTACCAGGTATTTAGTATAATCACAAAGGATTAGTGTCCATTTCTTAATCTCATCTCTGGCAACAAAGTCATTTTTAGCGTGTTTTCAAAACACTAGTAGACATTTTGTTGAATAATCAAACTCAAATGCAATCTGCTGGCTTGTATTGGATGAATTCGTGTACCAATTGCAAGATTATAAGGAAAGGCAGTAAACGTACATGGCTTGAGGAACGTGTGCCTTTATTCTATAGCTTGATGGCCACAGTGAGATCCTGTCATTGCTGCACTCATCATAAGCCCTGACTGCTTATCTTTGCTATATCTAACTGGGTTCTGTTCCTGCTAGCTCAGGCAGCCAGCGTCTATCAATCCAGGGGTAGTGAGTTTGAATTCCTGCCCAGCCATATACAACATTGTCATTCGTCTCTCACTGCTGATTCAAGTTTGAAAGTTATTAGTTACTTGCGTAGATGGATATGTTTGAGTTTTGCTTAACCTTCCAGGATCCCAGGAAAGAGGGTAAGGTTAACCAACGACTCTTAACCCTCGTTGGCATAAAAATGATGCTATATATTCAAACAAACAAATTTTTTTTGACATGCAACTGAAGAAAACCTGTTCAAAGGAAAAAAAATAGTTTGTCCTTAATATGTTTTTTTTAGTACAATAACATTGATTTAAATAATAGTTAAGGCTTTCAATGAACCAGACTTGCTAAGAATTGATTGTTTCAAAGTAGAGAACAAATCACCACATTGAAATGCTTTTAAGTGAAGTTTCATGCTTCATGGAAATATCAAAACTTACTTTAAATTCTTTATATCTACAGTCACTGAGTGCTTTATTGATGTTAAATAATTTATTTTAGATAATTATCTCAACAAAATAAAGTGCTCAGTTATCCATTACAATAACATAAAGTTTTGCATGGACGCAGATCTGCAACAAATTTTTTTTTTTTTGGTGAACGTAATTTTTATCGAGTTTCCTTTTCCTTATATCTGTCTTTCGTTTGATTGGATGATCAGGTTGCACCAGTCTGAAAAAACATAAAACTTGTGATTGATGAGACTCAGACCTTGCTGTGAACTATGTAGATTGAATGATTGAATTGATTGATTGTTTGAATATTTGACGGTTTTTTAATGCCATTGATGGCAAACAGACGATCATTTCACCTAACCACTCTTTCCTTGGATTGTGGAAGGTTAACCAGTACTCAGGCACACTCATTTCTGCAAGTCACTAGTAACTTTCCCACTTGAACCAGTGATTGGAGACAATTGACAACATGTTGTATATCAATCATAACAGAGACTGTAAGCAGGCCAAAATACTAATTCAGGACCCCTGGATTAAAAGTTAGATGTGTTTCCGATTGATCTAACCAGGCCCAGCTTAAACTTTGGTAAATAAATTCTAGCTAGAAAATATAAAGAAAGGAACTGATTGAGATTTTGTGAACGTGAGTGTATTCATGCAAAATTTGGGGAAATCTCATTTTTGGAACACAAATCAAAACTGTTACTTTGCACAGTGAAATTCTCTTCAAAAGGAGACCATTCCCAGTAAATTGGATTTAACCCTTTACTCCATAGAAACCGTGTTTTCCCACAACAATCACAGAAGGCTTTTGAAAACAGTGCAGGAAGAGTTCAGATTGCTCGTAACAAGCAATCTGAACACTTCCTGCACTGTTTTCCACTCTGTTAGTTAATATAAACATAATTCACCAAATAATTCAAATGCCTTCTATATTAGAGGTGTCCAAAGGCATCTATATTAGGTGTCCAAAGGCATCTGTATTAGGTGTCCAAAGGTGTCTATATTAGGTGTCCAAAGGCGTCTATAGTAGGTGTCCAAAGGCATCTATATTAGATGTCCAAAGGCATCTATAGTAGGTGTCCAAAGGCATCTATATTAGGTGTCCAAAGGCATCTATATTAGGTGTCCAAAAGCATCTATATTAGGTATCCAAAGGTGTCTATATTAGGTGTCCAAAGGAATCTATATTATGTGTCTAAAAGCATCTATATTAGGTGTCCAAATGCATCTATATTAGGTGTCCAAAGGCGTCTATATTAGAAGTGTCCAAAGGCGTCTATATTAGGTGTCCAAAGGCATCTATATGAAGTAAAGGGTTAAACTAATTGAATTTTTATGGTTACAAATTTAGTATATTGCAACTAAAAAACAACTAAATTAGTTGGAATTGTACTTTTAATTCAAGATCATTTTGCATTATCAAAACATTTTAAGACATTTTAGGTTACATACAATTTACATTTTATCTATAGATAAGAAATCACATGCCTGTGAATTTTTAATGATTAATTTGCCAAGTAATCAATCCCTCCTATGCTATTTTGTCAACATTTAGCTGGGGAGATTCAAGTTTCCTATCCTTTAATTCAAAATTGATATGATGACACAATCTGTGTAGGTGTCATTGGTTAAACATTAAATAGAACAACTCTTGTAAAACTATTTCCATTTCTAACAGTTAGACAAGACACATTCAAGTCTGTTTTTTTTTTAGCAGATTCCTTTTCTTGAACAGTTATATTGTTTCAGTATGGCCACTGTTTCTAAATATAGATACATATAAAATAATGAAAAATCTCCAAATAACATCTCCGGTTAAACATTTTAAAGCGTAATTATTTTGGTGTTTAATTCCTGCTTTTCTTGTTTATTCTGCTGTGGCAAGCGCAATATATCTTACCATAATGTGGTCTCCTAGTTTCCTTGAAGCTATTTGGCTAATTGTATACAGTTGCACATTGTGCCATAAGTCTCAATTTCAAATATCTTTTATTCATATCACAATAGTGTCTGGTTGAGTCAATATTCTATTCTAAGCACTGCGACCTTGGAGTATGATGCCGCAGACACATGGTTACATGATGTCCTATCTGATCACTTGTACTTAACATGGGTCATCCAGTCCTAGAACTATCCTCCAAACACCAAGGGAGGAAGCTTTTAGTACCATCTTCAAAATAATTTGTTTAAACAAGTCACGGCAAAGTCAACATGATTACTTACATAAAAGAGGACACTTACAAATAATGGTTTTACTTTCACCATAAAATTTATAAAGATTTTTGTTATTATTTTTTTCCAGAATATGTCAGACAATCTGAGATCAAGATTGAAGAACAGCCATTGGCTACCAGAAAAGTGGGGTCTTCAGGTGCTGGTAGTCATGGTAACAAACCCTCCTTGTCTGGTAGTCAAGGTTACCAAGCAGAATTCAATGAAGATGGTGAAGAGTTGGTGAAGCAGACGAGGGTGAACATGATGGACTGGGACCCTGTATGTAATATAACTGCAGTCTATAATAATTGTCTTCGTCATCTGCAACACTTCTTTTCTAAAAGAAAAACGTCTTGACAAGTGTTTTAACCTGGTCAGATCTGAATGGCTGAAACAAATAAACTTTAGCAATAATAACATTTTGATAAAAAAAAAAAATTCTGATGTTATTGTAGTTATCTACGCCGTTTTTATGCCATTATGGCTAACATATAGTCAGTTAACATAACCGCTCTTTTATGGGATCCTGGAAGGTTAACCAGTTCTGGAGCACATGCATCTCCATAAGTAACTGACAACTTACTTGAATCAGAGGTGAGAGACAAATGGCAATGAGACGCAATGTTTTATATTAATCATCATGGAGACAGTAGCTGGCAGAGGATTTGAACTCGACCCCTGGATTGATAGTTATGAGCGCTATCAACTGATCTTACTGGGCCTGGTAAATATTTTCAGCTAATATGAATAGTGAGAATAGATAAACGCAAACTGCTCTCTACTGCCGATGGTCATGAGCATGATTTGCATGATTCCTTTTAACGTCAGCGTTGAATGATCTAAAGTAAAGTGGAGATGCCCTATACAGATGTTGTTGTTGTATGTTGTGTAGCGTCGCTTTCAACAATTTTTCAGTCATATCGCGACGGTGTCTACTTGAGACAGTATTCTGAGCACTGTCACACTGGAGTATCATGCCGCAGACACATGATATGATTTCCCACCCCGTCATATTATACTGACATTGGGCCGACCAGACCTAGAACTGTTCTCTAAATGCTGAGCGCCAAGCAAGGAAGCTTCTAGTACCATTTTTAAAGTCTTTGGTATGACCAAGTCGGGGATCGAACCCATGACCTTCCGCATGTGAGGCAGACGCTCTACCACTAGACCATGCCGCAGTCTCCCTATACAGAAAGTTGTAAAAAGTTAGTAAACCTGTCATATTGTTTGTCTAGGTGTGGAATTAACTTTGAAAGTGACACATTATTTTGTTGCTCAATCTAGGTAAGAAAATTGTTAACATCTGTAACTCCATATATGCATCAATTTTTCAAAGATGCACAGAACTGTCTGATTATTGAGCTGTCATTTTTATGCTCCCTGAAAGGCGAGCATATAGTTGTTGATTTGGTCCATACCTACATGCATCTGCACACACAAATGGTAGTTAAGTGGTAGTAATTTCTTTTGATGGTTGAAAAACGGTTTTAAAAAATCCTTTCCTGGTATGCAAGAAACATATGTCCCATTTAGCAGTAAACTGTTTTCTTATTCCCCATGCATGCTGGTTATAACGGCATTGAACCAGGTCATTGTAATTCAAGTTTGTGATAGCTTTACTTTTCATTGATTTAATTGATTTTTGGAAGACAGTCTTATATGTTTATAATAAAATGTTCTTTTTTAGGCAAAACTGTTAGCTGAGCTGTACAAGGTCACCATGATGCCAGATGTAAGTTGTTATGATGGATTTAATTTTACACAAAAAACTTATCAAAACCTGAGCGTAATCATTTTTTTCCCTTGTAGATCAACAACTTGAGTCATACCCAACTAGTTAAATGAGTAATATTCACAGTATTGTCTGTTCCTGTAATTTAACATCTCACTACACAGTTATGCCCCCTTTTTTCCCACAGTAGCAAGATTCTTACACTTAAAATAAAGGCTATGTACTTTGGTTATGAAATATTTTGAAAATGGTTCAACGGGGTTGTGATTTCTTGCTGCAGCTGAGTAGAGCAAAAGTTGGCATAGCATATACTGCAATAAGACATCACTGGTGTTAAAAAAGTGACTTTTATAGGATTTCAGCATATGCATGTAATTATGAGCATTTGAAGTCTTCTTTTTTCAAAAAAGCTCAGTGTTCACATGTTTGTAGCACACTGTTTGATTGCGTTAAAATTTAAGGGAGTGGGATCGAAGGGGGTGGGGGAAATAAAAAAAATGTGTATACATGTATAAGTAATATAAATATATAAAATATGGCTATTATTTTTTGCCATATTCAGAATATCCAGGACATATCACACAAGTTTATTGGCATGGAAGGCCTGATGGAGAAGCTGCCAATGAACAAGAAGAAGGCCACATTACTGAAGACATGGAAGAGAAGATTCTTCAAGGCCAAGGATGGATGGCTGCATTACTATGAGGTAAGCCTGGTTAGCTCAGTGGGTAGCACATCAGACTTTCAATCGAGGAGTCATGAATTTGAATCCCTGCCTGACCAAAGTCTCCATGATGATTGATATACAACATTTTGTTCATTGTCATCCTCTCTCTGACGCCACAACTGATTCAAGTGGGAAAGTTATCAGTTAACTTACTGTCACGGATAGATGTGCTTGGGTACTGGTTAACCTTCTAGGATCATTGGAAAGAGTGGTTAGGTTAACTGATCATCTGCTAGCCTTTGATGGTGTAAAATAACACTGAATATTCAAACAAAGTATTTGATAACATTGTTATGTTGGAATTTTTCCAAACTTGAAAACAAAACTTTCAAATATTCTAAAATTTAATTTAAGGAACTGATATGAGAATTGTTGAAGATTTATTCACTTCTAAGGATGATAGACTTGTAAATTTAGCAGCAGTAAAAACACTTACACTCACCTAAAACCAATCTGCTTGGAAAAATAATTTGCATGATATGGATAGAATGATGAGGGAAAATGCAGAAGTAGAGTAAGTAATTGTAGTCTTTTGTAACCCAAGTGCCTTTCATTTCAGACAAACAGCAGAGATAAGCCAAGTGACAGTTTACAACTGATGGGAGGGAAAGTGGAAGAGCTGGGCCCGAGGGTATTGGGCGTGGATGATGGGGTGAGTCTCACCAGTGTTATTGATGGATGTAACGTTTGATTTTGGTCTTGTCGATAAGCAATATTAGCAGACGATATATTACAGCTCAGAAAAATTCATGTCATATTTCTTAATTTTTGCACTATTCTTAGTTTAAGCAGTACTGGTATTGATAAATTGAATACAAAGAAAACCTGAATTGAGCACATCACACAATGATTGACATTGTAATCGATCAGGTTGTTGGTGCTTGATAAAAGTTTCAGACAGGGATTATAAATTCATTATATAGCATTGATGAAACAAATTACACAATATCAGCTCCATTGTGAGGTCAGTTGAAATCAATGAAACAATCTGCAAGTGTTTCACCTGTGTTGTTTATATTGGCGATGCGAGAGTTTGGAGAGAATGTGGTGTCCTGTGGATGGCAGGTTAACCAAACAGAATGGCAGAAGATGAGCACAGAATAATACCTGTATTCTAACCATTACTTTTGTTTGTTTGAGAGTTACCTTTATAATGACCTTGCTAACAAAATGTTGGATATTTGGTTTCAATGTCTGCACTACCAAAATTAACACGTAAGATTGTTTATTTAAACTAAACACAAATATTTCAAAATACAATGTGTTTTTGAAATGTGTAGTAAATCTAGACTATAGATATGGTACATGTTTTCATGTCCTTTTTAAAGATAAACCTTTATTGGTTAGGTGTTTATATCCATCTTTAATGATAAAAATCAAGAATATAAGTAATGGTCCCATATGTGATTTCTGTTTATGTTTAATTACCAGTACAATTTGTTAACAAGCTGTAAAATAAGATGTTTTCATATTTTAGAGAGGGAAATACCTGATGGTTCGCGTCCCAACAGATAACGAGTATGGTCAGTGGAAGGTGGCGCTCGAATCGCAAACAGCAGATAATGTCAAGGCCACGTATGTTAGACCGGCACCAGCCTCGACACCTCATCCGAAAAAGGTTGACCTAGTTCAAACTTACATATTTTAACACTGATTGTGAAACAAATTCTTACAATGATTACAAATCTTGCTCATTGTCTTCTTTAGTAGAATCTGTTCTACGTATATTATGCAGATAAAATGTCTTTATCAAGAACACAACATATGGCCATGGTTGGAGATTGCACTAAGGAACCTTATGATCCGGGGTCCAATGCTCTACAGGGTTTGAAATTTCTTATAAAAGCTACTCATCCTCCCTTTCCAATATTTTTTATTGAATGCCTAAAATCAAAGAAATATTAAGGTCAGTTTGTTAAATCCTACTTGTCCTGACAAAATGTCCACTAGTCATGGCGAGTGGACAAGTAGAATATTCCAGCCCTGGCCTACCCCCAGACCTAATGATCCATATAATGGTGGTTTAGTGTACAATGTATTAGTACTGTCAATATCAAACTGTGTTTGATTTTTAAAGAATTCCCTATACTGCAATGTCATGTACATACCTCCAACCTTACTGTAAGATATTGGACACGTTTAAGAATAAATGCAGTAGGTATTTCGGCATAGTCCTTGGATTATTAAACACAGTTACTCACCCAGAAAATAGTCAGAGAAACATCAGAAACTGATATATGCTGAGGGAAGCCCTACCATAGTTTTCTTGCATACCAGATACGGATATCTGCATTTTTACTGGGGTTAGATATTTCTATCTCACCCTAGGGCCGAGATAAGATTCTCGTGCTGTGACATCAGAACCAACTAGATGACGTAACGTATAAAATAAATGACGTAAATAATATGATTAAACGTCTTCAAAGCTATCATTGTAAAATCTATAATGATAAATAAGTTAAAATGAATATTCAATGTGTTTTGTATGCAAGAAAAAGAATCATTCATGGCTTTTTTAGTTCGGATAGAAAATTTCGTCCCTTGTTCCCGCAAAAACAGTTATCCCTTGGGACAGAATTTTCTATCGGAACCTCAAACCCATGTGATTCTTATAATCATAAACACTAAACACTATCTCAGTGGTGAGATGGTAGTGAAGCACATATACACATGTTTACTGGTTCTCTGTGGTTAAGGGTACGCATTGCATTTGGAATGTTGTGGGTTCAATCCCCGGCCAGATCAAAACCAAAGTCTTGAAAAATTGTACTAGAACCTTTCTCACTTTGCACTCAACATTTAGAGGGTAGTTGGCCCTTGTATATAATTAGTAAAAAACATAACTAAATATTTGATAATTAAACAAGCATATGATTGATGTATATGTACATATAATTATTATATTGGCATGGCAATATTTTTAAACTACAACACCATGTGTTGTTACATGATTGCTTGATGTGGGTGTATATTTTGTCGTCTGCTCTTTCAGAAAGTAGTCATCGTTGATATTGGCAGTAGTGCAATAAGAGCGGGAATTCTTGGCGAGAGACGTAAGTAACTGATTTTTGATTCCCTCCTATAATAAATCTCCACAAATGGTATTATTATAAAATTTCCCGAATTAAGAAATTTACCTTAACCGTGATGTCAGGAATGTTTGAATAAAGGGAGGTAAATGTTACAAAATCTTACTTTTGTCCCCCCAACTATATGCATGATCATGCAAGACCCCTCTCATATAATTATATTGAAATTAATAAAATGCTGTAAAACTCCTTTTGTATTTTAACTCTTGAACATCATACATATGTATTACTGGTTCATTTCATATAATTTGTGTTACTGTTTTGTTTCTTGTTTCATATTATTTGTATTACAGTTTTGTTTCCTAATCATAATGTTTTGCTGTCCATATGTTTTAAAGTACACTATCAATCATTTAAAACATATACAATTAGTAAATATGCTTTGCTATTACATTATATAATTGGTAAATAAGCTGGCTATTACATGATAAACTGGTATATATCCTTTCTGTTGTATTAAAGTCTTGTTTGTTTATATTGATGTCAACAAAAGGGAGATAAGTCTTATATATACCTGTATACTTTTTGCTTTCCTATCAAACACAACTTAACTGACCAGCTCGTGCTCCATTACGACCTCAGGGTTCTCTTTCCTTGGCTCTGTGAATGAGAGAGGTAACCATGGTTACCAATTCTGTCTGCTGGGTTGATGATGTTATAATAAACTGTAATAAGGGCATGATGGACGTGATTTGTATAGTATAATGCTATGAAGCTTTTTATCTTAATTGTTATAAAATAAGTCTTGTTTATACAGTAGAACTTCGATAGCTCGAACCCGACGGGACTGGACCAATTAATTCAAATTAAGGGTTGTTCAAGCCAAACATCATATCAAACATGTACATGTATATACATTGAAATAGGATGTCGACCAGGACCAGATAAATGGTTCGAGCTATATATAGTGTTCCAGTCATCCGTGTCCGAGCCAACAAAGTTCTGCTGTATTGGATAGAATCTCATAGCTTTTATACACATCTTTACTTCTTTAAAACACTTCTTTTTTACATCATACTCATAGAAATTCCCTGTTAGGCACATAGAAGAATTGTGGCCAAATAGGAATGTCATTGACTTGCAAAACCAGAAACTGCTGATCGCCATAATACTTGTCTTCTGTATCCACAGCCACACTTCCACATGTGTTCTTCCCAAGCACGGCAGCAGTGAACAAAAAGACAGGGGAGATAATCGTGGGAGCTGATGCTTTCCGACCCGATGTGAGACGGACGTCGAATATTGTGTATCCCATAAGACCTACCAACAAAGTAGACAAGGTAATATCCCTATGTCCTCCTACAGAGGAAGGTTGTTGTTTCTGTGGTGTTGACTTGGTTACTGTTGTGCAGCATGGCATGCCATTGTATACAAGTGAATTGTCAATTTGTTTGAGAATATGTTACAGATTTGAATAATTTTGAAAACATATGCCTATTAAATACAGGTTTTGATGAAAAGCTTATGAAAAAGTAAAAATCTAAAATAGATTTAATGAAAATATACTTAATATCATGAATATATGATTAGATAATTAGAAATGACCATTTCATAATTTGTATGCATCGTCTGTATCACCTGAGAGGTGTCCAATGTGGCCTAGTTGTCTAAGACACTCTTTCAAGATCACTAATCTCTCACTGCTAAGGTTGTAGGTTCGAGTCCTTCCCTCACCGAAAACTATGTGGGAAAGTTTGCCGTAACTTGCGGAAAGATGGTAGTTCTACTCAGATTCATTGCGAGGTCTTCCTCCACCAATACAACTGTATATGACATAACATTTGAATCTGTGATGAGGCTTGAATGATGATGATGTTTAATGTTGTATATCAATCATCACAGCGACTATGGCTGGGCAGGGATTTGAACTTATGACCCCTGGATTGATAGCCGACTAGTTTAACGGGGCCCGGCAGAAAGTACACTCTGACAGTGCCTTATATGGGCATGGTAACATCTGTCCTGTGTTAAGGGAGAACGAAATCCTATTCATTTTGAAGATATTACTTATTCTTTATTAATCAATGATGCAGTTTCCTAATGAAACTAAATAATCAGACACGAGGTGGCTAATAATACCTGCAACTGAGTGCAGCAGTATAGATAACTAAATAAATAAATATGCAGATAGACAAATCATGGTCTTGTTGATGATAATGATAAAGGAAAATATCGTAAAATTTATTTAAATTATGTTAATGAAACTTCGCATGTGTGTTCACCATCATCAATGGAACACACGCAGACAAGAACCATAACTCTGGATTGCATTTTGGCACAGTTATGGCTCTTTTTGGACTTAAACACCCAGAGGCAAGCTTTGTTGTCTTCTGACAACTCTTGTTTGTCGTTTGTCCTACAATAAAACACATTCTTTGAAATTGACCACATTTAGATGTAGATTTTGAAACGTGGTATAATTTGGTTTGCAGTGTTTAATCATGGCTTGTGTTGTTAAATTCTAATTTACCTGTATGGTGTTGAATGTAGGATGATTTGCATTATGAAAATAACAACAAAGTATAGATTTGGAAGCATGTATATTGTTGTTTGCAGTGATATATTATAAATATCTTAGTTTGCATGCAGTGGCATGGCTGCCTTTACGCCACAATGTACGGACGGGCACATTACCTTTATTATATCTCCTGGAAATGCCCTCGGGACTCGGAAAATGCATCCTGAAAATTAAAAATATCTGAGGGAGCATGCCCACAGACAGCCCTAGAACCTGCACATTATTTTAAGGACAGCTACACCACTGACATGACATGTTTGCATGATAAAACCATCTATAGTATTATATTGTAGAAATGATATAATCTCATAAGGCAAATGAATAGATGTGTTGAATGTAGCTTTAGATGTTATAATGCATGAATTGTATTACGTGTTTGAAGGAGGAAATTTGTTTTGGGTACCACATACTTCATAATTATTTATACTCATTGTTCAGTTGCAGCAAATGTTGTTTATTTCAACATTTCAATTTTGCCAAGAGCAATAAATTTTAGAGAATGATTCAGATATAAAAGTGGCTACTCCACAGTAAATTTAAATTGTTTTTTAATGTAGAATTAATTTTGATAATTTTACTGTTAAAATAAAGACAGAATAAAAATTGTAGATAATAGTGGAATATAATTATATAAGTTCAGTTGTGAACACTGAAATTGGCATACTCGCTTTGCACAATTAGCCTAGAGTACATTTTCCTCAAAGTATTTTCAGTCCTTGGTATCATTGTTTAAATAAGAAACTTAACTGAGCAGAGCTTCAGTTCTCATAGAAACAGCAAAAATTCGGATTGGCATATTGTTATCTTACCTCATGCCCATGAAAGATTCTCTAATTTAGTCTAGTTTCTTGTTGCCGGGGTTACTCCCAAGTGTATATGTGACTTGAACAACTTGATTCTCTGGCATTTAATGACTTATTCGGTCACCATAGTATTTAAAGTTAATGCTCCAAATCATATGATCTGCATTTATGAGTTAGGCTGCTGAGCAAAAAATGAAATAAATTGATTATACAAATATGAAATAAAACATTTGTTGCATCTAGACAGTTTGTTTATAATCATCATTTTTCACCATTTTTCACCATTTTTCACCATATTTTATTTTAAGTTTTCACCATACATGTATTTTGTTTTAAGTTTTCACCATTATTTTCTTGAAGTTTTCACCATATTTTGTTTAAGTTTTCACCATATTTTGTTTGCTGTTTTACTTGTAGGGGTTCATCACACCAGTAAGTGACATGTTTCTATATTACAAACAGAGACAATCAGCTACAGCACTGATACAAGTCATTTACCACAACACCACTCCCCACCCACTTCTGATGTGATAGAATCACAATACTGTATCAACCATCTAGTTTTGTAGAAAGATACACCATTATTACCTCAACTAAATAACCAGACAACAAAAGCTGTCCATCTATACCTTATTTATTCAGGCTAAGTACTTCATTCCCTTTCCATTGTACCAAGCAGTTGCACTATATTTGCAATCCAGACACGTATACCATGCCTACAGTATCCCCAGCAACAGTGACATCACAATTGACCTGACTGACGCAGGCTGTCAATCAAACAAGTCAATAATCCAATCTGCAATTGATATCATTTCTAAGGCAGCCATTTTCCTTGGACAAGCAAATGGTCTCTAAGTAAACACTTCATTGTATTACATTGTATTTACTTGAACAAACAACTTGGCCAGTGGGTGGAGCGATAGTCGCTTTCGTGTCCAGTCAATCCTTTCCCACCCTATACTCACAAGTACCCTTCTATTCCTCAGTCAAGATTTCTTGAAATTAATTCTCTGACTAAGTTTTATATAGCATGTAGGTATTGTTGCCTCAGCTTAGCTTGAGGTGGAGTCCAGTGCATAGTATATAATAGAGACCTTGCTATCATTGGCTCTGATTTCACCAATGTGCACGTGTTTGTCTGTTTCTTTTCACTGGTTTTCAGTGTTTTTTCACTGGCTATTCATTTGTTTTTCTTTTGCTTATTTTCATCTTTTTCTGATAAAGATATTTTGTTATTTTCAAATTTTCATAAATATATTTACCCTTTATAGTTGGTATTAAACGTAGGAGTAGAAAGTAACTAAAATGCTGCACAACTGCACAGTTGAATAAATATGTATTTCCAAAACTTAAGACTGCATTCGGTTGTTGTCAGATAGTTCACTGCCTGGTCCAGAAGTAGAACATCGGCCCCATGATCAGAGAGGGTTGGATCCTCCGTCATGGCTATGTATGGTGTCCTTGAGCAAGACACTTTTTCCGCATATGCTTAGTACTGGTTCTACTCAGGAAGACTTTAAGCGTGATTTGCATAAGTTGTAATAACTTGTTTCACAATCAAAGTAAAAGCAATAGGTTTAAACTAAAAGATTGGGCCCGACCTGATATTCTCTAAAGAAAACCCAGGACAGATTCTACTCAGGAAATAGGCTCTGAGCAGTTACTAAGCTCGCAACTTACTTCACAAATGACCTAGTACAAATGAACTAATTTCTCACCAAACCAAATTTATCTTTAACCCAGCACAATTCCGAGGTTTAATGTGAGCAAGTGTTTCATGACTTGTGGAATTCATATATAAAATGTATCCTTTTTGTGTCATCCAAAAACTTACAAAAAACTAGATGCCCTGTTTACATTTGTATAATCTGGTAACCAGCACAACCTTTTCTGCTATGCTGAGCAATAATTCTGTTTATGTCTGTTTGCAATGTTAGCATCATTGGTTAATATATAAAAAATGTAGTTTTATGTCTGAATTATTGGTACTTTTAATTTGAATTCATTAAAAAAATCATAATCATTCATAGATTGAGAGAATTTATATTCGTATCATTATATTCATAATCATTATTTCACTTAATTATGCGCATTACTTTTTTAAAAATTTCATATAAATTTTCATCGTTGTTCATACTAGTTTTATGGTAAGAAAATTTGCATTCATATCATTTTGTCTCATATTCATAATCACTTGTTTATTTATTTGTAAGTTACTAGTTCATGGTTACTACTTGTTTATTTATTTGTAAGTTACTAGTTCATGATTACTACTTGTTTATTTATTTGTAAGTTACTAGTTCATGATTACTACTTGTTTATTTATTTGTAAGTTACTAGTTCATGATTACTACTTGTTTATTTATTTGTAAGTTACTAGTTCATGATTACTACTTGTTTATTTATTTGTAAGTTACTAGTTCATGATTACTACTTGTTTATTTATTTGTAAGTTACTAGTTCATGATTACTACTTGTTTATTTATTTGTAAGTTACTAGTTCATGATTACTATTTTTATTTAGTTGTCAGCATTTAGTTCATTATTAATAACAGAAATTAATTACATTTGTAAAATAAATTGAGTTATTTAACAATTAATAATTAAACCGTCACTTACTTCAGTTTGTATGAAGAACTTACAAAAATATGTTTTATTCATGGTAACCAAACAATATTTATTTTTAAACAGTTTAATATAGACATGGATGTGATGACAGCTGTGTTCAACAAGGTATTTACAGATCTGGGCGTTAATCCAAAACAATATCTGGTAAGTCAGCGGCAGTTTTGTTTAGTTGAACAAGTAGGTAGGGGGTGCATTGCAAACTTGAAAACATAGTTTGGTACATGTACTGCATTTATTTATTCTACATCAATTTTTGTCTTGCTGCGACAAAGGAGCGAAAGCGAGATTAAGGTGTCATTTTTCCATCGACAGTGGCGGCGTCAAACATTTATTTTAAGCTCCAACATTAAGTTTTCTTTTTTTTTCTCTCCCATGTGTATTTTAACGGTCAAAGTGGACACAGCAAGACATATCATTCTGCGGAATTCTTGTTATACAAGTTTTTACAATTTATTCAATCTTGTTTAAAGTTACTTTGATAGAACCAGTACTAAGCATATGTGGATAAAAAGTCTTGTTCAAGAACATCTTACAGGGTCATGATTGGAGATTGAGTTTTTGTACTTAAAAGAAAAATGGAGGGGTTGCGAGTTTGTTCCCTGCCCAACCACAATTTCCATGATGATTGATATATGACATTGCATCTCATTGTCATTTGTCTCTCACTGCTGATTCAAGTGAAAAAATTATCAGTTACTTGTGATGTTGAGTGTGCTGGAGTACTGCGGTACTGGTTAACCATTCAGGAACCCAGGAATCAGTGGTTAGGTTAACTGATCATCTATTTTCCCTCGATGGCATTAAAAATGATGCTAATATTAATTCATTTAATCAATACAAGCTTGCATACTTGCTATCTTACACAGGTGATGCTGAGCACACCACAGAATCTGGGCGACAAGTTGATGGAGGGATTGATGAAGATCCTTGTAGATAGGTTGCATGTGCGCGGAGCATGCATGGTTCAGCAGTCACTACTGGCTCTCTACTCATACAACGCTACATCAGGAGTGATTGTTGATATTGGAGAACGACTGGAGATACTGCCAATCTATGATGGTAGGTGATGTGTGGTCTAAAGTATTTTTTTTTTTAAATGTTATTTTTTGTAAGGTATGATGTGCTTACAAACTGACATTTTGTTGACATTTCCTGTACAACAAGATACATTTTATTTATAGTCGGCATGAGATATATTACAATCAAAATTAGCTATGTACAGCTTTTGACCGACATTTAGATCAATGGACAAGTTATAAATACAAACCATTTGATTATTGGTCACATTAATCAGTGACTCCATTACAACTGTAACTAGATCAAATTAATTGCATCATGTACATGATGATGTTACAAAAGCAAGTTGTATACATGAAATAAATCTGAGAAAATGATGGTAATCATGACCATTGGCCTAAAAAACTGAGATGCTAAAGAGACACTAATGCGTATAATTGAAAAACCCACATCAAGTGAGATTTGTTGTGATCCGGTAAACAGTATTTTCTCAGATGCAATAAAATCATCACAGACAGTGCATTAAGACAACTTTGTGATCATATATATGCAATAATATACAGTAAACTGGCGGAATATATTATAGTTATAGGGAGCAGCATACATAATACTTTTACATAAAAAACATGATAATCATAAAAATGAACAACACGTGTCATACAATGGATGGCAATAGGTAAAAGGATGGTAATTAAATGTATTTACATGTATTAACTCATTGGTAAAAATGAATGAATGAATGAATGAATGGTGTTTTACGGCATGTTGACAAACAAATAGGACATTTTGTGCGTGTATTCAGCGAGTTGTAACTATAATTGGTAATCTAAAAGGCGAAATAAAGAGATTTACATAACTCATCATGAACTGGAGAAAATCCTGAGAGTCAGAAAATATGATCTAGTAAGACTATGTGTAGTGTTTTATCTATTATAATTATGTCAATCATGTGATTATAATCTCTCCATTTAATCATTATCAGATGTTTATGTAATGAAAATGTACACAGTATTATTGTATATGTTATTAACTTTGAAGTTTTTTTGTTATTTATAATAAGAGAAATGACTGAACTTTTTTGACAATTTTTTTCTATACATGTATTTAGGAACCAACCAAATAAAATATCACGAGAATGTTATATACAGAATGAACACCTGCAAAACCCACATATATACATTTTCTGAGATTTGAACTTCAGCGTATTTGAACACCAAATTTCAAGGTTTAGAGAAAAAACACTTGAACATTTCTACAAGGTGGTGTAAAAACTATCAGAGGAAATTGGTATAAAAAACATGGACTTTTTTGTAAACCTCGGAGTATTCTGACATTCCGTGTTTTTTTTTTGTTTTTTTATAAAGTCCTCAGAAAATATTATACAAACCTCAGAAATTGTATACCTGGGCTGTGTGCAGCCTTCACATTGACAAACACCAAGTTGTTTAAACTGGCCCGTCTTATGAAATGTGGACCAATGACTTTATTTTAAAAAATGAAAGCTATTGTGTAGATAATACAATCACTTACTTGTTTTCATTACCAGGTCTGTTGATAGAGGGCGGGTTGTCACGGCAGGCGTATGGTGGAGCCAAGATTCAGGATTCCTTGTACATATCGTTGCTGGAGAATCGCTACAAGTTTAACACGCCAGTGGAGAGATGGCTTGTCAGACATCTTTGTGAGAAGGTATTGTCATTGATAGTCAAACTGAGTCACTACTGTGGTGTTTGGTTCAAGCCACTTTTCTGCCACAAAATGACTTCATGTTACATGACATAAAAGGTCTTTATAAATTTTTAGCTCGACTATTCTGAGAGTAAAGAGAGCTATTGTACATGCCCAAGCGTCGGCGTAACACCTCGGTTAAAGTTTTGCATACAAGTCCTTATCTCAGTAACCATTGCATGTATTGTCTTTTAACTTTACACAAGCCTTTCTGTCATCAACCCTACTACATTAACTAAGTTAGATAACTCTTGCATGAATATAATATAAATTATTGTCCTTGTTTGACTTAGAAATTCTGGTTAAAGTTTTGCATGTAAGACTCTATCTCAGTAACCATTGCATGTATTGCCTTGAAACTTTACACAAGCCTTCCTAGTCATCAACCCTTCTACTATAACTAAGTTAGATAATGCTTGCATGAATATAATGCAAATTATTGCCCTTGTTTGACTTAGAAATTCTGGTTAAAGTTTTGTGTGCAAGTACCATCAAGTCAATATCTCACCAACCACTCAATGTATTTGATTGAAACTTTACACAAGACTTCCCAGTCATCAACCCTACTACAATAACTAAGTAAGATAACTCTTGCTTGAATATATTGCAAATAATTGCCCTTGTTTGGCTTAGAAAATCTGGTTAAAACCTTGCGTGCAAGTACCATCAAGTCCCTATCTCAGTAACCATTGCTTGTATTGACTTGAAACTTTACACAAGCCTCCCCAGTCACCAACCTTACTACTATAACTAAGTAACATAACTCTTGTCTTGAAACTTTACACAAGCCTTCCTGGTCATCACCCTTCTACTATAACTAAGTTAGATAATGTTTGTCTGAATATAATGCAAATTATTGCCCTTGTTTGACTTAGAAACTCTGGTTTAAGTTTTGCATGCAAGTACATTCAAGTCCATATCTAACCAACCATTCAATGTATTTGATTGAAACTTTACACAAGCCTTCTCAGTCATCAACTTTACTACAATAACTAAGTTAGATATTTCTTACACGAATTTTGGTTAAAGTGTTGCATGCAAGTACTGTCAATTCCGTATTACACCAACCATTAAATGTATTTTAAACTTTAAATATGGCTTTGAAGTAATGAAATTAACTAAATTAACCAAGTGGGATAACTCTTGCCAGATTTTTTGCAAATTAGGGCCTTTGTTTTACTTTTATGACTCACCAGTCACTACATGTATTTGATTGAAACTTCATACAAGATATTGCAGTTATAAGACCTACTCAGTTTTGTCAATTTTGTAAGTTAGATAACTCTTTTATGCTTGGATTTGTCATCAGTCTCAATCAAATTTGTACTTCTGTGACAAATATTTGAATAGTCAAGCTTGCTGTCCCTCCCACAGCTCTTGTTTATGAGCAGGGCCCTATTATCTCAGTCGGTTACACGTCTGACTATCAATCCAGGGGTCATGAGTTTGAATCCCCCGACCGGCAACAGTTTCCGTGATGATTGATATACAACATTGTGTCTCATTATCATTCGTCTCTCACCACTGATTCAAATGGGAAAGTTATCAGTTACTTGCGGAGATGGGGTGTGCTCGAGTACTGGTTAATACTAGTGGCTAGGTTAACTAATCGTCTGTAAGCCCTCGATGACATAAAAATTATGCTTAATATTCAATCAATCAATCAATTCAATCTTGTTTATGAAACAATTCACCATTTATATAATTCGAATCTGTATGTGTAGAATATGGTACAACATAACATATTTCTGCAGCTAACGTATCAGCTTCATGGAATTTATTATAGAAGTGAGATGACTTGAAATTATATGTATTATTGTCTCCCTCTGTAAAATATCATATGATGTTTATAATAACAGCTATTTTATATCAAATTATGTATATGGTACCAGCTGTTTTATATCATTCTATGTATTTGGTAACAGCTGTCTTTATATCATAAAATGTATATGGTAACAGCTGTTTTATATCATACTATGTATTTGGTAACAGCTGTCTCTAGATATCATACAATGTATATGGTAACAGCAGTTTTATATCATACTATGTATACGGTAACAGCTGTTCTAATATCACACTATGTACATGGTTACAGCTTATTTATATCATACTATGTATATGGTAACATCTGTTTTATATCATACATTGTATATGGTAACAGCTGTTTTATATCATACTATGTATATGGTAACATCTGTTTTTATATTATACAATGTTTATAGTTACAGCTGTTTTATATCATACATTGTATATGGTAACAGCTGTTTTATATCATACTATGTATATGGTAACATCTGTTTTTATATTATACAATGTATATAGTAACAGCTGTTTTATATCATACTATGTATATGGTAACAGCTGTTTTGATATCATACTATGTATATGGTAACAGTTGTTTTGATATTATACAATGTTTATAGTAACAGCTGTTTTATATCATACTATGTACATGGTTACAGCTGTTTTATATCATACTATGTATATGGTAACATCTGTTTTATATCATACATTGTATATGGTAACAGCTGTTTTATATCATAAAATGTATGTAGTAACAGCTGTTTTATATCATACTATGTATTTGGTAACAGCTGTCTCTAGATATCATACTATGTATACGGTAACAGCTGTTTTAATATCACACTATGTACATGGTTAAAGCTTATTTATATCATACTGTGTATATGGTAACATTTGTTTTATATCATACATTGTATATGGTAACAGCTGTTTTATATCATACTATGTATATGGTAACATCTGTTTTTATATTATACAATGTATATAGTAACAGCTGTTTTATATCATACTATGTATATGGTAACAGCTGTCTCTAGATATCATACAATGTATATGGTAACAGCAGTTTTATATCATACTATGTATACGGTAACAGCTGTTTTAATATCACACTATGTACATGGTTACAGCTTATTTATATCATACTATGTATATGGTAACATTTGTTTTATAACGTACATTGTATATGGTAACAGCTGTTTTATATCATACTATGTATATGGTAACATCTGTTTTTATATTATACAATGTTTATAGTTACAGCTGTTTTATATCATACATTGTATATGGTAACAGCTGTTTTATATCATACTATGTATATGGTAACATCTGTTTTTATATTATACAATGTATATAGTAACAGCTGTTTTATATCATACTATGTATATGGTAACAGCTGTTTTGATATTATACTATGTATATGGTAACAGTGGTTTTGATATTATACAATGTTTATAGTAACAGCTGTTTTATATCATACTATGTACATGGTTACAGCTGTTTTATATCATACTATGTATATGGTAACATCTGTTTTATATCATACATTGTATATGGTAACAGCTGTTTTATATCATAATATGTATATGGTAACATCTGTTTTTATATTATACAATGTATATAGTAACAGCTGTTTTATATCATACTATGTATATGGTAACAGCTGTTTTGATATCATACTATGTATAGGGTAACAGTGGTTTTGATATTATACAATGTTTATAATACAGCTGTTTTATATCATACTATGTACATGGTTACAGCTGTTTTATATCATACTATGTATATGGTAACATCTGTTTTATATCATACATTGTATATGGTAACAGCTGTTTTGATATCATACTATGCATATGGTATTAGCGGTTTTGATATTATACAATGTTTATAGTAACAGCTGTTTTATATCATACTATGTATATGGTAACAGCTGTTTTAATATCATACTATGTATGCAGTAACAGCTATTTTAATATCACACTATGTATATGTTAACAGCTGTTTTAATATCATACTATGTATATGGTAACAACTGTTTTAATATCATACTATGTATATGGTAACAGCTGTTTAATATCATATTAAGTGTGTATGTGGTGACAGCTGTTTTAATATCTTCCTATATTTATGATAATAGCTGTTTTAATATCACACCATGTATATCGTTACAGCTGTTTTAATATCATACTATGTGTGCAGTAACAGCTGTTTTAATACCATACTATGTATATGGTTACGGCTGTTTTGATATCACACTATGTATATGGTAACAGCTGTTTTAATATTACACTATTTATATGATTACAGCTGTTTTAATATCACACTACGTTTATGATTACAGCTGTTTTAATATCATACTATGTATGCAGTAACAGCTGTTTTAATATCACACTATGTATATGGTAACAGCTGTTTGAAGATCATATTAAGTGTGTATGTGGTAACAGCTGTTTCAATATCATATTCAGTGTGTATATGGTAACAGCTGTTTTAATATCACACTATGTATATGGTAACAGCTGTTTTAATATCAAACTATGTATATGGTAACAGCTTTTTAGTATCATACTTTGTATGCAGTAACAGCTGTTTTAATGTCATATTAAGTGTGTATGTGGTAATATCACACTATGTTTATGGTAACAGCTGTTTTAATATCATATTATGTATATGGTAACAGCATTTTAATATCATACTTTGTATGCAGTTACAGTTGTTTAATATCATACTATGTATATGGTTACAGCTTTTTAATATCATACTTTGTATGCAGTAACAGCTGTTTTAATATCACACTAAGTATATGGTAACAGCTGTTTTAATATCATACTATGTATATGGTAACAGCTGTTTTAATATCACACTATGTATACAGTAGAAGATGTTTTAATAATATACTATGTATGCAGTTACAGCTGTTTTAATATCATACTATGTATGCAATAACAGCTGTTTTAATATCACACTATGTATATGGTACCAGCTGTTTTAATATCACACTATGTATATGGTACAAGCAGGTTTAATATCATACTATGTATATGGTAACAGCTGTTTTAATATCACACTATGTATATGGTACAAGCAGGTTTAATATCATACTATGTATATAGTAACAGCTTTTGTAATATCACACTATGTATATGGTAACAGCTGTTTTAATATCATACTATGTATATGGTACCAGCTGTATATCATAATTATATATCATACTATGTAGTACAACATTGTTTTGTTGTATTGCAGATGTGTTATGTATCCGACAATTACAAAGACTCCAAGAAGGACTGCGACAAGGACCCAGCAAGCTTCACCAAGACGGTCGATCTTCATGATTTTTCTCTACCAGAAGGAGCTCAGGAGTAAGTTTCATAATGGCAAAAATGAAGAAATACACACATGCATAGTAACAGAACTAATTATTTAATGATTAAGGTGATAGCTGAAGAATAGATTTCAAATCTGACAATGAAATTTAATTTAGTGTGATTGCAAAGAAAACTCAAAGTGTATATGAACTGCTCTCAAGACTGCTTCCCAGGTAGAACCAGTACTGAGTGTTGTTTTTTGAGAAGCATCAGGTCGAGCTAGGAATAGAACTTTCAACCTTTAGCCTGAGCAACCAACATTGTATTTACCCAACTGTCCTGCTGGCTTAACTTCCGCCCAGTTTAGCATTTAAGTGGAGCATGTGGTCCATTGGTAGAGCATTGGACCCATGATTGGAGGATCGTGGGTTTGATCCTCTGTCGCGGCTATGTGTGGTGTCCTTGAACAAGACACTTTTTCCTCATATACTTAGTACTGGGTCTATCCAGGAAGACTGAGCATGAAGTTTTATAAGTTGTAATAACTTGTTTCACATAAATGTGTATTGTATGCATCAAATATGAATATGTTCATTCAAAATAGTTAAAATAATTGCAATTTTATTGAGTTTGAACTGAGTCTATCATAGATGAAACCATCCATCAAAAGCATTCTTGTTTTTATTTATAAAATAATATGTCAGCAACTGAAATGTCAGCCACTTCTGAAATCTTATGTAACAGTGAGAAACATTGTTTTATCATCTCTGTTTTGTGCAAAATAAAATTCACAAACAAGTCCCTTAGGTTGACCTCCATGTATTTCTTTTGCCAGTTATTTAAGAAATATATCATGGGACTGCTTGGTTGACATTAAGTATTATATAGAAATACTTCGCTAAAAAATTCATCAAAAGCATTGTTAAAATACAGTATTTATTATTAAATAGAAAGAACTCTCAGTTTATTGCAATAAAGAAAGGAGTTCATAAAAATGCTTTAAAATAAATCTTTCTAAAAACAAACAGATTTGAAATATCATCTGACAAAGAGGAAAAAGTTAAAAGAGTTGATTTTGTCATGTGGAACTTGACTATGCCTGGTTCAAAATGTTAAAAATTTGATTTTATGTTCAAGTCGTGTGGAACTAGACTATGCCGGCTTCAAATTATTAAAAAGTTTGATTTCATGTTCCTGTCATGTGGAACTAGACTATGCCTGCTTCAAAATGTTAAAAAGTTTGATTTTATGTTCCAGTCATGTGGAACTAGACTATGCCTGTTTCAAAATGTTAAAAATTTGATTTTAAGTTCCAGTCATGTTGAACTAGACTATGCCTGCTTCAAAATATTAAAAAAGTTTGATTTCATGTTCCTGTCATGTGGAACTAGACTATGCCTTCTTCAAAATGTTAAAAAGTTTGATTAATGTTTCAGTCGTGTGGAACTAGACTATGCCGGCTTCAAATTATTAAAAAGTTTGATTTCATGTTCCTGTCATGTGGAACTAGACTATGCCTGCTTCAAAATGTTAAAAAGTTTGATTTTATGTTCCAGTCATGTGGAACTAGACTATGCCTGTTTCAAAATGTTAAAAATTTGATTTTAAGTTCCAGTCATGTTGAACTAGACTATGCCTGCTTCAAAATATTAAAAAAGTTTGATTTCATGTTCCTGTCATGTGGAACTAGACTATGCCTTCTTCAAAATGTTAAAAAGTTTGATTAATGTTTCAGTCATGTGGAACTAGACTATGCCTGCTTCAAAATGTTAAAAAGTTTGATTTCATGTTCCAGTCATGTGGAACTAGACTATGCCTGCTTCAAAATTTAAAAAGTTTGATTTCATGTTTCAGTCATGTGGAACTAGACTATGTCTGCTTCAAAATATTAAAAAGTTTGATTTCATGTTTCAGTCATGTGGAACTAGACTATGTCTGCTTCAAAATGTTAAAAATTTGATTTTAAGTTCCAGTCATGTTGAACTAGACTATGCCTGCTTCAAAATATTAAAAAAGTTTGATTTCATGTTCCTGTCATGTGGAACTAGACTATGCCTTCTTCAAAATGTTAAAAAGTTTGATTAATGTTTCAGTCATGTGGAACTAGACTATGCCTGCTTCAAAATGTTAAAAAGTTTGATTTCATGTTCCAGTCATGTGGAACTAGACTATGCCTGCTTCAAAATTTAAAAAGTTTGATTTCATGTTTCAGTCATGTGGAACTAGACTATGTCTGCTTCAAAATATTAAAAAGTTTGATTTCATGTTTCAGTCATGTGGAACTAGACTATGTCTGCTTCAAAATGTTAAAAAGTTTGATTTCATGTTTCAGTCATGTGGAACTAGACTATGCCTGCTTCAAAAGTCCCGAGGGATTCTTCAACACTGATCTCTGGGAAATGGACTACAAGAATATTCAAAAACAAATATATGCGGCCATTCAGCAATGTCCAATGGATGCCAGGAAGCAGATGTATAGGTACATGATTGTGTTTTATATTCTCATAGTTGCTCCATACCCCACAAGGGTGTCTTCCATTCCACTGGGATCAGGTGTTTCTATCTCGCCCCAAAGTTGAGATAAAATACAAGCTCATTCAAGTTCACATGCTCGTCATTTATGTTGAAGAATCTTACATGGGTTTGAGGTTCGGATCAGATAGAAAATTCTGTTCCAAGGGATAACTGTTGAGTTCCCGCGAAAACAGTTATCCCAAGGGACGAAATTTTCTGTCCGAATCAATAAAGTCATATAAGCAATTTTTCTTGCATGCCAAACACTTTGGATACTTAGTTTAATTTAAATTAATATTAAATTTTAATCATAATGGCCTTTAAGACCTCATATTAAATTTATTATGTTATTTGTTTTAATATGTCACACCATAAATTGCTCCAGCATCACAGTAGGGTAGGATGAGCACATGACGGGGGTGTAGGAAAAAAAATCTGTATCTGGTAAAAATACAAGGAAATCCTTGTCTGGTATGCAAGAATTAATGGATTTTGAAGGCTGCCAGAGGTCGTTTTTGCAAATGTTATCCTAAACCATTGAAAATATGTATGCTTCTTTGTCATTTTAATCAAATAATTTATATTGCTTTGCTTTCTCCTTATGTAAGTAATATATCACTGAATTATAGAATATTATTGATACTTACATTTTTCATTCTTAAGTTAGTCATTCTTATGTCATTCACATGTATGCATTTACATTTGTGAAATGAAAATTTATGAAAACGTACAATAATATATTGTCAAATATGGATAAATTTTCTGGTGTTTAGCATATTCTGTCCCTTCTATTTATATTGTATTTTCTCTATAGGTCTGTGTACCTGAGTGGGGGAGTGACCACAATACCCGGGTTTGCTGCAAGACTGGAACTTGAACTGAGAAAACTAGCCCCGCCAGCTGCCATTGTGGAGGTCAGTTTATATCTATTGCCTAGATCTTTCTAAGAAACTGATTACTTAATGAAAAACAAAGATCTGTCTTCTGATAATCCTCCTTAATTTTGTGACAGACTATGAACTTGTGTTTGTAATCATTTACTTTAGCTCAGTTGACCTGACGTGAGAATGACTATCACTCCGCCCACTGGACACATGCCATTGTTTGTCCAAGTAAATACAATGTAGTGTTTACTTAGACATCGTCAGCTTGTCTAAGGAAAATGGCTTAAACTGATAAAACAGCCCTGTATAATGAACTGTGATAGTTTAAACTTATCTATTTTACTTTGATTGTGGAACAAGTTATGACAACTAATACAAATCAGACTCGAAATCTCCCTGGGTAGAACCAGTACTAAGCATGTGCGGAAAAAGTATCTTGCTCTAGGACGCCACACATAGCAACATGGAAGGATTGAACCCACAACCTTTGATCCTGCTCTACCACTGGACCCTGGTTCCACATTATGTGGAACTGTGATACAACAATGATAGCAAAACTTGTTTTTCAATAATACATAATTCTATCTTAAAAAGGTAGCATGTAAAAGATATCAAAGAACTTACACAAATAAGATTTGAATGTTTTTCCACTTTCATAGTTGTTGGTTGTTGTGATTCATTCCAAGAACTGCATGCATAATGAATACTAATAATCTATATAACTGGTTGTAGGTACATGCCGCCCCACAGAGATACCATGCGGCCTATGTTGGGGCGTGTGCAGTTGCGTCTATGGATGTGTTTGAGATGAGCTGTGTCTCGGCTGAAGAGTGGAACAAACTTGGAGTAAAAGCATGTAAAAAGTGGGGAACCGGTTGATCATTTAGGTCACATGATACACAAAAATGGATGATAGAAGACACAAGAATGAGTGATGAAATACACATAATGAGATAATGTAATACACAAAAAATCTGCATTATTATTTTGAATATTTTGTTCAATGTACATCTTATATTATGTCATGCTTGCTAAAATAATACAGTGATCAAACTATAAACAATTAGAATAGTTAGCTATAAAATACTTAAAAAGCTGTAAATTGAGCTAGTGGTATCTCTTTATGGGATTTTTAACAATAAATATATCAATATCATCTCCATGTCACAGTGCCTGTATTGTATTTCAATATGCATATTTTTTTTCTACACTCTAATGGACCTGATGAAATGACTGTCGCTCCACCCACTGCCCAATTGGCATTCTTGTCTAAGGAAAATGGCAATTAAGCAACTAATATCAATTACTGTTTTGATTATTGACTCATTTGATTGTCAGCCAGCGTTTGATCAATTACGGATGAATGCCAATAGCTGGGTGAAATGTTACCAAAGTGACAGCTGAAGGTGCAAGGTACACCTCTGTATGTATCAGTGTATAATATAAAAGGATTATTTATTGAATGACAGACAGTGATGGTGCACAATAACGATTGTTCCTGCTATAAAAAAAATCTTGTGAACAAATCTTGGCATCCAAGTCAAGCTAAATCTACACAAATCAGAGAAAACACTGTGATACAAGAACTGTGTTACTGAACACTATATGATTTTTGTTTTGTCTATATGTATTTATGCTAATGCAGATGATGGCAAGACTTGCATTATGATATCATACAAGCTGCTTTTATTAGAGTAGTTAATATTGTTTACAAAACCTTTATAAGTTACTAAATTGCAACATAAGACAACATACTAACAAAAATGCTTAAATTTTCATAATAAATTGTTTTCTTATATTGTACAAGTAATTTGTTAAAGGTAAAAGATATATATGAAAACCATCTATAATATTTCAGTGCTGTATAAATGACAATCTTGTTAAAGAAATGTTACTTTGAAGGAACAATTAAGTTCATGAAAAACACTTTTTATTAGCAAGAACTTTATTTTTGCTATTTTTCGCCAATTTCAAAACTCTCAAATTCAAAGATTTTGCTAAAATTACAATCATGTTCACTGTCCAAATGTTTACAATATCCGAATAAAAAACGCAGCTCCGGCGGTTTTACATTTCAACATCACAAATTCAAGATTGAGCGAATAGATCAAATAGGACAAATCAGAGCAAATTTGCGAAGTAAAGTTCATGCGTATTTAAAGTGTTTACAGTAATCAATGATGCATATTGCATTTTGTTGATGATGCACTCTCAATCTTTTGCAGTTTTAGCAATTGCGATAACCAGAAAAATTATTGAAAATATAATGGGTTTGCGATTTTTTTAAATAGAAACTCAATCCTGTGAACTTCATACAGGGAATGCTGGTATGACTTAAGTGTATATTTCTTTTTCTTGCATTGTGGGTAAGTTTTTTTACTGCGGTTAGATATTTATATCTCACTCTAGGGCCAGGTTAAAATTCTCACGCTTTGACACGACATTGTGGAAGGTATTTATATATAAATTCGTCATACATATAACATTATGTAGGGTAAGATATGCAAATAAATAAGGTGTAGGATGAAAAATTTATACCTGATTAAAATACGTAAAAATCCTTGCCTGGGATGCAAGAATTTTATAATTTGATCTGATAAACTAGTATCGGGCAGTATCATTGCATTTTTTGTTTATCAGCCATGTAACATTGACAATGAAACTTTATACAATGTATCGATATTGTTATTGCCATAATTTCTGACATCTTTAAAACTTGTATAGACCAAATTTGATATTTTACTTAATGCACAATTGTTAATTTATTGCCAATATTTACATAATGTACACTGTATAGTTTTGCCAATATTTACTTAATGTACAACTGTTGAATTTTGCCAATATTTTCTTAATGTACAACTGTTGAATTTTGCCAATATTTTCTTAATGTACAACTGTTTAGTTTTGCGAATATTTACTTAATATAATGTAATACACAACTGTGTCATTGCCAATATTTACATTTATGCATCTTTTGTGAAGCAATATTTTTATGCTTTAGTATTTCATATACATGTATCGTACATTCCAGATTTTTTATTTAAACTTGAAATTCAATCATTATTATAATTTATAAATGTATTCTATAAGTAAAAGATATTTCATTCCATGTGCACTATTGTGTTAAAACATATAAATTGTTATTGTTTTACTTAATAATTTTGTTTAAGATATGTGTGATATACCAGTTAAAAGGTTGTATCTTCTTGCTATGTCCACACAAAGATATGACATTATGCTTCATATTGTTTGTTATTATATATTAATGGTTGTGCGGTGTTTAATGTCTGTAAATAATCATTTCCATCATCAGTCTGTAGTGTGCCAGACTATCAATCCAGGGGTCATGAGTTTGATTCCCTGCAAAGCCAGTCTCCATGATGATTGATATACAACACTGCATCATACTGTCATTTATATCTCACCCCTGGTTCAAGCGGGAAAGTTATCAGTTACTTGCAGAGATGGTTTGCTTGAGTACTGGTGAACCATCCAGGATCCTAGGAAAGAGTGGTTAGGTTAACTGATCAGCTATTGGCCCAGTAAGGCATAAAAATGACACTAAATATTTAAAAAAAACAAATCATTCCAATCTTAAAATAATAGATATGACTATCAGTATGTATTATTTTCTGTTTGTTAAAAGTTAACAGCCCAGAGTTTTGTGAGTATGATTTAAGCACTTAAATTCAATTGGGGTATGTGGGTCAAACAGATTTCTCAAAAAGAATGACCCCTGAATGTTTCTTGTTAGCTCACTTGGGCGAATGTCCAGGAGAGCTATTGCCATGACCCCAGCGTCCTTGTTGGTGTCGTCGTTGCATCTGTAGACACCCAGGTTAAACTTTTGCGTTTAGTTACGTTTAAGTTATGGTGTTTGCCTCCAATCTCAATCTTTGCATGAGTGGTGAGTTTTATCCCATAGGCGGGGTTTGTTGTCTTCTGACAACTCTTGTTTTATTTTGTTATTCAGTTTATCATAGACACAAACTATATATAGTTTTATGGGTATTGTTTTTCAGTGTACCAAAAAAATGTTTACTCAGCCAAAAAAACATAAATTCTACTCTTGTAGATTTGTAAAATAAATTAATGTTAGAGAGTAAAGTTTCTTTTTATGCTGAGTATGGCATGAACTTTGATGTATCTGTGGTTTAGATTCATCTTGGCATTTAAGAACTTAAAAAGATATAATAATGTACTATTATTAAATGTGAGACACATATTTTTTTTTACAATAAAACTGCAAGATTGCTCATTCATACAGATGTACTAGTCAGTAAAGTAATATTCATATACAAAAGTTGAAATAAGACGGGATCTATTCCCTTACATATATCATACGAACTATCAAAAGTCAGCCACACATGTACCAGTCATTCCTCGTTTTAGTATGTTGGGCTTAAAGAAATATGTAAATGAAGTACTCCACAGTCTATATGCCCAATTTAAATTTCTATGTACAATATTATTATTACAGCATCATTTTCAGCACAATATATTTTTATCAGTATCTGTTGTTATAAATGTTGTTAATTATATGTAAATGTTTTATAAAATATTTTCCCAAACTAGTGTTGTTGAAGTTGTTGTATATGTACATTAATATAGAAAAATGGTTAAGCATCAATTGAGCCGACCGAATGTTTTGTATACTAATATATGAATGTGTTTAACTAGAAAATGTATGGTGATATTTATTGTTGTGGTATCGTGACAAATTTTCATTGGGATATTGCTTCTGCTGTCATAAATTTGTACTTATATGCTATTTATTAATGATTTAATTATTTGTTGCTTGTATCATTAATATATATGTTGACATTGAAGTAACTGGTAATTTAAAAGATTATAAACTGTTTATATTGAATTTAAAATAATTGTTTTAAGACAAAATAACAATAAGTCAATCTTAGCTGTTAGCTCAGTTGGTAGTTTGCCTGACTATTAGTCCAGGGGTCGTGAGTTTAAATCCCTGCCCGCAGTCTCCGTGATGATTGATATAAGACATTGCCTCTCATTGTCGTTCGTCTCTTATCCCTTATTCAGTGGGGAAAGTTATCAGTTACATGGGGAGATAGGTGATCAGTTAAATGGGGAGATGTGGGAGAGGTGTGCTCCGGTCTTTAACCTTCAAGGATCCCAGGAAGAAGTGGTTAGGTTAACATTGTCTCTTAGCCCTCGATGGCATGAAAATAATGCTAAATATTCATACAAACCAATTAGGTCTTGCATACTGGACAAAGATAGTCTGTCATTTTACCAGTGTTTAATCCCCCTCTGTAAGCGAAACAAATTCATAAACTTGTGCTCCCTTTTCTCAAGCAAGTGATGAACACTCCACCTATAATTTGGAAAAATTTTGAAGATCTCGTGCCGTAAAATAATCACATACCAGGTACTATTATATAGGGATGTGATTGTTGTATTGAAACAATACTGGTCCTGTCAACTTACCTTGCAGTTCAGATTTTCTGAGTTCATATATTATTAGCTTGATATTGGAACAATCCCTGAACATAAAGCTTCCTAATGAAAATGATCAGTACAGAATAATAGATGCAATAATGGCTTGCATTTCCAAGCTTTAACTGTTATGAATGAACGGAATCGTATTGACTTGCATTTGTTTATGTTTATTTTTTAATTATATTTTATATTAACTGAATAAAGCAATATATGATATTTGCACTTTTATTTTAATCCAGCTAATGTTCCCTATAACTAACAGTATTGATTTTTAATGATTTGAATCTAATATAAGTCAAGTCTGTTGTCGACATTCCTATTTAATTCTGGTTGTGATCTGCCTTTAAGAGAGGCCCAGATTGTAATCCCTCTCTTCATTGGTAGCCCGATATTTTACACCAGAATTTCAACATGTTTGATCATACATCAGCACATCATGTGACATGTACATGCATTGGCTAATAAATATACCATCCTGTTTTCAGTATCCAAAAATTATATATACCATTCAATTTTAGCCCATGTAGTTCTGGCTAAGAATAGAATCACTGCCGATCTCTGCAGAGGGGTAGGAATCCTTCGAATGGGTGTCATTTTCAATTTATCATTTTTTGTCATGTTCACTATTGTGGTTAAGTTATCAACCCCTGTGTGGTTTCAGGGAGCCATATGAGTGATGGCAAGAATAGGACCACTGTGGCTCATGCATGTCGTAAGAAGCGACAATTTGAGTAATACGACAGAATTTGCTGAAACTCTGCAGTTCTGCAGGTATCAAGGTTCATTCTGCATATTCATTTGTTGGTATATTTTTTTTAAATCTGTATGTTAATTTGTTGTTTTTGTACATGTAGAGTGAACCTGGAATCTTCCTTCCTGTTGGCGTCGAATAACCTATAATGTGTTGGTATGCCGTAAAACCCTATTCATTCATTCATTCATACTATCCAAATTTTACATCATTAAGGGGTCGTCCGTGGCTGAGTGGTCTGATGCCCTATCTCAATATCACTTACCTCTCACAGCTAAAGCTGTAGGATTGAATCCAACTCGGTCCAAAAGCTTTAAGTGAGAAGAAAGACGGTGGTTCTACTCAGATATATTCCAAGGTCTTCCTCCACTAATAAAACTGGATATGCCATAAATTATTTAACCTGAAATGTGTTAAAAATTAAGTAAAACCCCCATAAAAAAAAAAAAATTACATCAACATCGAAGTCTTCCAAATTTAAAATACTAAATAACATATCATAATTATATTTCTATTAAAATTTAGAAAAATGAAATGACCTAAGTGACAGAGAACATGAAAAGAGATGTTGGTTTCATATATATTTTATTTGAATTTCGCATAGAAATTCATTTCACAAAATAAGATATATCTGTTTCTTATAGATTTTATTTCATTTAAAAAATTATTTAACAAAATAAAATCCCCCTCCCCCCCCCCCCCCCCCCCCCCCCCCCCCCCCACACACACACACACACACACCCACACCCCAACTGACATATTGCCAACATCCGTTATTTCTGTTTGAGCACTTGAAGGAATACAATATTTTAGTATTGATTTGTCATTACGTAAGTTTTAATACATTGTTAAACACTTGGAAGCCAAATCTCCATTCCATTCCATGCTAGAACTATATGTAGATGGTCACCATGGTTACATTATGATATTGTCATGGAAGTTGTATATTAACTTGTATTTAATGATTAAATATATTTGTCCATGGGAACATTGTTGTTTGTTTGAATTATTAGAGCCAGAAAATCAATACAATAAAGTTACTTATTTTATATCAATTGTGAAACAAATTTGCACAACAAATCGTGCCCAGTGTTCCTGGATAGTACCGGTATTGTGCCTATCCCTTTACTTCATATAGACGCCTTTGGACACCTCTAATATAGAAGGCTTTTGGACACCTCTAATATAGACGCCTTTGGACACCTCTAATATAGAAGGCTTTTGAATTATTGGGTGAATTATGTTTATATTAACTGACAGAGTGGAAAACAGTGCAGGAAGTCCTCTTCCTGCACTGTTTTCAAAGGCCTTCTGTGATTGGTGCGGGAAAACACGTATCTATGGAGTAAAGGGCTATGCAACTAAAGTGCCAGGACACCACACATGCGGCGGCGGTATCAAACGTATGATCCTCTGGTCCTTAATCCAGGGTTCCATAATTAGTTCTTGTGATCTTCTTCAGAAAATTGATATAAGCAGTTATCCAGTGCCACATGTAAAATACTGCTATATTTAATTTGGCTTGATCCTATCTCACAAAAAAAAATTTTGTGAAAAAGTTTGAGGATTATTTTCTGGAAAGGCTGCGAGCAAATGGATTCATTCTGCAGTTTTCCTCTCCAATTATAATGGATGCAATATCAGAACATGATGTGTTGAGTATGGCATAAATAACTGTGGCAAATCCCAAGACTTAATGGTATGGAGTGGTGTAAAAAAGCAACAACGGAGGAACATGAGTATGGCATAAATCATTGTAGCAAACCGACGCAACTTAATGGTATGGAGTGGTGTAAAAAAGCAACAACGGAGGAACATGAGTATGGCATAAATCACTGTAGCAAACCCACGAGACTTAATGGTATGGAGTGGTTTAAAAAAGCAACAACGGAGGAACTTGAGTATGGCATAAATCACTGTGGCAAACCCACGAGACTTAATGGTATGGAGTGGTGTAAAAAAGCAAGAACGGAGGAACATGAGTAAGGCATAAATTACTGTGGCAAACCCATGAGACTTAATGGTATGGAGTGGTGTAAAAAAGCAACAACGGAGGAACCAGAGTATGGCATAAATCACTGTGGCAAACCCACGAGACTTAATGGTATGGAGTGGTGTAAAAAAGCAACAACGGAGGAACATGAGTATGGCATAAATCACTGTGGCAAACCCACGAGACTTAATGGTATGGAGTGGTGCAAAAAAGCAACAACGGAGAAACGTGAGTATGGCATAAATCACTGTAGCAAACCCACACGACTTGATGGTATGGAGTGGTGTAAAAAAGCAACAACAGAGGAACATGAGTATGGCATAAATCACTAGCAAACCCACGAGACTTAATGGTATGGAGTGGTGTAAAAAAGCAACAACGGAGGAACGCGAGTAGGCATAAATCACTGTAGCAAACCCACGAGACTTGATGGTATGGAGTGGTGTAAAAAAGCAACAACGGAGAAACATGAGTAAGGCATAAATCACTGTGTCAAACCCATGAGACTTAATGGTATGGAGTGGTGTAAAAAAGCAACAACGGGGGAGATGAGTATGGCATAAATCACTGTGGCAAACCCACACGACTTGATGGTATGGAGTGATGTAAAAAAGCAACAACGGAGGAACATGAGTATGGCATAAATCACTGTAGCAAACCCACGAGACTTAATGGTATGGAGTGGTGTAAAAAAGCAACAACGGAGGAACGTGAGTATGGCATAAATCACTGTGGCAAACCCACGAGACTTTATGGTATGGAGTGGTGTAAAAAAGCAACAACGGAGGAACATGAGTAAGGCATAAATCACTGTGTCAAACCCACGAGACTTAATGGTATGGAGTGGTGTAAAAAAGCAACAACGGAGGAACATGAGTATGGCATAAATCACTATGGCAAACCCACGAGACTTAATGGTGTGGAGTGGTGTAAAAAAGCAACAACGGAGGAACATGAGTAAGGCATAAATCACTGCGACAAACCCATGAGACTTAATGGTATGGAGTGGTGTAAAAAAAAGCAACAACGGAGGAACAGTGCTGGCTTTACGTAACTTTTTTACATATAATTTTCTTAATGTTTAATGAAAATACATGAAACAAAGATGAACACTGTTTTTGTATAGAGATGAACCATTGGTGCTATCGAGTAGCCATTGTTTGCAAAAAAATGCATCGTCTTGTTTTTGATCAGTGGAAAATGTTAAAGTAGGAAATGGCGCAATTTACAAAAAATATGCCATTGCCTTTTTTGCTTGGTTAAGATGAAGAAAAACAAAAACATTCATATTTATTTCTGTAGAATTTATCTTGTTTTAATATATTATAACTTAAAAACAGTTTTAAACCAGTTTGGACGGAATATTAACAAAATACAAAATATTTTTATTTAAAATATAAACATTATAAGAAATTTTATGAATATCACAGCTTGAAATATTAAAGAAAAATTTAAAAATGGAAATACAGGTACAATTAAATATAGTGTTGAAGTAGGATATATCTTCCAACACAAACAGTAAGATTGGTCTGACATAATTTACTGTAAAATCCCACTTTCCTCTCCAAATAGCCACTAGCAATGCACAACTTAGTTTCTGTGGTACATGTTAATTTATAAAATATTAAGGTTGAAAATATTAGATACAAAATTTGGATTCGGTCTGTTAAACAATGGAAGAATAGTCATATTGGATGACATTACTAAAATATGGTTAGCGTGTGTATGTCAAATGGAAGGGAGAAAAAATATGCAGGCATCAATGAAAACAACTACCGTCGTTATTACAATGCAGGCATCAATGTAAACAACTACCGTAGTTATTACAATGCAGGCATCAATGTAAACAACTACCATAGTTGTTACAATGCAGGCATCAATGTAAACAACTACCATAGTTGTTACAATGCAGGCATCAATGTAAACAACTACCATAGTTGTTACAATGCAGGCATCAATGTAAACAACTACCATAGTTGTTACAATGCAGGCATCAATGTAAACAACTATCGTAGTTATTTCAATGTAAGCTTAGAGCTTAAATGAATCACTCTCCAGTCATTTTTTTGGGGTACCAAGTTGATTTTTTGAGAAACCATCAGCTATTCAGGTTAAGCTTGGGATTAAACCTGCGACCTCTGGTGTGAGAGGTAAGCACTCTATCTGCTGCACTACAGCCCCACTTTGTAGGTGAGGATCTCCAGGACATAGTTCCATACTGGCTCTTTTTTTTACTGGCTAAATTATTTTAGTTATCCCAATGACAAGCAGCATACACGCCACCCACTCCCACCACCACCCCCAAAAATGTGTAAACTAACTACCGGTAGTAAAAGATGCTTAGGCCTGGTTTGCTAAAATACCTAAACAATTACAATTTCAGTACAGAATTGGTAAAGTTATTTATGAAATTCCCAGAATATGTGGTGCAGGTTAATTGTGGTAGGATTTTACAGTAATATATCATTTTGGAACGGCAACCTTATGATCCATTCAGTAAAACAAATTTCTTTATTTCAACATAAATTTATAAAATGTCAATTTCATAACTTCTGAAGCAGTCTTATAGCTTATTTTATATTATCTGTCTGTCATATCTTTACTTTGTATGTTAACAGTTATTTGATTTTTTAAATAGTTTCATTAAAATTAACATCAACAATTTTCCAAGATCACTTTGTGTCAAGGTCACTGATGGTGCTGTTGAAGGTCACATTTGTTTTCTAAGGTCAAGGCTGTAAAGTCTGTCTATTGGCATCATTTTGTATAATCTCATTGAACACAAACTCCATTTTGTCTATGGTGTCCCCAATAATTGAATATGCCTACAAAAGATAAAAAGAAAACAATATTTTTTTGTAAGTTTGGAAACAGTTTCTTTACAAATTTACTATATATGAAATTGAAAAAAAAAAATGAAATTCAATGTACATTTACAAAATTATGTTACTAAATTAGCAATTAATGTTTTTATGAAAATAAATATGACAAACAGTGTAACACATTTTTATTTTTATCGGCATTTCCTGGGAAATATCAATTTGTATTTTTTTTAAGATTTTCAATATATTCAAATGGTTCCAGTAATACATTCATGGAGTAAAGTTTCATCTGACACATGACCATGAGTAAATTTGCTGTGTGTCCCTTTAAAACAGATTATGACCTGTATCAAGGGTGGGAACCTGCATCACATACACCTGCTAAAAACAGTTCCGGAACATTGTTTCAAAAGCTGTTAAAGTGATTTTTTTGTTTCTGAGAAATAGACAAATCTATTTCACCGATGCATAGATCAGTGTGACCTATAGGAATCTATTTCACCAATGCATAGATCAGTGTGACCTATAGGAATCTATTTCACAAATGCATAGATCAGTGTGACCTATAGGAATCTATTTCACCGATGCATAGATCAGTGTGACTTATAGGAATCTATTTCACCGATGCATAGATCAGTGTGACTTATAGGAATCTATTTCACCGATGCATAGATCAGTGTGACCTATAGGAATCTATTTCACCGATGCATAGATCAGTGTGACCTATAGGAATCTATTTCACCAATGCATAGATCAGTGTGACCTATAGGAATCTATTTCACCGATGCATAGATCAGTGTGACCTATAGGAATCTATTTCACCGATGCATAGATCAGTGTGACCTATAGGAATCTATTTCACCGATGCATAGATCAGTGTGACCTATAGGAATCTATTTCACCGATGCATAGATCAGTGTGACCTATAGGAATCTATTTCACCGATGCATAGATCAGTGTGACCTATAGGAATCTATTTCACCGATGCATAGATCAGTGTGACCTATAGGAATCTATTTCACCGATGCATAGATCAGTGTGACCTATAGGAATCTATTTCACCAATGCATAGATCAGTGTGACCTATAAAATTTCAGATTATCTCAAAACAGCTGAGCTTCAGTCTGAATGTAAACGTAACCGGAAATGAAGCTCAACTGTGGTTCTGTGCACATGTACCCGAAATCAAAACGAAAAATCACTTTACCATCTTTTGAAACAACGTTTTGACACTTTATTGAACATCTGCAAGTGACCTATGATCCGTATTTTTCTTACCTGTGAAAATATTTTTTCTTTGTATTTTTTGTCAATAACTGGGTCTTCATGGGCCATGGACCCTAGCAGGAAGTTTGTTGGTGATCCGCCCCTTTCCCCAAGACTTCCTCCTGTCTTCCCCCTACTTGGCGGTCCTCTACTCTGTCCCGGGGTAGCACTCTGTTTACCACTCTTTACATCCACTTTCGTTGACTGCAGTAAATGGATATTTAGAATAAGAAATATAACAAAATGAAAATTAAACATTTCATATGATATGGGATAATCATATAGACAGTTGTATTGCTTACTTTATGATCCTGATTGTATTCATTTATAAGTAACAGATGGATTGGTGAAAGAAGATCTCCGAGTGAAATTTGTTTTTCCACAAGTAGCTGCTAACATTCCCACATAAATGTTTTAGGATTAAGCTGGGCTTGACTGGTAAGAGGTGAGTGAATTTGAGATGCAGATGACTTGTATCTAATATGGCGCAAGAACTTATTGAACACCTCTCTTGTTAAGTCTGACACCTATACATGAATATTGATACCATGAAAAACTGGCAAAATCACTTGAATCACCTGTATTTCATTCATTTTCCCCAAATTTCAAAATACATGAGCAACATGGTATGATTTTTGCCCAAGACTGTATCAATTTCCTTACTTCTTTAGATATTTTTCCACTCTTTTCCTTCTCCTTAACTGCTGGTGGAGGTTTTTTATCTGCTGCTTTTGCTGGTGCCCCTCCCCCTTTTTTGCCACGTCCATCACCTGAAAAAGACATGATTGATTAAGTATGGACTTCAACACTTGACCTTTGCATAAATTAAATTAAAATTGTGATTAATAGCATGCTTCATGTGTTTTTGTATGGAACTATTAACAACATGAGTTTATTGATATACAATTATGTCGGTGAAAATGATGTAGCCAACTCTGTGATGGAATATTTAGACATTATGAACAAATCTTATCTCCATTGTCATAGCACAGAATGTTGTGGCACTTACAGCAGTATTAAAAAAAACATTACATATTAGGTTGTGTACTACGATGAAATGAAACTTTTTAAAATAACAAATTACAAGATATAGTGGGCATATTTTTAAAATGTATTTGGCAAATATAGCTAGTGTACTAAAGTAGTCATTGCTTATTTGATATTTATCCTATGTGTCCTAGCAACAAAACTGTTGGCAGGGAAGTCCTCAGTAATGAACACACTTTGTACCCATTGTCTATGGAACGTAAGTTTGAGCCAATTTTTTTTTTTCAATTTTCACTCCAGTTAAAATATGGAAGATTTTACAACATTGCATTATTTAATAATTGTACAGTCAAACCTGTGTCTACGGTCACCTTTATTAAGCAGCCACTTTTCTTAAACAGTCACATTTACTTTATACCATTTCTATGCTTTCCTAGAAAATTAACTCTCTTAAAAAGCTACTTTTACTCCTTCCCTTGACCCTTGAGTGGCTGCTTAAGACAGGTTTGACTGTTTATTGAATTTTTCAATGGTAAGAAACACTACTAGGATACCTTTTGTAGTAATTATTATGGCAAAATGGAATAATTTGTTTTTAATTTCAACTGAGATTACAGGTTCTGGGACATTTTAAGAAATGTCTTTCATTATGCTCTGCAAAAACAAATGAAAACCTATTGGCTCAAACATACATTACCGACAACTGAATGGCATGTATTTTAGTCTGCACTACAAAACAAATGCTAAAAAAATCTAAAATCTATCTAACTAACTCTCTCTTCATAGTCATTGTCGTGTAATAAAAGTAATATAACAGAGTAAAAATTGTATAAAGGGCATTACTTTTGAGAAAACCAAGATATTCCAAATGAATGACTTCCTGTTCCTGTATTCAGTTATATTAGATATTATATTTAATGTGTAATCTGTAAACACTAATGCTCTGCTACTGAAAGAACATCGTAAACAAAAATCAGACTGTTTGTATGCAGTTCTTCAAAAATTCAAGTTTAACCTGTGATTAAAACAGATCTGAACTGTCGTCTTCGCACAGGAGGGAGACATTTTTTTTGAATGAGGTTTAATGCCATTTTCAACCCATTTCAGCTTATATATGGCATATCCAGTTTTATTGGTGGAGGAACTCTGAGTAGAACCACCGTCCTTTCACAAGTCACTGGCAAATTTTCTCACATACAGACTTTTGGAGCGAGTTGGATTGGAACATGTGACCTTAGCAGTGAGAGTTAAGTGATTACAAGACAGCAACGCGTAGACCACTCTGCCATACAGGACCCTTACAGAGAGTCAATATTAATCAAGTATTAATCCCACATAAATAATTGTTAACAAAAAGTAGAGGCTGTAGTTTATTTTCAGAATGGAAAACAATTGGTAGGTTAAGAGAGTCAATATTATTCAAGTATTTTTCCCACATAAATATTGGTAAATAAAGAGTAGAGGCTGTACCGGTAGTTTTGTTTATAGAATGGAAAACAATTGGTAGATATAAGGCAGTCACCAATAACTCTGGAACAAACATGTATTATGGTAACGTAATGAAACGTAATCACAAAACTGGATGGTTTAGTAACGTAATGACACAACTGAATGGTTTGGTAATGTAATGGTCACATTGCAATGTGGCTGGTAACATGTTATCACAAGGAAAACAACACAACTACAAACATAACAAGTTACAATGTAACAATTTTGAAAATGTTCAAAAACTGTAAAAAAACACACAAAAAAACACTAAATTTTTAGAAGAATTGTCCATCCTTACTTTTTGATGAAAACATTCTAAAATTCTAACATTTCTACAGATGATTTAGGTACAAGTAGATTTAATTAATTAAAGTTTTCTTCGAAAAAGATCTCCAAATTACAGTATACAAAAGAAGCATCTGAGCTTACTGACCTTTTTCTATTAAATAATATGCCTATTAACATTTCTCATCTGTACGTATCACATGACATATCAATCGCTATTTTCTTGAGCTCTTAATAAAGATCTGATTTCAATAAATAGCCGCAAATCAAAAGATATAAAGAATAAATTATAGTTTATACACAAAATTTGAAAATTGATGCAATCTGACTGTATAGAAGATTAGCTTAAATACTTAAAGGTCTCACTACAAAGTTGAATTTTGCTTTTTGTTCCATATGAAATAAGGTAAAGGATTTCATGGTGAAAACAAATCCACAAGTTTTTAAAAAATATTTTCCATAGCAAGAATGTATCCACTCATAAAAATATGCAATAACTGATGTGTTGATGAACGAAACCCCCAAAAAGTCTACAAATACTCTTAAATACATTCGTCTGTTGAAATCCACTAAAATTCTCTTTTTGACAACAGTGATGTCTTATTGCAGTATATGCTATGCCAGATTTTGCTGCTATACTCATCTGCAGCAAGAAATCACATCCACTAACAAGCATTTTGAAAATATTTTAAATTTACATAGGACTGTTTGTTTCACGCAAGAATCATGTTACTGTTGCAAAAAAGGGGTGCAACTGTGTAGTAAGACTTTAATTGAAACTGAACTCTAAAGTGTTGCTAACATGACTATCATAAATAACACTTCCAGCCTGCAAACATTTTGTTGACTCAGCGCAACACTGCTCTATTTCCTTATTTGTTTATATGTAGATAAGACAGTATTGAGTTGAACTCTCAATTTGTTTATTTTACTGTTGTAATTACTTTGTCCTATATTTCTATTTGCCTACTGATGGAGCCGGAATTAATGATAAAGATGGTGTCTTCAAACAAATGATGATACAAATGATGATACAAATAGACGTCCCAAATTTTGGCTACAGAACTAAATAGGAGCAGACGACAAATGTCTGCTGAGGTAAAATAACACTTCACAAGGAACACGCATCATGCTGCAAGGGGAACTTACTGTTACCATTATTACCAGCATTTCCGATATCAGTCGCCTCTTGCGGTGCTGTAATGGGATATATAACACACTACAAGACTTATTTAAGGTTTTTCTAGTTTTCAGGTCCTGTGCCTGGCTCCATGTTTATGTTTTTCTACAGCAAATTTAACCTATTACATACATAATGTACATGTATAATAGTGTTTATATTTTTGTAGGCAACAAAATAAAATTGTAACGAATATGGGTTGAAAATATGTAAATTTGCCTAAGAGTAAAAATACTGTACAAGGAAGAAGGTTGTGATCTATCGATCAAGTTCTTTGCACGTATCTTGAAAAAAAAACCCTGACTCTCATGAAAGTGTCTTTGATAGTATGTACCTGGTCCCCATAATAAGTGATTTACCAGTACATGAACAAGAAAAGACAAACAACACCTTACAATTACAAGCATTGTTCATCAAACACTATTTTGACTATAAACTATATACAAAAGCTTGTTAACAATGAAAAAAAAAAACATAATGTGAATGTGCTTGATTTATTCATCTCTTTCCCAGAACATGATATCCATCACCAATGTTGTTGTAGAACTCATCTGACACAGCAAATTTAAACCACAGCATGAACACAAAATCACGACCAGCAACGTGTTACATGTACGCACATAAACTGTCATTCAACAAACGCTGGTATAGAGAAATAGTGTTGGTTTCAGTGAGATATCATTTATATTTTATCAAGTGACATTAAAGGGAGTATATCAGGGAAAAAAGCTTTAAATATCTTAAAAAATGAAATTATTTTTAAGACGGATAAAAACCATCTCATTAGCATTAATAATGAAATCTGAATGGTTCGGTATGTCAAATCGACCAGAATGTGGCAAACTTGATATTCAAATTGGAGAGATAAAGTTGAAACGAAATCCCCATTCTAAAAACAGACAACAGTTAAACAGTATTTGACAACCTTTGCATCATCAGTTTTATTAATGGATCAAACTGAGACCAAAAAAAACCATGTGACTATTTTAATATGATCCAAAATATGTTGCAGTTTTAAGTGGGGAATCTATTTTAGCTTGACCTAGGTGAGTAGCCCAAGTTAGGAAATCCCTTTTCAATATATTATTTTGGCATGATTAAATAGATAAAAATATCTTTTTATCAATATGGGGTCAGTGAGTATATATATATATATATATATATATATATATATATATATATAGATAGGCATGATATATTGAAAAAAATTTTTTAGCCAATTAAATTTAAAACGGCATTGGTCACCAAAGCCACAAGTGAGCATACCTGAAATTTAGTTGATATTACAAAAACCAACAATTTTTAATTTTACCATTCATAATTTCACTGTATTAGTGAAATTAACAAATCAATTTAATGAGAAATCTCTACATAATACGTCTAATAAGTATCAAATAAATAATGTCATTCATGTGTATAGTTATATGTTTAATTTGAATCAAATTAAGGAAATGATGGGAGATAAAAATTGTTGTGCCTAAATTATATTTACAAAATTGCAGGCAACTACAGCAAAAATCTAAATATTTTGAATTTTTTTTTAATGAGTTTCAGTAATTAATTGTACGAAACCAGCAGTAGATACATGATGCACTACAATACATGCATGATACATTAATTAAAATGACAAAATGCTTCAATACTGTCATGAAACAGGCAACAATCTTATCAATTCTAAACTAAAATTCTTACTTGAGTCTTATCAATCCTAATTTAAAATTCTAACTTGAGTCTCATCAATTCTAAATCAAAATTCTAACTTGAGTATAATTTAAAACAGTGTAGAACTAGATACTGTACTAGTGTTGTACTGGCAGTAGGTCTGTTATATATTTTCAGCTGCCTGATCAATCTACGTCTTTATAATTAACTATTAAAACATGTACATATTCCCACAACCAGACACGTGTAACTTCAATCTAGCAAAGGACGTGCGTTACATGAACACCAACTTACTCAAATTACTGTCTTCGCTCTGTAATTTAGGGTTGGGAGTTTTAGACGGAGTGCGAGATAGCCGTCGACTTGTCCGCGAGTCGTTCTTAGACTCTATATACAGAGAAGCAGAATTGATATTATTAATATTAGTTTAATAATAGTGCCAGGTGTAGTGTTATACACTAATATAGCAGCTGTATTTTTTTTAAGTTAATCTGTCCTACACTAAACTCACTCAATCTACAATCTACAAATAATTTATTTTGTAATGGAAGATTTATGTTGCATATGTATATATAAATCATATTCTCATGAGTAGGTTGTTTGTATTACAAATGTTGACCATGACATCATGCATACCTTTCTGAAAATTTGTATTTATAAATTCATTTTTATCAGAAGGCTGGTCCACAGTTAACACGTTACTATGACCTGTGATGTACGAGCAATTCTAATAAATATTCAGTAACCAATAAAATACTGATGTATGTATGTTTTATATATGATTTAAAATAACTATGGAAACTAACTCTCTGGAACTTAAAATGGAAAAATACAGTAGTAAGTTTGAATTGGTCAGTGTGATAAAGTTCTTATTATTGAAAAAATGCTGCTGCTCCTGCTGCTGATGGCGATGATGACTATTGTAATAATCAATATTAAAAATAATATAAAAAAAATATGGTGATGAAGATGATGATGATGATAATTATAATAATCAATATTAATACATGTGTATTAGTAAAAAAAAAGATGATGATGATAATTATAATAATCAATATTAATACATGTGTATTAGTAAAAAAAAAGATGATGATGTTAATTATAATAATCAATATTAATATTAGTAAAAAAAAAAGATGATGATAATTATAATAATCAATATTAATACATGTGTATTAGTAAAAAAAAAGATGATGATGATAATTATAATAATCAATATTAATACATGTGTATTAGTAAAAAAAAAGATGATGATGATAATTATAATAATCAATATTAATACATGTGTATTAGTAAAAAAAAAGATGATGATGTTAATTATAATAATCAATATTAATATTAGTAAAAAAAAAAGATGATGATGTTAATAAATATAACAATGATGATAAAGTAACTACACTATTTACTATCCATGAAGTATATTACATGACAATGTTCAATCGGGTGACATAGTACATCTGTTATAATATGGTGTCTTTGTAATATATAAAAAAACATGCATTGTATATGGAACATGCTTTGTATGGAATCTAAGTGAATCAACTGTTCTTTTTTCTACTCTTGTACAATATCAAACAGGGGGAAAACTATTCCAAACTACCGTAACTCGTAATGTAAAACTTTCTAGCTAAACTACACTGAAAGGATATAGAAACACTGGATGAATTTTTAAAGCCACATCATCAAATTATTGTAAGTGATATTTACAGTTTTAGAATATGAATGTAAAGATATTTCAATAATGATTTTGTCAATAACAATAATTAAAATATACTGACAAAATAAGATTAATGAAATAACTTTTACATACAAAAATTAAAATATACTGACAAAATAAGATTAATGAAATAACTAAAATATACTGACAAAATAAGATTAATGAAATAACTTTTACATACAATAATTAAAATATACTGACAAAACAAGATTAATGAAATAACTTATACATACAATAATTAAAATATACTGACAAAATAAGATTAATGAAATAACTTTTACATACATATTATAAAAACTGTCAATATCGCTGATAATGGTTTGATAATGTGGCTCTGAAATTCACCCGCAGTATCTTTATTTATTCAGTATAGTATCTTCAACAATATGCCATGCATTACGGCCAACAATAAAGAATTTATCCACTGCCTTCTTTATCTTGCTTTGAACAAAGGGAGGTAACATCATTTCCTTTCATTTGCCAATTAGTCCCAATTAAGTAGATACATGTATATCAGTAACAAACAGCAATCATAATTCAGTATTTCTTATAAACTATCATGTAAAACATTTAATAACTGAAATATTTAAGTTTATAAGGAAACCCACCTTCAAAAGCTTTGTAATATATTTTCTATAATGTTAAGATACTTTGTATTAACAAAGTAAAATATGTGCAGATTTTGCAAATAAAATATCTCTCGAACTTAAAAATTCAGTATCTCTTTCCCTCTTACCCCTACCCCTCACCCCAAAACTCCTTTCCCCTTCCCTGCTTTCCCCTCACTATATCTGATATAGAACAATAGTTACTGAAAGCAAATACATCGCACATGTAGTAATTCTACAGTTTTTAAATAACAATATTACCTCCCTTTAATGCCAACAGCAAATATGAGACCAAAACTAGACAACTGAGGAGAACGCAACAAGTGGAGGTGTGCACACATTCAGAAAGGGAAGTCATGCATTCATGCCTACTATCTACCGTACCAGATGACATATCAGAGGCCTCTCTAGTCCATGAGGGATCAGATTGCAAATCTAGAGTGATTTTAATTTAGAAATATTCAATCAGTAATGATTAAATGAATCAGTTTACACGGTGTTTTTTTTTTGACAATCAAATTTAACGAAAAGTGAATTTAATAACAAATGTAGCAAAAAATGTAGATGAAAATTTGTATAAAAATGATGAAAATGTTAACAATTACTGTAACAGTAGAAAAGCATGTACATATAACTTGAGTTTTCATTTTTGTTTAGTTTATTCTAATTTATTTCAGCTTGATTGCAGAGGAAGCTCAAAGCATATTTGAACCACTCTTGAGTCAGCTTCCTGGGTAGAACCAGTAATGTTTTTTTTTATCATGCTGGGGATCAAACCTGCAACCTCTGGCATGGGCGAACAACACTCTATCTTTTTCATTTTACAGCTGTAGCAGTTGTATAAATACATGAATTATTGAGATAGCTAACAAAGAACAAAATATTAAACAAGTACATGTAGAGAGTAAATATGGGTAATTATATATTAAATAGTGACTAATTATGAATAAACAAGAGAGACCAGTTCTTCAACTGCCCTGATGTCCAACTGATTTCAATATATAACTCGGTGCAAAGTTCACAACCCTTAGATATTTTACATAGAAAAAAAAACGCATACTTATAAAAGACTGACCCAAGGAGCATGCACAATACAATGAGTTTGGTCAACATTATATAAGGGGTTTCATTGGGTCTGATGAGCTAAAAACCAAGTTTATCATTAATTACATAATTATTTATAAATATATTAATCGCTATCAAAAAATGACAATAAAGTGAAGTTGAGCTAAAATTTTCAATGTTTTTATTAACTAAAACTATTTTTTCGAATCTGCTTCCTTGGAAAGAAAAATGACCTTTGCCTTTTAATCAAGTTGATAGTTTATGATGTTATTATTTTATCCATACTTGGTCACAATTCATCTTTGTTCCATCCATGGTAATTGGAGAGCAGGTGCATATAACATTGATGAATATTGGTCTTACTTTGACACAGCATACTTGTCAACTGAAATGTGTCTTATTGAATAAAGACACTAAGGCTGATAATTTGAGTTTGCATTATCCTAACTACATGTAGTTTAAATGTCAATATAGTGACCATGTATATTCTGCAGTAAAGACAACTTTCACAACAGTTATATATAGTAAGATTCTTTGAGAATTTACATTGAGGATCCTAAAATGTTTTATGGCCTGTCCTGCTAAAACTATTAAGTTGTTGAAAGATGAAAAATGTGATGTTTAAAAATCGTGAATAAAAAAACACGCCAGTACTGAGTGAAAATATATTTGGCAAGCTGGTTCATGTCTAGTAAAAGTGTAAGCTTACTTGTGTCATCAGAAAACTCTTCGAGATCTTTCTCCGGCAGGCCCATCACCTGTCTCACCAGAATCGACTGTGACACCATCTCGTCTACAGCCTCAACCAACAGCTGGTAGCTGCAAACAATGGAATGGTTTGTTAAAATGCACCTGAAGTTTCATGTAGTCTATCACAATCCCGATTCAAGTCTGTTAAACCTAATATAAAAGCATGGAATTCTCTGTCTGTCCCATAATTCATAGCAATCTTATGCATATACTAATCTATGACATGTTTGACTTCCTGTGAAGCAACTGACCAATCAGCATGCTTGTATGTCACTGCTATATAACAAGAGAACTGGGATTGTTTCTACAGTTTCAGGGCATAAAGATTACAGAAATCCCAAATCAACTGTATGATGTTAATGTCATTTTCAACAATATTTGGACTCTTCTCTATAGTGTTGAATAGGATATAATACTATGAACATTTACACTATATTCCATTTTTATTCAAGCTGTGTGGATTAAATTACTGAAATCATGTCTATACCTGTGGTAATGCACTTCTGTCTATACCTATACTAATGTACTTTTGTCCATACCTGTGCTAATGCACTTCTGTCTATACCTGTGCTAATGTACTTTTGTCCATACCTGTGCTAATGCACTTCTGTCTATACCTGTTCTAATGCGCTTCTGTCCGTACCTGTGCTAATGCACTTCTGTCCATACCTGTGCTAAATGAATGCACTTCTGTCCATACCTGTGCTAATGCATTTCAGTCTTTACTTATGTTAACATCTATACTTGTGTTTTTGCACTTCTGTCTATACCTGTGCTAATGCACTTCTGTCTATATGTGTGCAGTGCTAATGCATTACAGTATGTTCCTGTCCTAATGCACATGCTCAGTTCTGTATACCTTGGGAAACCACTTTTTCAGTCGTTATAAGGACATTTTTTAATTTGTAATTTCTCTAACTTGAAGGTATATGAAACTAAACAAATCTTTGTGGAGCAGTAGTGCAGTAGATATAGTATCGACTGTTCATGCTGAAGGTGGTGTATAGTACTGAACCTCTTCCATAAATTGAAACATTTTTTTTAACATTTTATGGTCATGAGGTTAAAGGCAGAATCTTGCTACCACCAAAACAGTTATTTATCTCAGGATTGAACTTTCTATCCCAATTCAAACCAATGAAGGATTCTTATATAAGTTCACAATTATAGAATTAGCAATCTTTCAAAGACTTAATGTACAGCTAAATCTGTATTTATCAGCCATTCAAGGGAAGGGGTAAATGACCATTTAAGACAGGTTGTTGCTAAATACAATTTAATTTGCTTTGACAGTTTAGAAATGGGATATAACAAATGTGACTGCTTCAGACAAGTGGTTGCTTAAAAGAGGTGACCACTTGCACAGATTTGACTGTACCTAAATATCATGTGTCAAGCTAAGAAATCACTTACCATTTTTTAAACATATACAATCCATCTATATAAGTACAAAACAATAATCACTCTCTCGCCAAACTACAAATTTCAGAAATGAACTAAATGTATATGAACATAATGGCACATATCTAGATCACAAGCAGTTTATCCTGATGATATCAAGTCAGCTAGAAGACTTACCCGGCTTTATAAAGCTGTTTATGGACTGGTTTCTGTGGTTGGAAGGACATCTTCGACACAGCAGTATTAAGTTGATGTAGGAACGCCTCCTTACGCTCGTCATCATCATCCAGTGCCAGGGTATCCTTAAATCATAAACAATAATAAATCATTGGTCTATCCCAGAACCTGACATCTGCTGATTCAGGTCTGTTATACCCTAGTTCAAAAGCATGGAATTCCTCTGTCCCACAATTCATAGTATGATGATGTGTTTACCAAATGGTTCACCGTCTGGTGAAGCCACTGACCAATCAGCATGCTTGTATTTTACTGCAGGGAGAACAAGGACTATTTCTACAGTGTAGAAAATTTCTCTTTTGTAATTGTTTTAATTTTGATATTTTGAATAAAAAAATTAAAACACAATACATGATTTTGTTGTTGTAACATTTAGAATAAAACCAAACAAGTGACTGCATGCTGAAAAAATTACTAGATATGATAAATGACATAACCTCCAATAATGTTTCATTAATTTGTTATTATATATTTTTTAATTATAATTCTAAACAAGGTTATCTGGCATTTAAATTAACTTCTTATAATCCTTTACTTCATAAACACGCCTTTGGACACCTAAAATAGACACCTTTTGACACCTCTAATATAGACGCCTTTGGACACCTAAAATAGATGCCTTTTGACACCTCTAATATAGACGCCTTTGGACACCTAAAATAGACGCCTTTTGACACCTCTAATATAGACGCCTTTGGACAACTCTAATATAGACGCCTTTGGACACCTAATATAGACGCCTTTTGACACCTCTAATATAGAAGACTTTTGAATGATTGGGTGAATTATGTTTATATTAACTGACAGAGTGGAAAACAGTGCAGGAAGTGTTCAGATTGCTCGTCACGAGCAATCTGAACTCTTCCGGCACTGTTTTCAAAGGCCTTCTGTGATTGGTGCTGGAAAATGCATATCTATGAAGTAAAGGGTTAAGACAATTTCAAGAACAAATTTATCTATCTGCTTCACAAGAGGTTACACAAATATTCTTGTATATCAGAGAAGGGTTTTCGCGTATTTTCACCGGTCACAAAGTCAAATGTCAGTTTAAATATTATGTGACTTACATCTTTGAGGTCATCAACACTAAGGTCCCAGAGCCTTCCTTCCCTATCTTCTGGTGGGACAAGGTCCACATATAGTTGTTTCAATTCCTGTACCGCATCATGATGGTAGTGGAGCTGTTACGGAGAAAGAGTTTCATAGATATAAAACAAGTTTGTACACCTCTTGACTTCAAAACATTCCACTTCTCGCCAACAGGCCATGTGTAGTGTCTTTGAGCAAATCAATTCATCTGCATATGTTTAGCACTGGTCTACCAAGAAGCAATTGAACAAGATTTGTCCAAGCTGTAAGAACTTTTTTCACAATCAATGTAAAATAAACAAGTAAAAATTAAACTTGCTGAAAATTAATGTTTTGAGATGTACCAATCTATAAATAATCTACCAGTATATGAAAACGAGAATTTTGATTTATTACAAAATCTCAGAGACATATTGTTTGATTTGAAACAGACTATCAACAACATACCTTAGGATTTAATCTGTTGAATATTTCTTCATCTGTGATGTAAGCGTCTATCGGAGTGGATGGTCTCTCCGGTGTCCTCATACCACCAACTATCTCCTCCAGCATGTGGCGGACCATCTGTTTAGATTCCTTGTCATGTAACTCACACTGTAAACAACAAACTGAGGTTTACAACCTGTTCTAACAAGAATCTCTAGCTGTCTCTCAGTCACTTTAAGTTTGGTTTGTTGGAATATTTAGCATCATTTCTATACCATTGAGGGCTAACAGATAATCAGTTAATCTAACATGTAGAGTGTGTGGTCCTGTGGTAGACCATCGGACCAAGATCAGAGTCCGTGGGTTCAATCCTATGCCACTGCTATGTGCAGTGTCCCTCAGCAAGACACTTATCTGCATATGCCTAGTACTGGTTCTACCCAGAAAGACTTCAAGCATGATTTGTCTAAGTTGTAAGAACTTGTTTCACATTCAATGTAAAATAAATAAATTTAAAACATAAATAAAGTTAACTTAACCACTCTTTCCTAGGATCCTGGAACTTAACCAGTACTCAAGCACACACACCTCCACAAATAACTGATAACTTTTACACTTGATTCAGCAGAGGGAGATGAATGACGATGAGACACAATTTTGTATATCAATCATCAAGGAGACTGTGACTCCAGGGCTGGGAATCAAACTCCAAACCCTGAATTGATAAGTCATGAGACAGGCTACCGACTGAGCTAACTGTCCAGGCAGTCATTTTAAGTATTTTTCAAAGACAACCATACATATTACATGAATATGATAATTCAAACCAATTCAGCTGATCTGGATCAGTTAGCTAAGTGAGAAAAGATGAAAGCAGTACTCAGGACAGTGACGTACACCATAAACCTTGTAAAATGTTGATTCTGTAACGTGTTATGTAAGGCATATGTAGTATCAAAACTAAAATCTATCTTCTAGTCTCATATAGATGTCTGGGTGGATTTTCTCTAATCATGGGATGTAAGTAATAATATTTCATTTCAAAGCAAAACAATAAGAAAAAATCAGTTCATTTTCCATCACATGAATAAACTTAGCCAATAATGAACTAATTTAAAAAAACAAAATGTATGCTTTCTTTTTTTTTTCAGTGTGTATATATATATATATATATATATATATATATATATATATATATATATGAATGTATGTTACAACTTGACTGATACATATATGTGTACGGTGTGTTGAGGGATGGCCCACCTCGACCCTCACAGACCTATTACAGAGTGATTAAATAGATCACTTTTCAGTGATTGAAATTAAAAAAAAAAAAAAAAAAAAAAATATACATGTATATATATTTTTCAGATGTTCAATCAGAGAAGGGAACATATAATTCAAAATAGATAATAAGTATTGATAAAGTCATAAAAAAAAAGCATTTCTTTTCAACATTATCAGACAAACCAATGCCAGAAGCTATACCTCCAAATGTTCTCTCTGTTTCTTAAACTTGTCCTCCTGGAAGGCTATCCCACGCAATGTTACAATCAGTGCTGCCCCACCACATACCACAGGGCGTGTCTCAAACTGCCATTGTTCCTGGAATATTCCTGCGTTGGGAGACTTGAACACAAATGGAAACTTCATAGTCTCGCCCGGCAAGATTACCCCGCTACTGTTGTTAAAGTAAAACCGCTGTACGCTCGACTGATTCAAGTCAAATGGATTTTCCTTTGGTCTTTTCTGTAAGCAAATGCAAAGAATGTTTTTGATTGATTGATTGATAGAATATTTAGCATCATTTTTATGCCATACAGGGTTAACAGACGATCAGTTAACCTTACCTCTGTTTCCTGGGATCCTGGAAAGGTAACCAGTAATTGAGCACACCCCATTTCCGCAAGTAACTGAAAGCTTTCCCACTTGAACTAGCAGTGAGAGATGAATGATAATGAGGCGCAATGTCGTATATCAAGATTGTGGCCGGGCAGGGATTCAAACTCACAACCCCTAGATTGATAGTCATACGTGCTAATGACTAATCTTATCAGCCCCAGCTGAATGTTTTTGAACTGAATTTTATGATTGCTCTTAACCCTTTACTCCATAGATACCCATTTTCCCGCACCAATCATAGAAGGCCTTTGAAAACAGTGCAGGAAGAGTTCAGATTGCTTGTAAGTTATTATAAACATAATTCACCCAATTATTCAAAAGCCTTCTATATTAGAGGTGTCCAAAGGCGTCTATAAGAAGTAATGGGTTAAACCATAATTAAAGGATCTTACACAACTTCTGTTTATTTAATATTACTGAATTTATCAAATAAGTGTCTAAAACATAATATATGAGGCTCAGCCAAGCATCATATCATTTTTGCAAACAAGTTTAATAAATTAAATAATAAATGGGCTTGAATGCAAGATTCGTTTTATCACATAACTCCTTAAAATTGCATATTTACCCTTTTTTTCAGGTCACCATTAAAAGGAATGAGGAATTATTCTGTATATCAGATTCTGTCAGTCATCGTATGATGTAACATCTCAAAATAACATAATTTTAACAGGACAAATCAACATCATTACATCATTGCAACATCCTATTTTTCTTCTTCACTGGAGATAAAGATGGCCCCATCCCCGCCACACTATGTAAAACTTTTATATATTTACAGAAATCTTATAGCTATATTCTATATTTGTACTTATGATTTTCATTTCAACATTTTAAATTCAATATTAAAGCATATAAATCAAATAGCCACCGAAACTCACAAAATTGAAAATAAATAGAAATTGCATTTTGATCATGATCCAGATATTGGAGTCTACCCAATAAGCACTTAAAAGAATCATAGTAATTTAACCAATGATATAATTCTGTAGAGACATACATGTAGTTCCTTTCTCTTTGAGGTGGCCTTGAATGACTTGAACATTATGTTACTTAGATGATATAATAAACTATTTAAAAAAAAGTGATTTTATACCTTCCAGTCATAATATATAGACGTTGTGCCGTTGTTGATGATTGTGAGGTAGCTTGTCACCCTGTCACCAGAAAATGTCTCAAAGTTAACCCGAGCCTCAATGCCAACTTGGTCCTTGAAATTGTAACTGTCCCCAGTCCAGCGAGCTGCCTGTCCCGCAAACTGGATGGAGGGGCCAAATATTGGTGTTGGGTTGCTCATAGTCTCTGTGCGAATGTTGTCACTGAAAATATCAATACATGTATTCAATTGCATTTTTATTCAGTTTCAGGGCTCTGGGCAAGCACAGGATAATTGTCAATCTCAGCAGAGAGGTAGGAATCCTCCAAACGGATGTCATGTTCTTTTTTTTTATTTTGGTCATGTTCATTATTCTGCTTAAATGATCAAACTTTGTGTGGTTTGAGGGTACAATATAAGTGATGGCAAGAGTGTGATAATTGATCCTCCTGTACATCATAAGAGCTGACAAATAGAATTGTTCAAATTCTGCAGGTGTCGATTTTTAAGGTTTATTCTGTATATTCATTTGTTGATATCATTAATTCAATCTATAGTTAAATCATTGTTTTTGTACATGGAAAGTGAGCCTGAACACTTACATACTGTTCACATTATAAATTATGACGTTTAAGTGTTGATATGCTGTAAAATCCTAATTTCTTTGTGAAATGAAAACACTGCAATTAAAAACCATTGTATATAATGAACAGAACAGCTAACCGGCATCCTCACAATTTATGTATAATGAACAGAACAACTAACCCGCCACCTGACAATTTATGTATAATGAACAGAACAGCTAACCCGCCACCTGACAATTTATGTATAATGAACAGAACAGCTAACCCGCCACCTGACAATTTATGTATAATGAACAGAACAGCTAACCCGCCACCTGACAATTTATGTATAATGAACAGAACAGCTAATCTGCCACTTGACAATTTATGTATAATGAACAGAACAGCTTACCTGCCACCTGACAATTTATGTATAATAAAAAGAACAGCTAACCCGCCATCTGATAATTAATGTATTTTCTTAGTTTAGTTTATACAAATTTATTTTAGCTCCATTTTGATGAAACCTCACAGATTATATGAATCGCTCTCGAGTCTGCTTCCTGGGTAGAACCAGTACTGAGTGTTGTTTTATGACAGGCATCGAGTTGAGCTGGGGATCGAACCCTAATCTCTGGCATGAGCGGCCAACACTCTATCCATTACACTACCGCCCCCGCTTTAATTTTCTTTATGTATTTTCTTAAAAAGCAAAATCCTTGAAAATTGAACTTGAATAAAAAAGAAGTTTCAAGATAATAATTAATTGAATGACTAAGTGTATTATGTAAAATCAATACAGTATGATAGATAATGAAAGACACAATTTATATTTCTACCAGATGTGACTTACGGTGATATTTCATGTTCCTCCGGTTCCATCTCCAGCTCTGGAATAGGTTGTCGCTCCATGTCCAAAAACATTTCTGATGTTCCTGTACGCTCGCGCTCGGCTTCCTGGGGGTAAGGATTTGATGTACCTACAATCTCTAGGCCATCAAACTCCTGTAATAGTAGTAAGATAAATACATCTCAAATCAAGACTTATATAGTCTGAAGGATAGGTAACTTGCATTTCTCTACTAAATATTTGTATTGATAAAATAGCACGCGAAGAATTAATAATTTGGCAAACTAATCATTCAGATTTCATAGACAACTGATTTCTTGTACATTAAATGTAAGCTGTATTGCAACCTAAGATGTTTTTGTTAATGTTATAAACATGCAAAATGAGCTTGGATTGAAAGCACTGCAGTTTGAAGTAACATTTCATGTGCTATTGTTGTTGGTTTTTTTTTAGTTGCAGTATAAAGAGTTTATAATCACAAAAACTTCAACAATTTTAAACACAACTTGAGGGGAAAGGTCTCGTTTTGTAGAGAATTACATTGTGCAATGAATTAATTTTGATTTCCCAAGATGAACGGAAGACAGGATAATTGGAAAACGAGATCTAGCAAAATTTTGCATAAATACACAAGCCTTGATAAAATCTCAATCAGTTACCTTTCCTTCTCTATACAAGTCCTTGCTCAGATGTATTATTTATCAGAAGAGGGTTTGAAAATCAATGAACAAAACACAGAAGAGCAAATAAAATTTTTTTTAGTACAATTATTAGATTTTGTACCTCTGCATAATACTATATTTAGATACTGTATTCCTCTTAAATGAACTAAATAGGCGATTCATTTTTCAAAAAGGAGCATTTTATTTGGGTCCAAAATAATATTTTTTTGTTTTAAAAGAGTTTTACAAACAATATTGTGTTTGATAATTGTTTAAGTAGCAAATACACATTACAGTTACCGGTAGGTTTAATTTTACTGATTTTTCTTTCCGTCATAAAAGTTGTGGGGGGCATTTATTGGGAAATTGTTTATATGGGGAATACGGTATGTGATGATAATGGTTGAATGAAGCTATATAGAAGAATAAAGATTACAAACTTGTCAACTTACAGGTTTGTGTGGATCCAGTTCCTCCTCATATTTACTTAGTTGTTTCTTACGCTCCTCCAGGTACGTAGACTTGTGCCAGGGGTAGTGCATTGGGCGTGTCCTTGTAGGCTCCCAATGCCAACCTGTTACCAATTAAACAGTAGGGGCAAATATATATTAAAGTGATTTTTTGTTATAAACGCTAATGATGGGAATCAGAGCTGAAATTTTTTATTGATTAATCAGATATTTCAGACAAACTAATGATTTAAATTGATTTTTTTACAAAACTTTTTTTTTCATTAGAAAAATTTGATTTGCAATGTTATCAATTTGAACAGAAAGAGTATTACTTTAAAAAGAAAAAGAGGAGCGTGTGACCCAGTGGTAGAGCATCTGATCCCAGATCAGGGGGTCATCAGTTCAATCCTCCTCCACAGCTTCTATGTGTAGTGTCCATGACGAAGACACTTTATCCACATATACTTAGCTCTGGTTCTACCCAGGAAAACTTTGAATGTGATTTGTAAAAATTGTAATAAACCTGTTTCACAATCGATGTAAAAATGAACAAGAGGCCCAAGAGGGCTTGAGGACACCGTACTGACTCATAGTGGCCAAAGCACTTTTTGAAATTTCACAATATTTACCATCTATGGGGGTCTGTCTTAACAACCTATGGATAAATACCCCCACACCCATACTGTACAGAGCCTTTTAATACAACAACCCAGCCCCTTAATTGTCAGAACTTCAATCACCCACTCTTAGTGATTTGTTATGAGCAGAAATTATTCAAATTTTAAAAAGAAGTTTTTTTGTACACAGTGATGCAAAATGAAAAAAAAATCAGTTTTCCCTATAATATTCCCATGTAAATTTAGCCCCTAGATTCTTATCTTGAATCATATCCCTACACATAGGGATAATTTATGCCAAATCTGAACAAATTTGACATACCGGTTCTTAAAAAACAGTTTTAGTAATTCCCAATTTTTACCCTTTTGGATCCCCTCCTGACCACTTAAGACAGGCGAACCCAGTCATTTTTACAAAACTAAACCTCCTTCACCAAACAATGCTTTTGTGAACATATAGGCGAAATCATTTCCATTTAAAAAAAGATAAAATATTTATTATAATGACATTGTGTCCCCTAATTGAACCCTCAAGGCGGGGTCATTTTAACCATAGGGACACCATTTGAACAAATCTTACAAATCTATAGTCAGTCATCATTACTGCATAAACATTTTGAAAATCTGTTGGGCCGTTCATGAGAAGAAGATTTTTAAAGTTTTGGACTATTTTTAGTAATGGCAGCCATCTTGAATTTCAGATCGAAAAAAAATCTTGTGTATAGTCTCCTATATATGCAATAGAAACATCCATTTGAAGTTTTAGTTTAATTGGCCTAGTGTTTTCAGATCGTTTGAAAAAAAAGAGAATTTTCTGTTTCTGTAAGGGGACAGAAACAGAAAATTCTCTTTTTAACTTCTTTTTAAAATTATTATAATGACATGTGTCCCCTAATTGAACGCTCAGGGTAGGGTCATTTTTAACCTAGGGACACCATTTGAACAAATCTAACAAAACTATACTTGCATATCATTACTACAAAAACATTTTGAAAATCTGTTGGGCTGTTCATGAGAAGAATTTTTTTTAAGTTTTGGACTATTTTTAGTAACGGTGGCCATCTTGAATTTCAGATCGAAAAAAACAAAATTTCTGTATAGTCTCCTATGCAATAGAAACATCCATGTAAAGTTTCAGATTTAATGGCCTAGTGGTTTCAGAGAAAATGCTGCTAACAGATGACAGACGACATATGACGGACAATGCGCCCTCGCATAAGCACTTCTGGCCTTTGGCCAGTAGAGCTAAAATGATATGAGTTACCTTTTTCATCCCTGATCTTGGCCGGAATGCCAACATGCTCTATTGGAGGAGGATAACCCTTCTCTGTCTGGGTCAATGTCATGCTGTAATCAACAGAGTTGGGTTTAGAAATATACAAATAATAAATCTGGATGAATAACATTTACAGCACATCTAAAAACAAAAGAAATATCATTTTACTGAATATACCACTAGATGCTTGTCCTTATTTCAACATTTTTTAATGATGTGAAACATAACATACATTAGCTTCATTGTAACTGAGGTCACGATTGTCCAAATACAGAATGGAATACAACATATAGACAGGATTATAAATGGACATATCGATAAACAAAATGAGAAAATTCCGGTTAATTTCTAACCGGCTCAGATGTTGATCTACTATCTCATTCCTCAAGCCATTTTAATGGCTGAATTGATTGATTGACTTAATATTTAGAGTCATTTTTATGCCATCGAGGGCTAACAGACAATCAGTTAACCTAACCACTGTTTCCAGGGATTAACCAGTACTCGAGTACACCCCATCTCCGCAAGTAACTGATAACTTTCCCACTTGAATCAGTGGTGAGAGATGAATGATAATGAGACACAAAGTCGTATATCAATCATCACAGAGACTGTTGCCGGGCGGGGATTCGATCTCATGACCCCTGGATTGATAGTCAGACGCGTAACCGACTGAACTAATGGGGCCAGGCTTAATGGCTGAAGAAAAAATGGTAGATCAACATCTACTGACAGTCATGACATTCTATGTAAAATGAAATGTTTTATTTTAGAAGTTCTGAGCGATTGTATTGGCTGAGAAAGTAAGAAAACATCTAAATGAAATAGGTATTGTATAAGACAATGGCATATTTTTCTAACTTTAAGATGATTTGAAAAAATTTAAATTAATAGAAAAGCAGAAAATATATAAAATGCTAAGAAAATGATGATTTTAAAGTGATAAAATTATCTAGGTGCTGCATTGTTCTATCACTATGGTAACAGTGCTGTGTTTGTTACTTCTTTTATGAAGCTTCGGCATCCAAAGGATTAATAAAAGACATCTTCTTATTAATAAAATAATGTTCACCAACTGTTTTACAACTAATCTTGTATATGTGCATGCTACCATTAGTTAAAACTTATTTATTTTACTTCGATCATAAAATAAGTTATTACAACTCAAAGTTTTCCAGGGTAGGACCAATACTAAGCATATATACAAAAAAAGTGCCCTGCTCAAGGACACCACACATAGCCATGGCAGAGGATCTAACCCATGACCCTCATATGATAAACTCTATCACTGAACCACGCACCCTATTAACGTCAGTAACAAAAATATTCCACCAAGGAATTCTGTAGTACATTTCTATGGTAACCATTATATGATCTTTATTAATTCAGATGTACATGCACGAATTCATTAAGTTCGAAGTTTTTGTAAATCCGTTTAATTACACATCTATGAGAACCAGTACCGGTTGCAGGGACTGAATTGACAACCCCTGGCATAAGCGTTTACACATTTACACAACTGTCTAGCTTGACCAAGAAGTGAGCTAAGAGCTATTGTGAATTACTCTTACTTCCTAGAAGAACCAATACTGCATGAATTTTTAATTGCCTAGTGGGTCGAGCCAGGGATCAAACCTGCCAACCTATCCACTAGACCACCGCTCTGCTATAACAGCTATAGCTGGTATACAATCCATTTGTGTACATCAGTGCTGAATTTATTTATTTATACATGTATTTAATGATTTTGATGACTTGCATTTAAAACTATTTTTATTTCAGCTAAAATATAAAATGTGGTTGATGGAGGGCCACATGGAAGATTAGTTTTAACTAAATGTGTTTTACCCTTTTATCTTATCTCAGCTTAAACTAGCTACTCACACGTGCATGCAATGATATGTTTTCTCTGGATTAAATGATTTATTCATTAAAGATATAAATTTGATACATAATTATTTCTGTCATACCTAGTGTACAAAACCGAACATGCATGGTACAAAGTATATACCGATATATTGTAACAATATATATATGGGAACATAATCTAGCTAAAAAAAGTAACAAAAATCATTTAGGCATAACATAACATCTCAACCTTTTTGTGCGCCATGTTGCTATTGCACAAAAGTTTTTTTAAAATCTATCCTTTGTTACTTAATGTTAAATGCAGGAGATATTACTACCTGTTGATAAAAATATATTAACAGATCATACAATGAAAGACATTGTGATACTACGTGATAAAGCGTTTGATAATAAAAGTAAGATTAATAAAAAAAAAATGAAGACCAGAAATTTATTGAATAAATGACCTTGGCCCCCATTTGGACAAACATAAAGTTGGCTTGAAGAAACATGTTTTCATTATTTTTTAATTAACATATCTAAGCATCATTCTTTTTAATGACACCTCAGAGAATCTTTTAAATCAGAACAATATCACAAAAATATGTGACCTTGACCTTTGATAAACTGCATACATCAATCACTATGAAGAAATACTGGCATATTCTCAACTACTTTCTTCATTCTTATAGGGTTAAATCTAATTACAAAAAAGAGAAAGTTATTTTATAAAATAACTATTTTAAGGGTTGAATGCTAAAATGCTGTATTGTCTTTTTTTATATCAGATACAGCAATATTGCACACAGCCCCTGATATATGAGTCTCATGCATGGTGCAGGTGAGGTTCTGACAATATGAAATATAAACAGGGAAAAAATGTGTCACCTTTGGTATGTTGGAATCCATTGAGGTTTGTGACTGCTGTGTGGAAAATAATACAGATAAAACATGTGACAAACAGATGGGTTCACCTCATGATCAACGTGACCGACCCCCAAACAAAATGATAAATATACCTTGTGTACACTCCCACAAACAATATACCTCATGTACACCCCCACAAACAATATACCTTGTGCACACACCCACAAACAATATACCTTCTCTACACTCCCACAAACAAAATACCTCGTGTACACCTCCCACAAACAATATACCTCCTGTACACTCCCACAAACAAAATACCTTGTGTACACCCCCCCACAAACAATATACCTCCTGTACACTCCCACAAACAAAATACCTCGTGTACACCTCCCACAAACAATATACCTCCCGTACACTCCCAAAAACAAAATACCTTGTGTACACCCCCACAAACAATATACCTCATGTACACCCACAAACAGGCATTATTTGACATAATAAAGTGTAACTGAATAAATTTAAGTTTTTTTGGCAGGTAATGAAATAAACTTTCATTCAGATTACTTAAGATTTTTTTTCATCAAATTAATGTCCAACATATTGCTATTGAAACCTACAAAATTATTTACTAGCCGAAATGATAAACAGAATACTAAAACAGTGCTTTTCTCATCTCTCAAAGTTTATTAGGCTCAGTACGTGAACATAACAATTGCTCATCAGAGCTCATCTTTCATTCAGATTTATCTTTACTTGGATTTTTCCCTTCAAATTAGTTTGTATTCCTGAGAAAATTTTGAAAATTGATACCAAAAGGAACAGAGGACCACAGAATTCCCGTGTTTTTGTTACATTTCTTACAAAGTGACTTTCAGTTGTCTCAGTCTTACTATCAGTTCAACTAAACTGAAAACACGTATATCACACCATTAATACAAAAATGTGCCATCTTATTTTGTTGACACATGGCACCTTTTTGCACTTACGAGTCAATATATATGTTTCTTTCTTTCCTGACTGTATAACACAATGTCATTTATGTTTTTATACAAAGCTAACTCAAAATACATGTATGTCAAACTAATGCTTCTTGGATGCCAGTAATATTAAAGTTGGATATTGGAATACAAATGTCAACAAATTTACATCTCCGACCTAAACTTACCAAATCCCATACATACTGAAAATGTTTGTAATCATTGTAATAATGTATTGTTTTATTTAAACCTGTGTTTAGTACAAAGCACACATAATGAATTAATAAAGGTGGTTTCTTAAAAAAGATTTTAATCTAATAAAGTACACTTTTAAAAATTAAAACAATTTAGGAAATTGCATATTAACGGGTTACTTCTAAATTGATAGAGCCAAAAAAAAGATATATCTTTTGGCATCTCTTTAATCTTCAAAAAGGTTCATGCTATACAGACGCCCTATTCAAGTGTTTTTTTTTAACTATTTTCTGTAATCTGATGATGGGTTGTGGGGGCAGGGCATGATCTTCTGTAGCCCATGATAAACAACAAAAACAATGTTTATATGAAGAAAGAAAACTTACTGTACACCTGTGAGGTCATCCCCAAACTTCTCCTGCTGTTTCCAAAATTCACTACCAACTCGGACTGTAATAGGGCAATGATACAATAATTATAAAAAGCTAGTTGGTCTAAAGACAAATTGTAATTGGAACGTAAATAAAAATTAAAAAAAGATTCAATATTATATACAGAACAGAACAACTAACCCGCCACCTGACATTTTATGTATTTTCTCAAAAAGTGTTATCGAAGCAATTTCCTTGTAATTTGGACTTGAATACGATTGATTGAATATTTAGCGTCATTTCTATACCATCGAGGGCTAACAGACAATCAGTTAACCTAACCACTGTTTCCTGGGATTAACCAGTACTCAAGCACACCCCGTCTCCGCAAGTAACTGATAACTTTTCCACTTGAATCAGTGGTGAGAGACGAATGATAATGAGACACAATGTCATATATCAATCAACACGGAGACTGTTGCTTGGCGGGGGATTCAAATTCACGACCCCTGGATTGATAGTCAGGCGCGTAACCGACTGAGTTAATCGGGTCCGGCACTTGAATAAGAAAGAACACGGTGTTGTCAAATAAATACATAATTGTCTGTTTATGTCGTATACAAATGTTGATAATGCTAAATAATATTTTGATATTTCAAGTACAACAGTGGCAGGTTAGCTGTGCCATACAGTATATTTTCTTCAGCATCAGAAGATGAAAAGGACTGCAAGATGCTGCTTTTATTCCACACTGTTATCAGTTAAAATATGTTTTTATTAACCCTTTACTTCATATAGGCGCCTTTGGACACCTCTAATATTGAAAGCATTAATTCACCACATATCAGTCATGGGTGAATTATGTTAATATAATTATGTTTACTGACAGAGTGGAAAACAGTGCAGGAAGTGTTCAGATTGCTCGTTACGAGCAATCTGAACTCTTCTAGCACTGTTTTCAAAGGCCTTCTGTGATTGGTGCGGGAAAATGCATATCTATGGAGTAAACGGTAAGAAAGGATTTTATTTATATTAATTTATTTTAGCTCAATTGCAAAATAAATTAAGAGCTTTGGTGAATCACTCTTGGGTCCATTTCCTAGGAATAGCGAGTACTGGTGTTGTTTTTGAAAGACATGGGTATGAACTTGTAACCTTTTGTGTGAGCAGGTACTACTTTATCCGCTCCACCACAGCCCCATTTGGAACAATAACTAATAGCATTTACTGCTGTTAACCTAGTATGCCAGGTTAACTGAATCAGTAGTGCGTCTGATTATCAATCATGAGGCCGTGAGTTCAAATCCCCGTCCACCTAGTCTTGGTGATATATGACAATGTGTCTCATTGTCATTTGTTTCTCACTGCTGATTCAAGTGGGAAAGTTATCAGTTACTTGTAGAGATGGCTGTGCTCGAGTACTGGTTAACCTTCTAGGATCCCAGGAAACAGTAGTTAGGCTAACTGATCACCTGTTAGCCCTTAATGGCATAAAATGTTGATAAACATTCAAACAAATCTACAGCTGTTTTGATACATCTTGATCTACATGTGATTCAACTGTGCCACTTATATACTAACATCCTTTCCCATAGTCAGCGGCTGGTATTGTCCTGTCTACAATGTAGCGGTCTTCCTGGATGGCCCTGTAGTTGTCAGCCTGGTTCATTGCCAAGTCCTCAGGTTTCTTCTGGAGCAACTCTAAAATAACAAAGGAAATAAAATTATAACACGGTTGCCTTTTTTAAGACATAGAATTGTCTTCAAAATTACAAACCTATAACCTTATCAACATTCAAAGGACCACATGAAGTATCTTACAAATTCTTATCTCAAAATTGTTTCCCACAGAAAAGCAGCCTTCTTCTCGACATAAAATAAGTAATATTTCCACAGGTAAAAAGAATGGCCAAATATCTTTAAACGGACAAAGAATCATGCCACATTAAACAGTATTAACAAATGGTTGACATGAGCACATCGCAATTAGATAATGATACAATAGCCCCCTCCCCCTCCCCCACCGCCTGTAATCTTGCATCTCCCCTGTAACCTTACTCGAGATGTATCTCCACTGACATTTTCAACCCAGCATTCTCTGTTGCCCCCCTCCCCAAATACCCCCCTGTAATCTTACTCGAGATGTAACCCTCCTGCTGTTTCCGCTCCAGCATTCTCTGTTGCCCCCTCCCCCTACCCACATTTTATCTTGTATCCCCACTGTAATCTTACTTGAGATGTATCCCTGCTGGCGTTTCCGCTCCAGCATTCTCTGTTGCCAGTTACGTAGAGCATTACTCTCATTGTCTCGTCCCCATTCATCATCCTGTCGTCTCTTCTTCCTCTCGTACTTCAGGGTCGGGGCTGCCGGCTGCATGTCTTCCTTTCTCATCGCAGGTATGTCCTGTAAGTCATACAGACATACATGTAAATTACATATTTCAGGATTTAAAGAAACAATTTGCAAAGGAATTAATCAAACATGACGGTGGATGAAATGTAAGAATAGAAGCCTAAATAATGAAACTCTTTTTGTTAATTTCACCTACTTAACCACCTCTGATTCTAACAATGTAGCCCAAAGGGGATCTTCAATTTTCAATTGGGTTGCTGGGAAGGTGGTGGGTAGGTTCAAAGTCAGATTTTGTAAATTGTAATGGGGATCCCCAAATTTCAGAGAGGATAGTTGTCCAAAAAATGTTTTTTTTAACCATTTTCATTAAAAAAGGGGTTTTCTTTAGCATTCAGGAATATCCATCTCCCTTCAAAATCTGCTTGTGTTGACAGGGTATAAAAACTAATAGTTCAAGTAGGTCAATTCACTCACCAGCAAATCTCCACGACTGACAGCTTCCCTGTGGAAATCTTCATAAACTCCCAGAATGCTGTGTGCTACAACATTACCATGGTCATCGTAACGGGGACCAGAAAATCCTACAGAAAGTAAAACAGTAAATAATCACGGTTATTACACAAATACAATTTTTTCTTGGTCCGATTTGCTCAGTCAATGGTTTGTCTGACTATGAAGACAGGAGTTTGAATCACTGCATGGCCATTGCATCTCATTGTAATTTGTCTCTGTTTACTAATTCAAGTGGAAAATTTATCAGTTACTTGTGGAGATGGGTGTGCTCGAGTACTGGTTAACCTTCCAGGATCCCAAGAAAGAGTAGTTAGGTTAACTAATCATCTGTTAGCCCTCGGTGGCATAAATGTGATTTTAAGTACTCAAACAAACAGATTTTTTTCATAGTTTTATATACACTTTAGAAATTTCATCCTAACGGATGGAAAGGTGGTTTTCTAAATTATACATAACTATTGTTTGAGCGAGCTAAATAGACTGACTTCTATAATCTAATCCACAAAACTGATAAAAAAAATTGAATGCAGTCTAAATATCAATATATCCTAGTCAACCAGTCCAAGACCTTTCCAATAATCTGTACAGTATTTTCATCATCAGACTGTGTCAGGTAGCTCATTCGGTAGCGCATCTGACTGTCAAGCAAGACTTCATAAGTTAGAATCCCCGTCTGGCCAGTCTTTGTGACAAATGATAACCAACATTTCATTCATTGTTATTTGTCTTTCACTGCGGATTCAAGTGGAAAATTATCAGTTACTTGTGGAGATAGGTGTGCTCAAGTACTAGATAACCTTCCGGGATCCCAGGAAAGAGTGGTTAGGTTAACTGATCGTCTGTTAGCCCTCAGTGATGTTGAAAATGATGTTAAATATTCAACTAAACAAACTATACAGTATTCTTATCATCAGTACATGGGAGGAAACTACCTGAATAGTCCATAGGTTTGACGGTGGCATCTGGAGGGGCCGTCTTGGCAATGGTGATTCTGTAAATGCAGTTAAGAAAGAATATTTAGTAATGAAATATTTACATCAGTTTTGTTACACATAGAGAAGCATCATGAAAATCCATATTCCATATCTAAGCAAGAAATCCCACAATGATTGCAAACAATTTGAAATGTATGAATTCTTATAAACAAGGTACCATACTCCCCTGTATAAATGCCCCCACCACCACCAATTTGAGTCCAAAAATATCAAACAAATATTTTTTAAGGACCCACATTAATGAGACCTCACCTATGTTGCCAATATTTTTCAATCTTAGTAGTATAACTGCACATTTATATCAAACATCATATAATATGGATATTCTGTTCAATAACTTATATTGTATCGTATTTCTGTAGTGTACAATTCTTTAATTTTGTAGTCAAAATACTAAATCACGGCCAGCAATAAAGTCACCCATTTGCCAGTATTGGGTTATGCTAAAATATTTATGAATAAAACGGAAAATGCTGATCTGTGTATTAATGAATTTCTAATAAATAAGATAAGACTACGAGGATGAAATTAATCATCAAATAGGATCTTTTCCATTGTGATTAAATAAATTTTTAATCATTTATTGAACAAAAAGTTATAGGTGATGCATCTTTAGGGTCCCTCTTTTGTAAAATGTATCAGGGAAACTATACATTATACTTTGAGAAGACAATGGACACTTTCAACAATAATATATTTACAATCAATGTGAATTTAAATTTACCATTATCAATTGTACTAATGGATAGCATGTAGAAGTCATTGTCCGTATGCAATAATACAAAGCTTTGAATTTTATTCCCGTTTTTTTCCGCATGAAGAATTTAACTATGAAGAATTCAATTTCAACCCATGACAGTAAATGAAATAACAGTATAATTAAATAAATTAATGTAGTATCTTATAGTATTGAATAGTAAACAGTGTTTAACATTGTTTTCAACTATTATTTAGTCACACAACAGCAGAATCTAAAGTTGCCAAACTGAAGTGTCGTGGCATTATACCCCACCCAGTCACATATCAACGTCAGGCTGACCATACAGAAGTATGTATAACAGAGTTACATATCAGTACATCTGAACTTACATTTTAGGTTTCGGTTTGTTGAGTTCTGATGCGGGCTTCATCTTCCTCACAGTAAGCCTCTCCGTCACAGGGGTCTTTCTGCCCGACTCTGGGGGACGGGGCTCACGTATCTGTTATGTACATTGTATAAACATAATGATACAGTAAATGTTACTGGCTGGCAAACTACAATCTATGTTGAAAGTGAAATATTATAAATGATAGCGAGATATTATACATGACTTACTGGCAATGAATGAGTTTTTTTTATATTCAACTATTCACATATGGCTCTTGTGTCACCACCATATACTTAAAATACTAAAATCTAAGAAAAGCAGCCAGGTGACAATGGTAATAAAATTCTTCTCAAATAAAGAAAAAGCTTTATTAGTTTCATGAAACTTTTTTTATTATTCTCAAGTCAGGACTTGTGAGGTTGTTTGAGCCAGGGATAGAACCAGTACCGATTGTTGGTCTAGCCTGGGATCAAACTTGTGACCTCTGGTGTATGTGGCCAGCAGCGTATACAGTATACCACCATCCTGTTTTTACTTAATAATCAATAATAATAATACTGACATAAATCTCACTCTGCTCCTTCTCACCTTCACAAGTTCATCTTTGTTGATTTGTAACTTTTCTATCTCCTCGTTCCATATTACATTACGTGACGGCGTACCCGCCTCATCCTGCATGGCATCCTGGGAAGGAGTGCCAGACTTCTCCGGTGTCCCATCACGCTTGCGGTTCTTTAATTTGTCTGTAATGAAAGTTACAATATTGAATATCAAGATTTATCAAACGTAATTGTTTCCTTTCTCTAAAATCTAAAAATACCAGTAAGTATATCAGATAAATTTAACCCTTTACTTCATATAGACACCTTTGGACACTTAATATAGATGGCTTTTGAATTATTGGGTGAATTTTGTTTATATTAACTGAAAGAGTATAAAAACAGTGCAGAAAGTGTTCAGATTGCTCGTTACGAGCAATCTGAACTCTTCCTGCACTGTTTTTAAAGGCCTTCTGTGATTGGTGTGGGAAAATGCGTATCTATGGAGTAAAGGGTTAAATACAAGCCTCCAGAAATAGTCTAACACTCCTTTATGTGTTGAAAGCTCTGTCGGCTGCAAACTATCAGTGGGTGGTTTACATCCATATATCCATATATACCTGGGTGAACATTTTCCAATGGTTGTATAATATTTTCCAAGGATTATAAAAAAACAACACAAAGAATATCCGACTATACTAAGGCTTACGGGAATTGCAGTGGTTTTAATACCCATTTTTACAGATTATTTTTCCACCATGTACAAATGTCAATGTGTTTTTTTTCTAAACCTTGGAATTTGGTTTCCGAATACACTACAGTTCAAACCACGGAAAAATGTACAGGTCAAGTCTTAATAATAATTTGTACCAAAAATGAGATTTCTGTAATAACCTAGTTATTGTTTTATTAATAAAATACTCGGGTCATGTGGTATGTTTACTAAATCTAATTCGTACCAATTTGTTGCACATATTTTGTAACTTTACTATCCAGTATTTATCAAGTAAAACTGTGAGTTCACCTGTGCTTAAGTGATTTCTTTTTTTCCAATTGTTTTTTTTTTTGAAATTAAAGAAAATCCTTCGCCTTGGATACAAGTAACTCTGAGAAGCGCTTCATTTTTCACCAGATCTTTCCTGCGGACTGGACAGTATTCTTATCAGCGATTCAAAGTTGAAATAAACTCATAATTGAATAAAACCAAAATATAATGGCCAATGTGTAAATATGTGACAATGTACATCTCACACACAGTTACAACACATGTACCTACAATATACCTTGGGTATTCTGAGAGTGTAACCTGCTGTGAGAATCACCCCTGTGTGATTCTGACCTCAAAAAAGACATGCTCTATATTCCTTGGTTTGGTTTCAAAGTAGTTTCATACGGAATAATAGATCTGAAGTATTTGGTTTAATCAAATGTCTTATCTACTATCACTTAGTCGCGTATACTATCAGATGTGATCCTTCTAGTAGAACCACCAACGGTTATGGTTGACCTAGAACTATTTACTGATCAATTAAATATTTATTTGCCATCAAGGGCTAACGCAGACAATCAGTTCATCTAACCACTCTTTCCTAAATTCCGGAAAGGCTAACCACTACTGGAGCATACCTATCTTAACAGGTAAGTGATAAGTTTCCCACTTGGATCATTTGAACTCACGGCTACTGTTCTTCTTTTTCACTTATGAAAAATGCTTAATCACAAAAAAACAACAAAAAAACATTTTTCTGTTGCCATGGCAATGTTACTTGTTACTAAAGAAGTAATTATAACCTATAATTTTCGTTTTTGCCTTATCAAAAGTCACAAGTTAGAAAAATCATAATGAAAACTGAAAATCGCATCAATAAAAACACACAGATCTTGACAGTTTCAGTCATACAGAATCCCTACAACATTGCGAAAGATGAATAATATACATGTTATGATGTATTTATCTCATCCTAAATAATTTTAAGGGTATATTAAGGCTTAATATTGCATTGCAATTTGGCCATATCTTAAAGGCAGTACTTAAAATTTGCCAGCACTTTACTACTTCATGTTGCACATATATCTGCTTATACATCCACTTGTACACCACTGTCAACAACAAGTAATTGTGATAAACACAAGGATGGCAGTAAAGTAAGAATATATATTCCAAAATATACAAAAAAAACAGAATGATCTTTAATTAAGGTAAATTAGCCTTTTAACCAAAATGTTAAAACATTTTTAAAATCCATTCAACTACTAATTACACGTTAACAATCATTGTCCAATTAACAGAATCAAATGAATTAACTTGGCACTTACTGCTCATACTGTTTCCATTAAAATCCGAAATTCTTCATAAAATTCGTTAATCTATCGATATTATCTTTAATATCTTTTTAACTAGCTTCATTACTAATCTGTGTCTACTACAATACAAAAGTGTGTAAAACAATTGCCAAAACTGTAAATTTTTCAGCTATCAGATCATAGTATTCGTGTATAAAATCAAGCATGGCAATCTTGAATTAACTCCAATTATTGTTCATTTGTCGACTCACAATGGTATCATTAACATAATCCGTTGCTGCAATTTGAAATGAAACACTCTTAAAACTATTAGAGTATTCCAAATTATAGTTTATTTGTAATTTTTTAAAACTGTTTGCATCACAAAATTTGTACGAACATTTTTAACCAAAATGCAGCTCCAGCACACTAATGCAAAACAAATTATGTAACCAATATATGTTCAGATCTTGGTGTCTGATAACATTAAAATATGAATGAATTAATGGCATTCAGATAATCTTGAACTTCATTAACTTTGATATTTTAAAAAGAAGTTATGGTAAAACCTGAATACACTGTTTATACAACAGTATACATTGTTCCTGATATGCTGATAACTATTTTATTTCTTTTGTTTAATAATGTATAGCAACTCCATGGCGATCAATGGCAGAGTGGATTTATAACAGCCGAGTGCGAACAGATCAGAAACACAAATCAATCAACTAGAACAAAATCAAAGCCATCAAAAGGCAATAGTGGCAGGCAAATTTACGATACTTTTGTAAAGAACAAAACGAACATAAAACACCGTAAATTGTAACTTCCTGTAAAGCATTCAATGACAAAACTATTATCTTTTTATTTTTGGAATGCAGTTTAACCCATATAGATGCCTTTGGACACCTCTACTATAGACGCCTTTATAGAAGTCTTTTGAATTATTGGGTGAATTATGTTTATATTAACTGACAGAGTATAAAAACAGTGCAGGAAGTGTTCAGATTGCTCATTACGAGCAATCTGAACTCTTCCTGCACTGTTTTCTAAGGCCTTCTGTGATTGGTGCCGGAAAACGAGTATCTATGGAGTAAAGGATTAATACCATTTTTAACACATTGCATATTGTAATGATGAGGTAAGGTATGCTCAGTTTTATTGGTGGAGAAAGACCTCAGAATGGAACAATAAAACTGCAGTCCTTCTTCAAGTAACTGGAACACTTTTTTACACTTTTTCTGTGACCAAGCTGAGCTTGAACCCAAGACAACAGTGGTGAGAGGTTAGTTGTCCCCTTAGAGCAGTAAGGCGCTATGTCTATATAAAACACATGGGCACATAGCACCTTGATCCTGTAAGGAGTCAAAGTAACTTTACAACAAAAGCCATAGACAAACCCTTCTCTTATATCTGGTGATGACATTAATTCTAAAATTGCATTTTTCATTTTTCTATGATTGGTCATATGTTACTGACACTCTGTCATGAAGAACTCTACAACTATAAATGAAATCAAATAATGTTTGTTAAAACTTATTTATTTTACATTGATTGTGAAACAAGTTCCTGCAACTTAGACAATTCACGTTGATGTTTTCCTTGGAAGAACCAGTACTCAAGCATATGAGGATAAAGGGTCTTACTGAAGGACACTACATAGCCGTGGCAGAGGATCAAACTCCAGATCACCTGAACCTGGGACTGATGCTCTACCACTGGACCATGCGCTACACTCAATTAATGAAGATCTTATATTATGCCACAGGTTTAAGCTTGGTGTGGAAAATTATATTTATTATCTTGAATTCCATTTAAATTGGATTATTCTTTTTTTAAACTTATGTCTGATCCAAAGTTACAAAAAAAAATAGAAATAGATACATATAAAACAAGAAATGACACTGGTAAATGTCACATGCTCCCCAAATGGTCTGTTAACTGTTAAATTAATGATATATTTTATAACAGGTTGGGATTTAAATATATCAATTAATGTCAAGAGTTATGGACTGACATTTCAGACTAGACATGCAATTTCATGTTTTTTACATTAAAGTTTGACCATGACCTATGTGTAACATTGACCTCGACGTCCATGAAATCTCAGACTGAAAGTGTCGTCAAACAAAGTTAAAGTGTGGCCTTTACCTTTGAGTAGGGAGTCTGAGTGTTACAAACCACACGATGTCATGTCATGCTCATGAATTGTGCCAAGAGTTTTTGAAACTTATCCATAGGTCACAAAGTAATAGACCAGTCACTAAATCTTACAAAGACTCAAAGCGTTGTCAAACAAACTCAAAGTGTAACCTTGACCTTTGAGATACAGGTGTGGGTCTTATGCATGATACATTGTCATGTCAAAATGATGAATTGAGCTAAGTGTTTTTGAAAGTTATCTATAGGTCACAAAGTTACAGCCCGTTCACGAAATCTCAAACAGACAGAATGTGTTGTCAAATAAAGTTAAAGTGTGACTTTGACCATTGAGGTGGGAGTCTGGGTGTTATGCGCAACACATCATCATGTTTAATAATTATGATCATTTGTAGCAAGTACTTATAAAATCCAACTATGAATGACAAAGTTACAGGTCGGACAACAAATACTGGATGGAAGGACGGGCGATTACTATATGCCCGCCAAAACATTTGTAAGGGGGTGGGGGGGCGGGGTCATAATAAAACTAGAATTGCATGTTATGAATTGTCTCACACATAGTGATTCATCATAAAGAGAGACCCTTTATAGAAATCCAACTAATAATACACCGAAAGACTTTAGAAATGCAACACTCAGATAAACAGCATAAAAACATTGAGTTCTTTATCGATTATTTTGAAACCTACAACCCCGTTACCTAAATTCACAAAATCAGCATCTTGTATAGCCTCCATGCATATTGATACATTGGGTTGTATGTTTCAAATCAATAAAAAGATGTGATAATCGCAATAGATTTTGATGAAACTTGCCAGGAAAGGTAGAAAGATGTTGTGTTATCAAATAAAATAAATTTCAAAATAAATCAATAAAGAACTCAATGTTTCATTGCTGTGTATCTGAGTGTTGCATTCCTAAAGTCTTTCATAGTACAAGGCCAAGGAATCCAATAGGCATGCAATACCATATCATGACATATCTCTATTAATAATTCTTTAATTCTGATTCTGAAAGTTCCCTGACCGTGATAACCAGCACCAAGCAAATGCAGATAAAGTACCTTGTTGGCAGATAAAGTACCTTGTTGGCAGATAAAGTACCTTATTGGCAGATAAAGTACCTTGTTAGCAGATAAAGTACCTGGCAGATAAAGTACCTTGTTGGCAGATAAAGTACCTTGTTTGGCAGATAAAGTACCTTGTTGGCAGATAAAGTACCTTGTCCAACAATACATTACATGGTCATGGCAGCATTCAAATCTAAAACCCGTCAAGCCAAACTCTCTAATAGTAGACCATGCACTCTACCTACCAGAGTGGTTTTAGTTAAAAAAAATTGATTTGTTTAACAACTAGTATTGTAAGACATTCCGTAACATAATAAACAGTTCAGCAGCAAACTTTGTATGACTGTTTTAAAATCCAAACCCAAATGTTTCATTTTCATGATTTAAGGAAATCTGTAAATCTGCGGTATTTATAAAGACAAAACAATTTACCTCTTCCATGTTGTGAAGCGACAGAGAGCCTACGTTCTCGGGCATGCCCCTGGGATGAGGACAACAACTTGGCAGACACATCCTTACTGTTTCTACGGCTCATAGTCACAGGTCACAGTTTATTTATAAGTTATAATCCAATGAAGAATTAGTTGTGTATTCAATTATATACTGTTATATGCTCTTAAATGTTTTAACATTGAGTGTTTTTTTCCTGATGGTAGTTCATTGTATATTGCCACATTTATTAAATTCTACTCAAAAAATACATTACTTATACAAATATTTCTTTTTACCAGTTTCAACCAAGAAACCCTAAAAATGATGAAAAATGATATACAGGTACATGTATAGGTACTTTCAAATTATACACATGTACTGTCATATTTTGTTATCAAATATTATAAAGTCTGTTTTCCATGGCGCATATTTTTGCTGTGCTGTTTTTTCCCTAAGCTACTTTTTGTCGGGTAGTATTAACAGGCACACAGACAATCAATTTCCATGATGCAGATTGTCTGAGCAGAATTTAGAGAGGCACGTGCATGGTAATACACATGTATTCATTGTGTAGTGCCCATCCAAATTTCCATGCATTGTACATGCAAACAAGCATAGAAAAAGCGCCTTTGCTGGCGACTTCTGTCCGTGCGGTTATAAGTCAGCCCAGAAATCTGCTCCGATGAAAATGAAAGTATGCTAGATAGTGTGAAGCAATTTTTACAAAAGCAGTAACTGTTCTGGGCATACAAACCCCTGTGATTTAGGCGCCGAAATCGTCAGAATAATATGCGCAATGGAAAAAGGCCTTAATGCAGCTTTTTTTCTCTGGAAATTCTATTTAATTGCAATGTTTAATTTATCTCAAATTTACCAAAAGTACACAATTAATCCTTTGAACCAAGAAACTCCTAATTTTTTTTTAGAATGAATAACCTTAATCATTATTTCTACCGCAACTGAAGATTTTCCCATAATTCCATTTTGTTTGCCAAGTCTGAGACACTAACAATGGTGAAGGTAAACTTAATACAATATTGTGCAAGACAAAATCAATTTCAGTCAGTTATTCCCTGGACCAGCAACAATTAAATATCAATAAAGTAAGAAATTTAAGACAAGATCCAAGAATGTCAATCAATTATTCATATAGTATTATGTATGAATATTTGTCTTTGACTCGTCTGAAGATGCATGCATGTCTGAGATGCATGCATATCTGAAAATGCATGCATGTCAATATATTTGCCCTACAGAAGAAAAAAAATTGATCTTGCTATTGAATAAGAACTTGACCCGTATAACCTGAATGTGAAGTCACACACCAAATTTGGTATAAATCTGTTCATTAAAACTAAAGATATAAGTCGTTAACAATTTTCATATGTACGGGATGTATGTACGGACAGCGGTGATACTATATGCCCCCCCACTGAATACAGCGGGGGCATAAAAAGACTCTCCAGATAAAGAATATAAATAAACAAGAGAGCCAAGATGGCCGTGATATGCTCATCTAAGGTAAAGCAAGCTCCTGTAGGAAATGTTTTAGTTCTATTTTTAGCAACAGTCTCCATTTTGAATCTTGAATGACAAAATGAAAACAAAAAATTAAGAGTTACACCTAAGTACTCTGAATATTGTCTACTCATGGTGTGGAGCATTAACCACTTTATACATTTCCTTTATTATGATTCCAAGCAAACTTCCCATTATGCCTAGACTGGTAGCCATATTGAATATTTAACAATGATAAGCAAATAACAGAAATTTAAATATAAATCAATTTTGAGGTAACCATCATGAACAACAAAACACAGACAATTGAGAGAGATTGACACATTGAGCACACAAGAGAATAATTACTCTCTTTGAAAAATTATCTGAAAGGATTATTGTGACAATTATTGTTGATGATGACAGAAAGCTTGCTACAGGACTTATTGAAGCTTAGCTGAGCTTTGCTGACATATTGAAGCTTAGCTGAGCTTTGCTGACATATCAAAGTTAAGCTGAGCTTTGCTGACATATTGAAGCTTAGCTGAGCTTTGCTGACATATCAAAGTTAAGCTGAGCTTTGCTGACACATTGAAGCTTAGCTGAGCTTTGCTGACATATCAAAGTTAAGCTGAGTTTGCTGACATATTGAAGCTTAGTTGAGCTTTGCTGACATATCAAAGTTTAGCTGACCTTTGCTGACATATTGAAGCTTAGCTGAGCTTTGCTCAGATGAGCTAAAGATAAATTTATGTCCATGTATCAAATAAATTTTTGGATCAAGATAACTCCAAGTAATCCACACTTTTCTTCCACCTAACACTGATTTTAAACATATTCCAAGCCATCCTTCAAATTTTATGAATTAAGTAAATGTAATAAGCAAACATAAAATGCACAAATTCCATGTAGACTTGACAAAATCAAAAAGATGTTATACGTTTGAGAGCATAGCTAATATTGTATTTCTCAATTTTGCTCAATCCCTTCACTTTCCGTTTTTAATCAAATAAACTTTTCACTAAAGCACAACCTATACACATATTTTGCAATGAAAGTGCCTGTGATCAGAACAAATCATGAACTGTTTGGGTAACCAAAGACTACGTAATTCTATATAGAATTATGTTTATTTTCATTTTTTAGATCACTGGAAGCTCTTTATGGAGACTTGATTACCGGTTTACAATTCAAGACCAAAAACTTGATGAATAATTAATTGGAGTGCTATAGAACAGCGCTTTTGTGAAAAAGTTTGAAAAGAACTTTAGGAAAAAAAGATAAACTACAGTATGAAATATTGATCCTTTCTTGTAACATCACAATACATTAATTCTTGTGACCATATCGAGAACTTCGAGTATATTAGATATTATGTGTCAATTAATTACTAATAAATAAAGAATTCATTCACCACACTTTTATAACATACTTTCCCTAATGAAACTAGACACGGGAAGAAAAAAAAAAGCAAAGTTTAAATTACAAAAATATGTATACAAATTTATCTGAGTAAATTAAACTTTGAATTCCTGTGTGAATATCACAATGCTCTGGTATATAGAATCTTAGTTTTATTTCCAATGTCATTTATGACACCATGTCATGAGCTTCCACTTTAATTTCCACTTCAATATTTCTAATTAAAATATTATAATTATATTTAATTGTACAAATAATCACTCTTATCCCAACATCACATGGTAAATTTTAAACATCCATCAACCAAAATGTCTTTAAATCTTTTTTAAATTTTTTTTTTTACAAAAGATTAAAATTGTTGATATTGCTATTTATGATTGATAAAGAAGATACGTTTCACATCTTGACCAAAGTAAATAGAATGTTTACGACGGATTATTGTACATCTCAATCCAGTGATTAATCCAGGTTTTGATGTCATACCGAGATACTGACATCTTTTGTCCGATCTTATTCACGGCGAGAAATACGGCTTTGTTGTTTTGTCACACCACCAAATGGTTTATAATCTTTATAATATTAATGGTACGCCAGGGTCGTTCCCGTAATTTATTGACAGCATTGCCGATCATCTGTGTCATTAGCATTAACTCCCAAAATGGAGGTTAAATCAACACTGCTAATCTGATTGGCTGGGATTAAATACCTTAATATCTGACACTCAAAATTGTAAATTTACAAAACTTACAGCCACATGATGGCAATGTAATTCTTACGAGTCATGAATAATTTCAAGGGAATGATAACATCTGAGTTATAGCATTATAATACAGCCGTGTTAAAAATACTTCTCATTAACAAGTATTATAAGACTTTATCATGATTCCATAACCAAAACCTCTATTATCAAGCATGCATAATCAGTCAAACCTGTCTTAAGCAGCCAATCAAGAGAATGAATTAGTGGCTTTTTAAGACAGGTTGTTGCTTAATACAGGTTAAGTTTCTCTGAAAGCATAGAAATAGGAAATAGCAAATGTGGCTGCTTAAGTCAAGTGACTGCTTAATAGAGGTCACCTGTTCCACAGGACTGATTATATTCTTGCGATTAAAACTGTTATAAATCAATGTTTAACTTCTAATTAACACATGTCACAGAGAGACAAACAAGACAGATACAAAAAAGGAACCAACGTTATTTTGACCTCCTGGTAACTCCTATAAAATTTCAAAAGTATTATTTGCATGAAAATACTATATTTGGGCCCAGCTCAAGCAACTTAAAGTTACTTAATTAAGGGAGGACATTTATTTAAACTCTGCTTAAAAAAAAAACTGAAAGCCAGTTTAAAACTGGATCAGTAGTGAAGTTGTTAGAGTGATGGCCGTGTATGCCAGAGGTTGTAGGTTTGATCCCCAGCTCAAGCAGATGCCTCTCTTCGCAAGTCCGCTAAATCAATAAATAAACCAAAACTGGGTCACCAACACTCCGTAGTCCTACAACCTGAAAATTGATTTAACCCCAATATGTCCCTCCCTCCCTTATTCGCAATGTATTAAAAGTTAAGTTAGGCCTATTATATTTAATATGATTTATGGTTACCTCCCTTTACCTTTAATATGCAATGAAGTTTAAAAAAAGACTTTTGACAAGGGTGGTATATAGATTTTTTTATTCAATAACTACAGCATAAAGTTATCTAAAAGATTCATCAAAAAATTACATTACACAGCAATGATCCCTTTGTTTCTATAACAATGATTTTAAACATAAATATGAAAACAAGAAAATTTTAATGTATTAAACTTATAAAACATTAATGAGCACTCACAGTAGAACAATAGATATACTTGAAACTTTCATGGAATAAAATCAGAATAATTGATACCCAGGGATTAGCTAACAACTCTGCTACAGTACTCACCACGCTCTATTGGAACATGATCGTGACAAACTTGGTGATAAATAATACATGAACTAATTGAGCATGAAGTTTTGCTGTAGTTTGATTTAAAGCTGCACAATCTGAAATGCTCGTCCATGAGATACCCTGCCATGCATACAAATGTACCACATCCCTCTGCCTTTATTTGGGTGTAAATGAGGCATAGATGTCTGTGAAGGTTTTGGATTTAATTTTGGATTTAGGATTTGAATTCATACTTTCATTTTTATCCCCATTCCAACTCAATTTGACCCTGGTTGTTAATGGGTTGTAAAACTCACTCACTCACTCACTCACTCACTCACTCACTCACTCACTCACTCACTCACTCACTCACTCACTCACTCACTCACTCACTCACTCACTCACTCATTCATTCACTCACTCAATCGCTCATTCATTCACTCATATAATCATTCATTCATTCATTCATTCATCCATTCTGAGGAAATGAAATTATTGACTGCATATAGAGATACCATTTTATCATACTGCATATAGAGATACCATTTAATCATACTGCATATAGATATACCATTTTATCATACTGCATATAGAGATACCATTTTATCATACTGCTTATAGACATACCATTTAATCATACTGCATATAGAGATACCATTTAATCATACTGCATATAGATATACCATTTTATCATACTGCATATAGATATACCATTTTATCATACTGCATATAGATATACCATTTTATTATACTGCATATAGAGATAACATTTTATCATACTGCATATAGAGATACCATTTTATCATACTGCATATAGAGATACCATTTTATCATATTGCATAATATAGATATACCATTTTATCATACTGCATATAGAGATAACATTTAATCAAACTAGAAGTAACATTAAATCACACTGCATAACAAATAACGTGACAACAAAGGTAACAAGATGACTTACCAACAACTGCAACTTGGGTTATTATGTTTTTCACACGATCTTTACTCTTACTCATACTGGCTGTAACTTACAGACTAACTATTTTACACACTTTATTATTAAACACTAGCACAACACTGATGTTTTTAAATCTCCTTCATTATTTATATATATCACTTCTAGTTTATTGTTTTATCACACTGTGAGCTTCTTTGGCATGTCTTCGAGACCAGCAATTTTCAAAAACAATAACCAAAATTCTAGGCACTTTTATCTAAACAATGTATTGTAGATTACTGAAAATTTAAAATCACAAGCAGGCTGGTAATTTTTTTTTTTTGCAATTACAGTTAATAAAAATATTAACAGTTTTATTGGATACAGTCTAAAATTATAATTGACAAGAAGCTTCTTTCACACTTTTGTATACATCAGCAATTTCACTTTGAGGTTAAAGTATTGACTTCAAATTCTTAAAGATAGCCTCTTTATTCCATAACTAAGTAATAACACATAGACTCATATTTGCACACTTTTTCACTTTTTTCATGTTCAATTTTAACATTTTCAGAACTTAAAATCATCAATGGCTTATATTATGCAACAAAAAGTAAAGTTTAATACAAACAGTTAATTTCTACACATTGTACAAGAACACGATTTCTTTACACCTAAACATAATGCCTATTGGTGCATAGTGTAGCAGATCTATTGTTTTAGCACAAAAGCGAGATCATGGTGTTCCAAACAATGTTAACAAGTGTTACTTATGAAACAACAATGCCATCTGATGAGCCGTGTAAAGAGAAGATTTTCCAGAAGATACGAAAATCAATTACTTACTTTTGTTGATCAGTTATCTACCCCAGACTAAGGGTTCTTGCTAGTTTTACTATATCTTTGTTTGTTTCCACCCTAAGTTTCACCTTGGACACTACTTTATAAGACAATGGATTTTGTGGGGTATTCAACAAGTAACTAACCAGTATTGTAATATATATCATATATATATATATATATATATGAAGTTTTTGTTCCAGGCTAGACTCAAACCCACAATGTAACCAGTGACTGGCAACTTTAAAGCAGTGACTGGTGACAGTAAAGCAGTGACTGGTGACAGTATAGAAAACAGTAACAATTTCCTGATACTGAAACAGCTTTTAACCCTTTACTTCATATAGACGCGTTTTCCCGCACCAATCACAGAAGGCCTTTGAAAACAGTGCAGGAAGAGTTCAGATTGCTCGTAACGAGCAATCTGAACACTTCCTGCACTGTTTTCCACTCTGTCAGTTAATATAAACATAATTCACCCATTGCTGATACGGGGTGAATTAATGCTTTCGATATTAGAGGTGTCCAAAGGCGTTTTTATGAAGCAAAGGGTTAAGACAGGTTTTCCTTATTACTGTTAATCTGAACACATGAAAATAGGAAATAGAAAACATGGGTGATATTGGGGAATTATTGTTATTTTGCCAAATTTAAATTTTGGTCCTGATATAAATTTTATATGTCCTTTAATTACATTGTATCAGGATTAACTACCAGACATCATAAAACGAGAGCAGATAAGAAAATATTGCCAAATATCTGTGGGGGAAGGGTGGGATGGAGTGAGCATATTTAAATATACAAATAATGAGCTGGTAAAGAATTCAAGAAAGAATTGGCAATTTATTAAAAAAATATTCTTATTCTATTGCAATTTTGTAAGCAACTAGATGAAACAAAATGAAACACAAGGTATCAGTATTTATACATTCATTTTGAGATGAGGGTCACAGTGAAAAGTCACTGGGAAAAGTAACTATGAGTATTATACACAGGTACCGAAAGTACAAAAGCAGCTTCCCAGAATGTATGTACTTTCTTAATAACCCTCTATAATCACGGTTATACCATCAAACAAACCGAACAATCAAATTTTCAAATTTTAATCAAGTTTATTGGAAAGACAGAGTGCATCTCAACTACTAATGTTTCCCTGACATACAACGCTTGACAACAGATAACATGGCTGGTTTGTTTATCAACAAGATACAGCAGTATATGTGATTGACTGAGGTTTGGAAAATGTTCAGTATATGACAGAAAAGGTGATGATGGGAATAATGACGATGAGGGGATGATGATGGTGATGATGGTGCTGGTTGGCTGTTATTATGAAGAAAATGTTGATAAATTAGTATTGAGAATAATGGAAATGACACTGTGTTGTGGTGATGATGATGATGATGATGATGATGATGATAATGATGATCAAGTAAAACACTGAGGATAACTGTAATGAAACTGTTATATAGTAACATTAATTATGGGGGGAAATAATGATGATAATGACAACGATTGTGATGATGAGGTAATAATTGTCATTTTGTTTGATTGTGATTGATATAATGATTATGATGATTATGATGAAACTGCTACATAATGATGACAAGAATGATGATGATGTCACTAAGTTTGATGATGACGAGGTTGCTGATGGTGATGATGATAACCAGGACAGCGGTTAGATAATATCTTGAAATATATTGCATAGTATTGTCTCCCTTCAATACTCAGATCCTAAAAATGGAGGAGGTAGAAGTAAATTTTGACGTGAAGGCTCAAATCGCATCATGGGCAGATTGCTGACATATTATTACTCTGGAATTGATAGGTATCACAAAACCATTGAGTTCTGAAGAAAAACAACACTAGTCAAGGTATGACTTTTATTTTGTCTATTAAATTGCAGATCTTGATCCAGTGTAGAAGTTGAGCCCAGACAGACACATGCTGCAGATTTTGTTTTTTCACTGTGTTGTGAATATTAATGTTACAATGCAGCCATATAGGAAATGTAATAGTGGTGTGAAAGGTAACGATGATGATGCATCATTTGTGACAATGATGAAGAAGATGATATTATCCCAACATGCTGATGATTAGCTAAACAATAGTGACGACTACATAAAAATGTGAGCGATAATTTATACCAGACACAATCCAATAACAGTGATAAAAACTCACTTGCACTTTTTCTCCTCCCCTCAGTTCCAGTTGAATGATTTGATCCTATGGAATATTTCCTATCAGCTGTGGGGAGAGTAAGTCTCCGCCCGCCAGCAGCCGCTGACGATGGTGCAGAATTATGTTTCGGACCTGCTGCAACTTTACTGATGTTCGACACCACTTGTACGGACATTCGTCTTTTACTGCTATTAGACATTGTTTTTTAAAAATGATCCTTTTGTACAATATGTCTGCATCTCATTTAAACTAATAGTTTATGATTACAATCAAATTTGGTACACTTAGATAATTATAATGAAAGATGTAATTTCTATTTTTTTTTTCTCATTAGCTTTTAAAAATATAACAAAAATACTACATTCAACAGGTAAACTCCGATGAGAATTTTCCTAACATAAATTCAATCTCTTCAGCAAACACCTCTGAATTCAAAATAATGTCTGGAGTTAACTAATATTATTCAATAGAAACAAATCCATTTCAATCTTTTCAAATATTTACATTATGCAAGAGCATGAACGTATTCTGTTTTCTGAATTTTCTAATTTGTCATTCTTTGTCATGCAGAACATCAACACACTTTAATGCAATGTAAATAATTTGTTAAATAAAGAAAATTAAAGAACAATAAATTTGCACTTTTCAACTACTTTTAAATAACCAATAATTCAAGATTTGAAAAAAAAAATTCTCAGTGAAATCTTTACAGCTCAAAATTCAAAAAACTATTTTATTTCATACCACATAAATTCAAACACATTTCACATACAAATGTTCACAAATCCAAAACAGTAAATGAATGTAAGTTTTAATTTTGTTAACAATTTAATTGAAATTTAATTTGATAAAAACACAAAACAAACATTTGTTATACTGATGACTGACCAATCTTGTTTACGAGTGATCAAATCCATTACAAATATAAATTCCAGGTGCAGATCCTGTAACTTTCTTCAGTGAAAGAAACATGGCTCTTACTTAACTAGGTGAGTAGACTTTTCATATCCTCACACTGTCACCCCAACCACCTTTAAAGATTCCTACAAAATGGAAAACTCCAACCACAGCACTTTGGCTGATTTATTTATTTGTTAAGAATGATTGTCAAAATGCTAAGCTTTAAAACTAAAACTTAGATAATTATAAAATATTCAAGATATAAAGCCACGTGGTTCTGGGTACCTATAAGGTCCCAGTCAATAATTGCAGGAAGGTAGGAATCAATCCCCCGAAATAAGTCCCACGTTCATGTGTTATTGTCATGTTTGTTATTAAATGATCCACCCCTGTGTTTCCAGGGTGCCACCTAAGTGATGGCATATCATAGCTCATGCAAGTAAGAGACAGCACAGTGAGCATAAATCAGACTTTGCTGAAATCCCTTCAGTTCTAATCTTTGTTTGTTTGTATGGTGTCGCTTTCAACAATTTTTCAGCTTTTTTGTGACAGTGTCTACTTGAGACAATATTCTAAGCGCTGCCACACTGGAGTTTCATTTTGTAAAGACATTGTATGTACCCCACCCAGTCACATTATACTGACACCGGGCCGACCAGATCAAGAACTATCCTCTAAAATCTGAGCACTAAGTGAGGAAGCCGCTAGTATCATTGTTCAAGTCTTTGGTATGTCCAGACAGGGGCTCGAATCCACGACCTTCCGCATGTGAGGCAGATGGGCAACCAAAACTCTATATATCCACTAAACCACTTTATTTTACCATTAACTTCTTTAAACTAATATCCCCTAACCCAGAATTAACATTCTTATAGTGTACATCACTTATCAACGTTTTTAAGTCCTTCCCATTAAACCACCTTCCCCATTTACATCTGCACATGTATCCTGAAAATAATGTATGCATACACTTTCATTGTACATTAAATGTGAACAACTGACATTAAGAGAAATGTTGACATTCCCAAACAAATCCCAACCTTATATTTCAGTATTATAAAAACAAATATTAGCTCAAAATTTTGTTTAAATGGTTCTTGATCAAGGAGGTACTGAAGGGTAGGAACTGGCCGTGATGTGTAATAATAGTTCCTATGTATTATTTTCATTTTCATCTGGTTCAAGGATGAAAATAGTCATGTTGATGATTATGATGATGCCAGCGATGATGAAGGTGGTGATGGTGATGATGATGATGCTGATAATGATAATTATGGTGATGATGTTGATTATGATGATAATAGTCATGATGATGATGATGATGATTATGATGTTGATTATGATGATAATAGTCATGATGATGATGATTATGATTATGATGATTATGATGATTATGATGATAATAATGATGATAATCATTATGATGATGATGATGAAGTTACTGATGTTGATGATGATAATAATGCTACTGATGATGTTGATAACAAAGACAGTAATCATGATGATGGCATTGACAGCTTTAAGATAAAGTCGTGAAAATAAACAGAATTGTTTCCTCTATATTACATATGACATAACACATGCATAAAAATGTTTAATAATAGACAAAATAATTACAAAACAGTTCTTGAAATATCCCCAAGAAAATTAAGCAATTAAACCCGCTAGCGCCTCTATCCCTCTCTATTCCCTGTCTCTATTCTAATATGCAGAAAGCTCCACAGGTCTAATTTCTCTGTTATTTGGATACGGCAAATATGGACAAACTACCTGTAATGTTGCTTACAAACATTGAACGCATTATAATATAAACTTGTTTGACCATTAAACATAGCGTTAACTCAATGTTATGTAAATCTACAAACTCCTGATCAGCTAGATCAATTTCCATTAATATAAACATTTATACAGAGATCAAAGATAAGTGAGAATCTAGTTATTAGCTCACTATAATGTACTACATGGTCATGTGACTACATGGTCATGTGACTTGATGTTATTTCTGATGGAACTGTTCATGGAAGTACTATTAAGTACTATTTGGGATGTGATTAAAAGAAAATTCTGTAATGACTTCAATACACAATTTAAATAGTATCTCAATACCATTACATCATAATATCAAAATTATAATCTATATGGCAGCCAGTTTATTCAAATGCTTACATATGAATCTACAGATCTCAGTAGAATGGGGTTTAACACTATTTTCAACACATTTCAGGTTATATATGGCATATCCAGTTAAATTAGTGACGGGAAACCAATTCATAATGAATCTGAGTAGAACCACCGTCCTTCCACAAGTAACTGGCAAACTTTCTCACATAAAGATTTCGGAGCAAGCGAAATTCGAACCTATAACCTTAGTGGTGAGAGGTAAGTGATCTTGAGAATGCACCTAAAAGACCACTCAGCCACAGAGAACTGAATCTCAGTAAGGCAAAAAGGGATGTCACTCTTCTCAAAGTCTTCAGACATGAAGGAATGCTGCAGCAACATGCATAGCTATACTTTATACTTATACTTTCTACTAGTGGTGTTCCGACTGTCCTAGACTATTGATAATTGGTAGGTTTATGTTGTAGTTGATGATAATCTAGTGGTGTTCCGACTGTCCTAGACTATTGATAATTGGTAGGTTTATGTTGTAGTTGGTGATAATCTAGTGGTGTTCCGACTGTCCTAGACTATTGATAATTGGTAGGTTTATGTTGTAGTTGGTGATAATCTAGTGGTGTTCTGACTGTCCTAGACTATTGATAATTGGTAGATTTATGTTGTAGTTGGTGATAATTGATTGTGTTTGTTAGCAATTGATTTTCTGACTGTCAGATAATTTATGTTAGATTACCAGGTATACATCGGGAAACTCAAGTAATTTTAACGTAAATTATTTTCAATAAATACATTTATGAGCTTTTTATATATCTCTGTCTCTGTCTTTATCATGTTCTCTCCAAATGTTTTTTTTATTTACCTAGGTGAAGCAAATAAATGAATTAATTCGCACATTTCATAGACATAAAGTCTTTCATTTGGACTCTCTCTCCATTCTATTACAAATGCAAAGTTAATAGCCCTTTATCAATAAAACCCGTATTGGTCGATTACCTGATTATCAATTGGTTGAACCAAACCTTAGTTGCAACTGATAATCGATTGTGAAAATATCAACCACATCCAATCACTACTTTCTACGAAGTTCCATCAACATCCAATAAAGTATTAAGAAGATATGGAGGGGACAATATTTCTATTCTATAATACTGAAAGGGGCATAACTGTGTTAAAAGTCATCAGACCAGAACCCAATAATGGCAAGCCAACCAGACTTCACATTGATACTTCCTACAAAGTGTCATTAAAATTTAATCTGCGGTTTATAAGGAGATGAACTGTGGACAAAATTTCTGATGGACAAATGGACAGGCTGGACAAAAAAAAAAAAAAAGGGGCAACATAACTAATTATTATATGATATAACACAGCTTGCTGAATTCCTTGCTTGCTTTTTTTTAGATAACCGTTCTTTAGCCAGAATTTAACATGAATCAGAATCAGAGTCTGTCATGTTTGCAAATGGTATAATTTACCTCACACGCTAAAACTTTAAAAGATGAATTTATTTAATTTTTATGTTCAAGCATCTAGAAAAGATGACTTACCAAGTACGCTGGAAGCTTTGTTCTTTCTTATCATATCTGTAAGTTTTCCTCCAAGTGAAGATTTTTTATCATCACTAGATGATGGCGATGACTGCTGAGTTCCAGAGTTTGTATTAGCCTTTTTAACGGCATTGGCCATTTTCAAAAATGCAGCCATTTTGAATTTTTACTTTTATGCACAATTTTTTAAGTCACAACTTAGAAACAACGTGGATGCAAATTGTTTACAATGTTTTTTATCCTTCTTTTTTTTAACTTTTGTTACCTCATAATACCTGAAATAGCACTTTTTTTACTTTCCTTGCAAACAGATATTATTATACATAATTACACATTCTGATTTTCTTATAAATATAAAACAATGACACAGAGAAAAATTAAGATACATTAAGAAAAGCACATTTTTGTAGAAGATGTTTTTATAATGCAATTAACAGCTCTCCAATTCCATGCAACAAACCATAAGTTAGCAGTGCAACTTGCTGAAACTTATACGAAGGCTTATAACTTAATCCAAAATGGATTAACAGATTATAAAGATCCTCTTGTAGAACAGTAATTAAGGAGTCAAACCAATTAACAATGTTACATAATATTGTTTTGCGTCGGTTTTTTTTAGCAGTTTGTTTCTCATTGACAACTGTGAATTATGTGGAGAAAAATTGTTGTTGTATGGTGTTTAGTGTTGCTTTTAACAAAATTTCAGTTATTTTGCAACTGTGTCTGCTTGAGACAGTATTCTGAGCACTGTCACACTGGATTATCATGCCACACACACATAGTATGATACCCCACCCAGTGACATTATACTGACACCTGGGCTGACCGGACTTAGAACTGTTCTCTTAATGCCGAGCAAGGAAGCTTTTAGTACCATTTTTCATGTCTTTGATATGACCAGACAGACTTTCCACATGTGAGATGGACGCTCTATCCCTAGATCACCTCTTAACTTTCTTCAAATGAATATTGTCAAGAAGTGAAAAATCAGAAAATAGAATCACGTGCCAGAATATAAAAAAGACCAAAGGTAAGGGTTCAAACTAAATCTTAAAATGATGTTAAAATGTTACTCAGGGTAACAATGCTCAAAAACATCCTTTTTCACAATTTTTAAAATTTTACATGAAATTAGATTGAAGAAATTTACATGAACATAAGGTGAAAAGAATCAAGATTATTAATAAAAAAGATAATTTCGCCATTTTCGATTCACTTTAACAGTAATGATTTCAATTTCATGAATGGCCAAGTTCACTATAACATTCACAATTTAACAAATGAAAAAGTCAGCAAAGTTCTCTTTTACAGTTGAGTTAAAGGTCCCACAAACAACCAAGTTAACTTTAGCAGTGGTGCCCTTGATTTCATGTACAAACATTTCACTGCAGTACACAGCAAGATGCCTCTGATATGATGTAATTATAAGACAGACTGTCTACTTATTTTTACACACCTGAGTAATTGTTAATACTCCTTGATCTGATAATCCTTCATTACCTGCAATAATCCGCAATGTTATTAACGCTATGACCAAACAGGTTAAGCACCCTTAATCCTTTGATAATTTATTTAAACAAATAATGTCAATGATTAAGGACAGCAGTAAATGAAAACGACATCATTGTCTTCGAGAAAAAAAATTGATATATTAACCATATTGAAACAACATTATTACAGTACTCCAACACATGGTATGTGTAAGCAGAATTCACTTTTATGATTCAAAGATACAAACTTACTAAAAAATTTCAGTAAAGAAAGATTCATAAAAAGAATAATAGATACTTGGTAATAACTTATAAAAGAGCATTATTTATCTTATTCATCCTTTCATTAAAATGAACATTCACGGAAAATCCAAACAGCTGCAGTTTTTTAATAATAAAGGAACCAACAATTAACTATCACCAATTTCTTTAAGTAAACAACCAATATCCTTAAATGTCTAATTATTTTTCAAAGACTTCCATCCCCTATAGAAAATCTATGTGGCATCACGGAACATTGCTTACAATTTCTCTCACCATTGGAAACGGAGGACAAAGCAATGCGGCCATTTATACCAGCTTGACACTTTATTGTAGACCTTTCTTGTGTCAACACCATAATATCAATTGGTCAAATGAAAATAAGCAATGTTTAATTGCTCAGGACTGATTAAACAAAATCTTGGGTTTAATGTACAGTAGTTAATAAAGGTCATAACGATTCATGTAAAATATTTTCATGCAAAACAATTAAAATTTTCACCAGATGTAGATTCATGCAAACAAGAATTAAAATTTTTACCAGATGTAAGTTCATGTAAACAAGAATTAAAAATTTTACCAGATGTAAGTTCATGTAAAGAGCATTTCAATAACCTGCAGATGCAGATTCATGTAAAGCAAAACTTCAAATTCACACAATGTTAATTGATGTAAAAGAGAATTTCAATATTCACCAGATGCAGATTCATGTAAAGCAAAACTTCAAATTCACACAATGTTAATTGATGTAAAAGAGAATTTCAATATTCACCAGATGCAGATTCATGTAAATCAGAACTATAAAATCAAACTGGAATCACACCATTTAAAGTAAGTCATACTGAATCACGACATTTCAGTCAACATCTAGCCATGATGAGCAAGAATGATATCTATAGCTGAGCATACCTCGTACAAATGGCAACATCAAATCATAATTTCACATTCCCATCTCTACTTTAGATGATACAAGACTGTCTGTGTTTGTCTACGGATTTAACCATATCCAATACAAAATCATTAGTTTCATCAAAATTCAGTTTTATTGATAATGGTATCATATAAAATGTAATGATGGCTATGTCCACAATTTTATTAAAGCATTATGTACTGGGGTGTCAAATATATTGCCAATCTTTCTTTGTTTTTATCTCAAAATGACAAACAGTAGCAATTGAGATGAACATAAATTTGCAATAATTTATATAATTTCAGTCAAGTTAAAATTGTATTATATCACAAGATTTACGGCCCTTGAGTATCTTCCATTCAATATTATCATATTTTCACTAGTACATCACTCTGTGTTGTCTTTATAACACAGCTCTTGTACATTAAACCTGAGCTACTTTTTGAAAATATTTAATTGAGATCAATCAAATCATTGATAATTACTATATCTTGAAATGTTGATATGATTCAATAACTAACATTCCATGTTATAACTGACATGTCATGCAATAGCTGACATATCATGCAGTAAGTCGTGCAATAACTAAACATATAATGCAATAATTAACATGTCATGCAATAACTAACATGCCATGCAATAACTAACTTGTCGTGCAATAACTAACATGTCATGCAATAACTAACTTGTCGTACAATAATTAACATGTCATGCAATAACTAACATGTCGTGCAATAACTAACTTGTCGTGCAATAACTAACATGTCATGCAATAACTAACTTGTCTTGCAATAACTAACATGTCGTGCAATAACTAACTTGTCATGCAATAACTTCCATGTTGTGCAATAACTAACTTGTCATGCAATAACTAACATGTCATTCAATAACTAACTTGTCATGCAATAACTAACACTTACATGAAATGCAATAACTGACATGTCATGCAATAACTGACATGTTATGCAATAACTAATATGTCATGCAATAACTAAAATGTCATGCAATAACTAACTTGTCATGCAATAACTAACATGTCGTGCAATAACTAACTTGACCTGCAATAACTAACATGTAATGCAATAATTAACTTTTCATTCAATAACTAACATGTCATGCAATAACTAACTTGACCTGCAATAACTAACATGTCATGCAATAACTAACTTGTCATGCAATTACTAACATGTCATGTAATGCAATATCTAACATGTCGTGCAATAACTGACATGTCATGTGACAACTAACAATTCATTCAATAACTACTAAGTCATCCAATAATTAACATATCATGCAACAACTTACAAGACATGCAATAACAATATACACTGTTCAAACTGTTGATATTTAGCATCTTGGAATATTGGTGGTTATCGTTTTTTTATAGAGGTAACATGGAAAGCAATTGTAAGTGTATCATTATTTTGCATCATGGTATACAGACTCACATATTCATACTATTTGTTATTAAAGTTATTCAACCCATTGACAAAAATGATAAAATGTTCGACTGTGCTAAGAACCTAGGAGAGGTTTTACAAAACTCACACTTGTCATTAAGTGCAATGCCTGCTTTCTCAATAACTAGTAAAACATTGAGAAGCCTGGCATCATGTTCTTGTTTCGTGGCCCTGAAAACAAGAACATTGTCCATTTAATACACTACCCCTTGGAGCCCCTCAAGTCTAATCTTTGACATCTGATATGACCAGTGATATTGGTTGTTGACTATATACGGTTTCTCACATATTTTTATCAACTTGCTAAATAAACTCAAAAATAAATGAGCACTCATAGAATGTAAGACACTCTACTAATTTTCACTGTAACTAAACCAAAATATTTGATTTTTTTTTTGCTTGGCCTTTGATAAATCAATATACCATAAAAAGACCATTAGCCTGAACTATATCACATTTTAAATGCATTGATTTTCTCAAACAAAGGCACTAATATATATTCATTTTCATTTTTACACAATAGTCATCCAAAGGGATTATTTTAAGTTAACCTCTATCAGCTCTCTTGCCTTAATTGACGTTTCAATCAAATATTTACATTTCCTATGAAAGACTATTTGCTTATTTATATTGATCTTACTTCATTATAATAACAGTGAGAAAATAGTTTTCACACTGGAGATATCGTGGAAGGCAAAAATGAGCAACGGAAAATAATAGCAGGTATTTCTTACTTTTCTAATCTTTAATAGTTCAATTATTATAGTTCTGAATTGCATTTCACAAAACAAAATTACGATAAAAATCAGTGGTAAACGTAAAGTAAGAAATTTTCATAATATTTTTCATAGTCATCCAAATGAATTGAAGGTTGTATTTTCAGAAAACATACTGTTTTATGAAATATTTATCCAAATTGGGTTAATCTGGATTGATATATCTACAATATTAGAGCGGTATTTACTTTACCTTTACAACCTATTTTCATAGTAAGTTTTTTTTTGTGAAATGCAATCAATGTCTCTTTTTCTATTAAATTCTTATCTTTCAATTTTCTCTCTTGTTCCTCTGCATTTAAACTGTTAAGGAATGAATGTTATTTAGTTTATATTAATTTATTTTAGCTTGATTAAGATGAAAGCTCAGAGCTTATATGAACCACTCTCGGTTCGTTTCCTGGGTAGAACCAGTACTGAGTGTTGTTTTATGACAGGCATCGGTCAACCGGGGGATCGAACCCGCAACCTCTGGCATGAGCAACCATGAATGTTATTTGTTGAATGTTTATAAGATATGAGAAGGTTCACATGAAAATGTTCATGTTACGTTGTAAGTTCATATCTCATAAATGCTCTTTTCTTATATCTATACATTTATATTGTTAATTCACTCGATTCACACAACCACATGAGGTTTCTGGCTTGTTACAGAGGTTATTATGTGTTCATCATTGTGTTAAAGTAGATGATATCATGTCTTGAACAAAGTTGATTATATCTTAAATCTTGGATAAGGTTGATTATATCTCAAATCTTGAACAAGGTTGACTATATCTCAAATCTTGAACAAGTTTGACTATATCTCAAATCTTGAACAAGGTTGACTATATCTCAAATCTTGAACAAGGTTGATTATATAATAATCAAATCTCAAATGAGATTGATTATATCTCAAATCTTGGACAAAGATGGTTATATCTCAAATCTTGGAAAAATTTGATTATATCTCTAATCTAGAAAATGATGATTTTATCTCACATTTTTAACAAGATTGATTATATCTCAAATCTCAAAGCTCAAAGCTAAAAACAAATGCTGATAGGTATACTTTCATAAGAAATGAACCACACTGGTGCAAAAATCTACACAAGTATAATGAAGAAATTACACCAAGAATATAATATTTGTAATGAATTAATAGTGACAAAACATAATCAATATTTAATAATAATTTATAATGAAAGAGAAAAAAATCTTCTGTAAAATTATTAAAGTAAAGATTCAAACCAGTTTGATTCTTTTTAAAAACATTTTTAACATCAATTTGTTACAATGTTTCTACAAAATGTTCACATCAAAAAGTTTACCAACTTTGAATCTTTTTTAAAAACATTTGTGATGACTTCAACATTTGTTACAATGTTTATGTAAAATCATTATATCAAAATAATCAAAATCGGTGAAAATTGATAAAGAAACATCTTATCTAAGTTTTAAATCATTTTATTGAGATTACGGAAGATTTGTGTTAATAATAACTATTTCTGTCTATCACACATTGCACACTTCAAAGTGTGCCGAGCCTCAGGTACAAAGAGACCCTCACTGGCCAACTGTTATACACACTTCTATATGTTATAGACATATCTTACCATTTTCGGTTCTTCAGTTCTCTTTTACTTACCCATTAATAATTCATTATTTATAATACTCTTCAATCATTTTTAGACGTTTATATTGTACAAAATATATAAATCATTAACTATCAATACATATAAATATAACACTGTCATTTTAAAAGCATTTTCTACATATATCTGTATTCAAATATCACAGCGAGTCTGCCCTGCTCGGCCATCAGAGTGTATAAATAAAACTTATGATTCAATTTTGAAGGTAGAAAGGAATATATTGTCTATCAATTTTGAGTGTCTGATAAAAAAACACTCACTGGCTGTAAATCTGCTATTGCAATATTCCATTCAAACCAGATAATATGAGTGAAAATATTAAAATGCTTCAAAGTCTGTTAACCTGATTAAGCACATGGAAGCATCCATTAAACAGGAAATAGCAAATAAGCTCCTATTAAATGGACGACTGTGTAATACAAGATTGTTAAACAACCAAAGTGAGGATACAGTTAATGAATAAAAACTGAATTAAAGGGAGTATATCAGGGAAAAAACGGCTATAAATGTCTTAAGAAATAAAATTATTCTTAAAATGGATAAAAAAAAATCTCATTTTCATAACTAAATAAAATCTAAATGTTTCGGTATGTCAGATCCACCAAAACGTGACAAAATCGAAATCGAAATTAGAGTGGTAAACTTGAAGTAAGATCCCCATTCTAAAAATAGACAGCACTTACATACTGCTTGACAACCTTCCTGTCATCATTAATTTCGGTCTTTTTCTAAGATGTAACAATTTCTATTACATGAAAACCTGTAAAATGGATCATAATTAATTCCAAATTATTTCATGTGACCCATTTAATACGTCCCAAAATATGTTGCAATTTTAGGCATGAATTCTATTTTAATCCAAGCTTGGTGCATAGCTCAAGTTTTTTCAATTTATTATTTTGGCATGTTTAAATAGATATCTGTATGACAATACAGGGTCAGGAAGTATATATAGGCATAGAGAAAAAAATGTTTATTGCCAATTTTAAAATTTAGACAAATCCTGATGAATTCTCTTTAAGCTGCTTCAGACAGCAGCTTCTGAAATGAGGGGTCTGTAAACACAAATCTGTATATACATGCATGTATCAAGATTTATCACATTTCAGGTTTAGATAACACAAGGACCATTAACAGAGACAAATCAGAAATAACATCAAACTATATCAAAGGAGAAATAATAAACCAGAAGATTTCAGTGGAGAAATAATAAACCAGAAGATGTCAGTGGAAAAATAATAAACCAGATGTCAGTGGAGAAATAATAAACCAGAAGAAATCAGTGGAGAAATAATAAACCAGAAGTCAGTGGAGAAATAATAAACCGGATGTCAGTGGAGAAATAATAAACCAGAAGATGTCAGTGGAGAAATAATAAACCAGAAGAAGTCAGTGGAGAAATAATAAACCAGATGTCAGTGGAGAAATAATAAACCAGAAGATGTCAGTGGAGAAATAATAAACCAGAAGAAGTCAGAGGAGAAATAATAAACCAGATGTCAGTGGAGAAATAATTAAACCAAAGATGTCGGTGAAGAAGTCAAAGTTAATAGATCACAAGATGCAAAAATAAATAAACAAATCAGAAGAACCAGTGAAGAAGTCAGAGTTAATAAATCACAAGATGCAAAAAGCAATAAACAATCCAGAAGACATCAGCAGAGAAGTTAATAAACCAGAATATTTCAGTAGAGAAATAATTAAACCAGAAGATGTCAGTGGAGAAATAATTAAACCAGATGTCAGTGGAGAAATAAATAAACCAGAAGATGTCAGTGAAGAAATAAACAAACCAGATGATGTCAGTGGGGTAATAATTAACTTAGAAGATACCAGTGGAGTCCAAGTTAATAAACCACAAGATGCCAAAAGAAAGAAATAAACTAGAAGATGTCAAACAAACTGTAGACAAGTTCAAGTGGTCCCCAAGACTCTTCAAGATTGCAGGTAAGCCCATCTTAACATCCCCATAAACATTTCATATTTAGCTCTTGTTTATTGCACACTAAATTTCCAAACAAAATCATAAAAGCTGCTATTTATTGACCATGTAAAGGTATTATACAATGGAGTGCATCTTTATATTATTGTGCATGGAAATAACAGTGATAGATCATTGTTGTTAATTATATTTGTAATTTAAGAAAATCAACTATTTGATAATGTGGTTAAATATAATTTTCTGTCTTTTTCTTGCAATTTTCATTATTGTTTAAAAGTGTGTGGGGGCACATTTGTGCTTGGTCTTGTCACAAAGTGAATGCACACATTATCTGTGCCGGCCTTTTCAGGATTGGAGGGTCCTGGGTTTGATCCTCTGCAATGGCTAATATGTATGGTGTTCTTGAGCAAGTTGCTTTATCCACATATGCTTTAAATAATGGTTATATACAGGAAGGCCTCAAGTGTGATTTTTCTAAGTTGTAAAAACTTGTTTCACAATCGAGTTAATATAAATAAATTCAGAATTTTTTTTTTTATAAATTACCACTATGTTATTTAAATCTAAAATATGTAATATAAAATAACTTATAAAATTATACGTACTGAAAATATTGAGGACCTTTATTGTATGTACAGACCCTCGTAGCTTTCTCATAGCTCGACCATGTCTGCCCGTATCCTTATCCTTTCCTTTAGTTGGAGATTCTGACCCTTTCACTGACCCCTTTTGTGACTTGGAGTCAATGTTAACTTTCGGAGTTTGATTTTTTAACGATTTTAAATCTTGCTTATCCATTTTTGTTAAAACCTCCTGTTCTACTGGTGATGCCATACTAACTTTCTGTGCTTTAGGTGACAAGACACGGTCGCCATTTTTTTTAACTTTTAAAATTCCATTTGCCATCTGTTTGTCTGCTCCTGATGTCATACTCATACCATATTCTTTCGTAAATTTATCTCCAGGTAATGATTTTATGAGTATTGTTCATTACAGACTTCCTGTTCATTTTATTCACGTTTGCGTATTATCCAAGTGACAAAACCCCACATAGTCTTGTTTCTCAAGTTGTATATATATTAACAACCTTCAAATCAACGTAAAAAAATGTTCTATCAGTTTCAATATTATTTTTATATTTTTTATTATAATATTTATATTACCTCAGTTTTAAAAATATTATTTTTTCACTCTTGCTAAAATTATCCAATCGTCAATAACTTCACTATCATCATTCAGTGCAATCACGCTCCCTGTCTTTATTAAAGAAATGAACAAACAGAAACTACAGAAAACATTTAAAATGTTTGAGACTATTTTTTAATACAAAATATGAATCTGTCTTAAACATGATTGTACTCAACCTGCCTTAACCATCAACAAATAGAAGATAAATCTTCTTGCAAAATAATTTCTTTACGTTACAAAAATTGAATAAAAATTGTTTTATAAAAATCACTTAAACAAACAAAAAAAGAATAAACATATACGCATTTATAAATGTCATTCATTGTATATGTATTTAATTGTTGTTTAATATAAAACTAAAACAATTTAAAAATCCAAAATAGTATAAATTTAAAAAAAAAAAAATGATGGCACAATGATTCTGTAAGTCGAAACTTTGATAAAATCTACATTTGAATTTAATTCAAATGTAGTTGTATTATCCATCATAAAATGACTTTTGTGAACATTTCTTAACAAAATAATACTCAACGTAAAAACTTGTGTCATCTCTGGAAAGTTTCTAGGTAAAGTATCAATATCTATTTTAGACTACAAAACAAGAACAGAAATGGTAAACATCTGCCTCATTCCCATCCTAAATCAAAAATATCTCAGAGGGAATACAAAACTAATTACACAAAATGGCTGCTTGCAACTGATAATTTAAGTAAATCAACTACAATAAGACTTATTTAACCCCAATGAAACTAAATCACCCACAATAACCAGGGATCCTGGTACATGCACTTGTGCACTGGGGCATCATATCCTCGTAAATAAAATTTAAACAATCAGTGTTTCTAATTAAATGATTTTTTGCCATTCAATAAACATTAGAAGTGACACGTGCATGGACCATGTGGAGAATAATAGGAAATATGTCATCATGGAGTCCATTTTCCTGAAATTAGCAATAGTTTATGCAACTTCAAAGGAAAAAATTGCAGCAGAATGTTTGAAAACTATGGAAATTCTACACAGAAGTAATCTCCATAAATGAGTGCAAGTTCATGCAACGTCAAAGAGTGCATGAGTTATATATATAGCCGGGTTATTATATAAATCTCTATATTATATATAACCCTAGATCCATATACATGAATCTGAATAGAACAATTGTCCTCTCATAAATAAATGCCAAACTTTCCTGTATGAAGTGTTTAGACCCAGCTTGGCTTGAACCAAGGACCTCAACAGCAAGAAGGCATGATATATTGTCAGATGCTGCCTTAAACTAATCGACATTGGACCACTCTAGGTCAAAGAACAATAATATGAAGACTTTATAAAAAATGTGCCAATATTTAGTACATTAGTTTTCCTGGTATAGTAAAAGTTGTTAAAATTCAACTCCATCCCACCCAATCTACACTAAAATAACGCTAATTTCATACAGGAATTAATTTTCCTGAAATAGTTAGTATAATTCTTAGTTTCAAAAAATGATTACTAGCATTGTTATAATCCTCGAAATAAGTAATACTGGTAGCAACACATAATATCATAATTTTAAATAAAAATCAACAGAAAAAATTATATTTATCTTGAATTTTCACAGAATTATAAATCTTGTAATAGGTTGTAATTTTGAAATAATCATATTTATATCGATTCTCTAAAATCACACTTATATCCAAGTAAGCCGATGCGAAACAAAGGATGAATAAAAATGATAACATCTGTCACTCACAAGTTTATGCTTCTTACCCTTATGGAGCAAAGGGTTATCTATCATTTAATAAAACAGTGTTGTAACATGACTTTCACATATTAAACCATTTACTTTTTATAAACTAGTAATGTAGTCCACCATCCAAATTAGCTTAAATTTGACATATATGTATTATCTCGTCTTTATCTCTCACTGTGAATGACTCCAGAATAATTCTGATATCGATTCCAGACTTCCCAATTTGAGCGTATCTAACATGTAAATTAGTCACGAATGCTCCACTATCATTATATCAATACTGTAAGCATCTTGAAGTATCATTTTACCCGACCCATGACACCAAATTGAGCATTTGATCACTCAATATCAACTTGTATCACCTTTCACTTAATCCGTCTAATCATGACCCGTATTAAATCAAACCAATATACTTGACCAAACCAGCCCCGGAGAGTGTCCACTCAGCGGGAGTGTGGTCATAATTGTCAACATCATTCATAAATTATTATGTTACTGGACAACTATAAGCTTTTTCACTAACCGACTGAGGGACAGACCAACTGACTGCAGGTGTGTCTCATGTCAGCTGTCAATAAAATGTTGTCCCGATCGTTAAAAGATTGTTGCGCATCAAACGCTAATCACCTCAGCTACAATTGTGTATGTCAAATTAATTCAGAGGTATACCTGGCATCACTAAACCATCCCTGGCTAAGCTATTAGCACACAATGGTTTTTCATCTTCAACACCTAATTCCGCAGTCAGTAGACTTCATCAATGGTTTAATGATTAATCCACAAAGTCTGATATTGATATAACATAAAAGGCGACTTTTGTCACTGCCATCAATAAGTGCAGAAATTACTTCCACATCATTGTTATAAAGTTGTAAAGTACTTTATATAGAGAAAATTAAAATCTCCTAACAGACTATATTTCAATAACAACATCCAAAGGCACTCACTATTTCCCCGAGAACTGCAGCAATAATGCGGTTCTAGGTTAAATGAAAAAAAAAAATTTACTTAGTAAGACTTTTTGCCATTGTTTTCTAGTTGTTTTTTTTTTCAATAAGAATATTTGTTACCATTCAGAGCCATTTGAAATATTCTTTTGTGCAAAATTTACCATTTTTCAAATTTCTGATTTTTTTTAAAACTACTTAAAATGTTATGAATATAGAAATATATAATGTCATTTTAACAAGCTAACAATTGTACATTTTTCATATATTCATGTAAATTAATAAATGAAAATATTTTAATAACTTTTTTGAATATACACACAGTTTATACAATAATCATATACACCTGATTTTATATGTATTTGACAAAAAATACAAATACAAAAACAAATTAAATTAAATTAAAAACATTTTTTTTTTCAAAAAAAAAAAAAAAGTATTTTGTAAATCCTTTGTAAGCATACATAAAGTCACCTTGCTGACCAACACATTTACACAATTAACCAAATCTCTACCAGGGAACCACAGGTTACATAAGGTGTGATGTTTGTAACAGTTTATTTTTCCAAACATTATCATAACTAAGAGTTCAGAAATAGAACTGAACAGAAACTTCAAAGAGGCCTTACCGTATATTGCAGATATTTTTTTGATCTTAGGAGTAAAAATGCACATTTATATCAAACATCATTTATTATGGATATTCTGTTCAATAACTCATATTGTATTTTGTTTTTAATTCTGTATGCCAAATACTAAATCGTGGCCCGCGATAAAGACACTCATTGGCCAGTGTCAGGTTATGCTAAAACATTGATGAAAAAAATGGAAAATGCTGACCTGTGTATTAACACATTTTTCATAAATAATAATAATAATAATAATAATAATAATAATAATAATAATAGATAATGATGATGATGATATATGTACTGGCAAAACTGCAATATTTGGGGTGCAAATACAAGATACATTAATTAATTTTTTTTAATAGAAAAAAGGCAGAAAAGAACAGTTATTGCATCTTTTGAATTGTTAAAAATATGACATAGCTTGACAATACTATTATAAATATATGTTTTGCAAACCACTTTCGCACAAATTTGAAAATATTCCAAAAATATAAGACAAAAATCCAATTTAACACGATCAACTTCATATAACCAAAATTGCAAAAAAAGGCACAAAAAAAAATAACAAGTAAAAAAAATGTTTTAACTATTAAGAAGAAAATCCACGACACACAAAATTTCAATGAATGATTTGTCTGGACCAGCATTTGGTCAAATATTTTTGTTCATGACCAATATACATAAACAAAACTGATAACACAGTGCACAGAAAAGTAGAAAAACAGTGAGGAATCAAATTCAATCCTGGAAATTAATCACTTATGCATCCTACTCGTAACTTGTCCTACATTGTTGCCGTTGATGTCAATTACTAATGGATGTAGAGCTGTTATAAATCATCTGACCAGAACAAATGGATCACTGCATGTTACTGGGATGTATCATGCCATGCGGAAAATTCACTTCATTAATCTAATCTAATACTAAATACAAAATCTGAAAGGGAATATTGGTTTACTAAAATATGCAGTTCAGTTCAAGCAATGCGTCAATAAAATTTACTCCTAATCGTGTAAGGGGATTATAGCCCCGCGTGTGTGCATGCATGCATGGTTGTTTGTAAGAATCTTATATTCAATCCTAATACTCCATCTCCAATAGCCTTAATAAATAAACAAAAACACAACATATGTTTTGGTATGTTGTCACTCGTTCCCGAGGCTGAATTATTTAAATAGCATGAACTAGAAGCCCAAACAACATGTACATAATACACCACGTAACAGAGCCTACTTAACCAAGAGAAAATAATTATCATCTAATTCACGACATTCAAACAACGAACATTGTATAACTACAACTTTTAATATTTATTAGGGGCCATCCATATACATGTATCTTATAAAATACAAGCTCAGGTTTACACATCTGATTCTATCTAGCCCACAAACCGGGCCTATTTCAACATATTGCTAGTGACAATACATATTGTACAGTAATATAGTTTTCGGTATAAAAAGTAAAAGAGAATAACACAACATCATTAATTTTTCATTGCCTAAATTTGTAACACAAATGGATACAGTTAAGAAACAATAAGATCGTAGCACAAAAGGATTTTAAAAGGTATCTCTACTTTTGTTTTGATGAAACAGTTTTACTTGTGGAGGAAATCACAGAAAGCAAAATTTGAGTTTAAACTTGTTTAATTAGAGTAACTAATAAAAATATCCATTGTGCATTGAGCACTGTATCAAACATCCCTGATATAGGTCTAACTTACAAACTTTTGTCGCCTTAAAGTCAAAGTATATATGATTTGTAGGAGTCATTAGATCATTTAGCTAGTGAAATATTCAGCCAGCCAAAATTCTTTCCCCAGTAAAACCTTTGAAGATGAGTAGCCTGGGTCCCTTGCATACTTCAAAGTATGGTTATCCAAATGATTTCAAACTTCTCCTTTAATGCCAATAAATAGCAATTTTCCACAGTCGCCCTTTAATACACCAGTGCCATGAGAGTTATAGATCACCGGAGAATGAGAAATTCTCACTGAGTTGTGACTTTAATCAACTGAGGTGAAATCCAATCATAAAAATAAAATATTATATAATATATAACACCCAAACAAACCCTTAGAGATCTTAAAGTGTGAATCTTCAACACCCCATCGCAACAATTCTGATTGTATTCAATCTACACCACACCATAGCAACTAATCTGATTGTATTCAATCTCCACGATGACATAGCAACTATTCTGATTGTATTCCATCTCCAATACCCCAAAGAAACTACGAAGAGGGGTCAGAAATTTTGTAGACTTTTGCCACTTATGGAAACGTCGATTTACGTAGCCAGGGCAGTTTTTGCTTTTTTCCTACCTCTACTATTCAAACAAGCGTAGCATTTACAAAACCCGTTTTATTTTTAAATAAAAAATATCAATGTGTGCTGTATTGTATGCTTGTTGACATCCTTTAAAAAAATGGCACCAATTTTGTGCATCTCAAAATGATGTCAATATTATGATGTTACGTATGCCATTTTGTTTGAAACAAAATGACGTCGGGGCACTTGAAAATGGATTAGCACGCGAAATACCACAGTTCCGTAAAGTTCTGCTCCATGTTAGTAATACACCTGCTCAAATAGAGAAACAAGAGTATGTACGGTGAATCTTATATTTCAAGGTCAGTAGTGTTTAAATGTCACAAAATTAATGTTTTTGAGATGGCCGGGAATCAGTCATTAAAAAAGAGCAAACGGGAAGTCGATTTGAAGACATATTGAAATCAAAGCATGTTTTACAGAATTTTGTGTCCAGTATACCATCTTCTGATTTTATTAACATGTTCACTGAATGGTGTAAATGGTGGCAAACACGTATAGACCCTGGATGAGAGTATTTTGAGAAGGAGTGACTCAGTAAATTTGATATAAAAGCACCTGTTTAAAATATTGACATCGTTTTTTGTTGAATACGTCATCATTTTGCCCCGACATATCTAACTGCTATGCTTTGAAAAGTAGTGCCTTATTTTCTTAAAAGTGGACCTATCATGCTAAAATTTTCAAAAAATGTCCCATATACATTTATTTCAAATACAATAACACTATTGTGCATTGTATAATTAATATAAATAAGTTATGGCAAAAGTCTACAAACCTTCTGATCCCCCCCCCTCATATATTCTGAGTGTATTAAAACTCCACCACACCAAAGCACCTATTTCTGAGTGTATTCAATCTCCAATACCTGGTAACAACTATATTCTGAGTGTATTAAATCTCCACCACCCCACAGCAACTGTTCTGATTGTATTCAATCTCCAATACCCACTAATAGCAACTATTCTGATTGTATTCAATCTCCAATACCCTATAGCAACAATTCTGATTGTATTCAACCTCCAATAACCCACAGCAACTGTTCTGATTGTATTCAATCTCCAACACACCATAGCAACTATATTCTGTGTGTATTCAATCTCCATACACCCAATAGCAATTATTATATGTGTATTTAATCTCCAACACCACATAACAACTATTATATGTGTATTCAATCTCCAACATCCCATAGCAACTACTCTATAAGCATTCAATCTCATACACACCATAGCAACTATTAAATGTGTATTCAATCTCCAACACCCCATAGCAACTATTATAGGTGTATTCAATCTCCAGAATCCCATAGCAACTATACCATATATATTCAATCTCCAACACCCCATAGCAACTATTCTGTGTGTATTCAATCACATGCACAACACAGCAACTAGTCTGTGTGAATTAAATTTCCAACACCCAATATCAACTATTATATGTGTATTCAATCTCCAATTAACACCCCATAACAACTATTCTATGTGAATTCAATCTCAAACATCCGATAGCAACTATTTCATGTGAATTCAATCTCCAACACCCCATAGCAATCATTCTATGTGAATTCAATCTCCAACACCAGTAGCAACTATTCTGTGAATTTAATCTCCAACACCCCATAGCAACTATTTCATGTGAATTCAATCGCCAACACCCAATAGCAACTATTCTATGTGAATTCAATCTCCAACACCAGTAGCAATTATTCTATGTGAATTCAATCTCCAACACCCCATAGCAATGTTTCTATGTCTATTCAATCTCCAACACCAGTAGCAACCATTCCGATTGAATGCAATCTTCAACACTAGTAGCACCCATTCCATTTGAATTCGACCTCCAACACGAGTAGCAACCATTCTGTTTGAATTCAATCTCCAACACCAGTAGCAACCATTCTGTTTGAATTCAATCTCTAACACCAGTAGCAACCATTCTGTTTGAATTCAATCTCTAACACCAGTAGCAACCATTCTGTTTGAATTCAATCTCTAACACCAGTAGCAACCATTCTGTTTGAATTCAACCTCCAACACCAGTATCACCCATTCTGTTTGAATTCAATCTCTAACACCAGTAGCAACCATTCTGTTTGAATTTAACCTCCAACACAAGTAGCACCCATTCTGTTTGAATTCAATATTTTACACAAGTAGCAACCATTCTGTTTGAATTCAACCTCCAACACCGGTAGCACCCATCCCATTTGAATTCAATCTCAAACCCGTAGCAACCATTCTCTTTGAATTCAACCTCCAACACAGGTAGCACCCATCCCATTTGAATTCAATCTCCAACACCAGTAGCAACCATTCAGTTTGAATTCAATCTCCAACACCAGTAACACCCATCCCATTTGAATTCAATCTCCAACACCAGTAGCAACCATTCTGTTTGAATTCAACCTCCAACACCAGTAGCACCCATCCCATTTGAATTCAACCTCCAACACCAGTAGCACCCATCCCATTTGAATTCAATCTCCAACACCAGTAGCAACCATTCAGTTTAAATTCAATCAAATTACTGATCATCAGAGTTGAAATATATTTTATTGCTTTTTTTCATCTTCACATCTTGAATATTCGGTCATGTTAACTGGCCTATGCATTCAGAAATTTCTTAAAATTTTATTCCTAAAGAAATAGTCATCAACAAGTATCAAATGGTCATCCACAAGTATCAAATAGTCATCCACAAATATAAAACAGTCACCAACAAATATCAAATAGTCATCCACAAGTATCAAATAGTCATCCACAAGTATTAAATAGTCATCCACAAGTATGAAATAGTCATCCACATATATGAAATAGTCATCCACAAGTATCAAATAGTCACCCACAAGTATCAAATAATCATCCGCATGTATCAAATAGTCACCCACAAGTATGAAATGAATATCAACAAGCATAAAATAGTCATCAGCAAGTCTAAAATAGCCACCCACAAGTATCAAATAGTCACCCACAAGTATTGAATAGTCATCGGCAAGTATAAAATAGTCATCCACAATTATCAAATAGTCAACCACAAGTATGGAATAGTCATCCGCGAGTTTGAAATAGTCAACCACAAGTATGAAATAGTCACCCACAAGTATCAAATAGTCATCCACATGTATGAAATTGTCATCCACAAATATCAAATAGTCACCCACAAGTATCAAAGAGTCATCCACAAGTATCAAATAGTCATCCACAAGTATGAAATAGTCACCTAAATGTATCAAATAGTCATCCACAAGTATGAAATAGTCACCTACAAGTACCAAATAGTCATCCATAAGTATAAAATAGTCACCAACAAGTATCAAATAGTCACCCACAAGTATCAAATAGTCACCCACAATTATCAAATAGTCACCCACAAGTATCAAATAGTCACCCACAAGTATGAAAACACTCAAAACTTCAGTACACATGCTATAGCAGCAACATCAACATGTTTTTACATTGTTAAACAATCTGACTATAATCAAATCAACATGAGACATTTTTTCCATAAATGGTTCATATTCGATGGCATTATTATCATCGATTTTGTCCAATTAAATTACCGATCACAGTTGTGTGTCATGAAAAAAAAATCAATTAAAAAATTTCATTTCAACATATAATTATGCATACAAACAATTTAAGTAAATATTAACTATCAATGTAATCCCTATATGATACCAATAGCTTATTAATTTTAACTAAGAGCTGCAGTAATTGGGGCATTGTAAGTATAATTTTTTTTCACATGACTGTTTTTCAATGAGAATTACTACTTTTATAAAAGGTTAAAGAGATCTGGAAGGAACAGAATTGCAGTTTTATAGTGTCGCACTTGTTTTATTCCAATTCCAATTACCCACATGTTTTATTCTCACAATTGTTTTATTCCAATTGCAATTTCCCACATTTTTTATTTTCCCAAATGTTTTATTCCAATTGCAATTTCTGACATATTTCATTCTCCCAAATGTTTTATTCCAATTGCAATTTCTGACATATTTTATTCTCCAAAATATTTTATTCCAATTGCAATTTCCCAATTGTTTTATTCTCCCAGATGATTTATTCCAATTGCAATTTCCCACATGTTTTATTCTCCCAATGGTTTTATTCTAATTGAAATTCACAACATGTTTCATTTCTAAAATCTCCCATTTGTTATATTCCAATTGAAATTTCCCACTTGTTTTATTTTGATTCTATAGTATTCCACTTGTTTTATTCCAATTGAAATAACCTAAATGGTTTATTTCTATTCCATAATCTCCCTATTATTTTGTTTCAATTGAACAGTTTCCCACATATTTTATTCCATTTACACAGTTTAAAACTGTGACAACTGCTGAGTGAGATGACAGCATTCTTTAGTGAGCTGAGTGAGATATCAACATCCTTGAGTGAGATGAATGAGATTTCAACATCCTTTAGTAAGATATGTGAGATATCAGCATCCTTAAAAGAGCTGAGTGAGAAATCAACATATTTAAGTGAGCTGAGTGAGATATCAACATCATTAAGTGAGCTGAATGAGATATCAGCATTCTTAATTGATCTAAGTGAGATATCAGCATCATTTAGTGAGCTGAGTGAGATATCAGCATCATTTAGTTTGCTGTGTGAGATATCAGCATCCTTAAGTGAGCTGAATGAGATATCAGCATCCTTAAGTGAGCTGAATGAGATATCAGCATCCTTAAGTGAGCTGAGTGAGATATCAACATCCTTGAGTGAGCTGAATGAGATTTCAACATCCTTTAGTAAGATATGTGAGATATCAGCATCCTTAAAAGAGCTGAGTGAGAAATCATCATCTTTAAGTGAGCTGAGTGAGATATCAACATCATTAAGTGAGCTGAATGAGATATCAGCATTCTTAATTGATCTAAGTGAGATATCAGTATCATTTAGTGAGCTGAGTGGGATATCAGCATCCTTTAGTTTGCTGTGTGAGATATCAGCATCCTTAAGTGAGCTGAATGAGATATCAGCATCACCATATGATCAAAAGTGGGGCCCATTGTATAAAAAAAGCAATTTTGAGGGCATGAATCATTTCAAGCAATGTTTTGTTATATGTTTAAATCTGGAGGCTGTGTCTGCGGCATGATATTCCAGTAAAACAGTGCTCAGAATACTGTCTCAAGTAGACACCGTCGCGATATGACTGAAAAATTGTTGAAAGCGACGCTAAACACCATACAACTAAATCTGGAGGTAACCAGTCATTTATAACCATCCAATATATCACCAAATATGTAGTCTTAAATATATATAATATATAACCATGCAGTGCTAGTATACCAAATATATCACAAATATTCAATTAAAATGAAAAAGTTACACCATAAACCTTTCTGGCTTATACAATATACACACATGAAAAAGGGTGGACTATCTATAAATATTGAGGGAAAGACAAAAATTAACATATGCCCCTCGTGATAAACTGACATCAGTAAAAGTTTATTATAAGTTATATTATTTACAAGTCAGCTAAGTGTGGTAGATACCTCCCAATATCTATAAAACTTTCTTTTTATCTCTCGTGCAGCTAGGATAATGTATTTGATAATAAATCAAAATTAAATCTTGCTGTTTCTCTCCCTGAAACATAAAAACCAAATCAAATACTTATTGCAGGACATTTCACAAGTGGATAATGTTTTTATTTGTGCCAGAGGTTGCAAGTTCACCAGCTTGACCTGATGCCCCAGAATAGAACAATAATCAGTACAGAATTTAATTTGATTAGTTTACAGAATTTTACATCATTATCCATTTACAGAGCATTAAAGACGTTGTACAGTAACTGTTGGTAACAACTCGGTAAATATTTGTGTTAATACTGAAATATGGGTTCTCTGTCAGAATGAAAACATTCTAAGACTTTTTAAAAACTTTCTGAACTATTTGCCATTTTTAAGGTGACTTCAAACAAAATATTTCACAAAGTATTTCACATTTCAAGTGATCATCTTCTTCTTAAAGGGAGTATATCCGGAAAAAATGCTATAAATGTCTTAAAAAATAAGATATTTTATAGAATGAGTAAAAAGTATCTCATCATTAATAAATAAACTCTGAATGGTTTTGTATGTCAAATCCACCAAAACGTGACGAAATTGATATTTAAATTGGAAACTAGGAGTGGTAAACTTGAAATGAAATATTCATTCTAAAAATAGACAGCACTTAAATACTATTTGACGACTTTCGCAATGTTATTCGGACTCTTTGTAAGATGAAACAATTTTTACCACATGTGAACCTATATTTAAGTCTAACCTAGGACATTGGCCAAGTTAGGAAATCCCTTTTCATTACATTATTTTGGTATGTTTAAATATATATCATTTTGGCAATACAGGATCAGTAAGTATATATAAGCATGATATATAGGAAAAAAATGTTTACAGCCATTTTCAAACTTTTGAAAATTCCTGATAAATTCCCTTTAAAGCCGACAAGAAAATTTGAATATATTGTATAATGCTCACCAAATGATTACTTGTCTCAAGATTAAAGGCAGCGTGTCAGAAAAATCACTATCAATGTCAAGCAAATAAAATTACGGTAAATACAGAATTAGTTAATAGCATCTAATTATTAAAATGTGACACAAATCAATATTTAAATCAGAGCATGTGAACGGAATCCCCGATCTAAAAATAAATACCATGCAAGAACATCTTGATGATATTCACCTCAACATTTGGACTCAGAGGAATCAAATTCAACTGTTATGTGACCAAGTTTAAATCGAAATCAAATTGAGTTGATATGTTATCAAATGCATTGCAATTCTAAGTGGGAAACTCAGTTAAGATTAATAATTTTTGGCATGTTTTAAAAGATATCTGTATGACAACAAAGACACTGTGGATATAGATAAGCATAAGTTATTGCAAAAACATTCAATTGGTCGGGAGTAAGTTAAGAAACTAATCTCAAATATTTGATTTTTAATGGGATTTTTTTTCAAGCCGCGTAATATGGAAAGAAATGTATTGTTTTCATATTGTTGAATAGAGCAGGAAAACAAATTTCGTCCTCTGTTTTGAAAGATTCAGTTATCCTTGAAAAAAGTGTGTGTTTGCTGTGCTCCAACCCAGTAATTTTCATATTGGGTAGGTAGATAGCAAGACATTTTTTTTTGCCATATTTTGATAAACAACGAATGAGAGTCAATAAAAGTTGGGGTAGCTGTAATTAGAGTGGATAGGTTACAGAGCACGGTAAAAAACAAAACAAAATTATGAACAGACTAAGATGTACTGCTCTTTTAAAATGTGTTTCTCAGCATCATGATCTCAATCAACTCAGACCTGATCATTCTAAGGTCAATCCTGTACCACTGATTGGCTGTTAGTTATACAGCAACAAAACTTATAGTTGGTAATTTCTTAACAATCAAGCAAACATCATAATAACAGCTAACTGAAAACTACAACTGAAACAATAACTGAAACTGAAGGATCAAACTTGAAGAAAATATGAAAATATTATGAAGAGAAACAGAAACTGAACGTCACAATGAAACATACTGTTTCACAGATTGAGACAATGAGTAAAACGTAAAATTTTACAAATTACCACAATGAAGAACAAGATTCTGCAACAAAAAAACTGTCCTGCAGTATAATGGCATCTGGTGCCCCGTACTTACTCTTTGACATGGAAGCTATTGCAGCAATGGTTCCTAACAAATACACAATATGCCATTAACACTATAATCTTATAATATTTTAAAAACCTTTCATGGGTATTAGGTTGAGATAATAAGAACCCAGTGGTTGCAAGTGAAGGGACCATGTGCCATAGTCCCATTTTTATCATTAATATCTCATAGATATGGGAAAATGTTAATATGATTATTAAGAAACGGCCCTTTGAAATAATGCCATTCTGATAAACAACACAAAAATGGCTCATTAAAATTAAGTAATTCCTATATAATTATATATATTTACTTATTTATTTCAGTTTAATATTGTGATAGTGAAGATGGTCACTTAAAGCCACAAGTATGTCACCTTTGTACCAGTTGGATGGTCGCTAAAAGCAACAAGTACATCACTTTTGTACCAGTTAGATGGTCACTAAAAGCCACAAGTATATCACCTTTGTACTGGTCACTAAAAGCCACAAGTATATCACCTTTGTACTGGTCACTAAAAGCCACAAGTATATCACCTTTGTACCAGTTAGATGGTCACTAAAAGCCACAAGTATATCACCTTTGTACCAGTTGGACTCGTTTAAAGGTAATGAACAATGATATTTTCACAATAGAGAGAAGGGCTTAAATTCATCAACAATTTGAGTCTGAGAATCAGACTCAGACTCAAATCTAGTATTTTTGTAAAGCCCCGTAAACATACAATTATGGATAAGAAATGTGACTATGTTACATTTTCTGTTGAATAAATATAGCAAATTGCTTTTAAATAGATGTTATTTAAATATGAAATTTTTGACAATTTGAGTCTGAGTCTCAATTTCAGACTCAAAATATTGATGAATTTCGGCCCAGGTTAGTCAAATTTTTTCTTGAAGTAATGCATTAAGACGTAAGGTAGTTTTCTTCCAAAACTTTATAATAGTTACAACAGTAACCATTGTTATTGACAAGTGTTAATCACATGAAACTAGTCTAACATGAATATGTCATAGCCATTATCCTTCACCTTAGTGTTTTATTCTTTGGTATTGGTTCTTAAATTTTAGAACAGGAACAAAATTGTAATTGCTAAATTTAGAATTAAAAGATAAAATGTCAGTTAAAGCATTAATTGTTTTTTACACAAACTCATATTTGTTTTGATGGTTGAGATTTAAAAGTTCAACATTATAAACCAAATGTTAACACAATTTATTATAAAATCTGATACAAGGAATTAATATCAAAAGCCATTACTGTATTAGTTTTACATAAACAGGTGACCCAGCTAGTCTGTATAAACACATTTAACAAACACTAACATAAATGGCTATAGAGAGAACCCTGCATTCATGTCATTTGTAACACAATACAAATAATGAAATTCAAACATTGGAATAAACAATCAATGCAAAATAAATATTACCTATTGTACATGCTGTAAAAAGAAATAGTTCAATTCAAGTTATAGAATACATGTAAAGTTCTCTATATGAAACAAACATTCTATCTTATTTATTATAGGAACATCAGAGCATACTTCTAAATAATACTACTTAAAACAAAATATGTTGATGGGTGAGTACTACTTTACATCCTTATTTTTCTCTGCATCTTGTTTAACTCTGCTTCTGAGTGGATCTATTTTATAATCTTATAATTAGGTTAATTTGTATTACAGGTCGAGCGCTCAGAAAGTCTACCAGCAACTGGTATTTGCAAGTGATCAAGTCCTGCATGCAAACCGGAGATGATAACATTTTCAACTACAAAACATGAAGAGTTTTCAACATTTTGTTAATGTATTATTATTGACCATTTTTGAACATGTAATCAGAGACATATAAACATAATGTATTACAGTAATTAAGTCACTGGTGTAACAGGTCATTAGAACAGTGTTTGTTTATGTTTACTTATTTTTATACCCATTATTTATTATATGTTACAAAATCACTTAAAGACTTTTAACAGTTAGTTCAATATACTGTTTGCTTAACATTTAGTTTACATATTGTCATTTGTCTCTCACTGCTGATTCAAGTGAGAAAGTTATCAGTTACCTGCAGAGTTGGGTGTGCTTCAGTACTGGTTAACCATCCAGCCATTCAGGAAAGAGTGGTTAGTTAAATTGATTATCTGTTAGCCCTCAATGGCATAAAAATGACCCTAAACATTCAAACAAACAATTAAAGGCTTACACTCGGCAATGAACAAACACTAAGAATTGGACTACTTCAGAAAACCCATTCATTCACATTAAGTTGCACGACTTAACCCAAGAACTGTTTCTCTCCAACATATTTGCTATGTTTTGTAGATTAGCAATAATTTACAAACACTTTCATCTGCTTATTATACATGAAAATATTCAATGTTACAGGCAGTTGAACTAAGGGAAACAACTTACAGTTAATTGTAAACCACGTTTTACACAAATTGTATAAATATATTCAATACTGGCGGGACGAAGAGCATGTGTTGACTTATTATAACACATGTACGTAGTATTAATAATATATTACACTGGTCACACCTATTACCGCGAGTCTAAAATTTTGTCAAACATGTAAATAATGGCATCAATAATAAACAGTAATAAAGTAACTCAAGTGTGCTGAGTAATACAGTTGCTGGTACAAACTGTAAACAAATGCCGACACTAACAGAAGTTGGAGCTTTGCACATGTCTTGGATATTGTTATTTTAACGGGCATTCGCGGTAATAGGTATATCGCAGTATTAGGTATACAAGGGATACTGTAAGTGATGAATAAAAAAGTAAATAATGGGATTAGCGAATGGTTTTTGTTCCTTTCACTGACCAGATGACTTTGGGCGATCCTTTTTTGACGCTTTTGCGTTTAGTTTGGTACTCATTGTGCTTCAGCTCTTCTTGTATTGCTTCTTAGAGTTCGTTCCAACCACAACTCTCGCATAAAAATCTGAATTTTAATAACTTTCACTAGAAAGTTGACATGTTTCTTGGCAACAATGGTTTAACTCGATTTCCGGTTTCACTTTTTCGAGCATAATAGCAAAGATTATCCGAATGTAAAACGGTGTTTGTTAAAAATTAAACACCCGGATAATAAGTCCGGATGACAGGTGCGCGTAATCAAATCAGAAAATGTATAAATTATATAACTTTTTTTTACAAACAAAAAATGATATGTTCATGAACAAACATATGACAGGGGCATAGCTTGGCTGAAAACAATGTTTAGGCACTGTTGTGGTGGTGTTGGGGGCATGTTCCCTCTAAAAAAAAAAAAAATTCAAGCTAGACTGTCGTAGGTGTGTTTTGACGTATGCATATATCTCTTATGTTTTGAGGGGCCTTAATTCCTTGATTGAATTCACTTTTTTATAACCGATTAAATTGATAAAATGATTGTCATATATTCAGTGATTTTTTGTTGCCAATTTATAGTTTATTCGTCATTCATAACTCCCAGGAGTTCTAGTTTTGTTGTATATTTGGCATTTTATTTTGTTTATTCTCAGTACGTGCCTACAATGTCTATAGGAAGCTACGCCCCTGTATGAGCACCATTTAATCATTTGGTAATAAAAACGAAATTCAGAAATTAATTAATAGTCACGATAGTATACTACTTCAAGGCAAGGAAATATCAGTCCTTGAACAAGGCAAGGAATCATAGGAAGTTAAAATTAGATGTAAATAATATCAGTGACTTGATAAGGAGTGCCGAGTCAAAATGGCCCCGAACCAAAACGGTCCCATTCTAATTTATTTAAGATATGTGTTTCTTTCTTAATTAGTTCAATTAAAAAAAAAAGAATAAAGTATATTTGATAATTCGTAATTTTTATGTACATAAATAATCTCTGTTTGTTCAAAACCGGATTTTGTTTTGTGTGATTGAGTCAATGTTTGTGTGTTTATTAGCTTTTTCTGTACTTGTTTGAATTTGTCATTGATTCATCAAAATAAATATATTAATTAATTAAATTAAATATACTTTTTTTATTTGTTTGTTATTTGAACCAATTACGAAACGCATATCTAAAAAAAATATAATGGGATCGTTTTGACTAAGGTGTATGGGACTGTTTTGGTCTTGGTCGTTTTGACTGTACTCCGTATTAACTCGCTGATATTATTTACATTTAATTTTAACTTCCTAATTCTTTGCCATTATGTAGTACATGGATAGGTCACTGATAATATATAATAACATGATGCGAAATGTCATGAAAATACAAAAGCTGTGTGCCATCAGTGACTTATATCTCACGTACAGTTTATACCTAATAGTTTAGGTGTCTTATAGGTCCAATGGGCCGGGTGCTTGTTTTTTTCTTTTTGTAGATAACTATTTGTAATATATATTGTATGCACATGTCACTATAATACCTACCTACCTACCTACCTACCTACCTACCTACCTACCTACCTACCTACCTACCTACCTACCTACCTACCTACCTACCTACCTACCTACCTACCTACCTACCTACCTACCTACCTACCTACCTACCTACCTACCTACCTACCTACCTACCTACCTACCTACCTACCTACCTACCTACCTACCTACCTACCTACCTACCTACCTACCTACCTACCTACCTACCTACCTACCTACCTACCTACCTACCTACCTACCTACCTACCTACCTACCTACCTACCTACCTACCTACCTACCTACCTACCTACCTACCTACCTACCTACCTACCTACCTACCTACCTACCTACCTACCTACCTACCTACCTACCTACCTACCTACCTACCTACCTACCTACCTACCTACCTACCTACCTACCTACCTACCTACCTACCTACCTACCTACCTACCTACCTACCTACCTACCTACCTACCTACCTACCTACCTACCTACCTACCTACCTACCTACCTACCTACCTACCTACCTACCTACCTACCTACCTACCTACCTACCTACCTACCTACCTACCTACCTACCTACCTACCTACCTACCTACCTACCTACCTACCTACCTACCTACCTACCTACCTACCTACCTACCTACCTACCTACCTACCTACCTACCTACCTACCTACCTACCTACCTACCTACCTACCTACCTACCTACCTACCTACCTACCTACCTACCTACCTACCTACCTACCTACCTACCTACCTACCTACCTACCTACCTACCTACCTACCTACCTACCTACCTACCTACCTACCTACCTACCTACCTACCTACCTACCTACCTACCTACCTACCTACCTACCTACCTACCTACCTACCTACCTACCTACCTACCTACCTACCTACCTACCTACCTACCTACCTACCTACCTACCTACCTACCTACCTACCTACCTACCTACCTACCTACCTACCTACCTACCTACCTACCTACCTACCTACCTACCTACCTACCTACCTACCTACCTACCTACCTACCTACCTACCTACCTACCTACCTACCTACCTACCTACCTACCTACCTACCTACCTACCTACCTACCTACCTACCTACCTACCTACCTACCTACCTACCTACCTACCTACCTACCTACCTACCTACCTACCTACCTACCTACCTACCTACCTACCTACCTACCTACCTACCTACCTACCTACCTACCTACCTACCTACCTACCTACCTACCTACCTACCTACCTACCTACCTACCTACCTACCTACCTACCTACCTACCTACCTACCTACCCTACCTACCTACCTACCTACCTACCTACCTACCTACCTACCTACCTACCTACCTACCTACCTACCTACCTACCTACCTACCTACCTACCTACCTACCTACCTACCTACCTACCTACCTACCTACCTACCTACCTACCTACCTACCTACCTACCTACCTACCTACCTTCCTTCCTTCCTTCCTTCCTTCCTTCCTTCCTATATGTTTATATGTCTGGTCCATGACCTCGATTCACAACCTCCATTATGAATATACAAATTATGAATACTTTATCTTTTAGTAAGAAAAGTTTGTGTGAAATTAAATCGTGTTTTTTAATTTTATGGTTTCGGATCCTCTGGTAAACTCAATAAAATAGAGTCTGATGTTTTTATTTCTTTGATGCGTTCTGTTTCAAATGATTTCCTCTATCAGATAGCATTTTATTTTTTTTATATTACATCCACTATATACTCATGTTACAGCTTTAACAAATTAACAGTCGGTCTCAAGGAGAACATATTCCATTAAATTAAAAGTCTCGCAAATTAATAACTAAAACTTTGAAAAAAATGTAGTAAAATGGTTTAAATATTTAACAAAATAACACATGAACTGTGCAAAGAACCCGACAGAGTTATAAGAGTCGATGAGGCAAAGGCTAACGCGTACCGAGGAGAGGGACTTTATCAAAAGATAGTCCGTTAAAGAAAACATTGAAGTAAGAGGTGAATAAGACATATTTTGGTAGTGAACATTATTCTAACGTGTCGGTGGAAGAACTTGAAAAAGATACAAGTAATGAAGACTTTAGCCAAACGTTTAATATCAAATCTTTGAACGAATACGAAACTTTGGACGAAGAAACGGCATTCAATAAAAGTGTTTGCAACAAAAAAATAGGTTTCCTTTAGACAGCATAGCATTTCTATTTTTTTATACTGTGAGCAGATGGTTTCAGTTGAATACAACGTGTTACTACTTTCAGGAGGTATGGCGATGAAAGTAAATTAGGTTGGAATACTTGATTGAATCTCTTCCGTGGCCGATTTTTAGATTCATGGGAAGGGGCGTGGGTGCATACCGGGCAGTTAAGTGTTTTTAAAGAACCGCCGGGGAATTATTCAACCGAATGTTCCAATGTCAACTTTGTACCTGATCGTCGAGTAAAAGACGAAAATAAAGTGGTTCAAATCGATAAACCTGGTAAACTACATAACATAATACAGACAGTATCACAAAATATGTCCTGAATTACTTTTAGGCGTACACAATTTCGTCACTGAGAAAAGTAACTCAAACTCAAGTGGAAAGGTGAATATCGGGGGTTATGTTTGAGACGTAAAGAAACAGACTTCGACATGGAAACGAGTTTTCTTTGCGACTGATTTGAAACGAATTGAAAGGTAAATTGAATTAGAGAACTCGGGCATTTTTGAGGTGAAAGCTTTTGAAACAACCAATGTAACTGAGACTAGTCGAAATACAACTAGTTTACTAAGTCATTGAGCAGAATCAAAATTCTAAGAAAAAAAAACTACAATAAATTATCATGTTGATATTGACGATAGAAACACTAATAACGCAATGGTCACCAGTTTCTTGCATACATAAATGTATCAAATTTATAATTGCATTAAAGACATGTTGAATACGAATGAAAAGCTCTACAAGTACTCAGTGGCAAATACTGGAAGTAAGACAAAATGCAATACTGGTTCTGGCAAGTACTGGAAGTAAGACAAAATGCAATACTGGATCTGGCAAGTACTGGAAGTAAGACAAAATGCAATACTGGTTCTAGCAAGTACTGGAAGTAAGACAAAATACAATACTGGTTCTGGCAAGTACTGGAAGTAAGACAAAATGCAATACTGGGTCTGGCAAGTACTGGATGTAAGACAAAATCCAATACTGGTTCTGGCAAGTACTGGAAGTAAGACAAAACGCAATACTGGTCCTGGCATTACTTCAAGAAAAAAAGTACGAATATATTCAGGCTATGTTGTTTAATAACTGATAACATAAGCGATATACACAGTTTGTGTTGTCTGCATTTTCATTATGGGATTAAATTCTTTCTTTCTGTTTTTATGCATGTGTAAAGAATGTCGAATCGCGCACAAATCAAATAAAGTCCTTCAGATTTGTTAACACAAGCATAAAAAACAGAAAAAAATGAATTTAATCCTAATAATTCAAATCCTGATGATTATATTTAATTTGAGACTCCTCAAGTGAATGAAAAAAAATAAAAATAACTATACGCTACAATTACGCGTAAGAATACATCACCTTTGTCCTGGTTGACATCAAATTCTCAAGATCTAATATCCAATAATATAGTAACGGCTATTGTTTCCATTATCAGATGAACTCTGTAATATAGCTGGTTTATTGTATGACGAAATATTTTGAGGTGAAAAAATTAATCACCCGCCTTTTATCTCTCGATTTAGACAAATAAAAAATCAATAATTCCAGGAAATATCCACACAGTGTAGATGCTGATGTCATTGTTTATTTTTTGTCTACACGATTGTTTTTAAAAAATGTGTCAATACTTACGAAGGTCATATAAATCCACGCTCATTGATGGAGAATCCGAATTTGGAACATTTTAAACGACTTTTACGTAAAAGGTTTGTGTATTTACATTGTCTCACGACCATCTGATTCTGAATTTCAACTACATGTACATGTTTTTATTTCATTTTTCCTGTCGAATAAATTGGTCTGTGGAAATTTTTGTCAACGACTAGCATTAAAGTTCGGTAAACCAGGGTTGTGTTCGATGGTACACTATCTCAAATCTGAACATTTTATGACCTAATTCATTGTTTCTCAAAACAACTTATGGTCCGATTGTGACGCCCGGTTAAATCGCTGAACTAAAAAAATCTATTAAACAATAAAACGAAGAAAACAGCTAGGACTAGATCTAACATTTGTTTTTACTTGTATTTTATTATTAAAATAAGCGTGGAACCGTTGTGACCGTCATTTAAGTTCGTATATTGTTAAACCGACCATCAAAATGTCGATGCTTCTTTGTTTATGCAAGAAACGTAAAAGTAGTCCGGCTCCAGGTTTTTATCGAAAAATAAAAGTCTTTAAAAAATTGACGTTGTCCAGTGAAAATGCTTTAAATACATATATGCTAATGAGATTGGAATTATTATAGCTTTGGTGTGTCAGCGTTTAAGTGGCGTAGTTGACCCTTAAATGATGTGCAAGCCCACTATGTTCTAGTGGGGTCTGGAGGCATGCCACCCGCCCCACACCCCGATTTTTTTTTATTTTTAGATTGCATTTCCTGCGTTCTTGGGGCATTTCCTGGAGATATAATGATGCATTCGCGTGAAAAATAAAAGCTTGTATCATCATATTTAACATGTTTAATCAATCATTTTCTACAGAATGTCATTCAACACTTATGTGACGAAAACTAAACTAGATAAACATGAACTGAATATACTGCGTAACGACGTTATCGCGCGGGCATCGTTACCTATTTTAACTCAATTCTCCTTATTTTGGAGTCTGCAAATCTATCCACAATGGAGTCGACATCGATATCTGAGTCCCTGTATATGTGTAACTTGGCAAGACTAGACATTCGGTCAGTAAGCAGGGTTGACCGCAGGTATGTCTTTAATCTCTTCATGACGCTAAAGCTTCTCTCAGCTGTTGCCGTTGGCGGTTGCACGGTAAGTAAGACAGTCAGTACGCATGCTATAGCCGGATACAAGACTTTGTTGGTCCTCTCAAGAGTGGCAGCAAGAGTCTCTGGTTTTTCTTCAATCATGTTCCATCTGAAACACATGGACATAATAAATTGATAGCCAAATATTCTTAAACTGTAAATGAACCGCATATAGCCTTTATGATATACACAGGCTAATTTTATTCAATATTTTCTGCTAGATGTAGATGTAAAGTTAAAAAAACAACAACAGTGGATTTAACACTGTAGGCCCAAATTAGCCTGCACCGACACGGTTTACACTTTTCTCATATGATACTGTTTTCTTCTCAACATGCGGTTCGGTTTCGCGCAAATTGTATTGATGGTAGTATTTATACATAATTATGAGATAACTGGATCATACAGTACATATGATACGGCATCTCGCAAAAAACGAATATGATTTATTTGTACATTGTATTATTTATTTTTACAAGCTTGTGTTATACGAAGAATTAAAACATGAGGCGCGTGACAAGAATAAAAACAAAACGTTGAACCCTGCAGAAAGCTTAGACCCTGACCAATGTGCAAATTAAAACGCAACATATCCTGTGCTAAAAATACTGCGCTCTGATGATTTAAAAACATGTACATTTATAACATATCTCTATATCTAAATACCATGCGAAGTCGTAAAGAATAGGTTTTTATCTGAATCTACACGTCTCGTATTTGTTATGACGGTTCACATATAGTGTTTATTTACCTCGTCTTCCAACGATTGACACGTCGAAACCAAGTGGCAGATTTCTGCTGTACTCGCTGAAAATACGCTGTATGAGTTCGGGTGTACACTCATCCAAGTTAGTGGGAAGAAGATACCCAGCTACGAACCGCTCTTCCACATTCAGAAGTCGATCTGTCCTATGTCAGTACTCGCTGGCGTTCTAAGCTGGGTGGTTCGCTCTATTTGCCTGACGATGGGCGACTCGAGGCATAGACGGGTCTACTCCTATTTCATTTGCAAGTTTCGTAGCAGATTCATACAGGGCGTCCCAAACCATTGTATTTGCCCATTGACTCTGGAGCTGCTGAATGACAACCTTGCATTCCCAGATAGCTTCCAGTATGTCGCAGTCTTTCGCCTGTAACAAGTATGACATGTTGACGGTGTTTTGAAGAATATGCTGTGCAACTACTAGAGACATTATGATGTCAAACTTCGTTACAGCAGCTGGTCGCATGCCCGATTTATCATCTCCAGATTCCTGTAATTGCTCAAAGCAATGGACGACAGTGGAATATGTAGACTTGAATGTGGACAGTGCGTCTGTTTCACACAGGGTCCTAAGTTTTGTACAACCATCCAGGGTTTCCCGTGCTGTTTGGTTTCTTGCAAGTTCGTCATAGAATGCTTGCAGTCTCTTGGCAGAATAGTCAAATGAAAATGCGACATCCTGTACTGTCCCCATCATTGTTTGCACGGATGGAATTTTACTGGCATGTACGATTGCGAGATTCAGACAATAGGCCTTGCAATAAATATATATAGCTTTCTGATTTACCTCACGTATACGGGTCTGGACGCCTTTTATTTTGCCGCTCATATTTGCCGCTCCGTCGTAACCTAGGGCCCGCATTTTCTGGATGTCTATCCCATGTAAATGTAAATTTCCAAGGAGTGATTCCGCTAGATCAACACCTCTGCTTGATGTGGCTTCAACAAAGTCAGTAAACTCCTCTCGTACACAGCATCTTTATCTACACACCGTATGCATACGGATATCTGTTCCTTCGTTGCCCTGTCGGAACAGTCATCAGCCATCAACGCGAAGCAACTGGCTTCATTGCATTCAATAATAATCTTTTCCGTCAACTCCGTTCCTAACAACAATAGCAGCTCAGTGTGAACATCCGGCGATGTGTATTTTGCTCTTGGGTTGGCTCCACCAGCCAAGTGTTCCCGAAGTTCCGCATCTTCCATAGCCTTAAAATTCAGCAATGCCATGAAGTTACTCCGCTCTTCAGTATGGCCGCGAATGGGAATGTTCTGTCTCCCACATAGTATTAAAGTTTCAATTATCTGTGTCAATACATGTCTATTATTTTCTACAGTCATCTTCCGGCTGGCAGAAACTAAACTAGATATTGGTACTTTCATGCCATATTCTATGTCTACAAAATTGTCCACCATAAGAGCGTATGTATGGTGACTAGATTGCTGGCGTTTATGTTGTTTGACATCTCGTGGAAGATTGGACCAATCAGTAGCCGGGTTGGATATGAAGGTCTTTTCTTTGCTAACTTTCATCCCGAGGATTACGCATGGGGCACAATACAGGGCGTCTTTTGACGTGGATTAACGTAACCATGTGTAGTCTGTCAACCATCTATCAGACAGTTTCCTCATTTTCCCATGTATATCTCTGAAAATATAAAAATATACGTTGTAAATTCATCAAAATATTGTGTTAAAATACATAATCAATTTTGTATGTCTTCATAATAAAGATTTAAAAAATGTGGTGGTAGCAGTATTCGAACTCACAGCCAAACGAAATACCGACGTCGAGACGACGGTTTAACCAACTCGGCTATTTCGCATTATAATTCGTCAAAAATTATCGGATATTTATACTTGAATACCAATAGCCAATATATAATAAAATACAAATAAGATCTCTGTGAAGGCAGTGAATTATAATACAAAAGACAGCTGATGAGGGATGCTGTTTTTTAAACACATATTTCATTTAAAAATGTCATTAGGTGATCTACAATGTAAAACTAAAAGTCCAGTTACCTTTCTGGGAAGGAAAAGAGATGGACATCTTCCCATGATGCGTTTAACACTCCAACCTTCTCAGAATCGGTCAGTTCTTGTTGATTATATGCGTTTGACAGCAAATCCGGGTATGGAGGACATCGGCGAGTAGTAGGGGTCGATACAGTGTTTGAGGGTCGTGTTGGACATGGTGCACACGCAGAAAAATAGCTTAATATATATCTCGCCATTTTTTTAAAAATTGCGCCTCTCAAATTTAACAAACGCGTTCGCACCTAATTCGATTCGAATACGATAATTCGAACCAATGCGATTTAAACGATTTCATGTATATCTGTAGACAGTATTGTACTAACATTCAAACTATGTCTATAGATTTCAACGGGTAAGTTGAGCCTCGTCTTTTATGATATATGACAATCCTCACGTAAAAAAAAGGAAAAATAATGTGCAAGCCCGGGCGTTGTGGCGTAAAGGCAGCTACGCCACTGGCGTTTCCCTTCTTTCTACATATCGTCAGTGTTTTCCCTCTTTCTACATATTGTCAGCGTTTTCATTCTTAGTCTATATGGTCAGCACCAGCGAGGGACTGCAATATTATTATAAGTGGTGTAGTTATTTATGATATAATTAATTAATTTTAATATGAAATTAGCAAAATAATGAGTATGGATATATTCTTGTTATATCATTTAATAATTGATCATATTAGCGATATAGACAATTTGTGTCGTCTTCATTTTCATTATAGCTCCATATGATATCGTCAGCGTTTTTCTTCTTTTTACATGTCATCAGCGTTTTCCTTCTTTCTACATATCGTCAGCATTTTTCCTCTTTCTACAAAATGTCAGTGTTTTCATTCTTAGTCTATACGCTGGTCAGCGCCAGCGTGGTACTGAAATATTATTATGAGTGGTGTAGTTATTTATGTTATAATTAATTTGTTTTAATATGGAATTTAGCAAAATAATGAGTATGGATATATTCTGGCTATATCATTTAATAATTGATCATATTAGCGATATAGACAGTTTGTGTCGTCTGCATTTTCAGTATAGCTCTATAGCGTCAGCGTTTCTCATCTTTGTACATATCGTCAGCGTTTTCTTTCTTTGTACATATCGTCAACGTTTTCATTTTTAGTCTTTTTTGTTTGGTCAGTGCCAGCGTGGGACTGCAATATTTTTATAAGTGGTGTAGTTATTTATGTCAAAATTAATTCATTTTAATATGAAAATTAGCAAAATAATGAGTATGAATATATTCAGGCTATATTATTTAATAATTGATCATATTAGCGATATAGACAGTTTGTGTCGTCTGCATTTTCATTATAGCTCTATAGCGTCAGCGCTTCCCTTCTTTTGGTAATAAACACAATGATTTACAATTACAACTTTCTTATTGACGCATGCATGTTTTTTTAAATGTTCTTTTCCAAGAAAATAATTCAGCTATTTATTATACAAAAGAAATATTGATTTAATTGATATTTTTCTTAAAAACAATATTTTTCGTAAAACCAACTCCCCATTTCCGTATACAGTAAGAATAATTTCATTTTGGAAATAAAACATTAATTTGACAATGGAATTTTCTGAAAATACTTACATAAGTTTTATTTAAAGTTCTCTTCAATAATATCATAATAGAAAGCATCAAAACATAATAAGGTCACTGATCTAATATTATCCACGTGTATTCACACTAGTAATAGAACTGCAATTAGATCTATTACCATTAGAATTATATTTTTTTATCATTAGATCTATTATTATTAATGCTATTATCCGTGTTATAAACGTGTATACTAGAGCTCAAATTTTAATTAACAGTTTCAAAACGTGTCGTCAGTTTCCTTAGACTGTGTACATATTGTCAGGGTTTTCCCTCTTTACCTATATCGTCAGCTTAAGCGTCAGCGTTTTTCACCGTGCTGAAAAAAACCACAATGGTATTGCAATCAAAATAGCAGAATGGAAAACATCTTTCTTCTTGCTAGCAGAATGTCAGAATGATTTGTCATTCTTCTAGCAGAATGACTGAACGAAGTAATGAAATGTCATGTCACCAGTGACCTATATTACACAGAGTTATTAGATCACTGATGTCCCCAACATGAATAAATCTTTTTTTCAATGAATCATAATTGAAGAGGTCTTGAATGCTAACTCGTCGGCATCATCAAATGTCAGGTGGACAACAGAAAACTAGTCATTTTGCCAGCAGAATGATAAATAAGAGACGTGGAAATTTCTCCGAAAACCATGTTTTCAAACATGTAAGCTATTCTGTAACTATAATTCTTTTTCATGCCAGAATTTTATGTACATTGAAGCAGAAAATAAAATTTTGTTTTTTTTATTTGTAAAACATTGATGCAATAGATTTGTTAAATAGCATGCAATAAAGTTTTTCTCTTATTTCTGTGCTATTCACTGGTTGTTTTGCTTAAATATTACATCCGTAATTCATATTATGAAAGATGTAATGTGATTATACTTGGAAACAAACATGCATATTCATAAAATAATACATCAATATTTTCGCATTTAAGTGGTGGTATTGTTTCCAGTGCCAACCGATAGGAGGTAAGTCACATATGCTCAACTGATAGCAACAATTTCTTAAACACGATGTTTGATTCTACAAATATATAACAGAATGCATCAAACATTATGAGAAATTCAGCTGTGTTGTAAAAATTTTAAACAGACCAGTACATTTCTCTAATAAATCATTTATATTTTTTAAAATATTTTTTGCCTCATGGCTATCAACTGAGCAAGGGCACCGCAAACCATTTTCAAGATAAAAATGTGCAAGTTAATGGAGTTTTATTTTAATATATATCAGTACATCAATCTTAACTTTTTTAGTATCTTCATCAAAATAACAAAAGAAAAAGATTATTTTTACTTTACCGCTAGAAAAATTGTATAAGTTTGGTTGCAGAAACAATCAATTTTAGCTTTTTTGACTAATTAAAGGGCCATAACTCTGAAGATAATGGTCAGAAGTGGCTGGTTATCAAACTTGGCTCAGATCTTATAGAGATACACACTTTGTGTAAGTTGGCTTCAGTTCAGATAAAGAATACTCTAGTTATTGAGCGGAAACGATAAATTTTAGCATTTTTGACTAATTAAAGGGCCATAACTCTAAAGATTGGCTGGTTATTGAACTTGGTGTAGATTTTATAGATTCACACTTTGTGTAAGTTTTCTTCATTTCTGATAAAGAATAATCTAGTTATTGAGAGGAAACGGGCAATTTTATCATTTTTTACTAATAAAGGGCCATAACTCTAAAGATTATGGTCCGTATTGGCTGATTATCGAACTTGGCCTAGATTTTATAGAGATGCAAACTTTGTGTAAGTTTGCTTTAGTTCTGATAAAGAATAATCTAGTTATTGAGAAGAAATGGTAATTTTTAGCATTTTTGTCTATAATTAAAGGGCCATAACTCTAAAGATAATAGTCTGAATTGGCTGGTTATTGAACTTAGCCTAGATTTTATAGAGATTCACACTTTTTGTAAGTTTGCTTCAGTTCTGATAAAGAATACTCTAGTTATTGAGAGGAAACGGGCAATTTTAGCATTTTTGACTAATTAAAGGGACATAACTCTAAAGATAATGGTCCGTATTGGCTGGTTATCGAACTTGGCCTAGATTTTATAAAGGTACACACTTTGTGTAAGTTTGGTTCAGTTCCAATAAAAAAATACTCTAGTTATTGAACGGAAACGAAAAACTTGATGTCGCCCATCCGCCCGCCGACTTCGCCAATCTAATAACCAGGTTTTCAACTTTGAAAAACTTGGTTAAAAAATTATCCTATTAGCATGGCAGAATGAAACAATCATTTTACTAGCAGGCTAATAGAATGGAATTAAATTTCACTAAATGGAGAATTCTCATTTTCTCAACAAATTTGAAATTGAAACTAAGAATGATGAGTGTAGTTCATCTGTCTGCATAATTGAATGGCATCTAGAATGACACATCTAGAAGCAGAAGCAAAAAAGCAGAATTATTTTCTTTCACTCTGCCTCTGTCATTTGATAACACAGGCAGTTGACCTATGCACATAATTTTAGTTGTAACATAAGTTCAATCATAAAATTGAGGATTTGTGCAGATAAAACGAAATATTCATTCTACCCTTCCGCTAGCAGAATGATTTTTTTTCATAGTAAAATGATTATTTTTCATTGTGCTATTCATTATAATTAGCCTGTATATATAAGTCACATTTGCACGTTTGAGATGGTCTCTTAGGAGCTTTTTGACGATTTTTTTGTGCTCTGAAAAATGACCAATAAAATTTATGTGAGCATTCATCCGATTTCATTTCTGGAACACAACTGTAAAAGTATTGAGGACAGTTCAGTTTAACTTGGAACATGGATAGAGGTCATGTGAGCAGAATGAAAGAACTAAAACTATATCTTGAATAATGAAAGAATTATCTCCCCCTTCGTGCTTTATTAATGGTTATCCGGAACATGTCTTCAAAAATATGAAAAGCATCCATCATGATTTGGAACATGCATATCATAATTTGTTAAATAAACTGCATTGTTGTTTTTATTTCACGGGACAATACAAATACGACTCAACACATGCTGTTGCATATTAATTCAATGTTTTATTCATACTTTGTTGCATGATGTGCATAATTTATATAACGGCATAATGATATCCCTTCTACACAGCATACTGACATCTCATATACACAACATAATGATATCCTTTCTACACAGAATACTGACATCTCACATACACAGCATTATGATATCCCTTCTACACAACATACTGACATCTCACATACACAGCATAATGATATCCCTTCTACACAGCATACTGACATCTCACATACACAGCATAATGATATCAAACTCTAAAATTGTATTAGTAGCAAAGATCAGACATATTTTAAGTTGGAATAGAAAAAAATAAAATCTTTGATTAAATTGATCATAATATCTTTGTATTTCTAAAAATTTCAATGACCTTATAAAGTGTAAACAAAATATATAAAAAAATACTGTTGTTTTTTTCATTAACTTGAATTATAATAAATTTAAAACAAAAGTAGATGTTTCTTTTTCTTAGTCTGAGAACATGTAGACAGACATAATAGAATATCAAATAAATTATTAAGCCACATTAATGCAAAAAGATGCTAAATGACTTATTATTTAATATACACTTAGAACCATTTTGCATGAAATGGATTGAAACAAAATTGTTTTCTATTTGCTTCAGCAGCTGTGACAGCTGTTTTTAGTCTTATACAAAACTCAGTCACTCAAAACATCGCAGTCATTTAGACAATTAACCTTTAATACATCCATGGAAACAATTATTTACAACAATTATTTTACAAAATTTACAATAAAAGTGATTAAAATAAGAAATAATCATCTCAAGAGTATGAACACATTGGGACATATTTCCAAATCATAGTTTCATATTCTCACATTGTCTGAAAATGAAAATTTAAATTGGATAAAAAACTGTTAAAAATGTAATCTTCCTAACAGGTTAAAATTTTCATCAATATAAACTGTCTATGTTATATTTCCATGGGAACAAAATATTCACAAGCCGCCAAACTTGCTGTTATCTGAAATCGGATCCAAACTTTCATTTGTGAGCATAATTCATAATAATATGAGTAAAAAACTCAAATCTTTTCTCTCTCTTTTTTTTTATAAAAATAAAAATTAAAACAAATTTAACGGCAACAAATCTTCTTTAATTTTGACTTTTGAGATTATGTTTGAAACAAAAGAACTTTCATTTTTGCCTCGATTGAGAAACAAGTTATTATAACTTAGACAAATTATACTCAAGGTCTTATTGAGTAGAACCTGAACTCAGCATAAGTGGATAAAGTGCCTTCTTCAAGAATACCACACATAGCCGTGACGGAGGATTGAACCCACAACCCTCCAAACCCGAGGCCGATGTTCTACCAATGAAGTAGTAAGTAAAAATACATAAAATTGTTACTTGTTTAATTCAATGCCCTTATATTTAAAGTGTGATAAAGGAAAGTAACACAGTATTTGTGTATTGCTTTAATAAGTGATATTCGTCATCCAATCAGTTTCAATTCCAAATAATGGAGAATAAGAGACCATGCAATACGAACATAGCTTTGGTATATAGACTTTGAATAGGTAACATAAACTAGTTAAACATGCCATTTAAATGCATAATATCTCATACATACAACAAATATGTAACGTGAATATAAGCCTTCTATATTTTAAAACCTTCTTACATCAAGTTTTTTTTTCAGAAATAGACATAAATATAATTCACATTTTAATTATCATTAAACAAAAAAGTAACTCTACTTTTACAATAAAAGTTTCCGAATGTAGGACTTTTGCCCTTCCGGATATTTGCCACGTATGTAAATTGAGCGGAAGGGCAAACGTCAGCCTCAGCAAAACTATGGAAGGGCAAATGTCAGCCTCAGCAAAACTATGGAAGGGCAATTGTCCACCTATGCAAATTTGAGCGAAGGGGCAAATGTACGTATGCCAAAGTTTACAGATGCTAAATAAGGACAAACAAATCCTCATATTACAAAACATACCATACACCCATGAATAAAACGCCCCCTATCCATTTTTAAGGAAAATAAAGTAACCACTCTGAAATTGTTTTTAATCATAGTCTGGTTTAAATATTTTAAAGTTTAGTTAATGTCTTGTTACTGGCAGTGTGTTTTGTGGCATTTCACACACACAATTTTTTTTTTCTCTGGGGTCAGATAAACGACCTCCTTTTGCAAAGTGCATCACCCCCAAGGGTTTTTATTTGGAGGTATATGGTATAATATTATTTTATACTGTCAAATAATAAATAAGACGTGCATTCCATTGAATTAAATCATACAAACTTTGAATATATGGGTACTTGAAACTATATAAAAAAATAGAACTGTACTAGGTCATTAACTCCCCCACCCACACCCTAAATTAGGCAGTACCTTTGGGTATTGAAGATTTGCGTGATTTTAAATTATGACCAATGCATATTTTTGGCGATCAATTCCTGGCTACTGTTTTACCAACATATCTAAGTAAATATTTAAATGTTTAAAAATTTAAATCTAAGAAAAGCAGCCAGGTGACCATGATTTTAGACTGGTTCCAGTAAAACTGAATATGGTTTCCTTGATATGGATTATTTAATGTATAAATAATCAGACATCTACAGCTAAGTAGATGTTGAGGAAATGATGTATTCTTCAAGTGCGTAGACTGTCACAGGGGTAAAAAACTAGATCAACCCTATTTCAGTTTTCCAGTCTCGTTCAGGTCATTCAGGTTTTTTCCAGAAATAAATATGTCAAATTTCAGTAAACTGACCTTTTTTTATAAGCAATGTTAATAATGGATGTTAGCTTCAGATAAAACACTAATTTCCTTGTGACTGCCAAAAAAAACAACCTACAAGGGGAGATAATCTAAATATATAATAAAAAATTGGAGTCAAGAGTTATTCTTCTTATGAACTTGCAACTACCGATAAAACATAAAACATTAGTAGGGACTTATTTTCAAGATTAATACTGTTCATGAATGTATATTACTCTAAAATAATACCGGTAGTAATAATGTCAGTTAATGTATTAGTATGAGAAATGACATTTTTTACAATGACTTGACATTTGTGACCGTGTTAATAAAAATGGTGAGATTATTAATTACAATGATGAATGTAATGTAAGTGGGGTCAAATTACAATGATGAGATTTAAGGTTACTGGTGTCAAATTACAATGAATAAAATATAACTGGTGTCAAATACAATGATAAACATAATGTAACTGGTGTCAAATTATGATGAACATGATGTTACTGGTGTCAAATTACAATGATTAGATTTAAGGTTACTGGTGTTAAATTACAATGAATAAAATATAACTGGTGTCAAATACAATGATAAACATAATGTAACTGGTGCCAAATTACAATGATGAACATAATGTAACAGATGTCAAATTACAATTATGACCATAATGTAACTGGTGTCAAATTACAATTATGACCATAATGTAACAGTTGTCAAAATACAATGATGAACATAATGTAACATGTGTCAAATTACAATGATGAACATAATGTAACTCGTGTCAAATTTCAATTATGAACTTAACGTCACTGGTGTCAAATTGCAATGATGAGCTGATAACTTTCCCACTTGAATCAGTGGTGAGAGACGATTAATAATGAGACACAATGTCGTATATCAATCATCACCGAGAATATTGCCGGGCAGGGGATCCGAACACACGACCCCTGTGGGATTAAATGTAACTGGTGTCAAATTACAATGATGAACATAATGTTACTGGTGTCAAATAACAATAATGAACACAATATAACTGGTGTCAAATTATCATGATGTGATTTAATGTAGGTGATGTTAAATAATTATTAAAGTGTGAAAACAAACAAAAAACAAATGATCGAAGATGTTTCGTTTTTGTTTTTTTCCAATGTTTTTATGCCATTTTAAAGATAGATTTACCAAATTTTACATCAATACTGCACATAACAACTTCTCTATTAACATTGTATTATGTCCATTAACAATCAACATGAGATATCTGAAATCAAGAGCTTTAAAATCACCAGCAATGTCATAATGAAACATAATTTTATCCATATATCTTATTAAAACACATGTTTATATAACAGATGGTGGTAAAATCAATCAATGAATGTTATTACTGGTAAAACATTGTATGATTACGATAAAACATTTTCATATGGACAGAATGATACAAATGGTAAAGTGGTATATTAAGTTCCGCATGAGTAATGTTCATAAAAATATACAACATAGTTGATATAACGTAAAACAATGTATCAATAAATTTGATTTGAATTTCATTTCAACTCTTCATGTTGAAACCTCTCCATGGTATTAAAGGGCAAAGTCTAGATAAAAATATGTCTGATCATCTTGATGCTCATCATCAGGTTGCCAAGGTTACTTAGAATGTTTAGTGTAATTTTTATGCCATCAAGGGAGAATCAGTAATCAAGCACACCCCTTTTCCGTAAGTAATTAATAACTTTCTCACAATCAGAAGTGAGAGACGATTGAAAATAAGAGACATATCGCATATGTTGTATATCAATCGTCACAGAGATTGGCCAGGCAGAGATGCAAACTTGCATAAACAGATTATTCAACTTGTCACATAAAACAAACTGTCTCAATGACTAGGAAAAAGACTGTTGTGGTTTTTATGGGAAAGAAAACTGGCCAATCGATAAAAAACCCCAGACCAGGTAAATTAACATACACTTTCACAATGCCCAGATGGCAATCAAATCCAGGTTGGGGGTCAGGTGACGAGTGAGTGAACAAACAAATAGTGCAACTCAAACACTGAATCCAGTAACTATTACATTAGAGTTGATAAACAAACAACATCAATGTTTATAATATCAGAGCTTTTTTCCTGGAAATTGGGAAGAGGTGCAAGAAAAAACAGAATTATCGAGGGGAAATTAGGGACTTTTTTTAAAGTTGTAGCAAATTGAGTTATTAAGTCTAACACTGTTTGAATTTCATGTTCTAACCATTAATCATCAGATATAACAGTAATACTTCATATCCAATGTTTTTTTATCTCCAAAATGTAAGAAAAAAATCTGAAAAAATTAAATATTGAATAAAAAAAATTATTATATTCATTTTGGGATTTTTCCCCCTAAATTGGGGAATTAGATGAATATCGGCCTCTGTTTAATAAGGTTAAAAAGACCTGAATAAACAATGATTACCCAGCATGCTGTAACTGTCCTTTAATTCCATGAAGAGATCAGGTAAGGCAGATATTTCCAATGATTTTTTATATCATCGGTGAACAATTACACATTTCACTTACAATCTGACACTTTTATAGCTCCCATCTTAACCCCTGTAATCATCAACAGCTGTTGTATGGGGTTATTTATTCATATCTTAATGTTAACTTTTTATTCTTCCCCGATATGATAAAGTATCAAGCAAATGTTCTGAGTTTCACCAAACTCGCCCTATAGCAATACTTGTCCATTGTAGACTCTATATATATTATTATTATATACTTTTTGTTGTGAGCTGATAGACCAGACACATGTTTCTAAGCAGAATTGTAACACAAGTTACTTGAACAGATGGGGTGGGCTGTCAATCAAACAAGTTGATAATCCAATTAGTGATCGAAGTTAGTTCTAGCGATCCCATTTTCTTTAAATAAACTGAGAGTATTTTAAAGTAAACAATACATTGTATTTACTTGGACAAACAACACCACATGGTCAGTGGGTAGGGTGACAGTTGTTCTCACATCAGGTCAACTGTATATACATTGTATCTACTTGGACAAACAACACCACATGGTCAGTGGGTAGGGTGACAGTTGTTCTCGCATCAGGTCAACTGTAAATAACTGTTAATAAAACTAAATTTTTACATCAAATATGAAATGGCGCCACCAGACCATGGACAAACATTTACTCTTGTTTTGAGAATATCACCTTTACAAATGGGGTCTTTTGGGGATTTTCTTTCCAGATCATGCAGTGTTAAAGTGAAGCTGTACATGTCATGCACTTTGTGTCAAGGAATGCAGTGTTTTATTACATCCAAACACAACATCAAACAAATTATTCAGATTTTTAATAAAGTAACCATTCATGAAGGTTTGGGTTGTCATGTATACATCCGTTTATATTAAATACATATATGACCAATATGGGAGTTTTAACTCGTCTAGCACTATTTGCATTGTTTTACCCTTTAAAACTTTTGATTGTCAATAAATAAATATAATTTTACTACAAAAAAGCACGAAACTGAACATTTAAACATTGTATAAGTAACTATGTTGAACAAAAGTAGCTAATTTCTTTCAAATATGACAGCAAATAAAAACATTTACCTTTATCTTATAAAATTGATAAAATTTGCAAAATGCAATCAGCACAGCACAACTATGCTGAAAATTGATAACAAATGCAGAGTATTTCTTATATATTAACAAAAATACACAAAGCAAAAAATAAAAAAACATATATTTTTTTTAAAAATGTACAATTAATTTCTGTTTAAATAATAATTTTCTATTTAAAATTCTGTTAGATTTATTACAAGTATCAGCACTCTTTGTGATAATGACAAAGTGCTGATTTCATTCTATAAATTATCAAACAAAAAAATACTAGTATTCCATACTTCATCTTGGTACATTCTGCACTGTAAACATAAGATCCAGTAGAAATACACTGCTTTTATCCATTATTATGTGGAATTCGGTCACACAAATTCCTCCAAATAGTCCATGGAGCCGAAATCTTTGCCAACATGTATTTAGTCAAACAAAATGGTTGCATCCATGTCCATTTTGTCCAAAGGATTGCATCACATATTTCTGTCCAGAGTCAGTATCTCAAAAAAGCTTTAAATCACAGTCTATGAAACACAACATATGTGCCAATTGCCCAATGTCTCTGAAAGGCTTGAATCACAGTCTAGGCCACACAAACGCTTGCCACTTGTGACATCAATGTCATATAAATGTTATGATGTTGTCTCTCCTTGTCAGACAAATGCTTGTCTCCCTGAACTTGGTCCTTCCATTGCAGTGATCACTGTCCCCAGTTTTGCTGGTAATTGCATTCTAACACTGACAGGATCTTGCTCCAGAATCTCAATTAACTGTGAAAAAAATAGCAAAATTTACTGATAAAAAAAAAATTTGACTCATGATTAAGTGCATAAAAATATGGTGGATATTTGGTTCATGGACACTTGTGTCATTCTTTCACCTTCAAAATGCTGTCCTGTTGTGCCTAACATGTTGTCCTTACAACTCCCAACACAACAAACCATACAAATTTTGTCCCGTCATACTGTCACTCGCCTGAACAGGAAGACATGGCACAAATTAGCCACCATAGCATAATTACAAACGGTTGTTTTTGGTGTTTGAGTGTATACCGGTAAAATAAACAATGATGCACCAACTCTCATATGAGGTGTGTGCATAAAGTTTGTGGCACTATTTATTGAAGGAAAATGAGCTCAATTTTGTCAAATTGAACTTTGCCACAATAAAATGTAATGTTTAATGACTAATATCCATAATCATTTACTTAATCGAATAATTATGATAATATACCTAATAACATCTAATTACATATGTATATAGAGATATGCAAGTGTGTAAATCATTATGAAGATGACTACACGACATGTATACGGGTATACATGTAAAGTATATGGGCATACATGTAATGTATATGGGAATACATGTAATGTATATGGGCATACATGTAATGTATACAGGCATACATGTAATGTATATGGGCATGCATGTAATGTATACTGGCATAAATGTAATGTATACGGGCATACATGTAATGTATATGGGCATACATGTAATGTATACTGGCATACATGTAATGTATACTGGTATACATGTAAAGTATATGGGCATACATGTAAAGAATACAGTATACATGTAATGTATACTTGCATACATGTAAAGTTTATGGGCATACATGTAATGTATACTTGCATACATGTAAAGTATATGGGCATACATGTAAAGTATACTGGCATACATGTAAAGTATACGGGCATACATGTAATGTATACGGGCATACATGTAAAGTATAAGGGCATACATGTTTTGTATACTGGCATACATGTAAAGTATATGGTCATACATGTAAAGAATACAGCATACATGTAATGTATACTTGTATACATGTAAAGTATATAGGAATACATGTAATGTATACTGGCATACATGTAAAGTATACAGGCATACATGTAATGTATATGGGCATACATGAAAATTATACTTGCATACATGTAATGTATACGGGCATACATGTAACGTATACGGGCATACATGTTAACTAAACTGGCATACATGTAATGTATATGGGCATACATGTAAAGTATACGGACATACATGTAATATATATTAGTATACATGTAACATATACTCTCATACATGTAACTTATATGGGCATACATGTAACATATATGGTCATACATGTAACATATATGGACATACATGTAATGTATAAGGGCAAACATGTAACATATATGGGCATACATGTAACATATACAGGCATACATGTAATGTATACGGCCAAACATGTAACGTATACGGGCATACATGTAACATATACAGGCAAACATATAACGTATATGGGCAAACCTATACAGGCATACATGTAACGTATACAGGCATACATGTAACGTATACTGGCATACATGTAATGTATACGGGCATACATGTAAAGTATACGGGCATTCATGTAATGTATATGAATGGGCATACATGTAATGTATATGGGCATACATGTAATGTATACGGGCATAAAAGGAGCAAAAAAAGTGTCCAAATTATACAAATGTATAAAATCATATCCTCAAAATTATATCCTCAAAATTTCAACGTTGACGGTTACATTGTTAAAAACCTGCAAGCTGCTGCTGCCATCAATGCACGCATTTTTGATATATAAAATGTTATATGTTTAGAATAGTTCTTGTTAAAAAAGTTGTCCACAAAAGTTTTGGACACACCAAACTCCTTACCTCTGTACTATACTTTGATATATATGAGTACAGCTCCTTTAAAGCACTTGACTTGTAAACTTTACCAGGGTAGGACTGAAATATAAATATAGGGAACGGTTAAAATAAGATACAAAATAATATAAAAACATCATTAGCTGAATCAATTTAATGACCAGTACAATGACTCTAACTTTTAAGTTAGAATGGCAGCACTATCATCCAATGGCAATAACTTTCTGTATTGGATCTTTTTGCAACCAAGCCCGGCTTGCTCAGTTGGTTGAGCGTCTGACCATCAATCCAGGAGTTTTTCGAATCCCCACCCCTGCTTATACAGCCTCTGTGATGATCGATATACAAAACGGTGTTGCTTAAATACTGGTTAACCTTCCAGGATCTCAGGAAAAAGTGGTTAGTTTAATTGATCATCGGTGACAAAAAAATGATGTTAAACATTCAAAGAAACAAACGAGTAGATATTTTTGAATTATATTATGGCACATCGCCACATCACTGACCTTAGACAAATGTCTCAAATGTTGTTTTGTTTCATAATAGCAACATATCCAATATTAATATCTTATATCACCTTCATAACTATAGCATCAGCGACCTTTTTTGCATTATAATGGCACTTATATTGTCAATATCTTATAACTGACCCAACGAAAGAGTGACTACAGCTCCACCCACTAGCATTGTGGCATATTTGTCCAAGTAAATACAATGTAATACAATGTAGTGTTAACTTAAAGAGACCATAAGTTGGAAACAAAAATCGATCGTTGATTGGTTTATTGTCTTGTTTGATTGACAAGCCCGCATCAGGTCAAGTATCATAGCCATGCATTACAATAGCATAAATGACCTATGTCAATTACTTATATAACATTTTTATGCATTATAATGGAATGAATAGTCTATGTCATTATCTTATATCATTGTCTCAATGATGCATTATAATGACATAATATACTATGTCATTATCTCATTCCATAGCCAGAATGATGCATTATATTTGAATTAATATCCAATGTATGTATATCATATGTCATTATCTTATGATATTCTTCCTTCATAACTGCAACAACATCTAATGTTAATCTTTTATATATTATGCCAAATCACAGTATTAAAAGGCATCAAAATTCTATAAGAATAGTATTACATGTAGATAACATTTATATATCATATGATAATACTGAATTGGAATAATAAATACTAAAACAGATTTATTGCATGTACATGGGATTATGATATTTAGCAGAAACAACCATCTCATTTTTCAAAATGCAGTTTTACAAAGTACACATAATATGAAGTATTCAGATATTAAAATGGACATGTTCATGCAGTTAACATGCCACACAATGGAAACCAAATGCCCAAAACAAGTTATTTAAAAGTTTTCTAAATATGTTCTTAGAAATTATTATGAAATGTATAGATTTTACATTTTGTACTAATATAATAATGTTTGAATATTTTTATACTGACATAAGATAAAAGATTCATCAGCTAACAATAACGTAGATTAATATTTTTGGGGTTTGTGGCGTAGGCAGCATGCGAAATCTAAATAACAGGTATATAGTATACATGTATGTGATTGGGGCTGCATATACAAAATACTGACAGTGGATTGAGTGAAATAGCAGAAATCAATACTCTATTAAAGAATGTTAATTCTACAGATCTAGATGACCAGGTTGCAAGGTTATATTATAACTATCATAAATTAACATAACCCACTGCATGGCTGATATAAATATCATATACCGATACACCTGGCCCCAGTTTCTCTGAACATCTCAACTTGAGATTTTCCTCAACTCAAATTTTTGAAATTATATAACTTCATTTATATTTATCATTTTGCCTGTTATCCTTCACCAATGAGTAAAGGTGTGTTCAGACATTTATATTTATCATGTTGCCTGTTATACTTTACCGACAAGTAAAGGTGTGTTCAGACATTTATATTTATCATGTTGCCTGTTATACTTTACCGACAAGTAAAGGTGTGTTCAGACATTTATATTTAACATGTTGCCTGTTATACTTTACCGACAAGTAAAGATGTGTTCAGACTTTAGTAAGTATGGTCATTTAATGTGTTATGACTTTGATTAATGATTTAGAGAATTTGTGAATTTTTAGTTGAGGAAAATCTCAGGTTGAGATGTTTAGTGAAACTGAGCCCTGGTCTGATGATTATAAAACAGTCAACTGAGGCTTGCTCAAATCAACCAATCAAATGCTTTGTTTTAATAAAAGCCATACTTCCATTTGTTGGTTTAAGCTAATCTCTGTTGAGCATAAATTCAAGAATTTTACAATCATACGACCAGCAGTTATACATGCCATGCAGCGAGTTAGTTCAGTATATACTTCTGGTAATTTATTTTAGCTGGATTGTGAAGAAAGCTCAGAGCTTATATGAATTGCTCTGGAGTCCGCCTCCTGGTTAGAACCTGTGCCAAGTGTTGTTTTTTATGAGGCCATCGAGTCAAGCATGGGATTAAACTCACGACCTCTTGTGGGAGCAGCCACTACAACCCATTTACCATGCAATGAGTTAGTTAATAACAGTATTATATAAGCATTTAGTATGTAGATGTTTTCAACTTTAATTGTCATTATAATTAAACATTTTCATGTACCGGTTATAATTATCTTTCTATTTGTTTTCAATAAAAGAAACATTTTTTTTGCAAATAAGAGTGCATCAAGTTTCAGCAGTCTACAATAATTAATTTGTCATTAATATAAAAAAAACCATCTGGGCTTTTATATAAGAAAATATAGCATCTAGTGATACTTTTGAACTTGTGAAAAACACAATCTTTCTATTAAGTAGTCAACAGTTCAAATATTGTCGTAAAGATTTTTTATAAGATTGTATCTTCCATTCTGATTCATAATTGCACAAGAATCCCTCAAATAAACACTCCGCCCTTAATAACCCCCACCAACCGCTCCACCAATTTAAATAAACCACAAAAAAAACTTACCACTCTAAAAAGTCCTCAATTCAAATAAATACCAGTATTAAAATTGATTTGTATGAATATTAAGTTGAATAAATATGTATAAACCACCATTTAATTAAATTGAACTGGAAAACTAATATAGATTTTTTGAGCTTGCAATCATGACAAGAGTTGTACCCTAATTTTTCCATCTACACGTGTTAGTAAGCGGAAGGAACATGCACTTACTATGAAGTAATTATCATGGCATACCCTCGACACGGAACCCAGGAACACGTTCATGTCCTGATCACTGATGGGATTCATCTCGTGAATGTCACGGAAGTAACGGTCCACCATCTTGCGGTAATTTGGGATGTCTTTGGCAAACAACAGTTTGTTGGAAGGGGAGTCCTGCAAGGAAGAACAATATCATTGCAATTTTTTTTTTTTTACACATAGATTTTATTCATTTTAGTCAAACCTGTGTATGCAGTCACCTCTATCGAGCGGCCACATTTGCTATTTCCCATTTCTATGCTAACATATCTTTTAGCAAATTAACCTGTATTAAGCAACAACCTATTTTAAAAAGCCACTTTTGCTTCTCCCATTGACTGACTTCTTAAGACGGATTTGACTGTACTAAGTAATGTTATATGGGGTTTAAGAATTGATCATGCTGTTGTTTTGAACTTATTTATTTTATATTGAATGTGATACAAATTCTTACAACTTCAGACAATTATGCTAAAAGTCTTCCTGGTAACAACCAGTACTAAGCATTTCTACCACTGGACCACAGGCTGTTATCATTGATAATCATTATTGTCTCTAACGAGGTCAAACATGCGTACAAACCACAAAGGTTATAGATATTTGGCAATTGATGACAATTAACTCATGAACAGTAATTTTTAGTAATTGTGTTTATTTCAGTGTTTGTGTGCTCTCTTTTCCAAATCTTACTAATTATATAACATGTCTCTCTTTGAAATTTTTATATCCTTCCAATTGGAGTAGATTTAATTATCTGATATTCTCCAAATTTCCACTGTTTTACAGTCCTGTATTAAACAAAAGCACAAAAAAAACTGTTTAAAAAAAGTAGCTGAGCCAATCATAATTGATACTGTATCATAACAAATGTTTATTGTAGTTAACATCCATACCGACTTGAGACGAAATTTTATATCTTATATATATATATATAGCATGCTGAAAATAAAAAAAAAAATGATTCCCATACTTTCCCTAATCTGTGTTCAGATGTTGAACAACTATCCATGAAGGTCTGCGCCACTACCGACAGGCAAGAATCTACAATCAGGGGCTTGTGAATATCAAACACAAAGTCCGGATTCTTGATGATGTTCACCCAGAACCTCAAAGGCAAACTGAAAATAACATAAATACCAATATAACATGAGACGAATAACATGCTTAGATATAATGTCCTTGTGAACATGACCTTGTGAGTACACTTATAAAATAACACTGTGTTAGTTTACTTCTTATAATGGCATGGTGCTGATACACTGATGAAATTAATATGATTGGGTGCTTAAATTAACTATGTTTGTTTCAGTATGTTATATCTATTATACAATTTGACAAGACTGTAATTTAATTACAACATATGACTAACAGATATTTTATTATACTAAACATTCACCTGTTACATTTCCACGTGTGTAATACATCAGGGTCACTTATCCCATATTTGAGAGCTGCATCATCCAGATAATCAAATAAATATTTAATGACTGGGGGCATCGCAGGATTCACTGACAGTATTCTATGGAAAATATCATCTATATACTTCTGCAAAGTACCCTGCAAAATAACGTATGCTTTGTAACTTATCATCATTACCGGTATCTTAAAATATCCTGAAATATTGGAACTTGAACATTCAACTTATGTTTTTTTTATTACCCAATGAAAACTCAAAATTGTGCTTTTAACCCGTTACTCCATAGATACGCGTTTTCCCACACCAATCACAGAAGCCTTTGAAAACAGTGCAGGGAGAGTTCAGATTGCTTGTGACGAGCAATCTGAACACTTCCTGCACTATTTTCCACTCTGTAAGTTAATATAAACATAGTTCACCCAATAATTCAAATGCCTTCTATATTAGATGTGTCCAAAGGCGTCTATATTAGAGGTGTCCAAAGGCATCAATATTAAAGGTGTCCAAAGGCGTCTATACTAGAGGTGTCCAAAGGCGTCTATATTAGAGGTGCCCAAAGGCGTTTATATTAGAGGTGTCCAAAGGCATCTATATGAAGTAAAGGGTTAATCCTTTAAATTAATAATGATTATCACCCACTCAGACTTTTATCAAATTTTAACACTGAAAAAAATGTTGAAATAAAACAAAAGCATAAAAATAAGATAAATTACATGCATAATAGTATGTTTTTCTCACAAGCCTTACCTTTGTCGCTAATAAACGAGGAAGAAAAACCTCGGGAACCATTTTTACCCCACCCTCTTTGGTTTGTATTTCATCGTGTTTCACCTGGAATGTAAGCCATTTTATTACAGTTAATAACATCCACAGATTCATAACTGTTAAAACTTTACTATTTAACACAATAAAAGCAAGGAAAGATAACTTCTGGGTAAGATGTCACTGGCTATCTAGTCTTGTTTATTTTCACTGTGAATTACCCTATTTTTGTGATTAACTTAACATCGCCTACTTGACAGTGACATAAACAAAGCATTTTGGAAGCTGGATACATGTTGAAGCACATTTTTTTTTTGTGATCTATTTTTCCATTATTGCTAGTACAGTGAACATTTAGTGAAAGAATGATAAAAAAAATCTTTGGAAATGATTATTTCAACTACATTCTTTATAGTTTTTAAGGATCCATATTATTTGCAGATATCTTGGCAGTATTATTAGGACTGAGAAAAGATGCACTACCTATAAAAGTAAAAATACATGTATATGTTTTAATCACAGTCCATTCACAAATACTTGATGTCACTGACGAGTTCATGATTTCACATGTCAAAGTCAAAGCCTAGTATCATTTAAAGTTCAACTAAGAATCAAAGAAAGATTCAAGCCATTTCTTAAAAAAATCTTATCTTACCAGATGAAAGAACTTAGTTCCAGTGTCACTTTCAGAGCGTAAAATTGGAGCCGATGAGTTGACAGATACAACTGATGTATCTAAAGACCCATTGGGTGACTTTATGGTCTGGTAGCGACGTATAAGGGCACACTCGGACCCGTCAAAGACCCTATAATGCTGTAGAGTGTTGATCTTCTTCCAACCATCAAACTTCTGGGAGGAGGTGTCATCATCCTGCAGCGTTACTGGAATACTTCCCTTCTTCCATTCTACAAACAGAGCAGAAATACAGCACCTTTCTTCCAGATTACAAACAGATCAGAAATACAGCACCTTTCTTCCAGATTACAAACAGATCAGAAATACAGCACCTTTCTTCCAGTCTACAAACAGATCAGAAATACAGCACCTTTCTACCATTCTACAGGGCAGAAATATAACCTGTTTTGCCATTCTACAAACAAAACTGAAATAAATTTTCTTTCAATCTACAAAGAGAGCTGAAATATATTTTCTTTCATTCTAAAAACAGAGCAGAAATACAGCACCACAGCACCTTTCTTCCATATTACACAGCAGAAATATAACCCGTTTCGTCCATTCTACAAACAGAGCAGAAGTATAACCTGTTTCCTCCATTCTACAAACAGAGCTGAAATATAACCAGTTTCATCCATTCTACAAACAGAGCAGAAATATAACCTGTTTCTTCCATTCTACAAACAGAGCAGAAATATAACCTGTTTCATCCATTCTACAAACAGAGCTGAAATATAACCTGTTTCTTCCATTCTACAAACAGAGCAGAAATATAACCTGTTTCATCCATTCTACAAACAGAGCAGAAATATAACCTGTTTCGTCCATTCTACAAACAGAGCTGAAATATAACCAGTTTCATCCATTCTACAAACAGAGCAGAAATATAACCTGTTTCGTCCATTCTACAAACAGAGCAGAAATATAACCTGTTTCCTCCATTCTACAAACAGAGCAGAAATATAACCTGTTTCGTCCATTCTACAAACAGAGCAGAAATATAACCTGTTTCCTCTATTCTACAAACAAAGCTGAAATATAACCTGTTTCGTCCATTCTTCAAACAGATTGATTGAATATTTAGCGTCATTTTTATGCCATCGAGGGCTAACAGATGATCTTCAAACAGAGCTGTACATGATTTTATGTTACAAAATCAATGAAGTAATAAAATATTGAACAACATGTATTTTTTTCAATGACACAACAATAAAATATTGAACCACATGTATATTTTTCAATGACACAACAATAAAATATTGAACCACATGTACATTTTTCAATGACACAAGAATAAGATATATTTGCATTCTCTGTGACAATAATGATCACAATAAAAACTGCTACCAATGATACAATATCATAATGCTTATTGCAATCTTGGAGTTATATTGCTAGTAGATTGCAATTGCCATAAGCCACTCAGATAACAGAGAAATAGGATTATAACCACTTGACAACCGTAACTTCCAGACTCAATACAAACTCCATCACTCATGTAGTCACTTACCTAGATCTAGATCACAGGCCCAGGGTCGATTTGAAAATGGAATGTTTTTGTACAACTGGTCAATTATCTTCTCCTTGGCTTGTGTAATTGTATCACAGTTTAAAACTTTGCACTGAGTGACCTCCCCTTCATAAAATACCTGTAACATCTGAAAGTGTAAAAAATATTTACATGTACATGTATATATTACAATCTGTAACTACAATAATGTGTAAACATTATAAGCATCCATTTTCTACGTGTTATAAATGACATCCATTTTCACTGGTAAAAGAGGACCTTAGATACACAAACATAAACCTGAGGAGAATCCAGTTCCCAAGTAACTGGTCAAACTCACAAATAATATCTACAGACTGAGTTGGGCTCAGACCCATAACCTCAGCAGTAACAGGAAAGTGATCTTGAGAGTACAGTATCTCATACCACTAAACCACAGTGGACCCTTCAGGCTACCCTTAAAAAATTATTTGTTTGCTACTTCTGACCTTTACCATTTAGGGATAGGCAATCAATCAAGGAACAATATTTTATATTTTCTCCTTCCTTGTAATGTTCATATCAGTAGACATCAACCTGTACTAAGCTGCCACCTGTTTGATAAGGCCATGTCAACTACATGTAGTTATGTAAGACAGGTAAAACACTGTCCATCACAGAGAGTATGTGGCATTTCACAGCACAGTTTGAAGTGCGATCATTGATCTACAGACAGATATTTTATACAGAATCTCCAAGCTCGTTAAAATATCATCAATTTAGCTGCAATCATTCATAAAATGAGACAAAACCCACTTGAGATTTGCGATTTATCAATTCATTTATTCACGATACAAATTGATATTAGATATAAATCATATTAAATAAAAAATTTATCCACAAACATATTAAAATATATATACATATACATGTTAATTGATTGCTATATAGCTTTATTGTAAAAAAATTTATGGCATTTTAAAGGTACCGTAGACACAGCAATATAGAAATTGCTTTTAATAATGTTCATGCATTACTACAATCTTCACTAATAATTATGGAAGTATAACTATATGAAAATATTAATCTCCTAAAATTACTACCTGTAAATGTAAGAAACTATTAACATTTTTTTAAAAATTAAGTAAAATCAAGCTAGTTGTAAGATAAGAACAGTTCTTAATTTAATATTTGTTACACTTTTTGTTGTATAATTATGACTGCAAATATGTGAAATATGATGCCTTTCGTCCATTTGCATGACTCGTGCCCTTTTCAAAATTGAAATTAAGGGTCTGCACATATACTGGGTATTCTAATTTCATATTTGCATCATGTAGATATATAATTATCAGAAATTGAATTAAATGCATATTTATCAAAATTGCCATGTATCCCTTTAAATGCTCTGCCTAATTGGTCTTATATACTGAGAAGAATTGTGTATTTAAAAAGACAGGAGACACAACTAAAAGCTAATATGATGAACAAAATGCATTCAAATCAGATTCTAATATTAAACTGTTCACAAGAAATTTACACACAGCAAAATATACAACAGTCAACTTGGACGAAAGAAAAATAGTTACTAACAGAATAATACAGGTTATTTGAAAAAAATAAAATAAAAAAATAAACTGCTTAAAAATCAAACTTGATCAGACAAATATCCAGAATATATGAGAATTTCTTGCTGAATTAGTCAGTGTATGTAGTATTAACAATATTTTCATAACAGAACAATGGAAATCCTCACCAGCAGTTTTGCATCTACTTTATCCCTCAAGAGTTTATCCTCAGAGAGGGTATATCTAGCGTCTCCCGTCATGCAATCCACTGGTCCCTTTTCCACGTGCAGTTTCATAGCCCTGTACAGCACATAGAGACTGGACCCGGCCAGGTCCTGTAAGAGAGAATATTACATCTACTTTAACAATGAGAGTTTATAATTATGCACAGTGCTGGTGACACAAAAAAACACATACCAAAATACAAAATGGCTACTCGGGGTCTCAACCAAGAGAACATAAGGAAATTAATCAAATCAGAGCAGAATAAGTAACTACATGACAAGTTACATGTTGACCAGTTCATTGTTCTATTGATATGCTTTTCAAAACAAATCAAGAAACAGGTCCATAGCTTATAATACAAGTTTCTCTCAATAAAGCTGAGGTTGTGAGAAAGTTTGCCAGTAAAAGACGAAAGGACGGAAGGAAACTGGTTCTACTTAAGATTCATTTTGAGGTCTTTCTCCACCCAAAAAACTGTATGGCAAATAGCTTTAAACTCCATTCAATACCCATTCTCTCAATTGCATATTTGAAGATCCTTATGTACCAGTATGTTTGTTGTGAACCCAAGTAAGATAACTCAGTGTCAATCAATCATCACCCTTGGAATACTGTTCAGATTTTGCTTACATAACCCTTTACTTCATATAGACGCCTTTTGACACCTCTAATATAGACGCCTTTGAACACCTCTAATAAAAGGCTTTTGAATTTTGGTTGAATTATGTTTATATTAACTGACAAAGTGGAAAACAGTGCAGAAAGTGTTCATATTGCTTGTTACTCCATTTGAAGTATCAAAAAACTTTAAGGTTTTTATTAACAGTTTTGGGTATAAAATTGGAACTCACCCGTAAGTACTTATACATGCACAAGGACAACCAGTTTGTTAACATCTTCTCAACCACTGACTCTGTTCTGTAATGGAGAGTTAATAATTCAATGATGTTCAAGTACCTAATTTAATGAAATCCTACTTTCAGAAACGCTTCAGCCCCGAGGGCAAACACTGGAAACAATATGATACACCTATTAACAATTTACACTTAATGCAACACTTTCAATGTAATGCTGGACAATAAATATTGTGTTGACACTATTTTTATTTTATTCAAATCAATGAATACAATATCATAATGGGTTGAAAGTTAAAAAAAGAATGTTTGTTTGATTATTTAGCTTGATGTTTATGCCATTTAGGGCTAACAGATGATCACTTTACCCAACCACTGTTTCCTGGGATCCTGGAAGGTTAACAAGTACCCAAGTACACTCATCTCTACAATTGATAACTTCCACTATTGACTTAGAGGTGAGGAATACGACAATGAGACAAAATGTTGTATATCAATCATCACGGAGACTGTAACCGAGCAGGGATTCAAACTCACGACCCCTGCATTGATAGTAGACTGAGCTAACTGGGCCAATCTGCAAGTCATCATGTTATATGTATAGTGGGGAATTGAATAAGTAGGTTTTGTTTACCTACTGTAGGTATAATTATGTAAAAAATGTAAAAAATGATTCAAGAATTATTCTATCTTATAAAGTAAGTTTACCTTCTCAACATAAGTTTTGGATGTTTGCCTGTTACCGACTTCTCTACTAGTTCATTTAACAAGGCTTTTAATATTCTGAAATAGATAGCAAGTGTCAGGACAGTGACTTACTGCAGCATACACTACATATTTCATATTAATATACTTCAGCACGCAGCTGGACATGGATAGATTACTGCATATTTCTATATTCCATGTACTACCAGACACTGAATACCTTACTCGACATGGACAAATACTTACAAAAAATATTGATATTACTATATTCCATGTACCAGGCACTGAACATTGAGCTGCTATATCATTTGAAAAGGGTCCATAACTCCTGTAAATTGGACCAATGTTTACCAAAAATGAAGTCGTAAATGGGGCATAACTCCTGTAAAATTTGACATTAAAACATAACTCGGTTGCATCATGCATTATCCAGTATGGGAGTAAACCAAATCTGGTATAAGAGTAATCCATTCCTGGTATGGGAGAAATTCAAATCTGGTATGTCCATTATGGGAGAAATCCATATTCAGTATGTGAGAAATGCATACATATCCAGTATAAGAGAAATTCAAATTTGGTATGGGAGAAATCCATATCAATCAGTATAGGAGAAGTCCAAATCTGGTATGGGAGAAATCTATATCCAGTATCTATCTGGCATGGGAGAAATCCAAATCCGGTATAGAAGAAGTCCATATCCAGTATAGGAGTAACTCAGGTATGGGAGCAAATGATCTGTATTACATTAAAACATACATACTCTGTTGCATATTCCATGTTGTCTTGATATATCACCATCAGCAAGGATGCGACATTAACCCTGTAATATACAAATAATATGCATTGTTTACAACACGAAACAGATTAAACCAGTTGAACAAAGTGAAGTGCATGCATGTCATTAACTAATTGAAAGGCATATACCATTAACTAATTGAGATAATATATAGCATTGAACCTACATTTATCACGCTGCTTAAAATGGTGACAATACATTTTGATAACGGAGCATTCTAACCTATGTAGATGTTGGCTGTTCATTACTCAGTCAATAAAAATCTCCACAATATTTATATGTGCCATAACATTTAAGCAAAGTACAGTCAGTTATGGAAGATATATAGAAGGGCACCAGTAAAAGTTCCTTTGTGCATATCACATAAAATAGAAATAAATACTTTTCAAACAAATTTCCCACAAGACTAGTGATTCAGAAACTTCCTTTTCACTTTGTTTTCCTTCATCATTTTTAAAACAGGAACAGAACAACTAAACATATTATAATAATCAAACAATGCAAGATAATGTCATGAAAATTCAGCAGCATCAAGCAGAAAATTATTTATGATGTTCTTTCAAGTTCAGCTTTTACAGGATTGTATTCCCTGTGTACTTCAATTGAACATAATCAATTCCTGGACAAATATATCACAAAGACATGATTATCCGCATAATCATATTCCAAAGTTTTGATGAAAGTTTTCAAAAAAAAGTAATTGACTTTTTCATTGTCAAATAAAATCACAACATGCTTTGATTATCTTTAATATGCACAGTAATTTCATATTACAATAAGTATAGAAAATTTCATATATTCTGAAATTATGAAATAAAACTTAATAAATATCTTGATTTATTTTCCCTCCGAGGGGCATCAGATCTGATTAATAATTTCATTGTTGGAGCAAGCTCATTTGTCTATCAGATTCGTTCTCCCCCTGGGAAACAAATCTGGTTTATCAAAGTAAATGTTCCTCATCTTTATATAACTCTATCTAAGGGAAACACGAAATAATTCATACTTTGGTTGATAAGAATTTTGCAGAATACTCCAATTAAATTTTACGATAACCTGCAAGTATTTTGTTAACTCTGATGCTAATATTGCACATGTCTCATTTTCATTTGTATTTTTGTAACTTGCAAAACAATTCTTTCTTCTTCATGTACGAGTCTCATGGTTCTTATTGGTGTTTTGCCTTAAGTTCCATAAAGCAATTGACCCGAGACGAGGACATCTATCTCTCTTCCCACTGGCCACATGGTATTGTTTGTCCAAGTAAATACAATGTATTACAATGTAGTGTTCACTTAAAGACCATATTAAAGCATGTCTAAAGTATATGGTGGCACTGGAAACAATACTGATTGCTGATTGGCTTATCAAATTGTTTGATTGACAACCTATGTCAGGTTGATTGCTGATTGGCTTATCAAATTGTTTGATTGACAACCTATGTCAGGTTGATTGCTGATTGGCTTATCAAATTGTTTGATTAACAACCTATGTCAGGTTAGTTATAACTTATTACGGCTATCACAGAATCACAGAATTGAAGAAAACTTGCTCTCAGGTCTGATTGAGTAGCAAAACACACTTGCTATGAAGTTTGCTACTCAATCAAACTTCAGATGAAGTTTAGCCACTCAAGGAGGAAAATTATAAAAGTGCCTCTCAAGGCAGGCAGAGGCATCAGCGGCTGGTATTAGTGATTGCCTAACATACAGCATCATAAACATTAAATCTAAAATGAGGCGGGAAAATACAGTAGCTCAAGATAATTGTCTGCTTATTGTTTGTTTGCACAGGGTTGATAGGTATGGAGGGAGGAAGACCTCAGAAAGGACTTGAACATCAATCCTTCAGCAAGAAACTAGCAAACTTATTATTACAAATTATTTTTTAAACCGAGCTTGCTTTGAACCCATGACCTCAGTGGTGAAAGGTGAATGATCTTGAGACAGACTGTCAGAATACTTGACTAATCAGGATCCACTGTTTTAGTAACTAGCATACTGACCAATAACACAGACTTTTACTAGATATTTCAGTAACTTACTTGTCTCTGATGCTGAATGACTTCTGAAGTTCGAGTGTCCGTATCAGCATGAGGAGGAAGTATTTGTTACTCAGTAGATGATAAAAATGCTGCAACCCATGCTCTGTAAAACCCACACTGCCATTCTTGTGCTTAAATAGAAATAACACCATAATGGTTCTCCTTTATCAGATATAAAATATTATAGCATGTTCTGTTCCTTAAATTCCTATAATTTGTAATATGTTTTAGTATCTGCTTTTACAAGTAACAATCTCCAACAAATAATTGTCAAATCTCCATAAAATTGGCAAACAAATTGTGAATTTCAGATTAAAATCTGGTAAAAACAAATACTGTTAAAAGCACTGAATTTTTTATTTAAGGATCAAATGTATGACAGTTTGTATTAAAAATAACCTTTATCAATAGATCCTTAATAGTATTTATAGTAAGTATAGAGAGCAGTTTCAAAATAACATGTCATCTGTAGAGTTAATATATTCTTATTTTGTTTTTAAGATTTTACCCCCCAAAAAAGGGTAATGGTACCAGAGTATGGCCCAGTTGTAGAGCATCGAACCCAGGATTGGAGGGTCCTGGGTTTGATCCTCCCTGTGGTTATGTGCGGTATCACTGAGCACGACACTTTCTCCACACAAGCTTAGTACCGGAAGACTTCAAGGATGATTTGCAGAAGTTGTAACAACATGTTTCACAATCTAAGTAAAATAAGTAACACATGACAAATGCTTAATAAAAAGTGCTAGATTAAGTGGTTAACTTCCCTTCCTTACTGTTGAACATATACTCCTGACAAGTAAGTAAGGTACAAAAAGGGAGATAATTCTGCCATTATTGATAATAAAGTTATGGTACATTGCCATCAATTAACACAGAGACTGTGGTAGGGTAGGGATTCAAACTCACAACCCCAGAGCAAACCAGTCCTGGCATATCTCATATTTACCAAGCAAACTGTCTAAACAAGTTTGACAAACAATTTTGTTTTATTACTAGTAGATAAAAAAGAGATAAAAATACCTCTATGGCTGGTGGGTGGAGTATCTGGTGATCTGACAGCCCTGGGAATAAAACCTTGAATGTATATGTGTGATAGTCCCAGAACGGTATGCCTCCACCCTCAAGGTCTGTTGTCAGATCTGTTATATCAGTCTGCAGCTCGGCAAACGCTGAAATCAGATATGGAAATATAATGGAATATTGATCGTCTTGTTTTTGTGTTTTGTGCTTTTTAAGCATAACACTTACAATGAGATGGCGGAGGATGAAATGCCTGGCTGACGTCAAATCTCGAATCAACAAATATAGATATAATCTATACTAATACTATGGAATGTATGTTATTTACACAGGTCTACTCTTTTACTTAATTGTACTAAAGCCAAAATGGTCCTCCCAATTGGCCAAGTGCTATATGGCTCTGTCAACTAATGACCACTTACATCTCAGCATTTAAGTCATGGGTTCAAGCTTCATACAAAAACTTATATGAGAAATAAGAAGCTACCTATAAGAAGCTACCTAGTTAATTATGTAACCCCATATTTTATGCAACAACAGCCTACATAATGAACTACAGTCAAACCTGTGTAAGCAGTCACCTTTATTAGCAGCCACATTAACTATTTCCCATTTCTATGCTTTCATAGCAAATTAATCTGTATTAAGCAACAACCTGTCTTAAAAGGCCACTTTTGCTCCTTCCCTTGACATGCTGCTTACAACAGGTTGGACTGTATATCCTGCAACATGTCATATCCCACGGACAAAGCATTTATTCAATCTCTCCAACCTATCACAACATATTTAATTTAACATACTCCAACCATCACATCTCTATGACAACCTACTGTTACATTATACAATTTGTCATAAAGCTCAATATTGCTATGATTGCAAATTTGTTTAATACAAATTCAAACCTGCGCGAGCGGTCATCTCTGTTCAGAAGCCACTTGTCTTAAGCAGCCACATTTCTTATTTCCCATTTCTAAGCTTTCATAGCAAAATAACTAGTATTAAGCAACAATCTGTCTTAAAAATTCACTTTTGCACTTTCCCTTGACTATATACCCAACCCCTAATATCTACACGAAGGCCTACCTTGTTTACACTCATTCCTGACGTTACTTTCCAGATTATCAAGTAATAGCTGCATCTTGCGGTAGTTTCTCTCCGCCTTGTGGTTCTGACGCCGACATATAATCAGTATCAGTAGGATGATGAGCAACATGAATCCTCCGCCTGCAACAATCCCCGTGATGTACTCAGTCGGAAACTTCAGCATGGCCAATCTCTCGTACTCCAGACGACCAACCTTAAACTCCAGGTTTCCAATTTTTACCTTTTATGTAATTATAAAACATAGCAAAAATGAAATACAAAAGCTATGGGCATATTATATTTCAAAGATACAAAGGCTACCCAGACAAGTGGAAAATTACCAAATGCTAATTGCACATGGAAAAGATACCAAATGCTAATTGCATATGGAAAAGATACAAAATACTAAAGGCGTATAATAAGATATCAAAGGCTAATTGCATATGAAAAACATATACCAAACGCTATTAATAGGAACATTTCAGCTGAAAATCTAAATTAAACCTAACATTAATATAGAAATATCAGATTGATGTTAGTTTTTTGTTTTTTGTTAATTTATCATCAACACAAAATAATATGAATATTCTATATTCAGAGTGTTTCCAATTAATGAAGTGTTGTCATGTTTTCAATAGGGGTTTAACACCACATTTCAGCACATAACAGGTTCTATATGGCATATCCAGTTCTATAGAGTGTAAGTCCATTTTTCTAACTGGTAAACTTTCAAACATAATTTTTTTAGACAGAACTGGGCTCAAAACCACAACCTTAATGGTGACAGGTAAGTAGTCATTATGTTACAGCGCATTAGACCATTCGGCCACGGATGGACCTTTCAAAGTGTTTCATACTTGAATAAAAATTATGAAAAGTCGGTCAGTTACCATGACAACTGGATATGAAGAATCATCATTTCCATGTTCATCTCTTCCATTAGGTTGACTGGTGGGTGGGGTACAGAAAATTTGTGTCTCGGACAAATTGGTCACATTACAGATCTGGTCTCCAATAAAAACTTGTATGTCTTCTATTCTAGCTGCTAAATTCAAACCTTTTCCCTGCAAAAATAAACAAAAATTGCAATTACAACAAATAAAATGGTTCATCAAACATATACCATGGTATCAAAGAGATGTCATGTTTTAAATCTTTAAAATTTACTCTGATCTAAATAACGATTCTTGTAAATTTTATTATGTACATCAAATGATCAGCCTTAAAGTCACTGGACTAATTATTAGCTGATAACTATTCAACATTGGTTTATGGATATTTACATGTACCAGAATCCATGGTAAAGTAGTAAAAGAATGGAATGATGCTCACTTTGTAAATTGGAACACGAATCAGTACAGCTGCATATAAGTATAACTAGAAATGTGTCCATAGGACACAGATGCCCCTGTTATATGTTAATATATTTTACCAAAAATTAAGTCAAATAGGGGCAATAAATCTTGTAAAATTTGATTGACGCTGAAAAATATTGAACTTCACTCGTATTTTATAAAGGTACAGTTACAAATTATTAGTGTTAATTTAATATGTATGTCATTTAAAAGTTATTGACTGGAACCAATTTGACCTGGAATGGATAGAAAGAAGGATGAACAACCATATAAAAAGGATAGATGGATGGACGGACAGACAGGAGTAACACTTAAATGCCTCTTCACCATTTATCAAAGAAAGTGGGGAATAAACACATTACACGTACATGACCTACCTCAAATATTAGCACCTCTCCTTTAAATTTTTTAACAGAATTAGTTTCCGTGAAATTGTACACCATTGGGTCAGGATAGTACATCATCTTGTAATCCACTCCGCTTTCTGTTAAGTTCCTTACTGACTGTACTTTATCCATCTCAAAACCAAGATCCACTTCCACATGAACACTCCTCCTGGAGCGATGGAATCTTCCATATATGTAACGCTTGGGTATAGTGGGAGTAGGACATTCCATTTGTGTAGGGGTGACAGAATGGCACACCTGTGAAAGAAAATGAAACTAATCATAAACAATTCATCATTTGATTTGTCTTAATTTATTTAAGTCTGATAGTGATTTCTGTGAATTGCTTGAGAGTCCATTTCCTGGGTCGAACCAGTTTTAGGTGTTGTCTTTAAGAGACCACCAGTTTGAGACTGGGATCAAACATACAACCTCTGGCATGAGTGGCCAATACCCTATCCACTACAGCAACACCCCCCTTGAGAAGTTCACTATAGACAACTGTTATTTTTTTTTCAGAATATCTCATGATTTTCAAACCATACAGTACCTGGTGGTAAAACAAACATTTGAAATAGAGCCAGCACATTACAAAATGCCACACCAGAATTTATGCACAAAAAAAAGAAAAATCTGATCCCTTAGATTAATGAAGAAAGCATTAAGTCTAAAAACACATTTATCTAAGACATTTGGATTAAATCAAAAAGTTTTTTTCTACAGATTGCAAAGTTTGTGTTTTAATTGTTTTGAGTACTGAATCAGTATTGGGATTCTTTCATTCTTGTTTTTATTTCCAGGTGAAGAAGGATGGAGAAATTAATAAGCTAATGAGAAAATTAAGAATTGGCAAGGGAAATTATATATAAATGAGGACAATGACTTTGTACAACCTCATTATCAATGTGATAAAGCAGCATGAAGAAACGCGGGTAAAATGGTGATACAAAGAGATAAAGTAATAATCAATGTATCTCAAGCTATACTGGAAGAACAAACAGAAACCAAGATAAAATTGATCTCGTTTCTGTTTAACCAACATATTTAAGTACAAACTTAAATACTTAAAAACTTAAATAAAAGAAAAGCATCCAGGAGATTATGATGTTAGACTGGCTCTAGAAAAAATGCGATTGGGTTTCATTGACATTCGTATTAAAAGTGACTAGTCGAAATTTAAGTTTTTAAGTATTTAAATAAAATGTTTGTAAAACAGGAGCCTGCGACTGACAACAGAGTTTGGCAAATACAAAGAGAATACACCCACCTCTTTTTCTGTGGTTTTCACCTCGCCATTCATGTCTACGTAGATGGCTAACAGTTTCGGCTGCTGGATCGAGTGCAGGTTTGTACCAGTCACATATATCTTGCGCCCACCGCTGAATTTGATTAAAATGAAAGGATATTTAGAATGAGAAGACTTATTTGTGACATGCATTATTTATAGCAAAGAAATTTCATCTACATATTTTTATTTCAAGGTTGAAATTAAAATTAGTTACCTTCAAGAAACTTAGAGCGGTTATCAGTCAAAAACTTCAAATGGTACACTATACCACTACAGAGTCGGTGCAAAACCGCTGCACAGTGTATGCAACAAATGGTGCAAAATACCATTACAGAGTAGGTGCAATACCACTGCACAGTGTATGCAACAAATGGTGCAATATATCATTGCAGAGTCAGTGCAATACCACTGCACAGTGTATGCAACAAATGGTGCAACATACCATTTACAGAGTTGGTGCAATACCACTGCACAGTGTATGTTACACATTGTGCAACATCATATCAACTAGAACAGTTAAGTTTTAACTTGGTAAGAAGGAAAATGAGATACAGTTGCACTGTAAATGTAGCTTCTTACATGTAATTGTGTCATATTAATATCAGAAATGTCCTTATGCAACAAGTAGGGCTATAAATGCTGTAAGCAATAGGTGATTCATAGAATTATCTGTAAGCAATAGGTGATTAATAGAATTATCTGTAAGCAATAGGTACTTCATAGAATTATCTGTAAGCAATAGGTGATTCATAGAATTATCTGTAAGCAACAGGTATTTCATATAATTATCTGTAAGCAATAGGTGATTCATATAATTATCTGTAAGTAATAGGTGATTCATATAATTATCTGTAAGTAATAGGTGATTCATAGAATTATCTGTAAGCAATAGGTACTTCATAGAACTATCTGTAAGCAATAGGTGATTCATATAATTATCTGTAAGCAATAGGTGATTCATATAATTATCTGTAAGCATTAGGTGATTCTAAGAATTATCTGTAAGCAACAGGTACTTCATAAAATTATCTGTAAGCATTAGGTGATTCATAGAATTATCTGTAAGCATTAGGTGATTCATAGAATTATATTTAAGCATTAGGTGATTTATAGAATTATCTGTAAGCAACAGGTACTTCATAACATTATCTGTAAGCAATATGTGATTAATATAATTATCTGTAAGCAATAGGTGATTAATATAATTATCTGTAAGCAATAGGTGATTCATATAATTGTAAACATTAGGTGATTCTAAGAATTATCTGTAAGCAACAGGTACTTCATATAATTATCTGTAAGCAATAGGTGATTCATAGAATTATCTGTAAGCAATAGGTGATTCATATAATTATCTGTAAGCATTAGGTGATTCTAAGAATTATCTGTAAGCAACAGGTACTTCATAGAATTATCTGTAAGCATTAGGTGATTCATAGAATTATCTGTAAGCATAAGTTGATTCATAGATTATCTATAAGCATTAGGTGATTTATAGAATTATCTGTAAGCAACAGGTATTTCATAACATTATCTGTAAGCAATAGGTGATTAATATAATTATCTGTAAGCAATAGGTACTTCATAGAATTATCTGTAAGCAATTGGTGATTCATAGAATTATCTGTAAGCATTAGATGATTCATAGAATTATTAGGTATATATCTATCATGACCTACCTGATGTAACTTTTCAGAGGAGATATACTGTACACAGCTGGATTGGGCAGGTATTGGAAGTTGACCATTGAATTTCTTTCTTCATAGCCATCAAAAAACATTTGGAAATGTTGGGGCTCTTCATTCGGGTATATAACTGGATTAGTCTCGCAGTAGGCCACCATGCTTGTCACCATGTCCCTGTAATATAGAAGATGTTAGTTCTGAGTATTGCTCACCTGCAGTACTCCGTTTCTCTTAACACCTCAAGCTGAGATTTTCCTTAACTTACCATAAACATTTCAATTTTTCTCAATCATTAACTCAAACTCATAACACATTAATGAACCTCACTGAATTAAAGTTAGAACAAAATGGTAACATGCAAAAATGATCAATGTAGATGAACTTATAGCACTTCAAGAATTTGAATTAAGGAAAATCTCAAGTTGAGATGCTTAGTGAAAGTTGAGATGTTTAGTGAAAGTTGAGATGTATAGTGAAAATGGGGCCTGATCTGATATTTGTACCGTGACATGTATTCACAAAACATCCAAACTTGAGCATGCAAACAAGCTTAAATTTCATAATCAGTTTATATCAATATTTCTTAAATATTTCAACATCTCTGTATAGTATTACATTGACATACATAGGTGTTGGTGATCTTTAGAACATTTTAAATGTAAATAGTAATTCTTAAGTTTTAATCTATGTCTGCTAAATGTCTACCGCAGACGTAAAATGCCAATATTTAATAAATATTCAATACCTTAGAATAGAACATTCCTCGCGGCCAATGGAAGCTGTGATGATTCCACCTGTATCCAGGTGTTCTCCATATATGGTAATCATGGATCCACCCGCTATTGGACCAATAGATGGCTTCAAACTGGTTATAGATGGATCCTATTGTTGTAATAAAAAAACAACAGAATATTAAATATAAATCAGGATATAGAACTTGGAGTGTAGTATGTAAATTGTGACAAAGACACCTCCAGAAATAACTGGCAAGAAAACAATTTTAACCTCGGACAAGACAAGGGGTAACACTGATGTTCCTTCACCATAAAAAGATTGCAAATAATTTCAGTTTTCACAAAACCATTTACTACCATACTTTTGAAAAAGCAATATATACTTAAACATTTTTAATTTCACATTGCATGTCATTCATCAAAAGTCAACCACATTGTCACAATATTTATATGAACTATTAACTATCGGCATGATATATGAATAAATATATGGCTAGCTGGATATACCTGATATTTAAACTTTTGGTGAAAGTTGACAGCAGGTCTATGTGGCAGGGCCACAGTAATGATGCCTTCTTTGGGCCCCAGGCTGGTTCCCAGCTTACATACAATCCACTGAGATGGCTGGTACTTGCCCCGCAGTGGGGCACAGCGTACCCCAGCAATACTGACAGCATTCTGGACCTCCTCATACTTGGATCCCAGGTCTTTGCCTGAGATATTCACAAGTGTTCCCCCACCAATGGGACCGGATAACGGGTACACCTGCAGTTAAGAGAAAATAATGCAGATATTCACAGAAAAAGAGAGTTACACAACCTGGAAAAACTCAGACAGTAGACTCGCTGGATAGAAAATAAATCCATACAATATTCATCAAAAATAATTTTAAGTAACCATAATATTTGTTTTATCTACATTAACCGCTTTAATGGTTGAGAGCTGCCAATAAGTTAACGCCTTTGGATGATTCACTTCATTTAAATCACCTCTCTACATCACTAAACTTTTCTTAAAATTAATTAAAATTAAGTGAAGAGGATGAAGAGATTGCAGTTTTCCTGTAAAGTCAAATCTTATCTGTCATTCCGCTGATTTAGAACTAGAATGGAACACTGTATTACGCCTGAAAGTTGTAAACTTAAGTAAGAACCCCAATAAAACTGAACAAAAAGCAATTCAAAAATTAAAACATTACCGGCTTGTGTGATAAATATCATCTTCCATGCAGGAGTTGCCAGGTGAGACAAGATTTATACAAGACTGTCTGGTAACCAAGTGTTACATAAATAATATCACACTTCATAAATATCAAACAACAGGCTCCTCTGTTTGGCTCACAATGGTGCCATTAACGTACAAGAGTCCTATTGTACTGATACAGCCATTTTTAATTAGCAAAGGTCAACTGGTATAATGCGTTTCATAAAGAATCAAGTTGAGGCAGGTTGTTTAGTACATCCATATTTTTTTTTGTTGAAAGCAACTTAAAGCCGTTTTCAATACATAACTGGTTGTATACATATACAGTCCAGGCTGACCCAACAACCCTCTCTTTTTAACGACTCTCTATCTTATGTGACTTTTTTTAACCCAATCCCTTGAATATTGACTTAAGACAGTTTAGACTGAACCTAGACTTGAATCTGAGTAAACCCTAACTGTCACTTTCCTATCAGCTGGTATTCTTGAACAGCCAGGCTCGAACCTGCAACCGCAGCAATGACATGTACACATATACATGTGAGTGATCTTGAGACAGCATCTTAGATCAATCAGCCGCAGAGGACACCTTATTCGTACTAATCTGCTTAGAGCTATATAGACTAACATTAGTTTACTCTTCAACTCTTTGATATCAAAACAAAATCTTAGAGGTTGCCTAGTACTTCAACAGGAATGACATGTCTCCCCCACTACCACTCTTAAATCTTTCATCACCCCCATTATTTAGTAAATATTGCATTAATTTTTTTATCATAAAACAATTGTCAAGAATCTTACAACACCCAAATGCATGAGCAAGAAAGGAATGAATGACTGTAATTTCATCCAATATTAGGAATCAAAAGTGATAATATTCTGACATGGAACCTGGGCTGCTTTCTGAGTAGATGGAAATACAACCAACAAATTACTTACAATTTGTATCTGAGGTGCTGGACATGGCTCTGGGGTTATACTGTTGCAATAGGTCTGATATTTACAATTTCCATCGCACCAGTTGCACTGCAGTTGGGGTCGGGTGTAGTTTATACTTTGACAGAGTCCACACTCACCCTTTGCCAGGATCTCACACTTGTAGATGGTTACTGTAAAGATAAGTGATAAGTAAGTTTAAACATGACACTGGTGTATTGCAAGCAATAGGTAAGTCCCCTACTGGTTCACAGGTAGGACTTTGTAAACAGATCCAGGTTGTATCTGTATTTTACCAATTTTGTTGCCATAGCAACCACAATGTTTGTCCAACTGAAAAAATGAAATTACCTTAATTATTTCCCTATTGTCCTCTATCCACATGCAAAGTTTCACAAACTTAACTTTTTGAGTAATCTCCCTGAACAGAAGGACAGACGAATGCCAGAAGAACAGACAAATGGAGGGTAAACCTGTAGTCCCCTTCAGTGAAACCAGTGGGGGACTATTAAGCACAACACTCCACCAAAGCATCACAGATCACTCTCATATTTTTTCAATTCCTTTCCTTTATAACAAAGCCCGAGGCGTGGTCTATTGGTAGAGCGTCCTCCTCACATGCGGAAGGTCGTGGGTTCAATCCCCAGCCGGGTCATACCAAAGATTTTAAAAATGGTACTAGAAGCTTCCATGCTTGACGCTCAGCATTTAGAGGAGAGTTCTAGGTCTGGTCGGCCCGGTGTCAGTATAATGTGACTGGGTGGGGTATCATACCATGTGTCTGCGGCATAATACTCCAGTGTGACAGCACTTAGAATACTGTCTCAAGTAGACACCATCGCAATATGACTAAAAAATTGTTGAAAGGGACGCTAAACACCATACAACAACAACATTATAACAAAGCCTTCCATTTTCACATGATCATTTTTAAAGACAAGAGACATGGTTAAACTTCCAACTGTTGTCTATTGGTCTTTGGTTAAATATAATTATATAAAACCAAAAGTTTAACCATGGTCACACCAAATGAGACGGGATTTTTTCCCCTCTCAATTATTCATTTGAAAATGGCTAGTCACTCTCACTTTGTGTGGACATTCCACATCTCCTATGGCAACATCTGTTATGATATTAATTTCAAGTTTATTAAGCAATCAGCAAAATTTTGCCTTTGGCCATTTACAAAGATTTACAAAGAAATATGGCAAAGACAACACATTTTGTAATAAACATCTATAATTAACACTACACAATTAACATTACATTACATGTACATTTATATATTTTCATATGAGTGAGGACTTCTGCTGCACCATTTATATAATTCACACAATTTGTCATCTAAACAAATAAATGACATCAAACAGATCATTATAAATCTGCATCTATACCAGCTATGGATATGTCAATTAAAATATTTGATACCCTTAATAAGGTGTTATTAAATGGGGTAGGTGTGCCTCTTTGTGATTATTCCTTTTTGCATAAAAATTATCATCATACAAAAAACAAGTTTATTTTGTTACTATATATAGTAAAACATGTTACTATATATAATAAAACATGTTACTATATATAGAAAAAAAAACGAAAACAACTTTAACCTTAATACAGTCAAACCTGTTTAAGCGGTCACCTCTTATAAGCAGCCACTTGTCTTAAGCAGCCACATTTGCTATATCCCATTTCTATGGTTTCAGAGCAATTTAACCTGTATTAAACAACCACCTGTCTTGAATGGCCACTTTTTCTCCTTCCCATGACTGGCTGCTTAAGACAAGTTTGACTGTAACATCCTTGTTTAGACAAAGACATATAAACATAATACTTAAAATTAAGTTTTACAAAAAAACAGGGTATACATAAGAATCATATGAGCAAACACATACCAAATGATCCATATGCATCTTCTAACATATATGTATGTCCCCAGTATATGTAGATATGTGCCCTGTATAAACCATCAGTGTAGTAGGAGGGAATTTTCTGAAATATAGGTTATACCAGAATACATATGAGAAATAGAGGGATGATCCAAATACATGTAAATCAAAGAGCAATATACTACACTCTTATATAGAGGGAAGATTCAAATACATAAGGCGTAATATACCAGCGCAATTACAAGAGTACATATAACTGAGCCCAGAAAACTCCACCTTACGACCACCCCGATATTAAGACCACCATAACTTTGGTAACACACACTACTGGGATGCAATACCCAAAGTAGTTATAATATAATATTTTTTGTAAAATTCTCATTTCACAAGAATAATTCGAGCAGAATAAGCAAACGGATCACCCCAAAGTGAAGCATTCTGGACTTGGGCCAGTTCACCCAATAAGAATTAATTTATAAACACGGAGTCTTTTCAAGTCTACTGCCAAGAGACACATTGAAATATCTTTTATTGTTGCTCATAACAGCAGTATAGGATGTTTGATATGGCTGCAATTATTTTTTAACATATTTCAGCAGGAATGCACTCAAGATTGCATGCACCTACATACTTTATGTAATATAATCACATAAAATAGTTAACCTAGATGTTGCACAGAGGAGTCTCAATTCTAGTTTCTAGTTCCCCATATAGTATACTGAACACTTAATTTCTATGAACTCTCTTCCAACTTCAGTTGAGCTGTTTTCTGCTGCTCCTTCCCTCTACATCCCCTTTGATCTCAAACACACCCCCTCCTGGTCAAGACATTTTCTCTCCATCTCCTCTGACCCAAACCTCCCCCCCTCTGGTCCAAACAGTTCCCTCTCCATCTCCTCTGACCCAAACCTCCCCCCTCTGGTCCAAGCAGTTCCCTCTCCATCTCCTCTGATCTCAAACCATCTTCCTCTTGTCCAAGCAGTTCCCTCTCCATCTCCTCTGACCCAAACCTCCCCCCTCTGGTCCAAGCAGTTCCCTCTCAATTTCCTCTGAACTATAATCACCTCCATTAAGTCCATCTATTTTCCATCATCTTCTTGACATAAATCTTTTTTTAATCATTCTGTTTTTCTCTTTTATACCACTGACACTGTCTTCTTTCCATTCAAAATTCTCACGGACTTCTCAACTTTTTTTATCCTTGATATCCCATTGCACTACCATTTGTTCTTCCCATTCTTTATGGAATGATCTTTTTATCAATAAAAAAATGCATTAAATTACCTAAACTATTCACCACTGACATGATGACATCCATTTCAGAAAATGATCCTCATAACCAATGACCAAGTGTATTACCAGCATAACCTGCCTTTATCAGCTCCACTGATTATCTTTATCCCACACTAAATACCGGACCTGATGCTCTCTAACATGCTAACATAAACACAAGCTGGCATCTGTGCCAGTATCCAATATCATCCAAGTCTACCATCAGATCCAGACAGTTGACAATAAGGTCATCAAATATTAGATATGACATGTAATGTAAAAACCTGCCTTATTATATTGTCCAGGCTACCTGCCTTATCAAACAATATGCAAAAAAACAGATTGAAGTGAATAATATAATCCTGGTGTTATCATTACTAGACAGCATTAAGTGTCAATAATGATGTGGGCTCACGCATGATTTACAAAAATGTTTTTTAATACCCCACCATTCACCTAATGACTCTCATATCAGCAGGAATGATATTATTTAGAATATCCATATCATTTATTTGGCTGTTAAAAAGATATCAGTTGGCATTGGAATGGTTCCTTATAATGTGGGGAAAAAGTCATTTTTTCAAAGCCAAGGTGGAGAACATAATACGATAAATTAACAATGTGAGGTAAGAATTATGTTTTATAGACATCTGTTAACCACTGGAAAGAATTCAAGTAATTCCATTAATTCTACCTATCAAAATTAAGAAGAAGTTGCCAATAAGATAATTCTTACTAGTGTTACCGATGCTGTGCATGGATAACCCATAAAAATATCATGAATTTTTTATATAACAAGAGGTTTATGACCACCTTTAATTCCTCCTGTGATATGAAAAGGGCCTTGTTTTCTGTAATTTACAGATGGCATCACCGTTGATGACTGAAACATTCTGAGGAAATTGTAACAATGGGGCCATAACTCAGAAAGTTATAAAAGCAATAATATCAGGAACTTTCTTTTTTTTGAATGGGGTTTAATGCCATTTTCTACACATTTCAGGTCATGTATGGCTCATCCTGTATCATTGGTGGCGGTAGACCTCAGAATGAATCTGAGTAGAACCACATTTCGGGTTATGTATGGCGTATCCTGTATTATTGGTGGAGGAAGACCTCAGAATGAATCTGAGTAGAACCACATTTCGGGTTATGTATGGCGTATCCTGTATTATTGGTGGAGGAAGACCTCAGAATGAATCTGAGTAGAACCACAGTTCAGGTTATGTATGACGCATCCTGTATTATTGGTGGAGGTAGACCTCAGAATGAATCTGAGTAGTACCACAGTTCAGGTTATGTATGGCACATCCTGTATTATCAGTGGAGGTAGACCTCAGAATGAACATTTCAGGTTATGTATGGCACAGCCTGTATTATTGGTGGAGGTAGACCTCAGAATGAACATTTCAGATTATGTATGGCACATCCTGTATTATTGGTGGAGGTAGACCTCAGAATGAATCTGAGTAGTAGTACCGTCCTACTGCATAAACTTTTTGGAGCAAGCAGGATTCAAATCTACAATGTTAGCGGTGAGTGGTAAGTGGTCTTGAGACGCCTTAACCTTTTACTGCATAGATATGCGTTTTCCCCACACCAATCACAGAAGGCCTTTGAAAACAGTGCAGGAAGAGTTCAGATTGCTCGTAACGAGCAATCTGAACACTTCCTGCACTGTTTTCCACTCTGTCAGTTAATATAAACATAATTCACCCAATAATTCAAAATCCTTCTATATCAGTTGTCTAAAGGCGTCTATATGAAGTAAAGGGATAAACCACTCGACCAGAGCACCCCTGAACTTACTTTGACAACTTGTGTTACTTTGATTGCAATTCAATGAAAAATTGTGTTGCTAGAATGTATAGAATCTATGGGTTAACAATCGACTAATGACACAATGGGTGTAACGCCATATTCAACACACAACACAGACTGTATGATGCATATCCATTTTGTTGGTTGAGGAAAACTTCAGAGTAAATCTGAGTAGAACCACCTTCTTTCGCCAAGTAACTGGAAAATTTCCTCATAATATTTTTGGACTGAGCTGGGCTAAAAACCCACGGCCTTGATGAGAGGTAATCAGTTGTTAGTAGACGTGGCCTTAGACCTCTTGATAATAGAGGATCCAACAAATGACAGAAGGATATATATTTTCAAGTCATCAGGCCCGATTAGCTCAGTCGGTTACGCATCTGACTATCAATCCAGGGGTCGTGAGTTCGAATCCCCCGCCCGGCAACAGTCTCTGTGATGATTGATATACGACATTGTGTCTCATTATCATTCGTCTCTCACCATTGATTCAAGCGGGAAAGTCATCAGTTACTTGCAGAGATGGGGTGTGCTCGAGTACTGGTTAATCCCAGGAAACAGTGGTTAGGTTAACTGATCGTCTGCTAGCCCTCGATGGTATAAAAATGATGCTAAATATTCAATCAATAAATCAATCAATCAAAAGATACACATTTCTTCAGATTCTATAAGTTACATTATCATTTCCAAAGTCATGTTCAACAAGTCAAAATGGGGCTTATAAAAGTTCAAAGTGAAAAATTTAATGAGTTCAAAGAGCTCACTGATAGAAAAAGTGTGAAATATTTACCATGCTCCTCAGCCGACATATTATGCTTCCATTACTACTTAGTGAACCATTGCTTTTGTAAACAATATTTCCAACTCGTACATGACACGTGTAACCTAGGTTACCAGGCTGAAATATAAAAGTGAAAGGTAAAAAGGATGAAACATGTTTTTATAAGTCAAGGTGAATTTATCAACATTTTTTAAATTTCTCTTAAAAACAATATTGTACAAGAGTTGTCAGATGACAACAAAGCTCGCCTATGGGATAAAACTCAAAACCTATGCAAAGATTGAGATTGGAGGCAAAAACCAAAACTTTAAAGCAACTAAATGCAAAAGTCTAACCTGTGTGTCTTAAGACGACGCTGACGACGCCGGGAACATGGCAATAGCTCCTCTGGACATTAGTCCCGGCGAGCTAAAAATGTGTTACCTTGGTTACTTGGCAGCAATGTAAGAAGTCACAGTAAAAAAAAACGTTATTGACACTCTGTTTTCAAAATTCAACTTCCAGCCTGTCATAGACATTTTAATTGGACATGAAATTTCCATCAAGCTATCATTACCGACATGTAAGGAAACATTACCTGAAACAAACAAATCCAACCTGCCTAGTGCACAAAACAACAACATGGTCTGAGTGAGCAGGTGCTATGCATTTAATGAATGTATACCAAATCTTCTTTGAAGTGTGAGACTTTACAGAAATTACTAAAAATTAGGTTTCTTGTCCAGGTTTTTACCAGGGTGTGTTGAATAATGTATCAGAAAGTAACAGCTAGACCTGCTTCCAATTAATTTGTGAATGCAGTGCGTATAGAGTAATGTCTTCAAAGTAGCAATATATCTGATGTTTGAGATCTTTATGCTGCAATTTCAGTAGAGTACATTTGAGAAGAAAACTAGAACATTCTGTATTACCTTCGGAAAATTCATGCCTTGAATGACAACATTTTTTTCGACCTCCTCTGGAACGTAGATCGTTCCCGTTCTGTCACTGTCAATGAGGGGACAGTGCAGTGGACCACGCATACCAGTTCTCGATGATATCCTCTGTAAATATAGACAGATCATTTGTTTTAACACATGCATCTGCAGCAGAAATACTTAAAAAGTTCATCTATCTAAAACATAATGGTAATGAAAGTCACTGACATAACAACATCACAAAACATGATTGTATCAGCCCCGGATATGATCATCAAATGAATAACATGAACACCAATGAGATGAAATTTTCAGTCTTCAAATATTTTTTGGTTTGACATTTTGAAAGCCTACAGATTCCAATAATTATTGCTGTGAGATGTTTTTATGATTTAAAATATATAAAATATGAAACGGTAAGACAGCTGATGAAAGTAATAAAGAAGAACTACTCCATAAAACCCATGTTTTATTCAAATCACCTTGCCAGTGTGTCTGAAATTTATATTGAATTTATATAATAACATTTATAAATATTACCTTTTATATCTATCAAATTCATTACTAGTTTCACTATTTTTTCTAACAAAATCATAAACAATGTTAGTTTAGTGCTGTCCTATACATAAAAGACTGAATGCAAAACAAATCTCGCCTACTTCATATAAAGAGTTTTGCATCCAGTCCTCTACATGTGCTTACAATGGGTTTGGTTATTTGTGTAATAAAACTAAATTTGGTACCAAATAAAGACACTGAAGAAACAGAAATCAATAAGAAGTGTTTTTATGATCATATGTTTATATCACTGCACCCAAGCTCATTAGTAATCAGTTGTATTTCAACACACTTTGGTTGTGATCTATAATGAACGGCTCATTGCGTGGAAAGTAAGTACTGGAACCAGGCATTAAATTGATGCTTATAACATATCAGACCATTTGGTATCTACTGAAACCAGGCCTTAAATATATTGATGCTTATTGTATATCTGGCAATTTGGTATTTGCTGAAACCAGGCCTCAAATATTTTGATGCTTATACAATATCAGGCCATTTGGTATTTGCTGGAACCAGACCTTAAATATATTGATGCTTATACAATATCAGGCCATTTGGTATTTGCTGGAACCAGACCTTAAATATATTGATGCTTATACAATATCAGACCTTTTGGTATTTGCTGGAACCAGACCTTAAATATATTGATGCTTATACAATATCAGGCCATTTGGTATTTGCTGGAACCAGACCTTAAATATATTGATGCTTATACAATATCAGACCTTTTGGTATTTGCTGGAACCAGACCTTAAATATATTGATGCTTATACAATATCAGACCTTTTGGTATTTGCTGGAACAAGGCTTTAAACTAATGCTTAAACAATATCAGGCCATTTAGTATTGACTGGAACCAGGCCTTAAATATACTGATGCTTATATAATATCAGGCCTTTTGCATTAAATATGTTAATGCTTATACAATATCGGGCCATTTGGTATTGACTGGAACCTGGCTTAAAAATAATCCTTAGTCAATATCAGGCAATTTAGTAATGACTGAAACCAGGCATTAACAATATCGATGCTTAAACAATATCAGGCCTTTTGGTATTTACTGGAACCAGGTTTTAAACTGATGCTCAAATAATATCAGGCCATTTAGTATTGACTGGAACCATGCATTAAATATATTATTGCTTATACAATATCAGGCCATTTGGTATTGAATGGAACCAGGCTTAAAATCAATCCTTATACAATATTGAGCCATTTGGTATTGAATGGAACCAGGCTTAAAATTAATCCTTATACAATATCAGGCAATTTGGTATTGAATGAAACCAGGCTTAAAATCAATCTTTATACAATATCAGGCAATTTGGTATTGAATGAAACCAGGCTTAAAATCAATCTTTATACAATATCAGGCAATTTGGTATTGAATGAAACCAGGCTTAAAATTAATCCTTATACAATATCAGACTTTTTTGTATTTACCGGGTCTAAAGTAATTGTCAAAACGAGATGATATGATTTTCTATGGCATGTCATAAAGGCACAGGAATTTTTATCACTGGTTCCATGCTTTAGGGAAATATATAAGAACCAGGGTATGAAATATTATGTGGTTACACTGCTCTGTAAACATAAACATTTTTTAAAGATTTTATACTCTGTATATATATGGCAACACTATCTGAAGATAACACACGTTTAGCGTTGGGAAGCTTAGTACATAAAGAATATTGTGCACATTGATATTTGCGTGTGTAGGGTGCTTATAAAAAAAAGAGTTTTATGCTGAAGACGATTTAAAACTTTAAAACACCTAAACTTATACATTTACTTCAGAATATAAATGCATATTCAATGACGGTTTGTGAGACAATGGTTGGAACAGAGGTTGACGGGTAGAGAACATAAACATTCACAGGGAAAAATGAGAAACAATGGCTGATATCATATATATATTATTCATGGGTTACAACGCAATATTGATTAATACAGATGTAATAATTGTAAATAATAACAACAAATTATATAAACGAACAATTCAAATTCATTGTTGATGATTGTCAAATGAAGATAGATATGTGAAAGGTTGACTAATTATTAACAACAAGTTTGGAGATTATATTGTACAGTGCTTAGTGTTACTTTCAACAAATGTTCAGTCTTATCACAATAATGTTTGCTGGAGGCCAATGGCACGTCTACTCATTAAAAAAACAGTGTATGACCCTTTCCCCTCTTCTGTGTTGCAATCCCTAAGTCCCCATGCCAAACTGAAATCCTGGAGACAGTATTCTAAGTGCTGCCACACTGGAGTATCATGTCACAATCACATGATATGATACCCCACCCTGTCACATGATCATACGGAGACACCAAGTCAACCAGTCCTATAACTATCCTCTAAATACTAAGTATCAAGTGAGGAAGTTTCTAGTGTCGTTCATCAAGTCTTTGATATGACCACAGTGAGGATTGAACCCAAACTTTCACAAGCAAGGCAGATTTTGTACCCAAAGACCATCACAGCTGAAGAGGGTAGAAGAATAGAAGAATTTATCACTGAAACAATATGGATGGATGATCACTATTATCATAAAGATATGGGGAGTGAAAAAATGGCTTGAACATCTGAACAGCAGGGTAAAAGAACATTAGAAATAAATTGTGAATAGACAAAAGTTTGAGTTAAAACAGTATGAATATTGAAACAATGGTTGAACCTAAAGACAAATGGATGGATCAGCTAACAGTTACAACAGATGATGTGAAGGAATGAGAAATGGATATAGATAGTCAGGTGTCAGAATAAATGATAGATGAAAACTGATGAAAAAAAAAACAACAGCAACAGTAGACAAATTTACTACAAATGGACAACACAATCATTGTATAAATAATGAACTTTAGATAAAAAAAAGTAAGTACATGATGTCACATTTATTGGATTATATTTACACAATACATATATAATTAAATCATTTCTGCATGTGAGACTTTTCACTGCACATATAGCCTTTTTCTGAAACATAACCATGTTAGAATATATTGTTAACAAGCTTGAACTGCAGGAATTAATAAATAAAAAATGGCAAGATTTACCATATATCTCATTAATAAAAAATAAAATAAGACAAAATATTTGATTAGAGTATCGTAAGTAAATGTACATACCATAAAATCTAAAAGATCGCCCATGTTGTTTTTTCAACAAAATTTACCAAAATATCAAGTTTAAATCTATTTAATACATTAAAAATGCTAATGAATCCATTGAATTGACATTGTAACACAAATTTTATTAATGGATAGCATACTTTTTTGTTTTCACATGTTAAAAAAAACTAGAACTGTGTCCAAAGAACATGAATGCCCCCACTATGTTAGTAAATCTTACCAAATTTAGTTGAAAAGCGGTCATAACTCCACCAATTTTTATTCAACATAGACAAATACTGAATTTTCCTTGTATTTCATAATCATACAGGTACAAGTCAAATATTAGTTCAATACATATAGAACATTTCAGAAGCTATCCATCAGAAACCACTTGACTTGCAGCACGATCGGACGGACAAACTCAATAACCGTTCACTCTTTGAATGACAGTGCCATATAAAAAAAAATATTTTGAAAACTCTTTTGATATCTAATAAAAGCCCCCCACTCCACTTTTGAAAAATATAATGCCCCTGTAGATGTATAATAGCGATTTCTAGGCAATATTCATCCCCATACCATCCCCACAAAATATCCACGATGTCCATTATACACATAATATCAAGAGAGACAAAGCGGTCATTACCTGCTCACCTGTGGCATAAAATATTGTTGTTATTTATATCTAGATGTCTTATTTTATTTAGATAATTTTCCATACTTATTTGTTACATACATTTACTTGGTTGTCAGCCCATGGTAAAAGCAAGTTTGATAAAAAGCTAGCGCAGTAGGTTATATAGCCAAGCAGATGGTTGCTGCAAGAAAGTCTGTATGTTGATAGTAAGAGTGTTCTTTACAATTATTGACTTATTCACAAACAGAAATGCGAAGAAGTCACAATATTGTCTGTATTAAAAAGGTATCAAGAATCATTTCCAGTGTATACCACACTGTTTAGTTTAAATCTGAGAAGAGTACATGTGTACTTAAATTCTTTGTATATTACATGTTTACTGGCACTCTTTATTTAAATAAAAGTCCTCTATTGCAGCAACTCTAGAAACACTTATATATACATATACATGAATATAGACAGATGGAGTTACCTGATTGTTTTGTGCAACTGTATACTGTAATTAAAACATAAGGTCAAAGGTCAAGGTCACAACCAGAAGAGGTCACATATACCATGGAGAGTACAAAGAACAGAAAAACAGCTACAAACAGGCTAAAAATGCTTCAAATTGCTGTAATAATAACATTTATTAAACAACTAATTTTCACGGTCAAACAGTTGGTAGAACAACAAGGAATTAATGCACATACATGTAGTATTTGGAAAGGTCAAGGTCACAATGTACATAAACAGAAATAACATTCAATCAAAAAACGTCTGACACTCTTGTCATCATTTCAAAGAATAGAAATTTGAGATGATCATACTTGACAAAGAATACTATATAATTATTATGATTAAAAGAGTCATGCTAGAATAATGTTTCTTAAAAAAATGGCCAAGGAAAATAGTAGGCCAAGGAAAGTATACAAAGAAAGACATTCCTCTTGCCTGCAGATCTGATTTTAAAAATAGTTTAGAATAATACAAACAAGTCATGCTAAAGTTTACACTTTGTTTGAATGTGTAGTCCTAAGCATCACAGTTCACCAACACTTGTACTTAAGAATACACAATCACTTATGCCGCATTCTGCTAGTTGAGATAACCCATAATGGGCAGAAAGATGGATATATATATATATATCACTATATCAGCTAGCCTAGAAACCATGCTCAAGTTTAAAACACATAACAATCACCTAAAACTTGAACAGCATGCATCATACTGAATGGTTGAAGGGTCTATATCATACTGAATGGTTGAAGGGTCTATAGCATACTGAATGGTTGAAGGGTCTATATCATACTGAATGGTTGAAGGGTCTATATCATACTGAATGGTTGAAGGGTCTATAGCATACTGAATGGTTGAAGGGTCTATATCATACTGAATGGTTGAAGGGTCTATATCATACTGAATGGTTGAAGGGTCTATAGCATACTGAATGGTTGAAGGGTCTATAGCATACTGAATGGTTGAAGGGTCTATATAATACTGAATGGTTGAAGGGTCTATATAATACTGAATGGTTGAAGGGTCTATAGCATACTGAATGGTTGAAGGGTCTATATCATACTGAATGGTTGAAGGGTCTATAGCATACTGAATGGTTGAAGGGTCTATAGCATACTGAATGGTTGAAGGGTCTATATAACACTGAATAGTTGAAGGGTCTATATAATACTGAATGGTCAAAGGGACTTTATCATACTGAATAGTTGAAGGGTCTATATCATACTGAATGGTTGAAGGGTCTATAGCATACTGAATGGTTGAAGGGTCTATATAATACTGAATGGTTGAAGGGTCTATATAATACTGAATGGTTGAAGGGTCTATATAATACTGAATGGTTGAAGGGTCTATATCATACTGAATGGTTGAAGGGTCTATATAATACTGAATGGTTGAAGGGTCTATATAATACTGAATGGTTGAAGGGTCTATATAATACTGAATGGTTGAAGGGTCTATAGCATACTGAATGGTTGAAGGGTCTATATCATACTGAATGGTTGAAGGGTCTATAGCATACTGAATGGTTGAAGGGTCTATAGCATACTGAATGGTTAAAGGGTCTATATCATACTGAATGGTTGAAGGGTCTATATAATACTGAATGGTTGAAGGGTCTATATAATACTGAATGGTTGAAGGGTCTATATCATACTGAATGGTTGAAGGGTCTATATCATACTGAATGGTTGAAGGGTCTATAGCATACTGAATGGTTGAAGGGTCTATAGCATACTGAATGGTTGAAGGGTCTTTATAATACTGAATGGTTGAAGGGTCTATAGCATACTGAATGGTTGAAGGGTCTATAGCATACTGAATGGTTAAAGGGTCTATATCATACTGAATGGTTGAAGGGTCTATATAATACTGAATGGTTGAAGGGTCTATATCATACTGAATGGTTGAAGGGTCTATATCATACTGAATGGTTGAAGGGTCTATAGCATACTGAATGGTTGAAGGGTCTATAGCATACTGAATGGTTGAAGGGTCTATATAATACTGAATGGTTGAAGGGTCTATAGCATACTGAATGGTTGAAGGGTCTATATAATACTGAATGGTTGAAGGGTCTATATCATACTGAATGGTTGAAGGGTCTATATAATACTGAATGGTTGAAGGGTCTATATAATACTGAATGGTTGAAGGGTCTATATCATACTGAATGGTTGAAGGGTCTATAGCATACTGAATGGTTGAAGGGTCTATAGCATACTGAATGGTTGAAGGGTCTATATAATACTGAATGGTTGAAGGGTCTATATAACACTGAATAGTTGAAAGGTCTATATCATACTGAATGGTTGAAGGGTCTATAGCATACTGAATGGTTGAAGGGTCTATATCATACTGAATGGTTGAAGGGTCTATATCATACTGAATGGTTGAAGGGTCTATATCATACTGAATGGTTGAAGGGTCTATAGCATACTGAATGGTTGAAGGGTCTATAGCATACTGAATGGTTGAAGGGTCTATAGCATACTGAATGGTTGAAGGGTCTATATCATACTGAATGGTTGAAAGGTCTATATCATACTGAATGGTTGAAGGGTCTATATCATACTGAATGGTTGAAGGGTCTATATCATACTGAATGGTTGAAGGGTCTATATCATACTGAATGGTTGAAGGGTCTATATCATACTGAATGGTTGAAGGGTCTATATCATACTGAATGGTTGAAGGGTCTATATCATAATGAATGGTTGAAGGGTCTATAGCATACTGAATGGTTGAAGGGTCTATAGCATACTGAATGGTTGAAGGGTTTATAGCATACTGAATGGTTAAAGGGTCTATATCATACTGAATGGTTGAAGGGTCTATATAATACTGAATGGTTGAAGGGTCTATATAATACTGAATGGTTGAAGGGTCTATAGCATACTGAATGGTTGAAGGGTCTATAGCATACTGAATGGCTGAAGGGTCTATATAATACTGAATGGCTGAAGGGTCTATATAACACTGAATAGTTGAAAGGTCTATATCATACTGAATGGTTGAAGGGTCTATAGCATACTGAATGGTTGAAGGGTCTATATCATACTGAATGGTTGAAGGGTCTATATAATACTGAATGGTTGAAGGGTCTATATCATACTGAATGGTTGAAGGGTCTATATCATACTGAATGGTTGAAGGGTCTATATCATACTGAATGGTTGAAGGGTCTATAGCATACTGAATGGTTGAAGGGTCTATATCATACTGAATGGTTGAAGGGTCTATATCATACTGAATGGTTGAAGGGTCTATATAATACTGAATGGTTGAAGGGACTTTATCATACTGAATAGTTGAAGGGTCTATATAATACTGAATGGTTGAAGGGACTATATCATACTGAATGCTTGAAGGTTCTATATCATACTGAATGGTTGATGGTTCTTTATCATAATGAATGGTTGAAGTAAAATATTGGTACGTTGTCCTGGTAATGGCACATCAAGATATCACTGAATTTTGGTATTACTATAAACCCTTGCCTATGAAAAATAACAAAACTTTGGACACTTACAGCTTTACTTAGGACAGAGCCAGGTCTGCAGAAGTTGACAGAGTCATGATCACAACGGTTGTCATAGATACACCAATCACATGACCAAGTATTGTTTGTACATTGGGTACAGCTGAAAGAAGAAAGAGAAATAATGTATGGTTTGGTGCAAAAGCTAAGCAGTTGCATTAACAGAAGTAAAACAGAAAAAAATACAAGAACCAGAATATAAAAATATACAATCACTTCAATGTTATACTTAAATCTCAAAACTAATAACCACTAAAAGACAAATTTCACATCAGTGGCATAGCTGATCCTAAAATGATGTGCCAGCTCAATAGGTTCTAGGGGGTCTGGGGGCATATTGCTCCCCCAGAAAAACAATTGATTTTCATGATGCATTTCCTGCATTCTGAGGAAATTTCTAGCAGATATATTGATGCATTTGCAAGAAAATGTGCAAGCTTAGGCGTTGTGGTGTAAAGGCAGCTACGCCACTGCATATACCAATCAGAAATCAAGAGTAGTAAAAGTTTTCATTTTAAGACACAGTTTTGGTCTGTCTCAGATATATTTTTTATCAAATGATTAATATAAAAGCATATCTATTTTTTTAAAACTCTATTCATTAATTTATTATCTTTTATTGCATTCTCTAAATTCTGCAAATTACATGAACAAATAATAAAACATGACCACTCTATATTATCTCATTTTACTCTACAGTCTACGGGCATACTAAAACAGTGACAAATAAAAAAAGATATTCCAACCTGTTTTACATGATAATCATTTTCTCATTCATAAGATGAACTTGACAGACAGAAACAACAATTACTTTGTGTGTTTACGTTCCTTTCCAATACACTTTGCATTGCATACTGATTCCAGCTAAAGCGCCTTAGCTTAATGCCATGCTAAGATGAATTTTTTGAATTGTGGTATGTTAAGAGTTAATATATTCAATGTAACAGTTTAATGGAAATTATAACAAAATGTTGTTCTACTTCTATAAACTATTGTACAATGTACTTGATATTAAAGATTTTAATTTTACAAATATCACCTTAGTTTTTCCATAAAGTGTTTGTTATAAAATTATGCAATCTGTTATTGAATTTTGATATTTTAGGCAGGAACTAATGAGTTTATGCATTCTAAATTGTAATTAATGACACATGTATCTATGTTTATACACCTTCAGCTGGCTTATCCTGCCGATTAATGGTATATTTTTAGCACAATGAAACCTTACTGACAGCTGTTATACAATAACCACTCTTACATTTCTTCCTGCTCAGGCAGAAAGTTTGTAAGACTTTATGCTTTGAGCAACTCAGCCTTGACCTCTTCAATGTTCATACTTAATTTAACAATCAATGGTACATATTGGTCATGAACAAGTATGATGTTTTTCTCCTAAAGTACAAGGTTTGACATTTTAATGGCTATAACTGAGACAATATTTATCTGATGAAGCAATTGTAAGACCTTATCCTAGATCTTATGGTTAAGTTATATAAATGCCAAGTAAGCTTGCTCAAAATCCATACAGAGTGCCGAGGATGCTAGAGTGCTCACAGCATAAACTTCAATGAAGGACATAGCATTGATACTTATAGATCACAAACAGCTTTGAGACTTTGGCAAAGTTGAGATGATAAAAGTAGGATGAAAAAATATCCCGGTTTTGGAATAAAAGGCTGAAATGTCTCTTTAAACTCCCAGAAATATGTTATGGCTCACCCACCCCTCATTTGAATGGTGTATACAATAAACTGGTGATACAGTGATTAATCTACATACAGGATTCTGCTAACAAGCACTGAAATTGTCATTTACCTTGTATAACTGCTACAGTTGAAGTACGTAAAATTTTGCGCCAAAAATACTTTGCCCGTCTCGCTGGAGTTGAGGGCAATAGTCAGAACTTGGCTTCCTGCAAACAGAACAAATATAACAACAAATATTAATTATATATAAACATTTATATATCTACAGTCCACTGTATATAAAACATAAATACAGTCCACTGTATATAAAACATAGATACAGTCCACTGTATATAAAACATAAAAACATAGATACAGTCCACTGTATATAAAACATAAATACAGTCCACTGTATACTAAACTTAAATACAGTCTACTTTATATAAAACATAAATACAATCCACTGTATATAAAACATAAATACAGTCCACTGTATATAAAACATAAATTCATTTGACAAATTAATTAAACAGTTCACTATAATATATAAAACAGACATACAGTCTAATAATAGTCTACCATAATGATTCAAGCATCAATATAAATAACCACAAGATTTTACATTAACATAAATCAAACCATGAACATTCTGGAATTCATAAAGAAAAATAATTATACAGTATTAATTTGCTTTTTGATTAAATTTAGTTTTTTATTTCATAAAATGACATGTCCATTTTGCTATACACCTCAAAGTGTAATTAGGCTTAACGCAAAAAAACTTCTAGCTGTATTTCGACCTTGTGAAATCAAGTTAAGAACTCTAAATGGACATCTAATATCAAAAGACACTGAAATATACAGTGGAAATGATACACTTAAACACAAACATTTTCTTATCAGATCACAAATGATCAATGCAAATAAAGCTATAGCATTTAACCCTTTACTTCATATAGATGCCTTTGGACGCCTCTAATATTGAAAGCAGTAATTCACCACGTATCAGCAATGGGTAAATTATGTTTATATTAAATGCCAGAGTGGAAAACAGTGCAGGAAGAGTTCAGATTGCTTGTTACGAGCAATCTGAACTCTTCCTGCACTGTTTTCAATGACCTTCTGTGATTGGTGCGGTAAAACACGTATCTATGGAGTAAAGGGTTAAAAAATCTGAATTGAGGAAAATCTCTGTCGAGATGCTCTGTAAAACTTTGACCAGGTCCACTTTCGCCAGCCCGTTCAAGTACAATAAGGCCAATAAGCAACTTTTTTTTTTCTCCCTATGATAAATCAGCAATAAGAATACAAATGTACACAGTTGTGATTGCTCTTATTCATGATTCATATCTCGGCCACATACATCAAGCACTGGAAGTAATTCAATTGACTACATTTCCATGGATGGATTACAATGCAAATTGAGCAAAAGATAACCAATAATTGAAAATTATCTACGATATGCTGGTTAAATTACACATTCATAATACGTGGAGCAGCTGAATGCTAATGATCATCCGTCACTTTTATTACATGTTCTGCACTGTAGATATTGGGTAAATATTTGATGCACTGTTAAGTTTTGTTGACCCTTAAGTTTTCATTAAACAGGTCATTTTAGGGGGACTCAGCTGCAGCTAGCCAACGTTGCACTAAACTTTAGGTTTTTTCAAATCAATTTTTTCAATTCAAGATCTATAATTTCATTTTCTATAATAATATTTACGTTGCTTATTTTCCATGTTTTACTTTACCAGTGAGTAAATATTTACTATGACTTCAATTAGGTGTGGTCATTTAATGTGAAATATGTTCAAGTAATCATTTGGAGAAAATTATATTTTTGAATTGCGGAAAATCTCAGCTTCAGTCGTTTAGTGAAACCACTTTTCACCGATCCCAGGTCTAAGTTGCACTTAACATCTCAACTTGAGCTGTTTAGTGAAACCACTTTTCACCGATATCAGGTCTAAGTTGCACTTAACATCTCACCTTGAGATTTTCCTCAACTCAATTTTATGAAACACTATATCTTCATTTACTTTGACCATTTCATGTTATCCCTTTCAAATGAGTAACAGTTTGTTTCCTACTTCAATTAGGTGTTGTCAATTAATACATAATGAAGTCAAGTAATCAGTTAGAGAAATTGAAATTTTTGTTTTGAGGAATTATCGCAGCTTGAGATGTTTAGTGAAACCGTGGCCCATGATGATGCCTTTACACACATAGTAAATTCTATAAAAATACATATGGTGTAATTGCGATTACTCCAACACAGAAGTGTACATTTTACATCTCAAAAATTATATGGACTAAGATAAACAGATATGTACAAAATACCAGAATGTTTGGAGAACTTGATTTCTAATAACTTGACTATCCCTTTACTTCATATAGACACCTTTGGACACCTCTAATATAGACGCCTTTGGCCACCTCTAATATAGACGCCTTTGGACACCTCTAATATAGATGCCTTTGGACACCTCTAATATAGACGCCTTTGGACTCCTAATATAGAAGTCTTTTGAATTATTGGGTGAATTATGTTTATATTAACTGACAGAGTGGAAAACAGTGCAGGAAGTGTTAAGATTGCTCGTTACGAGTAATCTGAACTCTTCCTGCACTGTTTTCAAAGGCCTTCTGTGATTGGTGCGGGAAAACACGTATATATGGAGTAAAAAGCAATATAATACCTGCAACAGTGAATCCGGTGGCCTGTATATTAGGTGCCTGGCAGAACACCCCATACGACCATACCTGGGCTGGTGACGTCTCATTCAGCTCAGGAAAAACACAGGTGTAGTTGCTGCCATCTGGTAGCTGGTATATGGTCAGATACAGCTAAAGACAAAATAGTTAGGATTAATGCTGCAATGATATGTTGGAATTGTAATGCATTTAGCAATACAGCTTATAACAGTACATGTACATATTGTAATACAGCTTATAACAGTACATGTACATATTGCAATACAGCTTAAAACAGTACATGCACATATTGTAATACAGCTAATAACAGTACATGTTGTAATACAGCTTATAACAGTCCATGTACATATTGTAATACAGCTTATAACAATACATATACATAATGTAATACAGCTTATAACAATACATGTACATATTACAATACAGCTTATAACAATACACATACATATTGTAATACAGCTTATAGCAGTACATGTACATATTGCAATAGCTTATAACAATATGTGTACATATTGTAATACAGCTTATAACAATATGTGTACATATTGCAATACAGTTTATAACAATACATTACATATTGTAATGCCAATACATTACATATTGTAATGCATTTACAATACAGCTTATAACAATACATGTACATATTGTGATACAGTTTATAACAGTACATGCTCATATTGTAATACAGCTTATAACAGTACATGCACATAGTGCAATACAGCTTATACCAATACATGTACATATTGTTATGCATTTACAATACAGCTTATAACAATATATGTACATATTGCAATACAGCTTATAACAATACATTAACATATTGTTATGCATTTACAATACAGCTTATAACAATATATGTACATATTGTAATACTGCTTATAACAGTACATGTACATATTGTAATATGGCTTATAACAATACATGTACATATTGTAATACAGCTTATAACAATACATGTACATACTGCAATACAGCTTATAACAATATATGTACATATTGTAATACTGCTTTTAACAGTACATGTACATATTGTAATACGGCTTATAACAATATATGTACATATTGTAATACAGCTTATAACAATACATGTACATATTACAATGCAGCTTATAACAATACATGTACATATTACAATGCAGTTTTGTCTATTGCAATATCAAGGTTGTAAACATTTGTGTCATAATGTTATAGTGTGGTGCAAAAATTCGAAGGAAAAGTGCCCACTATTATTTTTGCAGATAACTTTCTTAATATTTCATGAAAATTTGCAAAACAAAGACGAACGCTGCCCATGTATAGAGATGAACCATCGGTGGATGTGAAAAACTCAATTTTTTGCAAAAAGTGCAATGGCGCAAGTTCTGCTTAGTTGAAAATGTACCTTAACCAGATGCTTTTCCTCAAATTTCTGCACCACTCTTAAGCATTATGTCATGTGGCCCGGTTAGCGACCATGAATATCATATACTGTGATAAACAATAAGTGCAACTATTGTAACTTAAATGAGCAGTTTATGTTCAAGAACTCTTATAATTTGTTTTGCCAATTAGACAAATTGACCAGTATATAGTTAAAGAAACACTCTCGAAAAACACTTAAAATACTTAATTGTCATTTGCATAATGGCTGCACTTTTAGTTAAAAATAGCACAAAAACAGCGTAAACAATCTTATTGGCAGTGTTGGTATTTTGAGGCTATTTTACATAGTATAGTAGAATAATATTGCAAAATGATGAGAGTTTTCATATTTCATGACGAGGTGAAAGGAACCAGTGACATTGACCTTTAAACCCTTAAACACCAGGGTTCTTGTTTGCCCATTCTTAGGGCTGTTATTTTGCCCCATTCCCAATGGCAAATTTTATTTTTTTTTCCCAATGCAAAGTAACAAAATAAGGAGATTTTTTAATATTATGATTTTAATGTAGTCTTCTACAAGAACACCACATTTTTTTATACATCTGATATACATTACACATATATTGTTATATATATTGAAGGAACCTTTGCTATGTAATTTTCCCAATTTCTTTAAAAAGTCAGAGGCCGCGACACCATTCCTAAAAGTGCAAGCAAGAGCCTGAACACAACAAGTCAATATATAAGAAAACATACAGTTGCCCCGGCAGAGACGGAGATTGTCCTTGGAGACACATCAGTTATAGCAACACAAGTCTGTCCCGGAGGTCCAAACAGCCATCGGTCCGACGACAAAACTGGACAATTTTCACGCTGGGTACACCTTAAATAGAAATATCGTCGCTCATTTATATGTTCCTAATAGGTAGTTCAGCATAATCATATTAATTAAGCTTTATACTAACTAGTAATTGATTAATGTCTTCGAAACAAGGATTAATGTAACAAATACAATATTAAAAGAAATTATCACTACTGCTGTTTTAGGTATACAAATATATTAAAATTGGATAAAAAACATTTTCCTCAAAATAAATCATGCCTTTATATACTCATTGACCCCGCATTTCCAAAATAATATCTATCCAAACATGCCAGAATAATATACTGAAAAGGGATTCCCTAACTTGGTCTACGCATCTAGGTAAGACTAAAATATATTTTCTGCTTAAAATTGCAACATATTTTGTGACATACTATAAAAATGAGTGACATGGTTTGATTTTGATTTAATTTGTTCCATTATTATACACAGGTTTACATGTAGTAAAATTTTGTGTCATCTTAGAAAGAGTCTGAATGACGATGCGGTAGTCGTCAACACTATTTAAATGCTTACTATCTTTAGAGTGAGAATTTCGTTTCTAGCTTAACTCTAATTTAAATATCGATTGTGTCATATTTCCGAGGATTTGACATACTGAACCATTCGGATTATATTTATTAATGATAATAAGTTGCTTTTTATACATTTCGATAATTAATTTATTTTTAAGACATTTATAATGTTTTCTCCCATGATACTCCCTTTAAAGTTTACCAAGAAATTGAACTTGATTTGATGTCAATCAACTCATGGTTACCGTGAAGAATAGCTTGGTTATTATGTCAACCTGCACTTAGCAACCGCCTGCTTTAAGAAGTCACAAATTGGTAATTTCCTGTGAGTGGTTACTTCACACAGGTATGACTGTATTCAATACATTGTTATGTCTGTCTCCGTGTTAGAGAATACAATGGTATTTTACCTGTTGTCCAGAACACACCAGCCACAGAACGGGTCTCCATCTGCCAGGCAGCTACTGCACGTCAACCGTGATTCACAGCTACTCAACATCAGTTTGGCAACCTGAAAATAGATCAGTTATTGATTAAAAATGTATTGTTTTTTATCATAATTGTTCATACATATACGCTGTATTAATTATATAAATAAACGCTCATGCATACCTCATTCAAAATGGTATTACCTATATAATACATGTATATCTATTTTGTTTAGTTCATATGTGTCCACCAATGCATGCATGGAATCTTTTCACATTTTATACAAATCACTTAATATGAATTCCTGAGTTACTAAGAACCAAGGGCCTGTTTCACTTACCTTTATAAGTCTTAAGATTTTCATACAAACAAATTGTGACATCTAGGAACATTTCATATGCGCAATTTTTAACAAGAATACTATTTACCAGGCTTACAAAAGTTCACAAAATGATGTAGGCGAGACCCTAAATGAATTTTTTTTTCCAACTTCAAATTTTAGACTAAGAAGTTCGTAAACTTATGAACATTAGTGAAAAGGGCCCCAGCACTTAATCCTTTACTTCATAGAAACCTGATTTCTGGCACCAACCACAGAAGGCTTTTGAAAATGAGCAATCTGAACACTTCCTGCACTGTTTTCCACTCATTCAGTTAATATCAACATAATTCACCCATTGCTGATACATGGTGAATAAATACTTTCATTATTAGAGGTGTCTAAAGGAGTCTATATTAAAGGTGTCCAAAGGCGTCTATATGAAGTAATGCAAAAAGGTCCCTAGCTCAAAGTCACAAGGATGGATTCTGAGTAGGATGTAACTTCTCCCTTCACTCAAGGTCACAACACAACATATCCCCGCTTTCAAAATTCTACAACCTCACTCTTAACCAAGCACCTGCTTTCGATCCTTTATAACAATTATGTTTTATTTACAGATTTAAGTGTTTGATAAAACAATATAATGAAATGAACAAACAAAGGTAGTGACAAAGTCTCACTCGTTTACAACAACATTTACTGACGTTAATGCTTACAGCATCTCATAAAGTATATACAAATATAATAAAGAACATCACGTTTATAGACAGCCAGTCTCTATCATTATTCTGGCTATAGAGTATGTTATGGTTACAATCCGGGCATAATCCTTATCAAACTATAATTTCAGTTTGCATGTTATTGTCAATATAAATAATTCTTATGATTGTATCTAAGCTGTTGATTATCTCTATACTCATTTATTATAGATAATTTTCATGTAATGTAAGAAACTCATGTTTTATGCATATTAACAATTGTTCGCTAAGATATTGATGTACATTCAGTTTAACAAACATTTACAAATGTTTAGTATAAAAAGCAATTATAAAATGTGTTAAAAAATATTACCAGTTCTTAAATGAATATTTGGATGAAATATATGTCTTGTAACATTTTCTACAATTCTCCAGGCTACTTCAGTAAGAAGTTTTTCAAATGTAAGATATTAGTCCAGTCACTGCATTATCTAAACCCCTATACTTCAGACCATGAGAAAATGGTATTCATTTTCTATTACATTTTGATTACAAATTCTTTAATTTCTTTGTACTTATTGTTGTATCTATCTGTTTCAATTTTAAATTGTGAGAAGATGTTCTAAATCTTGTTTGCATTATTCTCATTTTATCATCATAAATCAGGGGCATATCTAGCCTAAAAGTTATGTGCAGGCCCATTTTTAATTAGGGGGTTCAGGGGGCATTTGAGACATAATTAAACACATTTCGAACCAAACTGATTGCTTAACTTTTGAATAGGTTCAACAAACTAAATAGGTTAAAAAAAAGTTTGCCGTTAAAAAATTTATATGCAGGCCAGGGCATTTGGGCCTATTAGGTAGCTATGCTACTGTAAATGCAATCAAGCATGTTTTCAGTTTTGTTTATACTTAATGATTTACATGATCAAACACACAGTAAGTTTCAAAGTTACACCTGATGTCAATGGCAGCACATCATCCGGCCACCGAGACATTTAACAATGATATATACCACCTTTATACGTCTTTATTTCACCTAACCATGTAACAGCATCATGATATTCATGTGAAGCCATATTATGATATTATCTGTGTGTGAATACCTACAAAAGATGTAATCAACAACTGCTTCCAGTATAATCATCCGTGTGACATCAACAGCCCCACTTCATCTGGCAATCCCCCCGCCCAATCAATACCACTAAACTTCCTCCGCATTCTCTGTCATATACTCAAGTAGCAAACTTTTAAATTTAATGTTTTCACAAATACTGCCATGCTGACTGTGGGATATTTTTGATAAATCTGTGTTTTATTTAAAGTATTTTAGTTTTAAACTCAAATTTTATTATTTTACATTGATTGTGAAACAAACTTTTAGAAAATAGACAAATCACACTCAATTAGTCTTCCCGGGTAAAACTAGTGCTTTGATAGATCTGTGTTTTATTAAAGGTATTTTAGTTTTAACTCAAATTTTATTATTTTACATTGAATGTGAAACAAGTTTTTAGAAGTTTTTAGAAAATAAACAAATCTTATGTGAAGTCTTTCAAGGTAGGACCAGTGCTTTATATGAAGCATATTGCAGAAAAAGGATTCTGCCCAAGGACACCAAACAGGGCGGTAACGAGTGATCAAACCCAGGACTCTGCAACCCTCAGATCTTATGCATGTCCGATGTTTGCATTTTACGCCACTCTTTCCTTTCAATTATTTGCTGGCTATAACCACCAACAAGGTTGATTAAATTGGATTACCCTTGAACTGTAGTTCCTTTTGATCAATAACTTGCCTAAAACCCGCAGTAAGGTATAACTTTAAAAAAATTTACATCTCTTTTTCCCCCCGAACATTAAGTACAATGTGAACCGATGGGAAATCATTTAATGCATGGCTTAGAGTCACCGGCAGACGTTACAGACGGATATATTTGTAAATATTGTCACCAAAGTGTTAAAACGTACCAAATACATATGAATTTACAGGATATATAGTATATTCTTGTGGGAATGCACAAATACGAAGAAACTTGTTGTGAGTTTATGCTTACGGTAGCAGTAGTTCACAGACATGACATACTGCTGCACCATTTTACAGCTGTAACACTCTTATTACATACACCCAGCGTTGCGCTGCACATAAATAAAACTGAGTAATCATGGCAACTGTTGGATTATTATGCAAGATATAATGGTGCTCTCCGTTTTCTTACTTTTTAACTTTGTACTTCAGTATAAAATCTCACATAAACTAGCATCTTGTTGTTTTTATAAACACGGTTATAGGTGTCAGACAATATTTTCATCCGCAGGTGTTTTATTAGGCAGGTGAAAAAATAATATGACACTGGAATCCACAGAATGAAACCTCATTAATATTATATAACCACAATATATCTTCGGAACCAAGTCGTATAAAAAAAATATCCTGGAAAAAATTGAATGTGGTTATTTTGCTTTTATCTTCTCTGTTAGAGAATATTTAAATCTATTTTTAGTTTACACAGATTGTGAAGCAAGTTCAAACAATTTATACAAAGTATTCCTAGGCAGGTCCAGAACTAAGCTAATGAGGATAACTGTATTGCCCAAACACACAGCACATGGTCATGGTTGGGATCGAACCAACAACCCTCAGATCATGGTCTGATGCTCTAAATCTGGATCACATGCTTTTTTTTTCAGGTTTTGTATAAACGATACCCAGGCTTCTCCACATGCCATTTAAGTACAGGGGCATCCCAGCGCTTAAATGGCAGAAATGGTATGCCCCTAGCGCTTGAAATCTTAAACAATATCTTTCAAAAGCTTACCTTCCTTTAAATCTTCATTTTTCTGAGCATATCTTTTCTTATTAATACATGAAATGAAACATACTAAACCGGGGCTTGGTCTAGTGGTAGAGCGTCCGCCTTGCATGCGGAAGGTCGTGGGTTCAATCTCCATACCAAAGACTTCCTCGTTTGACGCTCAGCATTTAGAGGAGAGTTCTAGGTCTGGTCGGCCTGGTGTCAGTATAATGTGACTGGGTGGGGTATCATACCATGTGTCTGCGGCATGATACTCCAGTGTGACAGCGCTTACAATACTGTCTCAAGTAGACACCTTCGCGATATGACTGAAAAATTGTTGGAAGCGATGCTAAACACTATACAACAACAGAAACATACTAAATCTAATGACTTTTACTGATTTCTACCAATTTTACTATAACAACTGTAACTCTATTTACACATCACTTGAAAATGTTTTTGGGCAGACCCTTGAAAGTTCGAGCTCTTACCCCAGCGCTTGAGTTCCAACTTGTGGAGAACCCCAAATACCAAATACCACCCCCTCCCCCACATTCTAGAGTTTCAGTGATGAACAACCCCTATACTCATTTGAATACAAATATTCCATTATAATAAATCATGAAACAAAAGATCTCTTTTCATATATTTATGAATCCATTTAGTGAATGAAGTAATGATTTTCTAAATAGTGTAATTTCCCTCCTAAAAGACACTTTATTAACAGATCAAATGACCAATTATATTTTAACACGGGGGCCCAAGCTTCTGACAGGTTTTGCTATGAACACAATGAAAGTTTGCATGTCTACGCCACATTTGAGTATCTGCATGTCACCATTTTGACATTTGTATCTGACAAGAGATGTCGCAAACTACTCATAATGTATTTATTGACCGAATGCTAAAAAAACTCATTATCTTCCCTCATTGGTTTTTAAGACATGAACAAATTCACATTACAGGTCTCAAATCTGAAAGTGATGAATTTAATCACCAAGGAAATGGGTAGATATTTCCTTACGATACTTGGTAAATTAAAATCTTACTTCAAAACATATAAGATTTTAATCTTTGCTAAAGAAACCCAATTAAGCCACACAGAGTCAATTTCACATAAGGTTGATGTTATTTTGTCATGCTCTTTTCCATAAGGAAGTTTGTAATCTACTGTGGAAATATAATTGGTAGGTACTTTAATTACAAGCAGCAACATGTTTCCAACCTACCATTATGTAGGCAGTTTGTTTGTCTGGATAGTAAGTGTCATTTCTATGCCATTGATGGCCTACAGATGATCAGTTAACTTAACCACTCTTTCCTGGAAGGTTAACCAGTACTCGTGCATATCCATCTCCATAAGTAACTGATAACTTTCCCACTTGAATCAGCGGTGAGAGATGAATGATAATGAGATGCAATGTCATGTATCAATCATCATGGAGACTGTGGCCAGGCAGGGATTCAAACTCATGACCCCTGGATTGATAGTCATACCTGTTAACAACTGCGCTAACCAGGCCCAGAATTTTAGTTCAGGCAGTTCTGTCCCTTTAGTAATATAACCCACTAAAAGTTGGCAAAAAGTTAAATTGACTGAAAAGATGATTTGAGTGCTACAACCAGCATGCACTCCCCCTAAAATGACTGAAATCTCACACAGACTCAAAGTGTTGTCAAACAAACTCAAAGTGTGACTTTGACCTATGAGGTACGGGTGTGGGTCTTACAAGTGACACGTTGGCATGTTATGTTGGTCATTTGTAGCAAATATTAACAAAATCCATCTATGCATGACAAAGTTACAGACTGGACACTATATTCCAGATGGACGGACGCTGCGATTACAATATGCCACCCCAAATATTTTGCGACGACATAAAAATGCTCCCAATTTGGCAATATAAGTTTTAACAAGAGATGTCGGAAAAACAGACACCCATGCCGGGGCAAGTACATTAAGCCCTCCTATTCTAAGAATAGTAGAGCCAAAAATTATCAAAGTTGACCTTGACCTTTTGCAAATAAACATTATGACCAAGTTTGGTAAAGATTGGATTTAAGTTACACATGTTCTAAAAGTGGAGACATCATTATTTCGACGGACAGATAGACAGACGGATGGAAATGTAATATATTATAACTATATCCCCGAAATTCCTTGGATAGGAAGCATAACAACTATATTTTTTAAATTACAACTTTTATGTTGTTTCATGAATGTGCAATAAAAGCCATGAAATCAAGATTGACGCTTTTCTATCACTCCCTCCTGCCCCTGCACAAATTGCACGGCTATGTGGTGTCTTCAACATTTATATTTTGATAGTGTTTTAAGATCCAAGTTTTTTTTCGCTGTTGACACTTCAGTGTACAAATAATGTATTTTAACAGAGACATGATTAGGTTTAGTTTTTCCACGGGGAGTTGACTGATCAGGGTTTAGTACACGGCTTCCTCCTAGGAGTGCACAATAGCAAAGTGGTCATTAACCCAGAATATAGTCATTTTGTGAATAGTCCTTTTCCTCTGGAAATTGTACAGTGAGACTTCCCTACCAGATGTTTTAGCTATATTAGTTGAACAAGAACATGCTTGCTGTCATGTCAGCACAATACTTGTACCAGTAATATTAATATTTCACCTTGAAATTTTTATCATCCCACCCTTGTTTTTTACTTATTTATTTAGATTTATTCCAGTTCAAGAAAGCTCAGAGGGTATATGAACGGTTCTCAAGTTGACTTCCTGTGTATAACCAATACTCAGTGTTGTTTATTTAGATACATCAGGTCGTGCTGGGGATTAAACTTGCACATTCTACACTACCGCCCTGATTTTTGATAAAAAAAAAAATCTTCCAAAATCATTACTGACATATAAAAATGTAACGTAAAATATGCACTTAGGAGAGTATGCTGCAGAAATAAGAGATGCAATGAAATAATACAACCTAACTGGGAAATATTTTAAATAATATCAAAAGTACAGATATCAAAAGTTCATGTAGCCTACAAGTCCTCAATTCCTATTTCTCCAATCCGTCTTCCAAGTCAATTGATTGATTGATTGATTGAATATTTAGCGTCATTTTTATGCCATCGAGGGCTAACAGACGATCAGTTAACCTAACCACTGTTTCCTGGGATTAACCAGTACTTGAGCACACCCCATCTCCGCAAGTAACTGATAACTTTCCCACTTGAATCAGCGGTGGGAGACGAATGATAATGAGACACAATGTCGTATATCAATCATCACGGAGACTGTTGCCGAGCGGGGATTCGAACTCACAACCCCTGGATTGGTAGTCAGACGCGTAACTGACTGAGCTAATCGGGCCCGGCCAAGTCAAGAACATTTGTAAGACCTTGCTGAAAGGGAGACCTTTTAAAATATTAATCATGTCAATTAAAATCCCTGAAGCAGCCATGTCTCACACATCTTAAAATTCAAACACTATGATGATTGGATAAAGAAGCCATGGGGAGATACAATCATTGTCAGGTAGTTGATCCTACGTACAGTTGACCTGCAGAGGTGAGCTGTCAATCAAACAAGTTGATAATCCAATCAGCGATCAATATTGATTGCTTTACCACAATATTCCTTAGACAAGCTAACAATGTCTAAGTAAACACTTCATTGTATTTACTTGGACAAAAAATGCTACGCGGCCAGTGGGCTGAATGATAGTCATTCTAGCATCAGGCCAATTGTAGCAAGTTTAACTTCAATGCAACCTTGTAATTTTTTTTAGAAGCTACGAAATGTGCTTATTGTTGTTGTTTATTGTCAATCTTTATCGTTTCAACAGATTCATAATGTGAACAATGTATTTGTTTAGAGCAACTTATTGATCACATGTTATATCTGAACTTATTTATTAAGATTTTCTGAAGGTTTGTAAAATGATCAAGACAGCCAACAATGGCTCACCTGAGTTCAAAATGTAACTCAATGCAAACTTCACAGCCCACAGCAGCCAACTTGAAAACTGAATTGGTAATCAAACACAGTTTTATGAGCATAATATATACTGGAAAAAAAGGAAACTTCTGCTATGGTCGAGTGAAGATATATCGAAGCATGAAAAGAAAGTTTAAACTATCTTTATATATATTGAAGAATTTTCTTAAGTAAAGTTGTGTGGAAAAGAGAATGGATCTACTGATGCATTGTGGTAGGGGTCAAAAACAAAAATCATACCTGCACATAAACATAGTGAAAAGTTCTTTCTATGTTCAGTAATGACACAGTTAAGTATATTTTGTAGACTTTCAAGTATATTAAAAATTAATTTCAGATTAACAAATTTCAATGTTTATGACCATTGATTAGTTACAACAAATGTTACCTTGTGTTTACTCATCGCATATATATAATGGTTGTTAATACGGATGTCCGGGTTGATAGGCGAGTCGAGGTCCACGAGGATCTGACCATATTCCTTTGCTCGCTCATGCGTCTCCAACACAATCTGAATGAAAAATTATATCAAATACATAAAAACTGCTCTAAAAAAGTTTGAATAAATTACTGGTGACCTAAATTACCAAATCACAGCTTCGCCAAACTTTAGCTTCACTGCAACAAGAGGGAGTGGACATTATAATGAGACAGATACTGATATCTAACACGTACTGTGACACGTACTGTGACACACATTCGTTAATGGCCACATTAATTAATCATAGGTTTTGTATCTGTAATAAAATACCATGCCACTCTTATTTAGTTTACTTTGAAACAATATATTACAATTTCAGACAAATCATGCTCGATGTCTTCCTGGGTAGAACCTGCAGCACTAAGCATATGCAGGTGAAGTGTCTTGCTCAAGAACGCGGCACATAGCTGCGGCGGAGGATCAAACTGATGACCGATGCTCTACCATGTCATCACCCACTCCACAAAAGAGATGATGGAGGGAGAGAGCATTATGTTGGGTGCACCCTGGTAGGGTCACTTGCTACTGACTGTACCAAGACACGCAGTGACCTCTTTTTTTTCTGTGTGCATGTATTGTATTATTCTATACATTGACTGTGTTTATACTAGTGTGGAGAATGGAGACTGTGTCCTCTGAACATCATGACATTGTCATCTGTCTAATATTTATTTTCTTATTTTTAATTCCTTTCTTGCATGCTGCAGTTATTCTAATGTAACGATATTTCTATATAATCGACTTTTCTTACCATATGTCCGCAGTTATCTTAACATTTCTCTTTATAGCAATCCACACTATCTGCCATGATTTCCACATAGCCTGAGTGTGCCAATCTAACACACAACATGGGAGCGATCAGGCCCATTACGCTATACCAATATTAGCTCAGAGACTTTTAAGTACGAAAATTTGAGTCTGGTTGTATCAATAATTAAACATATGCTTTTTTTTGTGCGCTAACGGAGAGAAATGAAAGAAATTTAACGTGCAATTCCGGGGTTTAATATTCTAGAATGGTAACTTTGTATCAGGTTTATGGTGCCACTGGGATCAGAGTTGTTTGTTAAGCAATCAAGGTCTTATGATACTATCTTAGATGGCCGATGGTCGGATAAAACAAAACAGTACATTCTTCATTTAATTAATCACTTCTTCGCCTTCAGGAAAGTGTAAGATGGAATGAAAACTCTTTGATTCTTGAACTCGAAGAAGATTTGTTTGTGTAATAAATGTTTTGATTCATCATTACATACGTATGTTTTTTATTATTTATGAAGTATTTTCTTTGTTCTTTTGGTTATTTATAAATCCCATCTTAGGGTTTTATCTGTAACTGATATTAACTTTGATACCTTGTGGTTGTAATGTTTATGAATATTTTATGCGAATAATACATGAAACATTTGTAATAACTGTCAATCCAGGGGTAACAAGTTTGAATCTCCACCTGGCCGCAGTCTCTGCGATGATTGGTCTAGAACTTTGTTCTACAGTCATGAGTCTCCCATCTCAGAATAAATGAGGAAGTAGTCATTGACTTGCAGCGATAAAAGTGTGTCGAGTACTACGTAGTGAATCTGAAAAATGATGATTGGGTGCAATGACCACCATTTACTAATTGAAATACTGTTGAAAAAAGGGCTAAAAAAACAACATACAAACAAACACAAAAGTTCAAATATCACTCAGCATTTAATTTTCAGCCACCTGGCCTATATCAAAACAAAAGATATTGTCCCAGCTAAGTAACATCCTTGGTAACACCACAGGTGGCCAAAAATTAAATGACAAAGGATATTTAAATTTATGTGATATATTTACTTCCCTAAGGAAAATTTTTGAATGAAAATACAAGCAATTGGTTATTTTTATATAGTATCATATTTGTTTATTGTCATTTGAACATCTCAGATTTGTGTCTTTTCTACTACTCATCTACTTCTGAAATTATTTCTCTATTCTTTCAGACTATTATTCCCATGAGCAGCTATGCTTTAAGTCCTTTTTTTTTTACCTACCAACTTTTAAGACTTTAATATGTCCAATATTTTTTTTTTGTTCAATAAATATTTTAAAATAAACACCTCCCAAATTAAAATTTATGTTTCCCTGTCACATGAATCTTAATTTTTTTTTTGTTCTATGTTAATGATTATAGAGTTCATCCTAACGATTCCAGGGTACAACAGCCTGGAGCAACAATTTATGACAATATGCTTGTGCCTGCTACCATTACCTTTATAAACTGCTTTTGAAGAAGCAACAAACAAGAGAGAAAGAAAGCAACCAATCAGCAGCAGTTCGGTGAGGAGTTACTGTAGATAAATCAAGGCATAAATGTCAGTTTCATAATCTATCATTCCAGACAGGTAATAAAACAACCATTAAAAAGACACATTCAGAGAATTCTCCTGGCATCTTGGGAGGTTAAAAATCATATTGTTTATTTTGCAATCTCATCTTTCACATTTTTCTCAGTTTAAAACTTTACAAGAGTTTCAAAATAATGAGCAAAAAGCCCTCAATTCAAATACCTAAGTTTAGGGGGGCAGTAGTAGAGTGGATAGAGTGCTGTCTGCTCAAGCCAGAAGTTGCTGGTTCGATCCAAAACTCAATCTTATATATATATGCCTCTAAAAAAATCGAGGATACTTGAGAATGGTTCATGGTGCAACTGAACTAAAATAATTGGTATAATAATAAACTGGCAAGTCTCATACTTTTCAAACAAACTCTTTTTGAAAGTAGGTTTCAGAGATGTCATTTAAAGGAATCGTGAACGAAAATAAAGGGTGGCCATGGATAACTGGCTACAGGATTAGCCCAGCAACTGAATTAAAAAAATATACATCAATTTTCACCTTATTTGTCTTAAACCTTTACATATGTTATAAAATGGCATCAGAATGCATGAGGAGTGACCTACCCAAAGTTAGGCATGACTTAGCAAATGGCCAAGAACATTATTATTTACACCTTTGTATACATGTACGTCTCAAACATGTTGGCACTTAAGGCAAATAAATCTGAGACAGCACCTTTAAAATAATTAACTTTACAGAAACCCTTGCAGTGTTTGTTAAGTATTCCCTAAGCAAACTGTAGAAATAACAAAAGTAAGATGTCTCAATACAAACTTTCATTATTTATCAGGAAAATTCCCACTGGCATGAAAAAAAAAAAATCTCTCTTTTCATAAAATTTAACAAATTAGAAAATCGAATTTTCTGGTTTCTGATTACAATTTTTTGAGCCAGGTATATGGTGATACTGCCTTGGAGCTGTGTTATTATCTCCCAGAATGGAGAACCTTATCTCGGCACATGATCAATAAATGCAGGTTCAAGTTTCTCCCTCACATAAACATGAAAATGATATCATTAAATTGGTATTTTATGCTTGCCATACACTATCTGTAAAGGGGTTAGTCATAAATGCAAAATGCATAGGAAAAGTAATTATACACCAGCAAGTAAAATGAAAATATTCCCCCAAAAGCAGTCAGCTATGATAAAAAAACAAACCTCATAAATACATGACTTCTGTTTAACCAGAATTATAATTAATCAATAATACTTAAATACTGAAAAGCTTCCAGGTGATTATGATTTTAGACTGGCTCTAGAAAAATACATTTTGTTTCATTGGCATTTACTTAAAGAATAATAAAGTAACCATTTAAAATTATTTTAAACTTTATAGTATTTAAGTGAACTTTGCTGAAACAGAAGCCTTGTGCTACCTGGTGGATGTGATTGTTGGGGGTACAAGTTTTGTCCCAGAATCAAGTCTTTGTATGATCAATTTTTACACATTCACATTACATTTATGTGTGATAGCCATTTTTTTGAAGGACAAACACCTATGTTTATTCATGATACACTGACTGCAATGTTGATTCGGTTTCTTTTACTCATTTTAATGCAACGTGTAAAATTTACACCATTTTTATAACCATATGAAAATATATAGCTGAAATTATATTTTTAAGAAAGTCTTTTTTTACTGATGTAGAGAGTATGAGCAAACTTTTTTCCAAAAATACAAATTAATGTTTAATTATTTTTTCTATCATACAAATAAACTGGTGAAAATAAAACATTTGTGACTCTTTTTTGTCATATATGACCATAAATATGTGAACTATGATGCTTTTGAACATTTACAAGTTTTTGCCCTTTACAAAATGGAAATGAAATTAATGAACCACACACATAATTCTGGGGTGATCTACATTATATTTGCATCACACAATATATATATATAATTTTCAGAACTACAGTCTATCAAAAATTTATAAAAAAATTGCCATGTGTCCCTTTAAAACTTAAGTGTTAATGTTTTATATAGATACTGAAGTTCATTGAAACTCTATCCAGCTTGAGACCGCGGCGTGGTCTAGTGGTAGAGCGTCAGCCTCGCATGCGGAAGGTCGTGGGTTCAATCCCTGGCCGGGTCATACCAAAGACTTTAAAAATGGTACTAGAAGCTTCCTCGCTTGACGCTCAGCATTTAGAGGAGAGTTCTAGGTCTGGTCGGCCCGGTGTCAGTATAATGTGACTGGGTGGGATATCATACCATGTGTCTGCGGCATTATACTCCAGTGTGACAGCGCTTAGAATACTGTCTCAAGTAGACACCGTCGCGATATGACTGAAAAATTGTTGAAAGCAACGTTAAACACGTTAAACACCGTACAACAACAACAACTATCCAGCTTGCATGCAGCCCTTTCATGACTAAGATAAAACACACAGACTGTATAACCTGACCTTTCAAATACAACCATATCTGAAAACTAACAGTAAACGATACAACACTTGAGATAATTCAACAAAATACTGGAACAATCATCACCAATTTCACATTCATTAACATCTTCTGCCTTCGCACTGAACCACGAGAAACAATTTTATCAATTTTCACCCAACTCCGTGTCTGGAAAAAGCTGATATAGTGACTTGCGAGATAAATGGAAACTTACAGCCTAATTTCCATGAGAACAACTTGATTGAGGTACCAGTCTAAGTCTATCAGATATATTTTTTCTTCGATAATGGCTTGGCCATTAAATTAAGGAAATAAAAATCTCAAATGGGAGTCGTTATATAGACTATTTACATCATTAAATCCACAATGGTCAATTTAAGTCTCCTGTATATTTGACAAGACCAAATATCCCAAAAGAATTCTGTTGCATCTGAGCCTTCTTTGTAAGATAACTTTATGATTTTAATGGAATTTTTCAGTTTGTTTTAAAAGCCCCTCATCTTCGCGCCAGACAATGCATCAGTCTGTTTCTTTGTTTTCAAACATATGATGAATGATGAGTTTTTGTTTGGAAAATTGGGGTAATTGTCCATGTGACACGTTATCTTTAACTTGTCATCCGCATGCCCTTGACAAAGCAAATGTAAAAGGACAAAACAACAAACACACATGGAATAACAGCAATTGAACATTTGACAAAATATGGGGACAATTTGAGACAGCCGGGGAGACAAATTAATGGAACCTAGACTGATTATGGGGCTTTGTTTTACTAAATGAGATTGATAAGCATCTGGGCTGCAGGATTAAATTTTAATGGAACCCCACAATTAGTCTGGTATTTTCTACAATGGACTGTTTGTTCAATCATTGAATAAGATAGTGTGTTCTAAGTGATATAGAGAATAAAATGTAATTGGTTCAACACATCACTTTCATTAAGTTATCCATCATCTTTTATTGTTTTAACACAAGTCCTTTCAACCATGTTTATAAATGAAAGTAAAAATGTATGAAAATGAGTTACAGAATGCATGAAACTGAGTTGCAAAATGCATGAATCTGAGCAACTGAGTTACAGAATGCATGAAACTGAGTTACAGAATGCATGAAACTGAGTTACAAAATGCATGAATCTGAGCAACTGAGTTACAGAATGCATGAAACTGAGTTACAAAATGCATGAATCTGAGCAACTGAGTTACAGAATGCATGAAACTGAGTAACTGAGTTATATAATGCATGAACCTGAGTAATTGAGTTACAGAATGTATGAAACTGAGCAACTAGGTTACAGAATGCATGGAACTGAGCAAATGAGTTACAGATGCATGAAACTAAGCAAATTAGTTGCAGAATGCATGAAACTGAGCAATGGAGATACAGAATGCATGAAACTGATATACATCAACTTCTTTAGAACTACATGTATAAGTGAATATCATAGTTAAACTGTCTTGGCTCGATATCAATGGTTCAATGCAACACTGCTCTATTTACTCATTTGTTTATATGAAGATAGAACAGTGCTGCATTGAACCCTTGATATATAGTAACACCTATAACTTCCATTTAATATGTCAGACCAGTACTTGGGTATCACAATGAATTTCGATCTCACCCTCCCTTGCAACACAAACTAGAGGTATATCAAAACAATAGCAAACAAAATAAATTTAATTATATTCTAGATGTTGTTGACAAAAGGAAATTTTACAGAATATTACGAGTGTTTTTTTTTTTAATACCAGACTGTTTAATTCCATAACCAGTCATATCCTGCTTATAAAACCTTCAATGTTCTCTTTATTACCATCTCACAACACGCAACTATGGCAAAAACAGCACTAGCTTTGGGAGATCGTACAGCAATATTAACCAATTTATGCAAAATATTCAAAAAGTCATTAAAAGGCATTTTGTAGCAGGTAATATGGAACAGGTGTGTTCTCAGTGAAAAGAGGATTTTTTTTGGTGACAACACCCAATTTTAATGTATTTTAAATTAAACCTAGCAAATTTTCTTTCATCGCAATGACAGCTTCTTACAAAGACGAGACTTTATTCTAAGACAAGAATTATTGCTGAGATATATGTAAATGTAAAAAAAAAAAAAATCAAACAAAGAACACAAGAACTGAATTAAAATAATGATACATAATAAAGCTTCAAAGAGTCAAATTACTGTATCTTACTTCAAACACAAACAGAAATATATTAAAATGATGAAGGAAAACAAAGACAGAAGAAAACAAGAAATGTCACTGGTAAGTGTCGCATGCCCCCCAAATGGTCTGTGAAAAATAACAATATATGATATAATAGTTAGCGATGTATTCATGAATATCAAGAGTAATGGACTGATGTTTCAGACTAGACATGCAATTTCATGTTTTTTTTTACATTAAATCATGACCCTTGACCTTTGTGTTACCTTGACCTTGACATCTGATGTAATGGTCTGGGTATTTCAACAGTTGAATGCAGGTGAAACATCATGACATTCTGATCACATGTGTCAAGCTATTTTAAAATCCCTAAATGTAAGACAAAGTTACAGATCAATTGTTGATTAATTGATAAATTGAGCCAAGTGTTTTTGAAATCTATCCATGTATGATAAAGATAAAGGACAGATTTGAAATCTCAAACAAATTTAAGGTGTTGCCATACATACTAAAAGTGTGACCTCAACCTTTAAGGTACAGGTCTAGGTCATACTTATGACACGTCATGACATCTTGATAAATTAAGCCAAATTAAAGACAAAATCACAGACCAGACATGCAATATCAAACAAATTGAAAGTGTGACCTTGACCTTTGAGGAAAGGTTCTGGGTCTTACATGCGACAATTAGTTATGTCATGTTGATCAACTGAGCCAAGTGTTTTTAAAATTTATCCATAGATGACAAAGTTACAGATCGGACAAGAAATCTCACACAGACTGAAAATGTTGCCAAACAAACTCAAAGTGTGACCTTGACATCTGAGGTATGGGTATGGGTCTTACTCGCTACATGTCGTCATGTTATGTTGATCATTTGTAGCAAGTATTTATAAAATCCATCTATGCATGACAAAGTTACAGGTCGAACAGGAAATATCACACAGACTCAAACAGTTGTCAAACAAACTCAAATTGTGACCTTGACCTTTGAGGTACAGGTGTGGGTCTTACTCGCGACACGTCGTCATATTATGTTGATCATCTGCAGCAAGTATTATTTAAATCCATTCATGCAAGGCAAATGTTCAGGCCGGACACGAAACTTCACACAGACTCAAAGTGTTGTCAAACAAACTCAAATTGTGACCTTGACCTTTGAGGTATGGGTGTTGGTCTTACTCACAACACGTCGTCATGTTATGTTGATCATTTGTAGCAAGTATCATTAAAATTCATCTATGCATGACAAAGTTACAGACCCGACACGAAATCTCACACAGACTCAAAGTTTTGTCAAACAAACTCAAATTGTGACCTTGACCTTTGAGATAAAGGTGTGGGTCTTTCTCACGACACGTCATCATGTTATGTTGATCATTTGTAGCAAGTATCAACAAAATCCAACTATGCATGACAAAGTTACAGGCTGGACATGAAATACAGGACAGAAAAAAATTTGGTGGTGGGTGGGGGGGGGGGGGGGATAAAAAAATACACAAAAACCAATCAACACCTTTAAGAAATTAAAAATGGTTGAGCAAATGTATAATGATTATTTTTAAGGTTTCTGTTTCATATTTAACAGCTGATTGTGATTACAGAGATAGTTAATGTTCCAGATGGGTTTTTTTTAAAACTTAAATACAAATTCAAGCCACAACTAAAAATTCTGTGATGAGATTAAAACATTATGAATAGAGTACATAGTCATATTTTTGTGTATAATGCTTCGCGTTTATAATTTTATACCATTTTCTGGTCTTGAACAAAAAAAATTCGCTTCAAATGGAGGAGAAAAAAAAATCATTATTTAAAAGCTTCATATGAAACACCAAGGATTTTTCAGAAATTCTTTCCCTAAAACGAAAATTCCAAACTTGAAATTATTATCATTTCATGCTCATAATTGAGAAATTTGTTGAAACCGAACCTTTAAATGTGTCCCTGGGATACTGATGATGTCATAAAATGCACGGTTTATAATATCAGCAAATTGAAATAGGGGAATAACTAGAAAACCGAGAGGAAAATTAGTAAGAGCACTATCGCCCAGGATTAAAATCTCATATAGATTAATCATGCATGATTTCCGTATTTTTGATCAAGCATGATTTCTGTTTTTTTGTATTTCCTATTTCACTATTAACTGTTTTTATATTTTTCTGGCTGCAGCTCAAACAGATCAGCGGCTTTCTCCAAGTGTTTGTGTTTTTATCTCTCATAAAAACATCATAAACAATATCTTCCGTCCCTTGTTGGAGTATTTCTATATTAGTAACGTAAACTTGTTCACAGTTGAAGATCACCTCGTGGTTTCCTGGGTTACTTTATATAAATTTATTTTATCTCAATTTCAAAGTAAACTCAAAACTTATATGAATTGCTGTCAAATCTTTTCCTTTGGTAGAGGACATTGGGTCAAGCTGGGAATCAAACTCATGGCCTCTGACTTGAGGAGTCAACACTATATATGTCCATTGCACCACTGCCCAGTTTTTCCAGAGTTCTGTATAATTCAGCCCGCAATTATAAAGAAACTAAGGAACAGTTATATTATATATATTTAAGCCTTATAGAGGGATTTCTCTGAATTTGTTTCAAAGCCATTATGTCAAATATTGTTTCCTGTGGCATGCTGGGAAAAAATTGAGTCAGTAGGTAAGAATATCCTTTTTTTGTCTTGCTCCATGGTTCATCAATTTAAATGGAATGAAAGACAAAAAAAAAAAACAATTACTAAAACTTTTTTATGGGTTAAATATTGACTCATACAGTCGGGTCACAGGAAACAAAACTTTTTTTTTTTCCTTTGGCCTTATCGGACAAGAGAATGCTTTGCTGAGAACCCTTACCTAACATAGGCATGTGCACACCATAAGCACAATATTTACATCTTCACCATCTTTACCAGTGGTACCCAGTGATTTAGATTGGCAGTTACGCTTTTAATCGATACAAATGTAAGTTGAGTTTCTGTTTGTAAAAATAGTCCAAGAACTATATCCAGACCATAATAACTCACATCAGACTCCGTTATTGATTGTCACAATGATATATCTACAGTACTGAAGGAGTTGACATTATGTCTTCCTACAGCTTGCTATTTCCCAATGTAGCAACATAAAACAGAAACTTTACCCATGTCAGCTGAAATAAAATGCAAAGTGCATTGTGCAATCCCCCATAATTTGATGACGTTGATGAAGTTCCTGCCAACTTACTGTTCAGTACTATATCTTTGAAGTATTTTCATAATCTCTATTTCCCCAATTGTTGAGAAAAGTGTATGCATATAAAAGATCTTTAACTTGAATGCTCAACACTCTTTCCACAGCACCACCATTCTGCTTTTCCCAGCTTCTACCATCCTGTTTCCCCACATTAAGTTGCTGTTTCAACAATTTTTCAGTCACATCGCAATGGTGTCCACTTGAGACAGTATTCTAAGCACTGCAACAATGGAATATCATGCAGCAGACACATGGCATGATACCCCACCCAGTCACATTATACTGACACTGAGCTAACCAGACTAAGAACCATCCTCTAAATGCTTGGTGCCAAGCAGGAAGGTTCTAGGACCATTTTTCAAGTCTTTAGTATGACCTGGCCAGGGATCAAACTTACGTTTTATGAACTGAAATCTGTTTCAAAGCCCTTATCTAACATGAGAGGTTTAGCTGGGGACTCTAACCTGACATTGGCACATGTACACCAACGCATTATATTTACATCTTCAACAGTGTATTGAGAGTGATTCAAATTAGCATTTGTACCTTTTTCTCCAATCAATACAAAATAAACTTATCTAAGTTTAAATTTGCAAAAACTTGTCCCCGGATACAACACTGAACAGTTCACTGCGCAATATTGTATCTATGACGAATTTCCATGATCTTTTATTGAAAATATAAATTTCCATAAATATTGAAACATTGCACTGTTTAAGATTGTCATCTTCCTATTGAACTAACTGTACGAGTCTACAGAGAGATGAATTTTCAAATGTCAAACTTATCAAGATCTGGTCCGAATACACTTTTGATTCCAAAAACGATAACAAATAAATGCTTTTCTACTGCAAGTGGGTGGAAATATGCAACTGTTGGGAAGCAAGCAACATTGCTTAATGGATAGACGTAGATACTTAACTTGGTTCTATATGGCAGCCATGTTTGTTTTTCAGATAAAGTTTTAGGAAGGAGGTGATTGTAAGCTTACAGACCCTCATCTAATTTACAACCATATCCTTTTAAAAAGTTTTGCACAATATACTTATTACTTACAGCTTAAATATCCCTAACAATAATGTTAATCCAAATTGTAAATATTTGTTACCTGCAAATTCTTTATAATAAATACAACCTTACAGCATAAAGCACAACTTGCTATAATGACATATGCAGCCTGTAACATACACTACTTATAACATATATAATAACCTACAATACCTATAACATATAAAATAACTTACTGTACTTATAACCTATATAATAGCATACGCTACTTATAACCTAAATAATAATCTACAATAGATATTACATATATATAATAACCTACAATACTTATAACATAAATATTAGCATACGCTACTTATAACCTAAATAATAATCTACAATAGATATTACATATATATAATAACCTACAATACTTATAACCTATATAATAGCATACGCTACTTATAGCCTAAATAATAATCTACAATAGATATTACATATATATAATAACCTACAATACTTATAACCTATATAATAGCATACGCTACTTATAGCCTAAATAATAATCTACAATAGATATTACATATATATAATAACCTACAATACTTATAACATAAATAATAGCATACGCTACTTATAACCTAAATAATAACCTACAATAGATATTACATATATATAATAACCTACAATACTTATAACATAAATAATAGCATATGCTACTTATAACCTAAATAATAATCTACAATAAATATTACATATATATAATAACCTACAATACTTATAGCATAAATAATAGCATATGCTACTTATAACCTAAATAATAATCTACAATAGATATTACATATATATAATAACCTACAATACTTATAACATAAATATTAGCATATGCTACTTATAACCTAAATAATAATCTACAATAGATATTACATATATAAAATAACCTACAATACTTATAAAATAAATAAAGCATACGCTACTTGTAACCTAAATAATAATCTATAATACTTATAACCTAAATAATAACATTTTATACTTATAACCTAAATAACAAGAGGGCCAAGATGGCCCTTTATCGCTCACCTGAGTGACCTTGAGACACCAAACTTAAGAAGATTATATAAAACATGTATACACTCAAAATTCCAGAAAAACGAGATGGGCGAGTAGTTAGAATTTTTATTTGTTTTGAAGATGTAACAGATGCATAGAAGAGTTGTGCGATAACAATAGTATCCTTGTGCGGATATCAGATATCGAAAGAAAGTTTTCACTATATATCCATATAAAGAAAACAAGCCTCCCCTCCTGGCGACTATGTTTTTCGACGAATTGAAATGGCTGGAACAAACTTGGTAGAGGTTCACCCATGGTAAATGTCAGTGAAATTACATCGAAATCACATCAGTAGATTCTGACAAGAAGGCTTTTGAAGTTTTTACTATAGCTTATTATAGTAAACTAACCCCACCCCCTGGCAGCCATGTTTTTTAATGAATCACTACGGTTATAACAAAATTGGTGAAGGGTCCTCCAAGGAACATTTCTGTGAAGTAATATCAAAATTTGCCCTGTGGTTTCTGACAAAAAGATTTTTTAAGTTTTAACTATAGCTTATATAGTAAACTAACCCCATCCCCTGGCGGCCATGTTTTTTGATGAATCACTACTGTTTGAACAAACTTGTGGAGGGTCCTCCAAGGAACATTTCTGTGAAATTATTTTAAAATTGAGTCTGTAGTTTCTGACAAGTAGATTTTTACTAATTAAACTTGTCCTGCCACCTGGCGACCATGTTTTTTGAAGAATCAAGATGCTTCGAACAAACTTGGTAGAGGGTCACCCAAGGAACATTTCTGTTAAATTATATCAAAATTGGCCCAGTGGTTACAGAAGAGAAATTGTTAGAAGCTAAAAGTTAACGACGGACGACGGACAACAGACGACGGACACCAAGCACTTCAGCTCAGATGAGCTTATAACATACAATACTTAAAACCTAAATAATAATCTACAATATATAATAACATACAATTCTTATAACATATATAATAACATACACTTCTTATAACCTATATGAAAACCTACAATACTTATACGACGGACACCAAGCACTTCAGCTCAGATGAGCTTATAACATACAATACTTAAAACCTAAATAATAATCTACAATATATAATAACATACAATTCTTATAACATATATAATAACATACACTTCTTATAACCTATATGAAAACCTACAATACTTATACCCTTAATAATAACATACAATACTTATAACATATATAATAACCTACAATACTTAAACCCTATATAATAACATACAATACTTAAACCCTATATAATAACATACAATACTTATAACCTAAATAATAACATACAATACTTTTACCCTAAATTATACAATACAATACTTATACCCTATATAATAATATACAATACTTACAACATATATAATAATCTACAATACTTATAACATATATAATAACCTACAATACTTATAACCTATATAATAACCTACAATACTTATAACCTAAATAATAAGCTACAATACTTATAACATATATAATAACCTACAATACTTAAACCCTATATAATAACATACAATACTTATAACCTAAATAATAACATACAATACTTATACCCTAAATTATACAATACAATACTTATACCCTATATAATAACATACAATACTTACAACATATATAATAATCTACAATACTTATAACATATATAATAACATACAATACTTATAACATATATAATAACATACACTACTTATAACCTAAATAATAACATACAATACTTATACCCTAAATTATACAATACAATACTTAAACCCTATATAATAACATACAATACTTATAACCTAAATAATAACATACAATACTTATACCCTAAATTATACAATACAATACTTATACCCTATATAATAACATACAATACTTATAACATATATAATAATCTACAATACTTATTACATATATAATAACATACAATACTTATAACCTATATAATAACCTACAATATTTTTAACCTAAATAATAACATACAATACTTACAACCTAAATAAAAACATACACTACTTATAATCTATATAATAACATATACTACTTATTACCTATATAATAACATACAATTCTTATAACCTATATAATTACCTACACTACTTATAACCAACATAATAACATACACTACTTATAACCAATATAACAAGCAAATTCAGTGAATTGATGTCACCAGCTTTTTTCAAAAGATTTGATTCAGGCATTCTTAAGTTATTGCATGGAAACCCCAAGAAACAGGATTTTTCACAAATTAAAGGGGCATAACTGTAGAACGATATTGCCACGACCCCTAAAATTGAACTTAGCCTGTGTTTTGTCATTATAAACATTGTGGAAAATTTCAAAAGATATCATTCTGGTATTCTTAAGTTAATGCATGGAAACCAAAGTGTGATGGATGGACAGACAGGACAGACAGACCCAAATTAGTGTCCCTTTTTTCGCAATAACCTACACTACTTTATAACTTATATAATAACCTACACTACTTTATAACTTATATAATAACTACACTACTTACTATGTTACAACAATTCTTATACCCTTTATAATAAACAACTTTTCTTATACCCTACATAATTAACAACTTTTCTTATACCCTACATAATTAACAACATTTCTTATACCCTATATAATTAACAACAGTTCTTATACCCCATATAATAAATAACATTTCTTATACCCTATATAATAAACATTTCTTAATCCCTATATAATAAAGAACATTTATTACACCCTATATAATAACAACATTTCTTATACCCTATATAATAACCAACATTTCTTACACCCTACATAATAAAACAACATTTCTTATACCCTATATAATTAACAACATTTCTTACAGCCTACATAATAAATACCCTATATAATAAACACCATTTCTTACACCCTATATAATAAACAAAATTTCTTACACCCTATATAATAACAACATTTCTTACACCCTATATAATAAACAAAATTTCTTACACTCTATATAATAAACAGCATTTCTTACAACCACCCTATATAATAAACAACATTTCTTACAACCACCCTATATAATAAACAACATTTCTTACACATATAACAACTCGTTGATGAAACTGGACCCTCTGCATGTTTGTCATCCACAAGAAGAAAACAACAACAACAACCTAGTTGTAACCATGATTCACCAGAAATTAACTTAACTCCCATTTGATTCAAATCTATCTTCATTTCAAATCATCAACGCATGCATCCATATTTTCCTGGGGCTCACCTCCGGGGTTTTAACTCTTGTATCTGGGTATGAGCACACAATTGTATTATGTGCATCGGTAGAAAGGATGTACATCTTTGTTTTATTGTTCTCATGACGCATATTAAATTGAAAATTCGCTTGGAAACGGAATATTATTCTATTATTACATTACAGTCTGGGGAAGTATTGGTGCAATTTTATGCAGGGAGCTTATGCACGTGATAAATGCTCATCTTTGCTTCAAAGGATACAATTATAATATGTTTTGTTTTATTTGAATTTTATCACTGTGAAAATCCCGACAATACATCAAGTTTGCAGTTTGTGGATATTTTTTTGATTTTAATCTTTATGACAATTAAATTTGTTGTTATCAATTTTGCACTATTAGTTATATCTTTGACATGTTCTGCTATGTATATGGTTTTATAGTCAGCAGGGGCTTGTTTAGAAGTGGCTTCGATCTGGTATTAACATGTCAGTGCCAAGGAACATACAAAATTTGTAACATGTTTGTTGATTTTGTTGTTCTTGCTAAGGAATTTTTCAGTTCCTCGCAGATATGTCCATTTTAAAACTCTGGTTCCTAACCAATTACAATTTCAATTAATCTCTGGTACCAACACGTTTATCACTTTCAGTTAAATTCTGTGACCAACACATTTATCACTTTCAGTTAAACTGTTGTACCAAAATGTTTATCACTTTCAATTCTCCTCTGGTTCCCAGCCATTTTCACTTTTACAACTCCTCTGCTTCCCTGCCATTTTCATTTTCAATTATCCTCTGTTTCTCAGCCATTTTTACTTTCAATCATCCTATGGTTCCCAGCCATTTTCATTTTAAGTCTGGTTCCCAGCCATTTTCACTTTCAAACTTTGGTTACTAATGGTATTCTTTTTACATAATTTTTCCTCCTTAATATATTGCCTTATATATAGTGACAATGATCATGGTGTGCTTGACTAATATGAAATCAAAATAAGAGACAAGTTAACAATGGACGGACAGACAACTGGTGATCATGAGAGCTAATAAAATAGTACCTTTTTAATGTATCCCTGTCCAGTACCTACAATTGCCACAGTGTGATCGGTAGTCATCGTCAAGGCAACAGAGGTCAACCATGTTTTCTCATACTCAAGTATGGCATTGGTAACGGCAGGTATGGTGCCCACAATGTTTCCAATAGATTCAAGGTCGGAATTACACAGGTATTCTTTCTCAAGGTAAAATGGATTCTGTAAAAATACAATTAAATACTTTAACATGTCATTTTTTAAATTTAAATAAAATGTAATATACTTCTTTGCAGAAATCAGTTTATGACCACAGTGATTAATGTAATATCCTTTGTTTTCATTTTGTTGAAATAGTTATATTATTTGTGATAGAAAAAAACATAAATGTGGGTCAAATGTCGTAAAGATGAATTTTGTCGGCAGGGGGTGGGGGGCAATTATGAGAAACCTATTAATATGTTAATGTGCTTTAAAACATAAACTCATGAATGTGCCATGCATGAAATGCCTGCATAAATCCTGCACCTGCATGCATGCTGGTTTGCAATATCATGTAATTATCATCCAACAAGTACTAAGGATAGTGCTAAATTATTGTTTCACTCTAAATTTCAGCTTTGTGCATTATGTAGAAAATATCTCATTGCACGTTTTCTGGATCTCTAAACTGATGAAAGAATTTCTGGATTCCCATTATTGCATGGTATCAAAATATGTATTATGTAAAACGATAAAAAAATCATAATTGAAAATATTTCTAAGTAAATCTAAACGTGCCTTGTTTCATGAGTCATAAACATAGATATTGTGAAATATTCCGACATAAATACCGAAACTGTGATAAAAATAACAATAAACTGTTCTTCAATACCAGAGATGCAAAAAAAAAAATGAAGATTTCTACTATAATTTATACCATACGCATTTCATATCGCAAAAGAACATTCTGCAATGGAACTTTAGCAATAACAAACTTTTATAGACGAAAGTTTTAAGTTTTTACACACATTATTTTACAGAATAAATTGATTGCCCAGGAAACCGAGAGCCAGACTTGTGCATGCATATTTCCATCAATCTGTATCTGCTTCTTGGCTGCGATTGAATTTCATTTTGTTTAAACTCTGCCGTATAATGGATGTAATAACAAGGTAGAGCGCATTCAAAATAGAACATTATCGATGTTTGTGTTGTTATACATTGCATGCATGGGAGATCATCACCGCCTTATAAAGAGTGCTTGTTTTTCTCTCTCCAAAAATTAAGTCATTTCAGAATAAATTGTTGAAAGATGCACGAATATTGAAGAATTCAATCAATTTTTTTACTTATCAAAACAGATACAGTAAAATTCATGATAGGATTCAAAAGAAACAAGAATACAAGACTGCCTCTTTACCAACGTTTCATGCCCATGGCACTGACCGATAGGAGCTGGACTCCTCTCATATAAAATATGCAAACCTGAGTAAGTGGTCAACTCTATTGAGCATAACTGTTATGTGATTTATACAGTGTAAAACCAATATTTGTAATGTCAATGATATGTACAGTTTATAACCACTGTTTCTAATGTGTATGTGATATGTACAGTATACAACCATTGTTTCTAATGTTTATGTGATATGTACAGTATACAACCACTGTTTCTAATGTTTATGTGATATGTACAGTTTATAACCATTGTTTCTAATGTGTATGTGATATGTACAGTATACAACCACTGTTTCTAATGTTTATGTGATACGTACAGTATACAACCTCTGTTTCTAATGTTTATGTGATATGTACAGTATACAACCACTGTTTCTAATGTTTATGTGATATGTACAATTACAACCAATGTTTCTAATGTTTATGTGATATGTACAGTATACAACAACTGTTTGCATTGTCATGTGATATGAACAGCATACAACCAATGTTTGTAATGTCTATGTGATGTGTACAGTATACAACCAATGTTTGTAATGTCTATGTGATGTGTACAGTATACAACCAATGTTTGTAATGTTTATATATGTACAGTACACAACCAATGTTTGTAATGTCTATGTGATATGTACAGCATACAACCAATGTTTGTAATGTCTATGTGATATGTACAGTACACAACCAATGTTTGTAATGTCTATGTGATATGTACAGCATACAACCAATGTTTGTAATGTCTATGTGATATGTAAAGTATACAACCACTGTTTGTAATGTTTATGTGATATGTACAGTATTCAACCAATGTTTGCATTATCATGTGATATGTACAGCATACAGCCAATGTTTGTAATTTCAATGTGATATGTACATTATACAACCACTGTTTGTAATTTTCATGTGATATGCACAGTATACAACCAATGTTAGTAATGTTTATGTGATATGTACAATATACAACCACAGTTTGCATTGTCATGATATGAACAGTATACAACCAATGTTAGTAATGTTTATGTGATATGTACAGTATACAACCACAGTTAGTAATGTTTATTTGATATGCACATATACAACCAATGTTAGTAATATTTATGTGATATGTACAGCATACAACCAATATTGGCAATGTCTATGTTATATGTACAGTATACAACAATATAAGTAATGTTTATGCGATATGCAAAGTATACAACCAATGTTAATAATGTTTATGCAATATGTACAGTATACAACTACTGTTTGTAATGTTTATGTGATATGTACAGTATACAACCAATGTTTGTAATGTTTGTATATGTACAGTACACAACCAATGTTTGTAATGTCTATGTGATAGTACAGCATACAACCAATGTTTGTAATGTCTATGTGATATGTACAGCATACAACCACTGTTTGTAATGTTTGTGATATGTACAGTAAACAACCACTGTTTGTAATGTTTATGTGATACGTACAGTAAACAACCAATGTTTGTAATGTCTATGTGATATGTACAGTAAACAACCAGTGTTTGTAATGTTTATGTGATATGCACAGCATACAACCAAAATTAGTAATGTTTATATACGATATGAACAGTATACAACCACTGTAATGTTTATGTGAAATGTACAGTATACAACCAATGTTAGTAATGTTTATGTGATATATACAGTATAAAACCACTGTTTGTAATGTATATATATATGATATGTACAGTTTATAACTACTGTTTCTAATGTTTATGTGATATGTACAATATACAACCACTGTTTGTTATGTCTATGTGATATGTACAATATACAACCACTGTTTGTAATGTTTATGTGATATGTACAGTATACAACCACTGTTGCATTGTTATGAAATATGTACAGTATATAATCACTGTTTGTATTGCTTATGAGATATATATGTACAGCAAAACCAAACTCTTTGCATTGCTATGAGCTATTATATGATTGTTTGCATGATTGTTTGCATTTATACCAAAATATGAATAATACTGTACAACTTCCACTGTTTGTATTGATAGCTGAACTAAGGCTACATTAAAATTGTAAGGTGTGCCTTTTAGATAAATTTATATAAGAAATGATAGCTGTAATATTGTTATATCCTTTTACTGCAGGGACAATATTGTAATCATGACAAGGGCAGAACTCACCAGGTTCCTACATTGTTTCTTGATCAAGTATCCTCCCCCACTGACATCTTCACCTTTGTAGCACAACTTCACATTCTCCAAGAGTTTCTTACGAATAAACTGCATGGTGAACACACAGATGGCCGAGTCCGACTGTGGGCCTCCAAAATCATCCGTGAACACTCCGATTAATATATCCTCGGCAGATCTTAATCCAAAACTTAGCTGCAGATTCTTCGACGCTTTAACAACCTGTGCAGCCTGTATGAAGCTGTATTCCTTTCCGGTTGTGTCCGAGCGACAAACTATTGGCATATCTACATATGAATAATAAAATGTATCTTCCTGACATATTTGAACTACTTTGGATACTTGTTTTGAAGAACTGCTTGTAGAGAAAGGTGTTTCAAACTGTTGAGTAAAAAAATAACTGTAGAAGTCTGAGCTGAAACCTGTCACGTATTTAATCAAATATTCCGATCTCACATTCTTTTTTATATATATTCCTGAGAGCTTCGCATGAATACTGTCCGTCTTTTCATAAAACTCAAACCTATTTTTACTACCTAAGCTCCGCGTACTTATAGCAGGCACTTGATCTCTAAACTGTTTCGTTATATCGTCTGAATTGTGACCGGAATATGTTGTCGCCACATATAAAACCTCAGTTTGTAAATCTGGCGGTCCAGGACCTATGAATGCCACAGTAGATGACTCAGGTCTATTAGCAGCAACAGCATAGTCTGACAATGACCCGTACTCTGACTCATAATACATGTGCGCACGTGAAATATTTTTCAAATTACGTGCTTCGCATGCACCCTGATACACGCTTCCACAAGTCAATATTTTCTCCTTTAACCCTTTATAATGTATCAAAACTTTGTTGTAGTTATCCGTCAAATTTTTATGATCACATTCCACATCACTAGAGATTGGAAGACATTTCGTGCTATCATTCACTGGTCCCGTCTGCACCTCACTGATAATGCTTAAATCTGAATTCAACTCATATATCCTATTAACAGCTCCGATAAACACACTGCCCCACTCGGCAACCACCATGTGATTCAACTCAAATCGTGTCGCTTTGACCCCTGCGCCCAATATCCGTTGACTGAGTATCCCATTGCGATGTTCGTCACTTTGGGGCCTTGGGTACACACCCTGGGTTATGACACTGCCACAGACTGTTGTCAGCGCCAAGACAACCAGAAGATGATAAATCTTGTTTGAATATGTCACATCCTCCATCTTGGTTTTCATTTTAATACAACAATATCCTTATTTTTTTATCGCGACCTTGAACACTATGTCAACATATGTAGCTTGTCGTTCAGATCATCCATTTTCCTGATCGTGTAAAATGATACAATACCCTAATATATTACACAAATGATATTTGCCTATTTCCTGGAAATGTTTTAACATATTAGCTTTTTTGGAACAATATCTAAATGCTGAAACATTGTTAAATTTGACGACCTCATCACATTTATCACTTTAAATATTCATCCGGCATCCTATATCACATCCGAATATTTTTTCATCAGACAAGGCACTGTTAATTTCCAAATAATCATATTATTTCACAACTTCCTTTCCCCTAAATCCAAACAGCTTATTCAATCAATGCCTCTATTGGAACTCACATAATCACAAATGGTAATTCCGACCCACTTTTCTGTGACTAATTTAGCCGTTTTTCTCTTAGAGCCTGGAGTAGGACTCTGCTATTACATTATGGTTAATCTAATTTGCTCGCGTCAGCTAACTTGGCAAGAATAGATCATTGACTGAATACTGAACGCCAAATAGAAAATATATTGTATAGTCAAGTTTAAACTGTTTACTTTCTTCTTTCGGGAATTCGGTTTGTTGGTATTATCATAAGTCTGCACATATGTCCTGGATGTTCCTGTTTAATTCTTGGGGAGAATCAGAAAGGTTTGTATACAGAACTGCTGTAAACACTGGTTAAGAGAGGCACTTGTGATGTGGCTATTTTTCAACTTGAGGTGTTCATCTGGCTGCAGACCTGAAATTAGAAAAATGATATCAATTAATTCCGGGCAACAAAGTGGTATTTATCAATACAGTAAAACCTTTGTTAGTGGTTACCTCTATTAAACAACCATTTGTTTTAAACAGCAACATTTTGTATTTACCATTTTTATAAAAATAAGTAAATAAACCTGCCTTAAGAAGTCATTTTTACTCTTTCCCTTGAGTGGCTGCTAAAGACAGGTTTGACTGTATTTTCTTTTAACAAAAGATTTGTAGCTCTGTAATGTTAGAATTACAACAGGAACATGACTAAACCCTAGCTCTCTGTATGGAATATAGAACTGGCTCTTGACAAACTTGCACAAGACACACACTGCTCTGAGCAAAATCTTTGTTGCTGGTAAAACAAGAATTCTGCTTGAAACAAAAGCAGGACCACGCTATTGCTGCAGGATACCCTTACAAATGGGAATGGAATTGAAACACAATCTTTTATTGAAGCAAATATTCGACTTGCAGTAGTTGTGTTGCCATAAACAAATAACTTGCTGCGGCAGAAGACATAAAATGAATAGGAACACATTACTTAATATACTAAAAAAACAAATGGGAGCACAAATTGCAGCAGAAGACAAAAATGGGTACACATAAGGCCCACCACTCCTAGGTATGCATAAATGAAATATAAACAACAAATTTACTCAATATAATTGCTGCGAAAACGTTGATGAAAATCTGGATGAAAACAGAATCTGTAGAATGTGAATGTCAAAGAAACAGTAGAGCACCAGGTGCATTATACGGCAAAGAGTTTCATGTCAGGAGATTCACAGAGACAATATGAATCCATATTTCCATGGATATAAACTGATTTTACATTGTAAACATTAGGATTTATGTCTCAATTGTTTTCCAGACTATTGTATCAGACAATCTGATCAAGTTAACATATGCCATACAACCTTTCAGTTAACTAAAGATTTCTTTTAAAGGGGCTCACTGCAATTTTGATCAATTTTTACTACCCTCTGTTTTTTTTAAAATTATAAATGTACATGATGAAAATATGAGATTAGAATACCCCACTAAGTATGAAGACTTTCAATTTTGTTTCTGTTTTTGAAAAAGATACAAGTCTTGAATTTTCTTAAATGCTTAAAAAAGATACCTATAGATAATTTTAGTGAAAATGGCAAAAATCATATATTTGCACCCCTGCACCCACCACGGAACATCAAAATGTTGTACATGATGTAAAAAATATACTTGGATATTCCTTAAAAAAAATAAGAAAGTAACACCCACTTCTTACGCCTCAACAATCGAGAGTTTACACCTCCGCCCACTCCAACTTCCTCCGATCCACACCCTGAATCCACCTATGCAGAGCATCCTGTCATGTGACTACAGCATGATAGCTCAGTGTTGCGTCACCCATTATAATAATGACTGAATAATAGTTAAAAGTGACGCTTGTTATAAAACTGCATAACAATACATTAGGCTGTTTCTATATTCAGTGAGAAGAATTGCATTTGCATACAGACCCTGACTTTTAATCATAAAACAAATCTCGCATACAACAATGATAAAATCAATACCCTGTTTGTACCTTTTGGCTGTAATGATTAAGAATAATTTTGCTACTTGCTAATTATGGTATTAAACAATGACAGATATCATTTGTAGCAAAATTAAGTGGTATTATTACGCCTTGTATCATTTCAGTTTCATGTCGCTCTAAATAAAGGAAGAAGAGAAAATGCGAAAAATTGCGCAAATACAGGAACCATGGTAACCTGGTTTCATTTCTGATAGATTTTTTTACGATTTATGAAACTCGCTTAAGGTGATAAAATTGTACTTGTAGCTTTTTATAACAGGCTTAGTCTGGGATGAATGTAAAATTTGTTCTTTCTCTAATTAGATTCATTGTATGTGAACTACATAAACATATATTATGCATGTACCCAGACATACGCCTAACTGCATTAAATCTTCATTCTTTGCAAAGCAATGTTCACACTGAGAGCTTATAATGAAACAATGCTTGCTGGGCTTATGATGAAGCAATTTTCACACTAAGAGCTTATAATTAAATAATGTCCACAGGGATTATTAAACGAAACAATACCCACAGGGCTTATAATGAAACAATGCCCACAGGGCTTATAATGAAACAATGCTTGCTGGGCTTATAATGAAACAATACCCACACGGCTTATAATGAAACAATACCCACAGGGCTTATAATGAAACAATGCCCACAGGGCTTATAATGAAACAATACCCACAGGGCTTATAATGAAACAATGCCCACAGGGCTTATAATGAAACAATGCTTGCTGGGCTTATAATGAAACAATACCCACAGCGCTTATAATGAAACAATACCCATAGGGCTTATACTGAAACAATGCGCACATGGCTTGTAATGAAACAATACCCATAGGGCTTATACTGAAACAATGCCCAAATGGCTTATACTGAAACAATGCCCAAATGGCTTATAATGAAACAATACCCACAGGGCTTATAATGAAACAATGCCTGCAGGGCTTATAATGAAACAATACCAACAGGGCTTATAATGAAAAATACACACAGGGCTTATAATGAAACAATGCCCATATGGCTTACAATGAAACAATGCTTATGTATCACATGCCTGAGAATATAGTATTATAAGAAACCAGCCATACTTTAACACACAAGTTTTCATCCACAGACACAGTGTTCAGCTATACAGACTGAATGTTTAATTCATTAATCTCTTGTTATTTAGTGATTATTTTACCTTCAGCATTAGGAGACAATGTATCATGACAAGGCCCCATCAAAACTAGGCTTAAGGCATAAATAAATAAACTGGAGAATAGTAAATGTATATTTTGTGTGCAAATATTCAATTAAAAAAAACACACACACACAAAACACACACACACAAAAACACCTACAAACTTGAAAACTAGAACACTCAATTTATGCTTCATTTAAAAGCATTCGCATTGGAAATGGAAACTGATGCCTCATGCCGTCTAGAAAATAACCTTTAACCCTGAAGTTGAAATTTTATAGCATTAACACCTACTGTCTTGAACAGCTACAGGCTTATCTTTCAGCTCCAAATCAGGAAGCCAGTAATACATTAAAAATTTAGTGTTTGAGTAATTGGTACTAGAACAAAGTTGACTTAGGGCTAATTAATTGGAGGAGCGTAGCTGTACATGCTGTATTTGCAGGAAGCAGTCTGTGTGATGCTCTTGAGTAAATAAGGCCGTGAAAATTGGGCGAAAACACATTTGTGCCACTTATACGGTACCGGTACGGCTAAAACCACCATGTGACTAAGGCAAACAACTTTAAAACACTAATTAAATATAGCTGTCGGTCACATGTAACCAATAATATCTTGGATGGCGAGAGAGAAATGATTGAATTAATAAAAGTGCATACTGACATTTACAAGTTACAACTGGTGACACAGATAGAGAAAGAATTATTTTTCCGCATACATGACTGTATTACATTTATTTTTTTCTTTCACAACAAGATTTCTTGAGAATTTATTTTTTTTTAATCTGAATGCAATTATCAAGTTAAAAAGCATGAATAGACTTAAGTCAGTGACCTAATCTTTACCTCTATTCCATGACTTAAGACAGTGACCTAATCTTTACCTCTATTCCATGACTTAAGTCAGTGACCTATTCCATGACTTAACTCAGTGACCTAATCTTTACCTCTATTCCATGACTTAAGTCAGTGACCTAATCTTTACCTCTATTCAATGACTTACAGAGTGTCAGTGTTGTCCCTCGATTAGGATGAAACCCCTCAAAATATTGGTGCCAAATGTGAAAAATTGAGATGAACATTTTTCACAATAAACAATTTGACCATGTTTTTGTAGCTCATGGTAGTAGCTCCTGGCCTCTTCACACTTTCAGTTTTATTATGGAGCTGATCAACTGATTATGAATCTCAAATAATATTTCTACAAACATTTTAGTAAAAAACTAGTGAGTGAATTCTGAAATTGTTTTAAAAAAAGAGTTAATGATGGATATACATCCGATGGATGATGGACACAAGAGCTATCAACAAAGCTTACTAATAAGCTCAGCTCAGACAAGCTAAAAAAATGCTTAAGTAATCTAGAGCACACACATAATTATCAAAGCAGTCAAAATAAAAAAAATTTTACATCAGAATTAAACAAATCATCCTTGAAATAAAATACAACAAATTGTAATTTAGCTGTTTATGATAGTCTTCAGGCAGCTCAATCACTGTAATTTACTTAATTTTGGTCCAATTAATAAAACAAACACTTTTTGAAACAAAATTTGTAACTTACAAACATAAATCCATCAATGTGCAGCAATAGTATACACAAGCAATCAAAATTTAAGCATCAATTTGTAGCTTATAAGTGTTCCCTTTATTACATCACTTACTCCTTGTATAAGATAGATATCTAGGTGCCAAGAATAATTGGTTTTTAAGCTTTCTCTCCATAGCCATCCGTCTAAAGCACAAATGCTTCATAAATATTTGCAATCTAAGTCGTCAAACAATAAACACACACAATTTAGCGAACATAACAATAACTGCTATCATGAAGTATCAATCAATTCCCGTTAAATTGCTTTTGCTGTTAAAACCGATGAAAATAAATCCAAAACCTATTCACCATGCTGAATAAAGAAGCTTAAGTTCCACAGCATCTATCCATCTATCTTAAAAAAATCTTTACTCTGTCTAACCATCATCAAATGAAATGAGCGAAACTCTCCAGCAGCGAAGTTCATTTTTGTTTAATCTTTTACAATGCAGCAACAGTGAGACTTTTACACGGTTTTGATAGGTAGAGTCAGTGAAACTGATATGTTTTATAAACTTGCTGAAGAGGGTAGTTTCACTTACCAAATTGATTGATTATACTTTGCAGCTTGCGTTTTTATTGGTTGTTTTTAGATTCAGTGTGGTCCGTCATACTTCTGTCACCTTAAATGGTACTTAACTAGAGTGGGTGTACATAGTTTTTGTTCATTGATCAAGACTGGTACATAAATAAAATTTAGCTGATACTTCAACAGGTGATTTATAAACGAAGTCTGACTTTGTTCTAGTTTGTTTCTTTTATACATTATTTAACACAAAAAATACTGTTACATTTTCAACTGCACTATAACTCCAGATCCCCATCAATGGGTAGGGATATATTCCTACATGACCTCCCTTCTCTCCAGAATCTGTCCCCCGACCCGTTACCCTACAACTCCTGATCCCCATTAGTAGGTGGGAATATATTCCTACTTAAATCTCTCTTCTCAGGAATCTTGCCCCCTACCCTATAACTCCAGATCCCCATTAGCGGGTGGGATATATTCCTACTTGACCTCCCTTCTCTCCAGAATCTGGCCCCCTGCCTGCTACCCTATAACTCCAGATCCCCATTAGTGGGTGGGGATATATTCCTACTTGACCTCCCTTCTCTCCAGAATCCGGCCCCCTACCCACTACACTACTCAAATTTCTGCATGTACTACATTACCAACACATGGTTAGCATTTTCTCTGAACAATCTGGCACATAAACCTAATGTTAACAAAACCCATTTTAGCACAAAACATGGCCTCCTGCTATGGCTACATGAACTAAACATATTTTCTGAAACTCTGCCTACAAAATTTTGACACCTCCAACATCCCCCAAAAATGTAAAGAGCATTAAAACAGACAGGCCAAAGGATATCCAATTTTAATGACATTCCAAGAACCTCCATTAACTTCAAAAATATCCAATATAGCTGTGAAATATGGTCGAAATATTGAAAGAATCATTTGTCTTTATTTGTGATCATCTCGCCTATTGTGTTCCTCTTCATTTTGTTTTTGTCTCTGAATAATAAATATTGTCACATAGACTTGTATCCCTATTACAGGGCATATAATACCACTGACAGCAAACATATAAGCCCATTTATAATCAACAATGGGTGTTGCCTGAGAGATGCAATATCTGCCACAATCCAGAAGAATTATTGCTTTGTTAAAAAAGTGGAATAACTTCATTTTGTTGGAGTATTTTTTGTACAATACATGCAGTTCTATTTATTTGTAACTTAGATCATAAATTTTACTAACAATTTAGTCCGAATTTTTATTTGCCGTCCCATTCCAGTTTATTTTGTATGGCTCTATGTCAATAATTTTCATTTACACTCCCAGGTTTAATAATGAATGAATAGGGTTTTACGGCGTACCAACACATTATAGGTTATTCGACGCCAACAGGAAGGAAGATTTCAAATTCACTCTACATGTACAAAAACAACAAATTAACATACAGATTAAAAATAAATTCATCAACAAATGGATATGCAGAATGAACCTAGAACCTTGATACCTGCAGAACTGCAGAGTTTCAGCAAATTCTATCGTATAACTTAATTTTTCGCTTCTTATGACATGCATAAGCCACAGTGATCCTATTCTTGCCATCACTCATGGCTACCTGGAACCACACAGGGGCTGATAATTTAACCACAATAGTGAACATGACAAAAAATGATAAAATGAACATGACACCCATTCGGAGGATTCCTACCCCTCAGCAGAGATTGACAGTGATTCTATTCTTAGCCGGAACCACACGGGCTCCAGGTTTAATAAAACAAGGACGAAAAAGTGCATAAGCCAAGTCAGAAGCACAGTGAATTTCTACGATGAGTTTGAATCTCAGTTTAGACGGCAGAGAAGGAAGAGAAAGGGCATGTTAGTCACCAAATGAGGCAGTTGGACTTCCCCTAATTTTTCACACTATTAACACATCAATTTCAGTTCAAGTATCATTTCATCATCAACAAGGATGACTGAATTGAATTCCTTGTATTGATGATATTCCATACTATCAAAGTTGTAAAATTTTACTTAAATATCAATGGTTAAAAAACTGACCAGTAGTCTCACCCTTAGGAGAAATCAAAATTAATGCCCACACATGTATCTTTATGTTTTTATTCTTTATTAAACACTCTTTAAAAAATGACCTAAGTTACAAAGAAGTTAAATGTTGTTTTTTTTCATTTTATGTCTAATATGACACTTCAGTTTTAATATATAAATATAAGAAAATTAAAACTATAAATTGGAACCCTGGTCCCTATTTTAAAACAAATTTGGATGAAAATTTATGAAAAATTTCCTGAAATTTTGTACATGTATTACCAATATTGTGTCCCTTTTTTCTTTTTTAAAAAGTAAGTGTAAATTTTAACAACCATCAGCTCTGTGGCAACAGCAGGCATTTTCTGCTTTCAATATGAAATGAGCTCAGGCTTAGAGCAATACCGGTAAATTGAAAGTTATTTTGGAAGCTTTACCAGTTTTAAGCAATTTCATTCACCATTATTCTGAATGAATCCTTGACGGAACAGATAACTTGACATATTCGACAGACTGGTGTATAAATAATTTACAGCAAATTTTAAACAACGAAACAATTCCGAGTGTAACACACATGTTTTTAGAGCATGCTTTTATTTTGGTTAGCATCTGGACGACCCCCGATGTGAAGTGGAACATTTAATCCCATTGAGAAAATAACAAAAACTTGGAAAAATAGTAAACATATGTGATAAGATTTACAATAAAAAGTTAACGATCACAGATCGGATGTCAGGGCAGCCACATAACAGATAGGAACCACTTATGGAAGGTTATTAGCAACTTGGAGAAAAAGAAAAAGAAAAGGGGATAACCTATACATAAGGGCCACGCCATATATTCTCACGGGTTATAAGGGGCCCTCTCTTGAAAATGAACCTCATCTCAGGTTTACTTCTATTAAGTTAACAAAGCATGTCTGACTACAAAGTATGTTTCAGGATGTCAAAGCACACAAAACACCATAAACGCATGTTGGTGTATTTTACCCTCTATTTATTAATTACCTCAATTATAATTACATGTATACCTGTACGTCAAATAACTACAGCCACATTTGAGAATTTTAAAGGTTACATAATTTTCAAGCAGAATAACATCAATTGGGCAGTAGTGTAGCGGATAGAGGTCACAGGTTAATACTGGGCCTGTTATATTTGTCTTTCATTAGCACCTGATACCCATGGTTTTACCCAGAAAACAGACCCAAAAGTTCTATAGAGCTAAAATGAATTGTTACTACCTCTTAGAATAAATTAAAGTTCAACTTCTGTCTTCACTTATTTAATGGAAATGTTTCCAAAAAATTGATGATACTCTTCAAAGAAAAAGACAAACATTGCCATACTGAAGAGTTATCTTGCATAACAAAAGAATGGCTCAGGCAGTTTTGTGTTTGGGCAATACTAAACATGGAATAATGGTGACCTCGGTCACAAATTCAGAAAGATCTATCACACAAGAGGTGCTGGACAGGGTTAGCTCAGGCGGTAATGCGCCTGACTATCAATCCAGGGGTTATGAGTTTGAATCCCTAACCATCCAAAGTCTCCATTATGATTGATATATGACAATATGTTTCATTGTCGATTCTTTCTTTTCAATGATTCAAGTGAAAGTCATCAGTTACTTGCGCAGATGGTGTACTCAAGTACTGGTTAACCTTCCAGCATCCAAGGAATGAGTGGTTATGTTAACTGATCGCCTGTAAGCCCTCAATTGCATAAAAATCTAAATATTCAAACAAACAAACACACAAGAAAAATCACCACTAAAAGAACAAACAAGTATGAGTACAAGATTAAAAAGATGAAATGTAGAGACACGGAGATTGCGAAACTCCCACAAATATTCCATTTTAAGACCGCTTCCTGCGACACATGTCGGAAGTAAAATGCAATATTTGTCTTTTTTTCAATTATGATATCTGATGGGTTACATCGTCCCAGATGCTTCTTTTTCAGACTATGAAATAGAATATTTACTGTACTGAAAAAACTGCATGTTACAGATGATTACGTTTGAAATCTCAATTCTTCTTTGTCTGTTCAGTTTGTCAAACGTATTTAATTCGGAGAAGTTTCAAATTGCCGTCTCCGAGTTTAATACCACTAAAGTGAATTCCTTGCCATTTAATTCCGTATTCCACTGGCGTAGTGTTTCTTTAGGGAATATGCCCTCGCATGTCAGTTTAATGAGAAAATGGTCTCCCTTACACTGGAATCTACTGTTGCGATACTAATTTTTTAAGCACTCTGAACATCTTCCAGTTTTTACATTTCAACAATCGTAATAGAATCTTTTTTTTTTTGTTATTTGTGAAAATTCATTGATAAAATGTGCAATTGCCTTTATTTTAATTGGAGAGATGTAACAATCTAATATTGATACAGCCTTGTGTGTTTTGTGTTAAAAAAAAATAAACCGAAATGCATGGTATAAGAATGTCTATTAGACTTTTTTCGTCTATAAAATATCATTTCTATCCAAGGTGCCTGTTCCATTTTGACCAAACATAATTTATATATAGTTCTTCAGATAGTAAGTGCATGTTATACATACAGCAAGAACATTTGCTAATTAATGGATTTGAAGAAGAGAATAAGATATAATTAGATATGATTGAACCTTCGATGCATATAATGATGGTTTATTTCTTTAATTTTCGTTAAGTTTCCAAGTGTAACTGAGTTTTATAGTTGAAGTGCATGATAAGCACGAGCAACCGGCTAATTTTAACTTTGATAAATGACGGGTAAAGTCCTAAATGGGTTCTAACCAGCAACCTTCCATCAGCACAATATCATTAATCTGAAGATAACAGGAACACAATTATAGGAAAGTGCTGAAAAGTTTGAGCTGGAGAGGTGAAAGGCCTTTCCGCACTGCTCAATGACATGTTCTCCAAGTTAAACTGAAGATTGCTGTTGTAATAGCTGAAAAACAGTCCTAAACTGTTTCTAAGAAAATGACGATTTTCCGGGGAAACTATTTCTGTTCATGAAATGCTGTCGTTAAGACGAAAAAATAAACTATGAATTTAGATTAAAGCATTTCTCTGCAATGCTGCAGCCCGTTGGAGAATTAAACTTTATTAAACATCTTTTTATATTGCATTTGCGGTATAACCCACCAGATAGATTTCAAATAAACGAAACTTTATGAGTCATTAAGCGGATAACAGCAGGGATATGGTAACATCAAAATGTCGATGTTACAGCCATATTTATACATCATCATCTAGAACGATATTCAATAAGTGTTCTGGATTAATAAATCCACAATAATTCTGCCTATGCGCATACAGTAGACCTCCTATCACCAGAAACCATCTCGCAATATGACAAAACATATTTCATAAATATTCTCATTTCCAGGAATCTACACTCTGAATTACCATAACTCGTGAAAAATCATTGTATCAAACCTTGTATGTTATGCTGAATTGGCATGGAAACATTGAAGTATTAACAATTCTTGCACGATGTGAATAAAGTTGAAATATAGCGTCGCGATAAAACACAAGTATTTATTGTAATAATTCATCTACAGCTCTGAACAACATCCAGAAACACGAGGTCTTATATAGACTGAAAGATTGGTAGTTGGCTCTCATAGACTTCAGTTTATGGCAATTTTGTCCAAGACTATGAATAATTTTCACTTTTAAGTGCCATTTAACCAAACATCTACAAATTTTAGTACATATCTTAATAAACTTTAACTACAATGCATTTATATAATAAGCAGATTACAACTTTCATGTAAATTTTACTTATTTTTTTTTTTATTTAAACTTATCTATTCTACTTCGAATGTGAAACAAGTTATTACAACTAAGACAAATCAGACTCAAAGTCTTCCTGGGCAGACCCAGTACTTAGCATATGCGGAAAAAGTGTCTTGATAAAGGACACCACACAAAGCTGTGCCGGAGTATCAAACCCATGACCCTCCGATCATGGGTTCAATGCTCTACCACAAGACCACGTGCTCCAGTTTATCCTAACTGCAATACAGTAAACAGATAACAACTTTCAAACAATTACTTTGAACTACAGTATGTAGTTTAGTTAACAGGTTGTCTAATTTCATGTAAACAATGACAATATACAATTTCATTTGAAATTCTATACTATTTAAAAGATGGGAAAGAAACAACGCCTAAAGCGAGTTAAAAAAATCTTACCATCTTTTCTTGAAATTCTTTGCAAAACTTTATATATATCTTTCCACTCATTCCATTTTTTTTCTTACTACATGAATCTGGTTCAGTAGAGGTTAGTTTTGGATTTGCCAGTTTACATTATTTTGGAATGGAAGAGTGCCAACACCACTGTGACATTTATTATTGTATATGAGAAGTAATAGAAATATGACGCAAGTGACTTCCCATATCAGGTTTAGAAGACCGCAATATAAAGAGGCCCAGTTACATAAATGATGTAATGTGTCTTTGTTTTAGCATGCAGACTTCGAAAGGCTTTATTTGAAATATTTAACAAATTCAGAACAACTAAGAGTTATCATACGAAAAAGCATGTCAGCACATTTATATACCAATACAGTAACACTACATTCCTGTCTGTGATATTGCCTTGGTGATGTTAACCAATGTCAGATATAAATATTAATAATGCTTGTTGGATTCTAAACCCCCGAAATTGTGACAACTTCAAAACATCATAATGGGCCCTTTTCACTAGCCTTCATAAGTCTTCCGATTTTCATATAAACAAATTGAGATACATAGAAACGTATCATTTGCGCAGTATTTTGCAAATCTTAAAAAGAATACTATTTAAAAGGCTTAAACAAATTTGTAAAATGATAAAAGCTAAACATTTAGTGAATTTTTTGAACTTCCAATTTAAAACTAACAACTTATGAATGCTTGTGAAATGAGCCCCATGATGCCATAAGCCTTGTTTCTGCAACACTATAATTGACACACAACTTAATTAATAGAGACCTTACACCTCAATATGTTAAACTTGTAAAAATGAGGTCATATTTGTTTACATCAATTCCATCTCCTATCCAGCACAGTGCCATTTCCTGACATTTATTACCATATAAGCCGAAAAGTATGGTAAATATATATAATGAAAATACATGTACATCCTGCCCTCGGGGGACGACCATCTACCGATTCCTGTTCCCAGTATGTACATCGATACAGGCGTTCTCGCTACATCGCGCTCTCCGGGGACATCACCATAATGAGTGTATAGAGAACTACGCTGACATTTATCATTTTTACCATAATGAATATTGGACTACATTGTGTTCAAATTGCTAGGAAAAATAAGTTAGCAAAAAAAAAAAAAAGTATTGCTAATCCATGCGTCTTTATACACTTGTACAAGTGAAGGCAGACGTAAAAGTAATCTGCAGAAACTAAAAACATGCATGTGCCTTGAATATGGTATTGTCCTATTGATTAGGTATAAATTATTCACTGCCATATTCCTCCCAAGGCATTATGTGAAAATCAACTAAACATTAGGTGATGGTTGCTTAACAGCTCAGTACCTGATATTATGTCCATTTAAAATAAAAGATCCGAAAAGCATTACTGGCAATACATTACTAGTATCAAATAAGGAAATGCTTGATGCTTGTTTTGCACTAAATCGTAAGTAATAGATCTTACTCCCATCTATTGAAATGTTCTGAGCCCTGGCAGCCATTGCTATTGGTCCCAATGGTGCTTTACATATGTATAACTGCGACAGACGGTTACAAATAGTATTTTCTACAAAATTATGCATTCGCAGAATGCTGAAAGCTTTGTTTGTACAAAGTATATCAGACTGGATCAGTTAAAGTATTCAATTTTTAATGCTATGAAAATGTTATTATTATATGGATTTCCATGCATAGAAAGTTTTGCAAGGGGGTTCAATTATCTCCCATTGTCGCAGGGTTTCAATTATTTCCCTTTTTTTATTCTATAGGTGTACAGGTAAGTACAGATTTTTGTTCTTTATTCTATAGTACAGTCAAACCTGTGTAAGTGGTCACCTCTATTAAGCAGCCACTTGTCTTAAGCAGCCACATTAGCTTTTTCCCATGGCTATGCATTCAGAGCAAATTTACTTGTATTAAGCAACAACCTGTCTTAAAGGCCATTTTTGCTCATTCCCTTGACTGGCTACTTAAGACAGGTTTGACTGTAAATAAAAAAAAAATTGCATGCTTGTCATTCATACAGAGATCCAAATGAAAGAAATGAAACTAACATTTGAATATGTTTGTCAAACTCTGCATTACCAAAATATGATGAGAAAAGCAGGGGTCAAATAAAAGCTTTTTTTTTTCTTGTCAGTGTGTACGCTGTTGACAAAGTAAAAGTAGACTTCTGAAATCATGTATTCATACCCCAATTTGTAAGCATCAATTTTTTTTCTAAATTCACAATTCAAACATGACAATGCTATCAAAATGTTGAAAATACATCAGTATTGCCATTCAAATAAAGATTGAGCATTGAAATAAAGAAAATGCATTTTTAAAGAAGAAGTAACATGGCTTATCTATAACCGCGATTATGCAACTGAACCCCTCGGAAGCACTTCCTGTTTCCAATGGTGATACGATGCCTATACAGAACAACAATATATGATATGGAACTTCGTATTTTTTACTATTTTTTGCTCATTTTAACTCTCATGTACCACTGATATGTTGTCAAGTTCCTGCCATCTGTTAAAACATACAATAGCAGACTGGCCACTTATTTCATACAGTAGCAGACTGGCCACTTATTTCATACAGTAGCAGACTTGCCACTAAAACATACAGTAGCAGACTGGCCACTAAAACGAATAATGGCAGACTGGCCACTTAAACATACAATAGCAGACTGGCCATTAAAACATACAGTAGCAGACTGGCCACTAAAACATACAATAGCAGATTGGCCACTAGAACATACAATAGCAGAATGGTCACTAGAACATACAATAGCAGACTGGCCACTAAAACATACAATAGCAGATTGGCCATTAGAACATACAATAACAGACGGGCCACTAGAACATACAATAGCAGATTGGCCACTAGAACATACAATAGCAGACTGGCCACTTATTACATACATTAGCAGACTGGCACTAAAACATACAGTAGCAGATTGGCCACTAAAACAAACAATAGCAGACTGGCCACTAGAACATACAATAGCAGACTGGCCACTGCAACATACAATAGCAGACTGGCCACTTATTACATACAGAAGCAGATTGGCCACTAGAACATACAAAAAGCAGACTGGCCACTAAAACATACAATAGCAGATTGGCCACTAAAACATTCAATAGCAGACTGGCCACTAGAACATACAATAGCAGATTGGCCACTAGAACATACAATAGCACATTGGCCACTAAAACATACAGTAGCAGACTGGCCACTTATTACATACAATAGCAGACTGGCCACTTATTACATACAATAGCAGATTGGCCGCTAAAACATACTGTAGCAGACTGGCCACTAAAACATACTGTAGCAGACTGGCCACTAAAACATACAGTAGCAGACGGGCCACTTAAACATACATTAGCAGATTGGCCACTAAAACATACAGTAGCAGACTGGCCACTAAGACATACAGTAGCAGATTGGCCACTAAAACATACAGTAGCAGACAGGCCATTAAAACATACAGTAGCAGACTGGCCACTAAAACATACAGTAGCAGACTGGCCACTAAAACATACAATAGCAGACTGGCCATTAAAACATACAATAGCAGACTGGCAACTTATTACATACAGTAGCAGACTGGCCACTAAAACATAAAATAGCAGACTGGCCACTAAAACATACAGTAGCAGACTGGCCACTAAAACATACAGTAGCAGACTGGCCGCTAAAACATACAATAGCAGACTGGCCACTAAAACATACAGTAGCAGACTGGCCTCTTAAATATACAATAGCAGACTGGCCTCTTAAACATACAATAGCAGACTGGCCCCTAAAACATACAATAGCAGACTTGCCTCTTAAACATACAGTAGCAGACTGGCCTCTTAAACATACAGTAGCAGACTGGCCTCTTAAACATACAATAGCAGACTGGCCACTAAAACATACAATAGCAGACTGGCCTCTTAAACATACAATAGCAGGCTGGCCACTAAAACATACAGTAGCAGACTGGCCACTAAAACATACAGTAGCAGATTGGCCACTAAAACATACAGTAGCAGACTGGCCACTAAAACATACAGTAGCAGACTGGCCACTTGTTACATACAGTAGCAGATTGGCCACTAAAACATACAGTAGCAGACTGGCCACTAAAACATACAGTAGCAGACTGGCCACTAAAACATACAGTAGCAGACTGGCCACTTATTACATACAGTAGCAGATTGACCACTAAAACATACTGTAGCAGACTGGCCACTTATTACATACAGTAGCAGATTGGCCACTTACTACATTCATGACTGCAAGATGAGACTACTGAAAAAAATGCCACTCAAAAGCAGTCCGTTCTGAAGAAAAGAATTGCCTTTGTAAGTCAAACAAAACACTGTCAGTATCTTGTGACAGAACACACTAGAATGATTTATATATTAAATATCTGGACTACAATACCATTAAGAGGTGCTTCATTTAGATCGCCACCACATTGTGTGCTAACTTATCATTCAGAAACATACATATATTGTTGTCTGTAGCACTGGCATGATTGATTGAACACTTCACATTATACTGCCAATACACTGCCCAAGTTGGCCCAAACTTCAAAGATGAATATTTTGTTCTGGAATGAATAGAAATGTATTGGAGAAAACATTGAAGATGCCATCCATGGTATAAATGATTGACACATCTCACAGAGGTATAAATGATTGACACTTCTCACAGAGGTATAAAGGATTGACACTTCTCACAGAGGTATAAAGGATTGACACTTCTCAGAGGTATAAATGATTGACACTTCTCATAGAGGTATAAATGACTGACACTTCTCACAGAGGTATAAAGGATTGACACTTCTCACAGCGGTGTAAATGGTGACACATCTCACAGAGGTATAAATGATTGACACTTCTCACAGAGGTATAAATGATTGACACTTCTCACAGAGGTATAAATGACTGACACTTCTCACAGAGGTATACAGGACTGACACTGCTCACAGAGGAGTAAATGGTGACACTTCTCACAGAGGTATAAATGACTGACACTTCTCACAGAGGTATAAAGTACTGACACATCTCACAGAGGTATAAAGGACTGACACTGCTCACAGAGGTGTAAATGGTGACACATCTCACAGAGGTATAAATGATAGACACTTCTCACAGAGGTATAAATGATTGACACTTCTCACAGAGGTATACAGGACTGACACTGCTCACAGAGGAGAAAATGGTGACACTTCTCACAGAGGTATAAATGACTGACACTTCTCACAGAGGTATAAAGTACTGACACATCTCAGAGGTATAAATGATTGACACTACTCACAGAGGTATAAATGATTGACAGGTCTCACAGAGGTATAATGCAACTTGTCTCAAATAGGTGACTCTGTACTGCTGTCAGTTTCTACAGAGGCATACAGAGGTCTTTTAGAGGTATAAATGATTGCATGGAACAGGTAACTCTACTGATTATCAATATTAAACCTTATCCTGAGGATATCACCAAGTCTGCAGGGGACTGGAAAATATCACAGCAATACTAGGCGCTGCCAAACAACATATGAATACCAAATACCACCTCTATCACACTTACTATCATTTCATTCATTTCTCTTAATGATAATTATTATCTTGCTGATTAATTACTCTTGTTAGCAAGTGACATGATACAAATGATAGCCTGTTTGAAGTGGAACATTATCTAATCTGGCAATGATGAAGTCTATCCGTCAGAGGTAAACCGCCGTGACAGTAATGCCTCTTCCTGTCTCCATTGTTTTATCAAGCAATAGGCAGTTACTGCCACCATTATCTCGGTCTTACAGGGGTCAACACATAAACTGCTTTAGGAATCTTCAGGAGGAATTCAGTATGTATATATGTAATGTAAACAGGTGTCACCTAATCAAAGAAGGAAGAGAAATATTTTTTTAAACATGCTTCTAATTCACCAACACATTTAAGTATATATTTAAATATCTAAATCTAATCAAAGCTGCTAGATGATCATGATTCAGACTGGTTCCAGTAAAAAACATATGGTTTCTTTTGATATTGATTATATTATAAATAAATAACCAATCAAATTATAGTTAAGATTTTAAGTATTTAAGTCAAATGTTAGTGAAACAGAAGCATGATCTGATCCAATTCAGAACATTAATTAAGGCTTCTATGACATAACAAGTATTACGATTGGCTTAAATAACAAGATACTATTTCTTAATTAAAAACACACACTGAATGCTACAATCACCTCAAATTATCATCATTCCAGTTGATAGAGATAGTAATTCTTAAAGAGTACAATACCAAGAAAGTGACGCTGACACAAACACTCTCTCACCATAGATATTTTACAATCTTACAACAGTATGTTGGTCAAAGTAATATGAGAATATGAGATAAACTAATTCTGGAATGATTGATGACAGGAAACTGTTTCAAAAGGCTGCAGATGTGCTCCCAGAGGGCATGGACATAGCAGCTATAGTTTAAGAAGAGTGACATAAAAAAGACAATACAAGATTAATGAGGGCCAGCATTGATAAAATGTTTTCAGATTTCCGAGGTGACTGCTGGAATTCACCCAGAGGACACAATACTTCTGATGCTGAGATAAATTCTAAATTCGTTGTCACTCGGACATTTATTGATATCAAAGGCTTGATTTGAAAAAAACAACAACAACAGCAGTAACCATGGAAACAAAACATTAACAACCAAAACTTTTCAAGCTCAATCAAGTGAATCATATTCTTATATTACAATAAAAAAAGACACCAATGTTTGGTGAGCATGCAAGGTGATTATATTATTTATTTATAACCCTGTTTTTTGTGACATTGACCTCAGACAGAATGAAAACAAAGAAAAAATACAAAACACTTCACAATCAGGATAAGCATAACAGCTTTTACATTGGAATTAACTCAAAGTACAAATATAATCATCAATGACAATGATCTGTCTCTGACAGCATTAAGATAACATATTGCACATAGTCACATACATGTCATGATACCTCTCCAGGTCAGATTGTCATAACATTTATCCTGGGTTGTCCAGCTCTCTCCCTGTCACATAACATTCTTCCTTGGTTGCACAGCTCTGTCACTGTCACATAACATTCTTTCTGGGTTGCACAGCTCTGTCACTGGCACATAACATTTACCCTGGGTTGTCCAGCTCTCTCCTTGTCACATAACATTTATCCTGGGTTGTCCAGCTCTCTCCCTGTCACATAACATTTACCCTGGGTTGTCCAGCTCTCTTCCTGTCACATAACATTTACCTTGGGTTTTCCAGCTCTCATCCTGTCACATAACATTTACCCTGGGTTGTCCAGCTCTCTCCCTGTCACATAACATTCACCCTGGGTTGTCCAGCTCTCTTCCTGTCACATAACATTTACCCTAGGTTGTCCAGCTCTCTCCCTGTCACATAACATTTACCCTGGGTTTTCCAGCTCTCATCCTGTCACATAACATTTACCCTGGGTTGTCCAGCTCTCTCCCAGTCACATAACATTTACCCTGGGTTGTCCAGCTCTCTCCCCGTCACATAACATTTACCCTTGGTTGTCCAGCTCTCTTCCTGTCACATAACATACCCTGGGTTGTCCAGCTCTCTTCCTGTCACATAACATTTACCCTAGGTTGTCCAGCTCTCTTCCTGTCACATAACATTTACCCTGGGTTGTCCAGCTCTCTTCCTGTCACATAACATTTATCCTGGCTTGTCCTGCCCCATAAACATTTTCAAAATGTCAAGACCAAACAGAGAAGTCTTTGCAATACCAGCATCTAGTTACGTATTTGTATAATCTAAATAGAATCTCAATTTAATGACTTTATTTAAACAAATGTCAAAATCAACAACCCAGCTTTACAGGAATCAATAGTCAACATTCATTTCTTTGCACTCTGTCAATCATATGACAGGAAGATGGACAAACATTACTATACAAACATGGATGAAAAATGGGTAAATTGAAAAATCATTTGGCGATCTTGACACAACCAATAATTACGTACCAGTCCATTACAGGATGAGATTGAAGTTAAAACAAACCTTGACGTATGATTGTAGCCCATGTCCAAGACTGTTAACCAAACTGGTAAATTTCTACTCAGCTAAACACGCTTTGAGCTTCCTGGAAGAAACAATTTCCATTACATCACATGACGCTGTCTGGTCCGACAGGACATCAATTTAATTTTCCCATAAAATCGTTTTTTATTGCCACTGGGCGCATGTTTGCCATAAATTGTTGATTACGAGCAGTCTAGTTCAATAATGGAAGAAAAGCAAACCATAAAACTGTGATATTTAGAAGGTAAATTAAAGGTAAGTATGACAAAATTACTCTTAACAAAATATATCAATAAAACAAGAGATCCTTGTTCATATGTAATGCTCACCTGATAAGGAAAATGGATAAGCAGTGTAATGGTAAATTTGACAATAAAACTATGGACTGTCATTGCTGAATTTACCTAATTTTTATCAGTATAGCACTTATGTCCTTTAAAATCCAAAACAACTTACATAGCAAATCCAGTTATTGATTAATTCACATTTAGTAATCGATAATATTTTATATAAATCATAAGAACTTAAGTAAGTCAAGAAATAATATTCCTTTTTTAAAATATGCAATAACTTTGCCATGGGTTAATGAAACAAATGTTGTTGTATGGTGTTTAGCATCCCTTTCAACAATTTTTCAGTCATATCCCAACGGTGTCTTCCTGAGACAGTATATATATAATTCGGAGTGCTGCACCACTGGAGTATCATGCCATAGACACATGGTATGATGCCCCACCCAGTCACATTTTCCAACACTGGGCCAACCAAACCTAGAACTTTCCTCTAAATGCTGAGCCTCAAGCGAGGTAGCTTTTAATACCATTTTTAAAGTTGGGGATCGAACCCATGACCTTCCGCATGCGAGGCAGAAACTCTACCATTAGACCATGCTGCGGTCTGAAACAAATGTAGATGTCACCAATTTTTCACAAGAAAATCTCATGAAGGTGTCAGTGAAACATGATCATATTAATGAGTATTTGATGTTTTTGGAAGGTGTTTTTACCCATTATACGAAAATCCCAGACTCTGGATAACTATCCCAGATCCTAATTTTATAGAGATCAGTAGTTCTTTAGGTATTTAGTCAATAAAGGTTATGGTAAAAACCTCCTTATCTATTGCACATATGGGCAACATGCTCTCTTTGACATTTTAATTATGTTATTAGGCACTTAATACAAAACAAAAACTGTGATGATTAAGTTTTGACATTGTATCTGATAAGATTGTTGTAATCCAGGGCAACTGCCAAACTACACACACCTGCAGCAACAACAAAACTGAAAATAAATGATGTGCTAGGAAAATTGACCTTCTAAGATTTCAGAACTTAGTGCAGTCTGCAAAACATTGGCAGCATATTAAAATGAGTTTGTAGATATTAAACACAAATTAAATGGAGATTATCAGGGAGTTTGTTTTGTAAATCTACCCCCATTTGGGATCGGGTGTAAGGATAAATTTCAGTAATTTCAGCACAAAATTCTCCTCCGAGAGATTTTTCGACAGTGTATATAATGAAAAGAAATAATTTAATCCTGTCTTAATCATCTAAATGAACCTAATGGGAGCACAGACTGTGAGAAAGCGAGCCGATCTCTGTAATGAGCAGTGTGCAGAGCAGGAGAATATAGCTGTGGGGAAATATGGACTTGGATATTTGGTTTGGCTTTTAAAAGCTTAACACATATAAGCAATTTCATTTTGAACACTTACAACACATGTAGTTGATTTGAATCACGGATATCTGCCCGGATATATCGCCTCGTTTCATGTCAATGTTAATCTATAGGACAAACAGTTGCAACTCTTGTACACAGGTCTTGTCAGAATCTGCAAATTTTACGATGTTTGAGGTTTCAATTGCGATATAGAAAAAAATAACATGACACCATTACAAAATTTAAAGTTAACATTTGAAATGGCTCGTTTAAATATTCATGAATGCAATCAAGTCATTAACTTTGTGATTGTCTGGTAACGAACAACATGTCTGTGTGAAACGTTTTGCAAAGATTTTTTCACCTGTCAGAGATACAGGCATTTGTGTAAAGTTAAGAAATGGTAATACTTCCTAAATATAAGAATTATACCGTCCTACAGTAAATAATCAGTCAATATTATTTTTCACCATAGACTTGGTATGGTTTTATGATCCTTGGAAATATGTTGTTTGTTGTTGTTTTTTTTGTTATTCAGTATATAATTATTCCTATAAAAACCACCAACCAACTGGTAGATGTTATCTAAACATAATCTCCTCAATAGCTGATTGAATAAACAGTTCCAAACAGTTGGTATTAAATTGCACTAAGCTTCATGTCACAGTGTGTATGTAACCTACCAGGAGAGAAATGTATGTAAGAGGTTCGGTTAGCTCAGACAGTAGAGCATTCGCCCTGTAAGTGAAGGGTCCCGGATTCAAGTCCCAGACTGGCTGCATATTTTTCTCGTCCTGTTACCTTCATACTATTTAATTACCTTGATAGGAGAAAAGGTATACTGATGGATTCATTTCTTAATTAGATATTTTAAGTACACAACCTGGAGAAATAAGAACATGAAACAAAAGGAGAACTTTTGTAATTTGCACTACAATGTATTCTCTGTAAACCAGACAACATTTTTAAATATAGTTTTGTATTAAACTATAATGTATATTTAAAACACTACGCATTTTTATAGAACTCCGAATTTCAAGCTTCAAATCTGCCTTTCTTTTCTCGGTTAAATATGGCTTGTATATATACAGATCTCACTGACTGCAATTCAAATTAATGTAAATTGATCCACTGGACTCCAAATGCACAGATTTCAATAAAATCATGTACATCTGATCTTGTAGATAAAAAACTGCTCTTCATTGGCATGTAAACTGCATTTAAAATAAGTGTATAGTTTCCATTGGAGAGTATGTCAGTCTCAAAAAATTTTGATTGCCCCTCGTTATTCAGTGGGGGCAGCCCTAATTATGATATTTCAGAGTTGGTATCTACTTCAGTGGGGGCAGCCCTAATTATGATATTTCAGAGTTGGCATATACTTCAGTGGGGGCAGCCCTAATTATGATATTTCAGAGTTGGCATCTACTTCAGTAGGGGCAGCCCTAGTTATGATATTTCAGAGTTGGCATCTACTTCAGTGGGGGCAGCCCTAATTATGATATTTCAGAGTTGGCATATACTTCAGTGGGGGCAGCCCTAATTATGATATTTCAGAGTTGGCATCTACTTCAGTAGGGGCAGCCCTAGTTATGATATTTCAGAGTTGGCATCTACTTCAGTGGGGGCAGCCCTAATTATGATATTTCAGAATTGGCATCTACTTCAGTGGGGGCAGCCCTAATTATGATATTTCAGAATTGGCATCTACTTCAGTGGGGGCAGCCCTAATTATGATATTTCAGAATTGGCATCTACTTCAGTGGGGGCAGCCCTAATTATGATATTTCAGAATTGGCATCTACTTCAGTGGGGGCAGCCCTAATTATGATATTTCAGAGTTGGCATCTACTTCAGTGGGGGCAGCCCTAATTATGATATTTCAGAGTTGGCATATACTTCAGTGGGGGCAGCCCTAATTATGATATTTCAGAGTTGGCATCTACTTCAGTAGGGGCAGCCCTAGTTATGATATTTCAGAGTTGGCATCTACTTCAGTGGGGGCAGCCCTAATTATGATATTTCAGAATTGGCATCTACTTCAGTGGGGGCAGCCCTAATTATGATATTTCAGAATTGGCATCTACTTCAGTGGGGGCAGCCCTAATTATGATATTTCAGAATTGGCATCTACTTCAGTGGGGGCAGCCCTAATTATGATATTTCAGAGTTGGCATCTACTTCAGTAGGGGCAGCCCTAGTTATGATATTTCAGAGTTGGCATCTACTTCAGTGGGGGCAGCCCTAATTATGATATTTCAGAATTGGCATCTACTTCAGTGGGGGCAGCCCTAATTATGATATTTCAGAATTGGCATCTACTTCAGTGGGGGCAGCCCTAGTTTTATAATAACACTTACTCAATCAGACATTGTCATGATTACTGCAAGCCACACATTACATGATACAACACAGATTTATGTGTATTCCACCAAATATCCAGGTTACAACAACCATTGTCAGATCAGCCATAATAGAATACCTGTTCCTGCCGCCTTCCAGAGTAAATCAGTCAAAACATTGCAGGAGTGTGCAAAAAAAACAGCAAGTGAAGAATGACATAAGCAGATCTTAATTAAACCCCTGACATTTGGAGTGTTGATAACATGTGGATTGATCACCTACTCTTTGTCGAGATTTATGACTTTAGCAGCCATCCGACTCTTGATTATTGATTAACCAATTGTCTAATACTAATTAAAAGGATATTATAATTATTGATCTCTTACGAATAATACTGTTGGACTCTGACAGAAGTGGTTTAAAGGGTAATCAATCCGCAATTAGCCGTGTGCTCCAACTCTACATAAATAATGAAGCAATAGAAAATGCATCAAAGTGCATAAATATGACAGCTTTTCTCTGTTCGCTAAAATACAAGAAAGGTAACTCTTTCACCATACACATGCACAACAATTTCTGGTTGAAGTAACGGCAACTAAGTATTGACTGTTTAATTCTTGCACCGACTTTTTGATAGTTTAATCACTTGAATGACCTTGATCTAGCTTGTCATGATTATATATGTGGCTCATGTCTTTTTCAATTTGGTCATTTATGATCACTTTATAGATAAAAAAATTGGTACTTATGAAAACATATTAAGGAAAAATTTGTGTAAACAATTCCTTAAATGCTTGCTACAATGTTGCATGTTATCAATTCTAAAAGAGACACTCGGCAATGTTCAAATCAAATTTTACACACAATTTTTTGAAGTTACATTTTCATTTATAAAAAACAGTGGCATCACCATAGTTTTGAAAACATGATTATATTTGTTTAAAAAATATAAATTGATATTTCTTTATATTTTTTTTGCTATCATAATGATAGGACCAGTATATCGGCAAAACTGTTAATTTCTTGCAAACCTGATAAAGATTTCAACATATTTTTATTTGGTATGGGTTTTTCATCCAGCTGTAACCCTCCTCATGCTATGACATAAAATTATTCATAAAATCCCTTCGATATTACAAAAACCTCGCACTGTAAAGTATTCATTCAAAAATACTGTGGTATCCTTGCGCTACTATAAAAAATAAACCTGCATATAAATCTTCAAAAAATCACATGGTTTGTTTACAAGAAAAAGTATCTTACACGGGGTTTTTCGGTGCAGAATGAGAATTTCGTCCTTTGGATAACTATTTTGGTGGTAACGAGACTCAGTTTTCTCTCAGGACAGAATTTTCTATCCGCACAGAAAAAACCCATGAAATATACTTATATTCGAGACTTTGAAAAGGAAATGGATGAGATTAAAGACTTGTCATTCCTATCTGGCATTAACTATTTAAATATCCTACAAGATGCCGGTACAACAGCTACTCAATGTGCCAAGAAATACAACTGTTTCATTCATGCCATCAGAGAGAAATTGTTACCACCTAGACATAATATTTACAGGGAATGCTGAAACTGAATTGTACTCTTGTTCATGCGTCACACCAATCTTTACAATCATGAACATGTTGCTGTATAGAGATATTAATCTCCTAATGTTACTGTCTGAATCTCAATATTTAACCCTTTACTCCACAGATACACGTTTTCACGCACCAATCACAGAAGGCCTTGGAAAATAGTGCAGGAAGAGTTCAGGTTGCTCGTAACAAGCAATCTGAACACTTCCTGCACTGTTTTCCACTCTGTCAGTTAATATAAACATAATTCATCCATTGCTGATATGTGGTGAATTAATGCTTTCAATTTGGAAGAGTCCAAGAAAATGCTTATAGAGTAAAGGAATAAAAAATTAATAACATTTTTTTTTTAATAAACTAGTGAAGTCATGCTTATGTTTTAAAATTTCAGTAAAATACTTTAAACACATCAATTGATTGTTTTCTTGGATTTTTTTTGTCTATCACGCTTATAAAAACAGAATTAAATAAGATATATCAGTTGTTTGTTGTCATATAGTGATCCCAAGTAAATCCTGAACATGCAAAACCATGGAGGCACATTTCCAGAATAGAAAGACAATTTAAAGGGTCCGCACACAGCAGCCAACCCACCATTTGACATTTTATGTACCTAACATTTTTATGTGTTATCTCAAAAAGTATAAAAGCAATTTCGTTAAAAATTTGGACTTAAATCAGAAAGAACATGCAGGGCAGGTAAAATCAATACATAATGGTCTGTTTATATTGTATACAATTATAATAACACTTCAATATTTTGTCAAAGATATTTGAAACACTAAAGTGGTGTGTTGAACTATTCTGTGCAGTGTAATTATATGAATACTTCCTATGCCAGGAATTCATAAACAGTATACCGGTACAAGTCAGATATTTTGTTATAAACAGTATAAAAGTCAGATATTTTGTTATAAAAACAGTATACAAGTCAGATATTTTGTTATAAACAGTAAAGTTCACAGGCAACAGTGCAAAAAACTAGCTAAAAACAGAGAGAAAATAATTTATTTTGTCATAAAAGAGTCAGGGTTTTCAAAAACAAATACTGTTTTGATGTTGCAGGTCTGAACATTTATAACAATTATCAAAAACAAAAAAACATATCAATTTACTTCCTGTTAATTAAAATCCATTTCCCATCATGCCACTTTAATAAAGAAGAATGTTTTTGTCAGAGAATTATTGATAATGAATGGAAGGTATTGAAAATGTCAACATTAGGCGATTCACCAAAATTGTATTTACATAATTGTAGGTGTAATTGAACTGGAATCTTTACAAGAAATCTATTTCTTTTTTGTCCTATTTGTATTTTCTTTAATGGTATTGAGATATCAATACCTGATTTCGACACATTACAGGTTATATATGGCAACATGTGTTGAAAATTTTTTTTTTTTATCAACAATGATGTGAGTAGAAACATCCCCCTTCAGCCATGAGTAAATGGCAAACTCTGGCATGCCAATTTTCTTTTCACAGAGCTGACCTTGACCTTATGACCTCAGTTGTGACATGTAAGTGACCTTCAGACAGAACCTTGGACCACTCTACCACCAGAGGATTACAATTAAAAATTCATACTATTATAACACCCATGTTGCTTGGTTAACCATATATAGCCAAAAAAATGTCATGTTATACCCAGTTTTTACCCTTACTACAATTTTTTTATGGGTTTTATTGCCATTTTTAAACACACAATATAATATATTACATCCAGTTTCATTAGTGAAGGAAGATCACAGAATGAATCTTAGATGAACTGCCACACTTCCGAAAGTAACTGGCAAACCTTCTCGCATCACGTTTTTGGAACATGCAATGCTTGAACCCACACCCTTTGTGGTGATACATCACTCAGGTTCCGTTATAACGCGGTCCCATATAACGCATAACTTATTATAACGTGGTTTTTCTATGGATCCCAAATTTGAAATTAATATTTTCAGCCAGATTCATTAAAAACTCGCAGTATAGTAATTGATGAATTGATCGAAAATCTAAACTTAATCACCAAGTGTTTGCGAGCCGATTACGTTTTTCCAAACTGTGACCATGCTATTTGATAATTCAGACTGAAATAATAACAAGTTTGTATTGTCATAAACAACATCGCTTTTAGTTGATATTGGCTGACAAACAATGGTCTGTCATAGTCATCACACATTATCGCGTGTTTGTTTACGGTTCTTCAACTGGAACAATATTGCCAAATAAAACAGTGCAGTGCACCTCAAGATATTTATAAAGCAGCTCCGCGTACATCGCGGTTTCATTCAGACCATTCGGCCAAGAAGGACCCAACAACAATTTTAAAGAGAAGTATATTATATAATGATGGAGGGAATGATAAATTCCATCAAGGCAATCCTGAAACAGCATTTTCATCTCAACATCTGCTTCTCTTTGAAGTTGCTCCAAACTGACTACAGGTACTATAAATTCAGTCAAATTTAATATTACATATATTTTAATAATAAAAATAAAATAAAATGCCTACATATTTTGGAACACATCCTTTTAAAAAGGTCAAATAAAACAAGCTGTCTGCAGAAACCTTCCAATTATGGAAGACCCGTCTTCATTTTACGATCACAGTCTGTATGCGTAATTTCTGCTATAAAGAATTTACTCAGCGTTATCATGCCAAAATCTGCCTTTGCTACTGTATATTGGTTCTGTAAAGTGCTTTATTATACAGAAGAGAAGAAAGTTCTTCAGTATCTACATTACATGTTTAAACTTTATGTATTTAGACTTTTTAATGCGATTTTTTTTCTTCATAAAATGATATAGATTAGCAATTATATATGCAGCATTCAGTTACTTTATTAATACAATGCAGGATAGGTGATGTAATATTGCATTCTTCTCAACTTGCATATTAGACCAATTTAAAGGTCACCAAGTTAAGCCTTATTAGTGCTGCCTCAAACCCCCACACCAGGTTACATTTACAGTTCCCTGCTGTATAGACAGTTTAGATCTGGCACAAAATTTACCATCTTCATTATAGATTTCTACCAACAAAGTGCTAGTGTTATAATTATTTTCCGAACAAAGTGCCGATGTTACATTTCTGTATTATTATTTCTACCAACAAAGTGTCAGTGTTTCATCTTCATTATTAGTATTTCTACCAAAGTGCCAATGCTATATTTTCTTCATTATTATTTCTACCAACAAAGTGTCAGTGTTACATCTTCATTATTAGTATTTCTACAAAAGAGCCAATATTACATTTCTTCATTATTATTTCTACCAACAAAGTGTCAGTGTAACATCTTCATTATTAGTATTTCTACCAAAGTGCCAATGTTACATCTCTTCATTATTATTTCTACCAATAAAATGTCAGTGTTACATCTTCATTATTAGTATTTCTACAAAAGAGCCAATATTACATTTCTTCATTATTATTTCTACCAACAAAGTGTCAATGTTACATCTTCATTATTAGTATTTCTACCAAAGTGCCAATGTTACATCTCTTCATTATTATTTCTACCAACAAAGTGTCAGTGTTACATCTTCATTATTAGTATTTCTACAAAAGAGCCAATGTTACATTTCTGTATTATTATTTCTACCAACAAAGTGTCAGTGTTTCATCTTCATTATTAGTATTTCTACCAAAGTGCCAATGTTACATTTTCTTCATTATTATTTCTACCAACAAAGTGTCAGTGTTACATCTTCATTATTAGTATTTCTACAAAAGAGCCAGTGTTACATTTCTTCATTATTATTTCTACCAACAAAGTGTCAGTGTTACATCTTCATTATTAGTATTTCTACCAAAGTGCTAATGTTACATTTCTTCATTATTATTCTGACCAAAGTGCCAATGTTATTTCCCTTCATTATTAAATATACTATCTAACAATGCAATGACATTGTAATGTTTTGTTATTAGTATTATTCTCGGACTCAAAGAGTAAATGTTTTTTATCTATTCATTATTATCCTAACATTATACCAAATCTGCCACGTTCCGACATAGTAACAATGGACCTCGCACTGCGATCTGCTGATTTACATAAATAGATAAGTATATTTATATTTTTATGTTTAAAAGCAGTATCACTGTAGTACGGCAGGAGAACTAACAGACAGGGAATTACCGTGGAACGTCAAAACATCTCTTATTAGAATGCAAAACTGTAAAATCTTTATGGCTTTAGAAATCTACCATGTTTAACTTGAGCTACAAAATGATATCACCTATTCTGCCGTGACTAATGGCGCCTCCAATATCAACATATGCCACAATTGCCAGTATGTGGTTTTAATGTTATCTAAGAGTTCATATTCCCACAATTCCCACATACATCATAGACAATATTATAATCTGTACCACATACATCATAGAAAATATTTTAATCTGTCCCATCTTCATGCACTCAGCAGGGATTAAATTTCAATATAACTTTACATTCCATGGCCTGTAAGAATACCTTGCATGTTTCTGTATAATTAACATCACAAATCTTACATTGATGATACTATATTAATGTTGTATAATTTCAAATTTTGTTCATTTTAAATCTAATCAACTGCAATGATCAAAAGTATGCAATCAGACCTGTCTACCCCAACTAAAACAGAGCACCAGCTAGTATCTTTAATGGAAGCAAGGAGTTTCACCCTGCACATACTGAACTAAGCGTTGATGTAGCGGATAGAGTGTTGGATGTTCAAGCCGTAAGTCTCAGTTTTGATCCAAAGCGAAACCCAATAGCCTCAAATGATGTAGACCTAGCTTAGAGGGCGAGTTTATCACAATACCGCAGCAGTTGCCTTGTGGTAAATCATCCACTTTGCATGCAGAAGGTCGTGGGATCCATTCCTGGGCAGGTCATATATAAAATAGTACTAGAAGCTTCTTCAATTGGCACTCAGCGTTTAGAGGATAGTTCTAGGTCTGGTTGGCCTAGTGTTAGTATAATGTGACTGGGTGGGGTATCATGTCAGGTGTCTGTGGCATGACACTCCAGTGTGGTAGATCAATCAGAAAACTGTCTCAAATAGACACTGCCGGGATACAACTGTAAAATTAATGAAAGTGAAGGTAAACACCATAACAAACAGCATAACAACAATTTGTAGTACTTAATGAAAAAAGAATTATCAAACTTGCAAAAATAACAGTGGAAAATTCAAAGTATTCAAATACTGGAAAATAAAATAAAATCTTTATACAAATAAAGGTTTAGTGCCTGATTTGTAATTTCTGTTAAAACTTGCCTGGTATCCAAGGAGACCACACAGAGAATCAAAAGTAAATAAAGCTCAAGTGTTGCATGGTTATCATAAACATGCATCATCAATCTATGTCAGTGGACTGGTTAGATGATTGCATGATGTCTACAACAGTTCCCAACACAACTTATACTGTCCCCTTACACTGTATTCTTGCATGATGTCTACAACAGTTCCCAACACAACTTTTACTGTCCCCTTACACTGTAGTCTTGATCATCTTACACACAAATTGCTTCGCTGAAAGCCAATATCTTCTTCAAAAAAAATTGTATCTGGATTCTGATAACGTTTCTAATTCAAACAGTCAGACTATCATTAAGATGTTTATTTCTGTTTTTCATTTTTTGTACATTTCAGTTTTTTTATTTGACAAATATCTTAAGCAAGATAAATGAAATGAGTTTCTTCAAAATAAAACATTTTATCTATATTTTTTATTTAATCATAACTTTTTTTGGAGGCACAATTGTCTGAGTCAAACCAATCTTACTTTCTGATTCAAACATTTTTTTTTTGCACTAAATGTCAAGATGTTAAATTGTCTTTAGAATAAGCATGCATCATAGATGACCAAGACCATTTACACTAATGTCTGTCATCAACAAAAATTGCAGTAGGGGTCTAGTGATAGAGTATCAATCTAGCAAATGGCAGGTCATGGGTTTGATCACCTACCACGTCAAACCAAAGACTTGAAAATGGTACAAAAGCTTCCTTGTTTGGTGTTCAGCATCTACGATATTTCTAGATCTGGTTGATCCAGTGTTGGTTTAATATGACTTTGTGGGGTATCTTACCACGTGTCTGTGGCATGATACTCCAGTGTGGCAGCACTCAGAGTACCGTCTCAAGTAGACAGTCCTGATATGACTTGAAAAAAATTATCAAAAATGATGCTAAACATAAGCCTGTCCCCTTACATCACTGTCTGAATGTAAAGCAGTTCTGGGATGGTGCTATTAAACATTTTTTGCAATTTGTCAGTTGTTGCAGAAATTTTGTCATTTCCATACAGGAAAATGTATCTGACAACATGCATGCAAAAGCAATCTGAAATGCAAACAAAGCCTTCAAAGTTCAGACCTTGTCAACAGACATGCACTTTGAACACAAGTTAGAAGACTTTCAACAGCAAAAAACAATTAAACTAAGAAGACAATGATCTGCCTATGGTGTGACTGGATAGCATACCAGCCATTTGATCCATTGTGCAGTCTAGGTTTGAACAAATTTCAGGTACTCTTGAAATACTCTTAAATATTACTAAATGACAGCTATTTTTCAGTCAATATTTAGAATTTCACTGACCTGGCCACTCTGAAATTGGTGGAGCCCACATGACTTCTGTTATACTGTCATAGGTAAAAATATTTATTTGATGCGTTAAAATGTAATATGAATAAAAAACAATTTAAAGATTATCGTGCATTCCTTTTAACAAATTGAACACAGCGCACATCAAGGTTGCCTTGCATGTAAACAAGAAATAGCGACCACAAAAAACATGTATGAAAAATTCAAAGGGTCATAACTCATTGAAAAATTATTCTCATGCAACATGCTGACAATATGCAAAACTAGGATTGGTATCAGTTACCCTTGTGAAGTTTCATTGAATTCCGACCAATGGTTGCTGAGAAATAGCAATCACAAAAATTTTCCACAGATGGACGAGCGCGACTCCTATGTAGCCCCTATTTACTTTGTATATTGCTGGTTTGATTAGACTATTTTTATCATTTGAAGCGTGATAATCAATAAAATGACAAATTGTAATCATTTTTCTAAAAATTTCATTCCAATATTTAATCTATAAGAGCTCACTGGAAACAAACATTTTATTTCTCGTTTATTTTAAAAGTTTGTTAAATGCAATGGGTTGATATCAAAATGAAAGAATTTTGCAAATGGTTTTTCGTTCAGTGTCATAAACACATCACAATTTGGCTAAATTCAATTTTGTATCGACTAAAACTTGGAAGCAGGGATGCAAAACTGCGAATCATTTAAAAGTATTAATTACGCTGCTTTGTAATTTCATTTTTTCTAATTGAAAAACCAGCAAAACGATTAAAAAATAGATCAGCATCTCGTAGTAACAATCAACGCAATTTCAAATAGAGGGACATCGTACAACAGTGAGGCGAGAACAGTGGTAGGGAGTTGAATGGGTGGTCCAGTGGTAGAGCATTGCGGGACCCAGGATCAGAGTCGTAAATTTGATCCCTCGCCATGCCCATGACATTGTGTGGTGTCCTTGAGCATGACAATTTATCCATATACATATAATGATGGTTCTGTCAAGGAACACTTCAAGCTTAATTGGTGTAAGTTAAATTAAGAAATTGTTTTACAATGAAAATAAAACAAAACTTGTAGTAAAAAAAAGTAAGAGAAGTGACTCTAAATGTTATACTATTAAAGAAACTACCATTAGGCCATTCAAATTTCATTGAAATACTTGACATTACCGTAATAACATTATAAACTGATTTTAATGCAGTTATCATGCTTATTTCACAAATACAATATTAATACATTTATATTATAAATATATGCCCAGAATAATATAATAGTAAATAAACCATGGTGCATTGCAGGTAGTTTAACCCTCTACTTCATATAGTCACCTTTTGACATCTCTAATAAAGACGCCTTTTGACATCTCTAATAAAGAAGCCTTTTGACATCTCTAATAAAGACGCCTTTTGACATCTCTAATAAAGAAGCCTTTTGACATCTCTAATATAGACGCCTTTGGACACCTTATATAGACACCTTTGGACACCTAATATAGAAGGCTTTTGAATTATTGGGTGAATTATGTTTATATTAACTGACAGAGTGAAAACAGTGCAGGAAGTGTAAAAAGCAATCTGAACTCTTCCTGCACTGTTTTTTAAAGTCCTTCTGTGATTGGTGCGGGAAAACGCGTATCTATGGAGTAAAGGGTTAACTACAATGTAGTTGGGTTTAGGATGTTTTGCTCAGCAAGCCTGACAAGCAGCCAATCACAGTTGTGTTCTGTAACTTATTCCTCAAGGCGTGATCAAAGTTTAAAGTTCAATGTTCATGCATCCTAGTCCAACACTATATAGTGATTTGAAGGAGTGCACAGTCTAGTGGTAGAGTATCGACCCATAGTTTGGAGGGTCATGAGTTCGATCCTCTGCCACGTTTATGGGCGGTTTCCTTAACAAGACACTTTTTCCACATATGCTCTAAGTACTAGTTCTATCCAGTTATACTTTGACCAAGATCTGTCAAAGTTGCAAGATTGATTGATTGATTGATTGATTGAATATTAAGCATCATTTTTATGCCATCGAGGGCTAACAGACGATCAGTTAATCTAACCACTGTTTCCTGGGATAAACCAGTACTCTAGCACACCCCATATCCGCAAATAACTGATAACTTTCCCATTTGAATCAGTGGTGAGAGACGAATGATAATGAGACACAATGTCTTATATCAATCATCATGGAGACTGTTTCCGGGTGGGGATTCGAACTCACGACCCCTGGATTGATAGTCAGACGCGTAACCAACTGAGCTAATCGGGCCCGGCAAAGTTGTAAGAACTTTTACAATTGATGTAAAATAAATAAGTATAAAAAGTATGGCAACAAACCTACTTTAATCAGGATTATATAACCTACTCTTAACTGCAATTAGAATCCGAACATAACAATATAATATCAGGCGTGGAATTAGTTTTTAATTAATTGGAATTTTAACTCCCTGTTGTACAATATTTTAACAGTTTATGTTATTTATTTAGAAGATTTATTGCAAAACGTTTCCTATTTTCTCTGGTTGAAATTAAAATTTTATAACATAAGGTATTTTTAGAAATCAAATAACTAAATATTTTTGTTCTCTCAAAGAATGTCTTGATCCACAGGATCAGTCAAAACATTGCCGGGGCTTGTTTCTGGTGTTTGTCAGACAGTAACAGAGACCAGACATGGAACTGGCATCTGATAACACAGGGGAATTGACATTTTATAAACACAACAATACACAACAATACACCCAGACCTGGAATTTATACATAATTTATATATATCTATCAGACTAACCTTATCATGCTGTTTTAGTTTGAGATATTGGGTATGAAAATGTTTCTAAATTATGACAAAATCTTATAAGCACGTGCCGATGATAACTACATTTTCATGCGGAAATGAATAATTCAGAAAGGCAATTATAAAATGTTTGTTAAATTCTTTGTTCATCAATAATTTTATATTACGAGGTATTGAGCAAATATCATGATTTGTTATCAAAGTTGTGTTGTATGGTGCTCAGCATCGCTTTCAACAATAATTCAGTCATAATACAATGGTGTCTAGTTGAGACAGTTTTCTGAGCGCTGTCACACTAGAGTATCATGGCACAGACACATGGTATGATACCCCACCCAGTCACATTATACTGACACCGGGCCCACCAGACCTGGATCTATCATCTAAATTCTGAATGCCAGTTGGGGAAGCTTCTGGTATGACCCAGCTGGGGAATGAACCCACGACCTTCCGCAAGCAAGGTGAATGCTCTACCCCTAGACCACTACTGTGGTTTATCAAAGTTATAAAAAGCAAATATCATTAAATTCTTTATAATGGTTCATTGTATCTGACCATCACCATGGCTTTTAAGTATACTTTATCTGCATAACTGAGACACCTGGGGAAAAACATCCAGATGGGAAGACAGCGCTGCTAAGTGTGGGTTATTGATCATTTATTGATCTGCTAACAAAATTATATTTGGGGGTAACGAATCATTGTGAAGTGAACACATAACTTAATCCATTAGACTGACTGAATATTGACCATTATTTGTATGCCATCTGGGGCTAACAGGCGATCAGTTTACCTAACCACTCTTTCCAGTCTTTCCTGGGATCCTTACTTGAGCACTCCCATCGCTGTAAGTAACTGGTAACATTCCCACTTGAATCAGTAGTGAGAGATGATAATGATAATGAAATGTAATGTTGTATATCAACCATCACAGAGGTAGTGACCAGGCGTGGATTCCATCTCACAAACCTTTGATTGATAGACTGACTATCAGCTGAGCTAACTGGACCTGGACTACTTCATTAAAAGTTCAACTTGAATAAGTGATCTATGAGTTCAAACATTTTTTTTATCCAATGACAAGCCAGGGATTTTCAAATATTTTCAGTAATGTATAGATACAAGATTATACACAGAGATCAGCAATCTTGGTGGAAGAATCAGAATCCAGTTTGACTTAATGTACTAGACATGCAAGCTGAAGTCTGAGCCTGGTGTTAAAGTATTAGACAGGGAGGGAGTTGTGGTGAGAGGTGTTACACCAAATATAAACAAGAATCCAAGATGACAGTTTAATTGTAAGATGGTAACCTGCAGCACTCAAAGTTTCTCCACTGAGTTCCATAACAGTTAGTTTAAAAATTTCAATTTTACATTGGTTGTGAAACTTCTCATCTTAAGTCGGTTACAATGATGTATTGATAAAAATCATACATTTTTTTGGAAAGGGGATTATTTTTTACCAAAATAAAATCTTGAACTAGGTTATTGACCCAAAAATTATCTTTGAAGTCATGTGAGTTTAGAAATAAAGAGATACAAAGGGAAGTAATTCCTACTTTATAAAGATTACGAGGCACTGACAGGGAAAATGTAAAAAATAGATTGAAAAGTGCATTGTTTTTTAAAAAAAATCGCAAGATCGTAAAATTGTTATTTGTAAGAAACAGAAACATCTGTATCTGGCCAATCTAAAGTTGGTAACATTAGTACAGAAACATTCTATTTCATACAAAGAATTTAGATAAACATCATCAGGGAGGTCATCTTTTCTGATATCTAAAGAGAGATTTACATAGGTATCTTTAATGTATCAGAAAGGTAGTAACATAAATATTTATAATTTCTCTAAGCACACCTGGGTTCTGACCGAATGTTTGATCTTTTTGTTGGGAAGAAAATCAAAGATACATCAACTGTTAGTAATGAGTTAAGTAAAACTACCTTTTCAATGAATAAGCACTCACCGCATGCTGTTATTCGGCATGCCTATAATATTATTGCACACCCTAATAATTAACTTCGGTATAAAAGTAGAAATAATATTTCTATGTTAGACTACCTGTGTCCTGTCACCCTAAATAGGAATAAAAATGGAATTAGTGATTCAATAATGATAAAGTTGGTACAAAAGTACAAAATGCACTCCCATAATAATTCACAACTAACATTCAATAATCATTTGATATATGTTGAGTGCAATTAAGAAGCATTTCTTATAAGATGTTATAGAAGGTCATATCACAACGATGTCTACTTGAGACAGTTTTCTGAGCACTGTCGCACCGGAGTTATATCATGCCACAGACACATGGTATGATACCCCACCCAGTCACATTAAACTGACACCAGGCCAACCAGATCCAGAACTATCCTCTAAATGCTGAGTGCCAAGTGTGGTATAAGCTTCTTAGAAGTACCATTTTTCAAGTCTTTGATATGATCCTGCTGGGGATCAAACCCATGACCTTCCACATGCGAGACAGATACTCTAACACCGATAGACAACTGCTGCCGTGTCCTTTTCCATGTGTCATTAAAAACAGCTTATTTTCCAATATCAAAATGTTCTATAAAAAATGCATCTCTTTCCAGTTGAATAAAAAAAAATTTCAATAGGATACAACTTGTTTAGTTAAAGACATGTTCAGATTCTGCCTTTATTGACTTTTTTTCCTTTTTCATAACAATTAAATATTTTTTTCAAAAGGCACGATTTCCTGTCACAATAGAAACCCATTAACATCCATTCCAGTGTTTGAATAATAGGATATTTTCAACAAATTTAAAATCAACTTGAGTAATGTCAGAAACTATCCAAATGGGTTGCCATGGAGCCAGGTGAAGTGTGTGTGTTCGTTGCTGGGCAATTAACAATCTGTTACCTTCAGAAGCTTCCTAAGTTCAAATTTAACCAGATATTGTGTAATTTAACACACTCGATTAACCATGATCAAATATTCAGCAGAGACCTGAACAAATGATAATAATGCATTCATTTTAATGCAGCTGCTGCTGTGATTATCCCCCCTCCCCCCCCCCACCGACTATCTGATCTAGATTTGCACAAAACTTTTAATAAAAGATATCATCATCATCATTTCGATAATTTCATAAATTTCACATAAAATAACCGCCGTTATGATGGGAACAAAGTGAAATGTCATGCAAGGAAACCATATGTTACCTAGTAGAAACAATTTGTGATGACAAGGCATTGTGGTGGCATATCCAAGCCAGTCTTGCGTGGGTCATCAAGGCAATATCCATTGAAGGAAATAAAGATTGATCTTTTCAAAGCCTTGCTGTTAATGTGTGCTGAAAATATTACAATATCGGAGTAGTAGACCGGTCTCCACATTACGTCATGTGTATAAATCACAGACAATACAATGTCAATGCCTTACAGACAGGCTTAGAAAATGCAGGAATAGCTGGCTTATAACGCTATGTGCACTATCTGCATTAATAAGCGCAGTCTCACCGAAACAAAAACGTTTTATCTGCAGTCTGATCAAATTTATCACCACTGAAACAAAGGTAATAACCTCTTTCGCATTTTCTTTATTTCCCTCCTTCAAATTTATTCTTAGCTTCATGCGCAACAATATTACTTAAAACTTTCATTAACAGTGTGTGTGTTTGGTCCATTGTAATACTATAGGTTGTGTTTTTTTTTTTAATATATTATTTCATTTAAAAAGATTTATTTTAAGGCAGACACTGTACAGCATTAAGGGCCCTTGATTACTCCTCTTCCCGCTGCAAGATAAGGCAGCCATAAATCACAATTCCTTACAGGTCACAGGTTGTCTTTAACCCTGTACTCCACAGATATGCATTTTCCTGTAACCAATCACAGAAGGCCTTTGAAAATAGTGCAGGAAGAGTTCAGAACACTTCCTGCACTGTTTTCCACTCTGTCAGTTAATATAAACATAATTCGCCCAATAATTCAAAAGACTTCTATATTAGGTGTCCAAAGCCTTCTATATTAGAGGTGTCCAAAGACGTCTATATCAAGGGTTAAGGCACAAAAGCCAATTTTCAGAAAACTCTGACTCCACATTATGCGAGTATAAAAGGTGAATCATTAGTTTTGTTGCTGTTCTGGGAAAGGATATCATTCCAGTATATATTGTTGAAACACATCATATTCACATATTGGCGGTGATGGATGACAAAATGTGTAACAAATATTTTATTCTGATCGATTTATATAAGTTTTAGTAAAAAACCCAAAGAAGTAATATCAATTAGTATCTTTTAGCTTTTATAATATCATATATTCAAAATTAAGGAAGACATAACTGGTTTTGAGAAATTTGTTAATAATTTCTGTAATACGAAGTTTCAGGTAATAATACTTTATTATCCACCCCACTCCCATTTATTTATGTTTGCATAATGCGTTAAGATTTATTCCATGTGTGAATTTTTTTCCCCCAACATTTCCAAGTGTCCTTTTAATGGGAACTCTACCTATTCTGACCTGACAATATGTAATTGGTATTTATATTGCATATAAACTACATTTCCATTATCCAAACATTGAAACTCTGCAGTACAGTTACAATGTGTTCCTGGCAAAAGAAATGACTGTTTCCTAAAAATAATCTGCCAAAATTTATCTTCTAATATATCTTGAATAACTATCAGAAACTCCCATGGAGTTTAAGATTGAATAAGTTGAAAAAACAAGTTCAAAAGTGTTAAAACCTCTCTATAATAAATTAAAATGTCAGTAAGAAGGCACCTCCCATCTGCGCTATCTTAACAATTTGGTTTTCATAGTATTTCAATAAAAAAATATACCGTATTAACTCCAATACTGTCCCATACACTTTACCATGCATGTAATTATAATTTACTCCTATACTATCCCATACATTTCAGCCATTTTTATAGCAGTTATTGGGTCATATTCCCAATTGCAAATAGTATCTTTTTTTCCCAATTGAGTGGTAAAAATTCCCAATTGAAAGCTTCAAAAATTGTAAATTGAAACTTGCCATAGTTCCATGATAAAATAAACAAAGTTTCCCCATTCCGAATTGAGTATGACATTCTTTAATTAAATGGCCAGAGAATCAAGTGTACACATTTTTATGAAGTTGAACAAATATATTTAATGCATGTTAATGAAAACGCGGCTAAAATTCCCAATTTCAAGGGTATGGGTCATCTTCCCAAAATGGTGAAAAAACCACTGCATTTTACCATGCATGTAATTATATTTACTCCAATACTGTCCCATACATTTAACTATGCATGCAATTATTTAAAAATTGATATTTATATAATCTGAAAATGACTGTTTTATATTATTCTAAAATAAATATATTTTATAACAGTATTCATGCAGACAATTTCTTGAGAATTTCAAAAAGAAGAAATCAATATTTCAATTCAACACAATTCTTCATTTAAATTGTCCTGTCAAAATCATACTTTTACTTGCAAACTTGAAGTTCAAAGTTATTTGTAACGAGTTCCAAATGCTGATTTTTTTAAATGTATATTAAAATCTGAGTATTGTCATCTGATAGTAAAATAACATAATGTCTTCATTTTAACACAATTCTACAAACATAACTACATTTCTTCTCATAAAAATAGGACCGTCCATCGAGTCCAGCAAAGTCCAAACATTTTAAGTGATAAAGTTTACATGTTTAAATGTGATTCTATTCAGGTTAATGTATTGCCAGTATTCATGAAAAAATGAATTTCAACGAATAAAAAGTAGTCCCTGTGGCGTATGAACATTATGGCAGTGAACAAAACTGCAAAGCTTGCTCACGTTGACTAGAAGTAGTGCCACGCCTTTGGCATAAAGCCCGACTAATAACCTGTTATTGTTCAACATGGCTTTATATCACATTAAAAAAATGTCAAAAAATAAAGGTAGACTTGTCAATTAGCACAAAACTGCACCAGCGTTTATCACATTAATAACTATGGTAGAGATAGCCCAATGACGTACAACCAGCTATGCAAATAAGAGCAAAATCACATGTTGATATACTTTGTACTTCAAAGAACCGAGACAATGACTATAATCATGCAAAAACGTATGCAAAATAGTCAATAATATACGTTCTGGCAATGTTAGATAAATCGCCGGGTCTAATGGCTAAAACAGTTAAACCATTTTTAAGTACAAAGATTGTGTCAAAAAATAATTCTGCTTGATATATAAATTGACGAGTTGACAGCATAACAATATAAGATAGTTATATGGCCAGTTTAACTTTCAAAACAACAAAGAAATATAAAGCAAGCATCTAGAAACAGCACGACAGATTTGTTTGTAAATGTATGATTTTTTTTCTACCTTTTTCAACAGTATTTCAATGGCGGTCAGTTGCCTTTAACCAGTAATAGACACACTTACACTTTGCAACTTAATGACTACTTTCCCATGTATTCAGACGTGGGAGATTTGTAGCGGTGGAAACAAAGCTCGCGCCCAATTATCTCAGTGACTTTAGCCACTGGGAGGAGAGGATTCTAACTCAGGACCTGTGGATTGACAGATTCATGACTGACCTAGTTGGGTTCATCAAATTAAAGTTTATAATAAGAATATTTTTTCCCCAACACCATACAAGAGCAAAAATCATCAAATATAAATTCTTGCCATCACTCATATTACACACCAGTGTGGTCTAGTGGTAGAGCATCGTCCCTGCAGAAGATTGTTGGTTCAATCCCTGACAACTAAGTCATACTAAAGATTTGAAAAATGGTACTACAAGTTGACCCTTCCTTAACACTCGGCATTTGGACTAGATGGCCTGGTGTCAGTAAAATGTGACTAGGTGGAGTATCATACTGTGTGTCTATGGCATAATATTTCAGTGCAACAGTGCTTAGAATACTGTCTCAAGTAGACACTGTGAAAAATGGCATCATGCGATACAATTCTCTATCTAGATCTGAAAAAGGGACTGCTGAGTTAAGCACAATGCAGTAAGGCATATATATGGCAACTTCGATACTAAATTAACAGCTGCTATGTGCACTACATAGATCATTTAGTATGTATTTGTTTATCTATTTAAGTCAAAATTGATTATGGCAGGCATGAGTGTATTCAATAATTGAGCAATAATCTACACAATGGTAGCAAGGACATATTAATAAACATGCTACGATCACATCTATGTCAGGATGATTTTATTAAATATTGTTGTCAATGGCCAAAGGCATGACCGTGTGCAGAAAATTTGTCAATAAATTTGAATTTGAATTGATATAATTACGAAGCTCGGTCAGGCCAAAGACAAAATTACATATAAAAGCATTTAACATATTCCCCCCCACCCACCCGGACAAAAATCTAATTAAAATATCCCACCAGGCCACAGTCTCTGTAATGATTAAACATAAACTTCATTTTGCGGCCATAAATATCCCACTGATTAAAATGTGGGGAAGTAGTAAGCAATTTGCAGAAATAAGGTATGTCTAGTACTAGTTAACTACCTGAAATGTCTAGTACTAGTTAACGGCCAGAAATGTCTAGTATGAGTTAACTACCAGAAATGTCTAGTACGAGTTAACTACCAGAAATGTCTAGTAGTAGTTAACTACCAGAAATGTCTAGTACTACATTAACTACCAGAAATGTCTAGTACTAGTTAACTACCAGAGATGTCTAGTAGTAGTACTAGTTAACTACCAGAGATATCTAGTACTATGTAAACTACCAGAAATGTCTAATACTAGTTTACTACCAGAAATGTCTAGAAGTAGTACTAGTCAACTACCAGAAACTATGATCAGTGTACCAACCGCCACTAAACAACTGAAATACAGTTAAGCCTGTCTTAAACCGCCAGTCAAGGGAAGGAGCAAAGCTGGCCTTTAAAGACAGGTTGTTGCTAATACAGGTTAATTTGCTCTGAAAATATAGATATGGTGAATAGCAAATGTGGCTGGTTAATAGAGGTGACCACTTACACAGCTTTGATTGTACTGTTAAAAAAGACAAAACATTACAACATACAAACCAATTGTATTTTACTCAACTGGTAAATAAAGTCCCGACATAATTGGAATATGTAGGTTTTCCAAATGATTATTTTTTATTACAATAAAACTTCTTTAGATAAATTGCACTGATAAAGATCACCTTACAATATTCTGTATCTTGCAACAACATATTACTCGAGAAATAAAATAACTTTCCTCCTATCCTTTTCATTATCTAAAACTGATTATGATACTCGGGTTTAATAATGAATTCATTAGCAATTATTAATGTTTAATATGACTTAAATATTTAAATCGAAATTACCGGTAACAATAATTATACACAAAATCAATAGTTTCGTCTGGTTCATTAATTATGTTAAGCTGTTTATTTATTTTCGTTATTAAATTTAAATAACCATCTGTTTAGTAATTTTTTGTTTTAGTCATCTCTATCCACATAATTTTTCAACCACTTTCTGTACTACAAATTTCCCCTAAAGTATTCTTTTAAGATTTCATGGCTGTATCTGACCGATCAGTAAAGACTTTAGTGGAAAGCCATAAATATCGGGCCAAATGCTGCTCACTGTGACCAAATGTGAGATTGTGACAACAGTAGTTACATTTTATTGATTCTCACTATTTATTTTAATTTATTTTAGCTCTATAGAACCAGTACTGAATGTTGTTTGGGATTGACCCTGCATCCTTTGGCGTGAACAGCCAGCAGTCTATCCACTTCACTACACCTCCGCTTTTGATTCTCACTATAATTGCTCACTCAGAGCAAATTACTGATTTAAATAACAGGCCCAAGTTTCACTAAACATATCAACTTGAGATTTTCCTCAATTCAAAATGTTCAAATGCTGTAACATAATTTACATTGATCTTCTTTTAACATGTCATTCTTTACCAAACAGTACAGATTTGCTACTACTTCAATTCTTTACGGTCATTTAATGTGTCACAAGATTGAGTAATCATTTTGAGAAATAGAGATTTTTTTTAGATGAGATAAATCTCAGATTGAGATGTTTAGTGCAAGCGAGCCCCTGTTCACTCATTTTCACTTTTAAAATGCTCTGATAAAGAAAAAAGAGAAAAAATAGATTTCAATCATACCGCAGTATTCCAGCATCGTAGTGTAATTCCACAACAGCCAGTGCAATCACTCTACGCTATACTGGCATAATCATTGCGAATCATTGCAACCACAGAATCATATCAAGGATTAATCTCACTTTCAATTATCCAAGGTGTTTTATCAAACCTATTTATCAAGCAATCTTCTATACATCTCTGACTACAAACATTAATGCCACAACTTGCATATTCTTACAAACAGTAGCAAAACACCAATAAACCAGTCTCAGTGTTGCAGAAGCCATGGATGTCAGTTATATTATAAAACCAAAGTACCAGTCTAGTCTTAAGTCATGGATTGTTGTAATAGGAAAATGCCTACTTTCTGAGTTAATGGAAGGTAAAGAACAACAAATTAAGCTTGATATGTATCAAATCCTCCTCCTCTTTGAAGAATAATCACTTAGTCTCAATATTGCATGACCCACCAGTGATGGAAGGTCTTTGTTGATGGTTGTTTTATAGATCTTATACATAATAAGTCATACCACTGAATGAATTAGAAAAAGTTGCGTTTTATGGAGACTCGCCCTTCTATATGTTGTTTTTCTTCTTCTAATTTGTCTTTTTTTCTATCTTTCATTTTATCTTTAATGCTTTTCATGTAATTGTATTAAACATCTATTTCTTCGCTTTTAACGCAATAATAATTGATTTATACCTTACTTAAACTCAATTGAGAAATAAGCTCAGAGCTCTCGAGTCCTAGGTTACTAAAAACCTGGACTTGGATCAAACTTGCAACCTCTGGAATGACCAGAACACTAAATTTACTACTTGACTTACCCGCTTCAGTAGTTACTGTAAGAATCATTTCCATTATTTATAAACGTTAAAAAACATTTTTTAATGATTTAAATAAAAATAAACCTTTTAATCAACAAAAGTCTGAACAGAACAATAAATAATTAGAAAAAAAACATTTTAGATTTTGAATTATAACATTTTAAATAAAATGTAATAATAAAAAAATATGCTGAATATCACAAATGTATCTCTTATACACGTGGAATGCGAATACAATTATACCGGCTTGTCTGTATGTGAAGGACTGGAGCACATAATGATAATGTCAGCTTATTTTGAAATAAATGAGTGCAACTCACATAGTATAAATGAGACTAGAATATTCTATATGATAATGGAAAACAAAATGCAATAATAACTTAAATTCTTAGACTTCATCCCCACCTGCCCCTGCTTTTTTACCTATCTAGAAATAGTTAAATGTCTTTTCTTTTTTTTTTTTTTAAAAATATATATAGTTTTATTTATTTTTTTGATAATTGGAACTGTAATTTACCAAAATGGCACCATTTTTTTAACTTGTTAATCTTAATAATGATTTTCTCTCATTTAATGCCTAATAAGATATTTCTGATTTAATATATTAAGAAATTATTTTTACTAAAATTGTAGCCCTATACCTCTTATTTTGAAACTAATTTGGATGAAAATAAAATGAAGGAATTAATATATTATGGCCTAATGTTAACTATTAATCCTGCTTTGCAATCTGTCAGCTTTGAAATGATGGGTTAAAACTGGAAATTATCCAAACAACATCACTTCAACAATTAAAATCTCTTCAGTAATTTGGTAAAATACAATTGATTTTGAATGCCTCATCTACTTTGTTAAACCACAGCAGGATCTATACTAACCTTCAGGAATTTTAATCATTTTAATTATTTCTGTTCCAAAAATAAATTAACAGAGATAAAATATTTGTAAAAGTGATAATAAAACCAACAAATTGCCACCGTTTAACCTTTCTCTTTCTCTTCACGTTGATAATCTTCTAATAACTCAACTGATTTTATAACTCATACAGATTATTTTCTGTCCCCGGATATGCAATTTTCTGACAACAAATAACATCCCAGATAAAATAGTATGTGGGAAATTGATATAAAATTACATGGGAATTAACACGGATCCCGTGTGGAAAATAGTAAATCTAAAACTTCTCCAGCAAATCAATTATTTATAAGTGCACGCTTTTCAGTTTCTAATAGAAACGTGGAAATAAATAAAATTGACGTTTATCTCTTAGCTACTGGTATAAGGTTTTCAACCTTTTTTCAATAATTCAGTTTTGCAGGTTTAATCAAACAATTTATTTTTCAAATCATTTATTGAATAAGTTTAATTTTGATATTTTCATATATTTATTTTTTAATAGATCATATTTTGATAATTCTCTCACACCCCATTTTCTCACTTCTACCAAATATTTTAATAAATCATGATTATTTAGATAGATCTTTATTCAGATTGCTTTAACTAAAAAAATCCCCACCTCCCAATCTCCTGAAAAATAATCTACTAATTACCGTATAAACTAAAGAAATATATACCAGTATAACTTTAATGAAGTATGAAATAGCCTCATTCCAAAAGGTTTTGTTAACATAAAATATTAATTAACCACCACAAACAATTAAGTGAAGTAGTTCCTACCATTAATTTCCATGACAAAAGTGTTAATGTAGACATTATTTCAAGTCATTATAATCCAGTAACAATTTACAATCAAATTACCCCAAACACTTACCTAGCGATACAGTGAAATCCTACAACACACAAGTTACATCCAATATACTCAAGTACCTTACCGGTAGAATATAACCAGTACCTAAACAGTTACTATTAGTAACAAATAAATCACACAACTTTATCCAAATATCCAATAACTCCTAAAAAACTATTAACACCCGGGACATTTCCAGTTCACTCAGTGACAAACCATCTATTTCTGCTTCTATTTCCAGTTGGTATTGAATATAGAACAAGTCTTCACAAAAAAGTCCATCAATCCAATAATTTCTGGATTCATTAACACGCAGTTATTCCAATTTAGATCCGTAAAACAACAGTTTTTGTTTTCTATTCCATCAATATTGAATATTTTTTTCTAAAAAAAACAACTTCAGTTTATATATCCAGCAGTAGCAGCAGCCGGCATATAACTGGACTGGTAGCATGTTATCTGTGCTGCATCACAAGAGAGACTGTGGGACCAATATTGGCCAATACTTGTGTATGTGTACCAGTCTACTCTTGTTTCATGGATTAGTGAGGACATGGAGAGGGAGTTCTTCATATAGTTAACTGCTGGCCCGTAAATAAGTTGAGGCCGCACACTGCTTTGTTATTTTAGGGTCGATAGTCCCCTCTGTAGTATAGCGTTTATTGGGTAAGTAAAAAAAGACAAAAAGTAGCTGCTAATAATGACTGCAATTCCTTTTAATAATATTAAATAATTTTTTACATGATTTGAACTCTCGCTGTATCATAATTACACTATAATGCGTTACTATTGATATTATTATCATAGTGTATTTTGTTTGACACACATTGTTACTCGATGACACGTTGAAGATGCCCAACGTTGTTGCAATCTTGTACTCCATAGCCACAGTTTGATTTATCCTGCAACACTGGACAACTAAAAATGGTTTCTTGTCCTAGTTGCTTACAAGATCACTGCACATTGTGGCAATAATGCTGTCAGTACAGTAAAACCTTAGCAAGGGACCAACTATATTAAGCAGCAACTTGTCTTAAACAGCCACATTTACTATTTTCCATTTCCTTGCTTCAATGGCAAATTAAGTTGTATTAAGCAACAACCTGTCTTAAGAAGTCACTTTTGCTCCTTCCCTTTTTGACAGGCTGCTAATTACGAACAATTTGACCATTTAAATGTGTCAAATGTCTTATGATTAGAATATAGCAGTAGAATAATTCAGGCCCCCCATGAGTTTCCCTTTACACATCAATTTCAGCTTTTCTGTGACTCAAATATTTGAAAAGCTATTTCTTTTGCTTTACCAATTCTAAAAAAGTTTGTTTTAATTTCATTTCTGCGTGTTCATTAATGAGTAATGAATTGTTATTGTTTAGAAAAATCACGACTTCTGAGTTGAGTAAATCTCAGTTTGAGATGTTTAGTGAAACCAACCAAAGACAGGGACGTTTATTAGCATGTTTAATACAAGGTGCATTACTAATGATGACAAAAGTAGATCATTCCATTTGTTTTTAAGATTTTTGATTTTCTAACATTATAATTCTCAACGTCATTATTAATATCAAGTCTGCAGTCAAATTTATAATGTAATAACAGGCTGTATTCATATGACGGAGACATATTCTGCCGTAAATCTGTCAAGATTTCGATTATTACAACAAACTTTCATATATAGTACAACGGGAGTACAGTCCAATGTTTTGACCTGAAAACATAACAGTAGAGACTATTTTCCTTCACAAATAACAGAGATATCTCTCTGGGGTGACTACATGTGACCTATACTATGTGTTAACAAATCGTAAAACAATAATTATAGAATTGTTGTACAAATCTCTCGGAATATAATCCAATATTTATAAGGAAAAATAAAGAAAAACATGAGAAAGCGTACAGAGGTTGGGGAAAATAAATAATTCCAATAATTCATATAGTAAATCCAGAAAACACATATTGACATAATGTCTGGGAGAAACTGTGAAGCACTAACAGACTGTGAGTGATAGGCTTAGTGCCATTCCAGGTGTCAAATGTCCATCGATCTCCGCGGCAACTCTTCACCCATGTTTTGTCAGCTGAGCTTACTTATGGAGTTATCTCTCAAAATTAGCAAAACATGTTTACTTTATGTAAGCCTGTGTGCACAAGATTTAGAAGACTCGGAAATTCTCATGGAAATGTTACATGGCGAGTCTGCACTGAATTTCTGAAATATTCCTATAATTAAGGTCACACACAGGAAGTGAAACAGAAGGCTGAGGGACTCTTGTTTATTATTTCATTATGGAGATTTATATAATGTCTCTTAGAAACAATTAAACATTTACAGATTATTTTCTTAGTCTACTTAAAGGATTTTTTTTGGTGTATCTTTGTTCTTTCAAGGGGATATATTTATCAAGATTTTTTGAAATTCAAAATGGCAAAAAGATTTTTTTTTTTTTTCAATATATAACCACTTATATAATATACATACTCTGTTTTAAAATGCAAATATTTTGTGACGAATCTAATGAGTCAGCATTTTGATTTGAATGTAATCTGTCATAATGATTACAATATATTTTAGAATTTGTTTCAGCTTATCTGCAAACAGTATTTGCCTTCTATCTATTTTTAGTACACTCTAGGGATTTCATATCAACTTCACCTATTTAAAAAGTTATTTTTTTGCATATTTAAGCTGATTTGAAATATCAAGTCATTTATATTTTATTTATTAAAAATAGTGAGATGCTTTGTATTCGTTTAATTTTTTTTTAATTTTTTGAGCACCATACTGTCTCTTGAGAACAATTGTAAGTATAAGCACAGATTATCTCACAAGTTCTTATATTTTATGCATGATCTCATTCAGTTAATATATGACTTACCTTTTTCCTTGAAAAGTCAAGTAACATACCCGGTAAAGGTCTTTTGTGGCAGATTTGTCTAAGGCGCGTCACAAGATCACTTACCAAGGTCATAGGTTTGAGTCCTGCTCGCCCCAAAAACTTGTGAGAAAGTTTGCTGGTTATGTGCGGAATGATGTTAGTTTTATACAGATTTTTTTACAGGTCTTTTTCCATCAATAAAACTGGATATAACCTGAATTAAATGTGTTGAAAATGGCATGAAACCCCATTAAACAAATCACAAAAACATACGAACATACCCAGTTGTATTAAACATTTTTAAGCAGGCCACATGACCCAGGTTTAAATACGTTTCATGACTTGCGACCGTTCCCGATATCTAAACATTCCATCAAAATTTGTAATTACTCTACATGTTACTGTAATCCAATTGATACGAGCATTGCATGTGCATATGCGGCACTTTGCATGATGCATATATTGCATGTTAGAGTACAACAAAATGTAAGCCATGTTGACGTACTGCTTTTCAATTGTCTGTTAATTACATACTGTGCCAGCAAGCAGTTACTGTTCAAATTTGAATAATTATGCATTTCCTAGTGATGAACGAGGATCTACATTGTATTCTTCCTCATATTAAAGTAGTTCCGTGCAGTATTCTGAAGCTGAAGCTATATTGACCTCACAAAACTGCCCCACCAAGAATTACACCGGAAGCTCTTTCAGGTGGCATTGCACGTAATAATTATTATTCAATGTTAATATATATTTTATTTTTATTTCAATTTGTTGTTACTTTTCTATGTTGCAATAGTATTGCTTGAATGGTGTACTGCAAAACTTAAATGTGCAAACAACTGAGCAATCCACTTATCAGTTAAAACTTTCTCACTGTTCTATATTGTACAAACCACTTGCCAATGGTGACCATTTTGTCTTATTCTAGATCGTAAAAAACATTTATCAATGATGAACACATCTGCTTATCTGGATTAAGAAAACCACTAATAAGTGACAACTATTTCTGGATTGTGAAAACCACTGATACATAATAATCACTTTTGTAGGCCATTATTATGCCATGCACTTAGTAGACCTCCATTTCCAATGTTTAGGGATGTGCAAATCACTGATCCATGATAATACCATTTCTTCTTGATGTTCATTGTTGTGCAAATCACATAAAGCAACCAGCTGTGAGCTGTTTAGAGCAGCAGATAGTGTTGGCTGCTCACAGCAGAGGTTACAGGTTTGATTTCTTGCTCGACCTGGTGGTCTTTTAAAAAAACAACACAACACTAAACAGTTCTAACTTCTACCCAGGCAATCGACTCGAAAGCGATTAATATAAGCTCTGAGCTAACTTTGTAATCAAGAGCAACACTATTAGCATTTAGCTTCCATTCTTATCCTTTAAAATTATTGTATGTACAATTGTATGTATGCTACTTTTGAAATAAAATATGTTTAAACAAAGCTTACTTAACTGACATTATCAATTACATTTTGTTTTTTATAAAAAAAATTCTTCAAAAATTGCAAAAAAACCTACCAATGAATTGTCAAAGAAATCCTTCTACTCTATTTAGGATATCATTGTTTTTTCATTGTGGGAAAACTATATATTTAATATTTAACATCTTAATTTTTGACGCGAAGATTCCAACATAAGAACAGGTACTTATTAACATATTCCAATATTCATATATATAAACATGTAAACACAAAAAAATCACTAATTGAAACAGACACAATGTTCTTTTGATAAGCATTTTTTTTGCAAACATTGCCAAAATTGTGTTATTTTCCCCTAGTTATTAAATCTTTTGTTTCAATACCTATTTAAAAACAATGCGAGAAAGCAATAAATTGTAAATAAAATACAGGGAAAAACATCTTCGGTATGCAAAATAGTAAATTAAATAAACATGGAATAATTACTTGTTTCGTTTTGTTACTGTTTAATAGAACAACAGGGATTAGTAGAATATGATCACAATGCCAGGCACGTCTGCTGATTATGTATAAAACACAAATATCCTTGACAAAGTACGTTTGCTGATTATGTACTTGACAAAAGTGACAATGGCGTAGAGACTTGTTGTTGTACAGTCAAATCTGTCTCAAGCAGCCATTTAAGGGAAGGAGCAAAAGTGACCTTTTAAGACAGGTTGTTACTTAATAGAGGTGAATTTAGTCTGAAAGGCAAAGCATAGAAATGGGAAATAGCAAATGTGGCTGCTTAAGACAATTGGCTGCTTAATAGAGGTGACCACTTGCACAGGTTTAACTGTATATACTTTATCATCTCTTTTTTGAATAGGCAGATGACAATAAATAGTGTGAAACAAAAAAGACAGTTTGATTTTTTTTGATAGGTACTATTAATTGTTTCTTGTTACATATACTGCTGCCAGATCATGGAGATATTCCTCAGTAGTAACAGTATGCCATGAACAATAAGCACAAAGTAAGAGTAAAACTGGTGTTCAATGAACAGTTAGAACAAAAGTGGCTCAGTAACAACATATTAAAATTCATACCACTACAATTAAGTTTAAACTTTTTTTCCATTTTCTTTTCTTGTGGAACAAAAGCCTACAGATTAGGCAAATCATAGATGACGTTTATGAAATTTAGGGAAAACCAAGCGTTAAGAAGTTATTCAGGGAAAACAAGTACTATGTAACTTCAGCATAAAGTGTTTATTTGGAGTAATATCAGCACTATGTAACTGAGTATAAATGGTAAATACACATTCTGGGTGGGGATTGAATCCAGGACCCACCGGTGGTGTTAGGTTCAATGTTTTGGTGACCGCCAGATCATGCATCCTACTGCAACACTGCTACTGCCCCAACGACCTGGTTTCATTTAACCCTTTACTACATATAGACACCTTTGGACACCTCTAATATAGATGCCTTTGGACACCTCTTATATAGACGCCTTTGGACACCTCTAATATAGATGCCTTTGGACACCTCTAATATAGAAGGCTTTGGACACCTCTAATATAGATGCCTTTGGACACCTCTAATATAGACGCCTTTGGACACCTCTAATATAGATAGATGCCTTTAGACACCTCTAATATAGATGCCTTTGGACACCTCTAATATAGAAGGCTTTGAACACCTCTAATATAGACGCTTTTGCACACCTCTAATATAGATGCCTTTGGACACCTCTAATATAGATGGCTTTGGACACCTCTAATATAGATGCCTTTGGACACCTCTAATATAGATGCCTTTGGACACCTCTAATATAGAAGTCTTTGGACACCTCTAATATAGAAGGCTTTTGAGTTATTGAGTAAATTATGTTTATATTAACTGACAGAGTGGAAAACAGTGCAGAAAGTGTTCAAATTGCTCGTTACGAGCAATCTGAACTCTTCCTGCACTGTTTTCAAAGGCCTTCTGTGATTGGTGTGGGAAATTGCGTATATATGGAGTGAAGGGTTAAACATATCAAGCTAAGATTTTCCTCACCTTCAAATTATTAATTTCTATAAATCATTACTCGAACTCATTACACATTAAATCACCACACAGCATTAAGTGGGAACACATCTTTAGTCATTGGTAAAGTATAATACGGAAAATGATCAATGTAATGCAAGTTAAAGCATTTCAAACATTTGATTTTAGCAAAATCTCAAGTTTAAATGTTTAGTAAAAGTGGGGCAATGTGAGGTGAATGAAGTTAAATCTCTCAACAGTCTCTTAACTCAGAACTTTCTTCTGTCAACTCCTTTTTTTTCAGTAAAACCTTAAAACTAGCTTACAGTGTTTACTGATAACTAAAATTTGTTTACTTTAGGAATATAAAGTTCTTATAAGAATATATATAAATTATCAGTTTGAGTAGAATATTCACATGGAACAGAAACCAGCAATCTACATTCAAACAAGAGTGTTCTGTAAGTTATTTTTAGAACTCTAATTTTTAGCACATGGTATTTGACAGAATGATTTTATTTTACGCTTGGAATGATTTATAATCATATTTAAAATTTCATCAATTTGTCGAGGATTGCAAAAACAAGCTACAGGCACATAGCTAAAACCTGGATTTTAGGTTAAAAACTTCCATGTTCAACTTAAAGAGCATATTTCAGGAGTTTTCACACTTCTAAACTTAGCTCAAAACATTTTTGTTTTTTTCAATATATAATGCCTATATATACTCAATGACCCCCATATTGCCAAAAGGATATCTATCCAAACATGCCAAACTAATATATTGAAAAGAGATTTCCTAACTTGGCCTAGTCACTACACACTTGGGTTAGACTAAAAAAAAATTCCCGTTTAAAATTGCGACATGTTGTGACGTGTTAAATGAGTCACGTGATTTTATTTAATTTTAATTTTGTTTACATGTAGTCATAACTGTTTCATCTTAGAAAGAATCAAAACAATAATGCGAAGGTCATCAAGCAGTGTTTAAGTGCTGTCTATTTTTAGAATGGGAATTTTGTTTCAAGTTTACTACTCCAATTTGAATATCGATTTTATTTTTAAGACATTTATAGTGTTGTTTTTTCCTGATACACATAGGGAATAAGAGTTCCTGCACAACTAAAAAAATGAATGTATTTGTTATAGCAGACTAAATGTTAAAACTTTTGTACCTCAAATCTCAAATTCAAAGTCAAGCGCTTACACTTTAATTTGTGGAGGTCCTCTCTCAAGATCACTTAAATCTTACCGCTAAGGACATAGGTTTGAATCTCACTTGCTCTAAAAACTTTATGTAAGAAAGGACGATGGTTCTACTCAGATTCATTCTAAGGTCTTCATGTACAAATAAAACTGGATATACCAAAGTCATAACCAGCAATGTGTTGAAAATGGGGGCTTAAAACTCCTTTAAAAAAAATATAATTAATTTGTGCTTTTATAGTTAAGAATCCTGGAAATTGCGTTGATCTGAATTTGCATGATAAAAGCTTTTCCATACAACTTGTGAAACCAGCACAATTCCTAACAATTTTGATTGTAATGCTTGTTAACAAAGTTACAATCAAGTAAAAAGGAAAAAATCAACACAATCATGTTCAAAGGTGCAAGTAATCCATGTTATCACACAAGTCCTTGATTATGCAGTCACTTAAATGGAATTCAAGCAAATTGTCCAAATTAATTAGGTAAACCTGGGAAATATGTCACTTGTATTAGTCACTTATAAGTCCCAGAGCCTGGAGGTGGTAAGGTCAATAATTCAAGTAATGTGAACACCAGGGACTAGATGGACTGACAGCAGTTCAAGCACCATTGTAAGGAAGTCAATAGGCTGCTAATTATGCCCATGTTTCTTATAATTGGAAACATAAGTCAACAAGTGAAAAATGACTTATATGTTCGTGTTGTTAAGGCAGAGATAACCCTGGAAGATGTTCCACATGTCAAGCTGTTTCTTGGCCAATAATGAACACATGAAAATACACACAGATAATAACATTCATGATTAAGTATTTAAGCAATGACAGATGGTTTAAGCTGATGGCCAGTAGTTTTGGTGTTATGTTAAAATACAAAATTGATGATGATGATGATGGTGACACTGCTGGAAAACCTATAAATAGTAATAGTTATCAGAATGGTGGTGATTGGTTTTGGCATCTGCAACATCTGCAGCATCACCTTGGATAACAACCGCCATCTCAATGGTGAGAAAAAGGTGGCTCAGAGAGCAAAAGAAGTGGAAAAACAACATATTTATATAAATATCACTACAATAATGAACATGACAATTATAAAGATGTATTGGGAAGAGAGATAGGTTTGGGTTGAAAAAGTACAACAATAATTATAACCACTGCAATTTCTGCTGTGGTTGTAGATAAGACCCTAGTAGCCAGTTACATGTGGAAGGACAGTGTTTCTAATTAGATCTCATTTGGATGTCTTCCGCCATCGAAAAAAATGGATATGCCATATAACTTGTTATGTGTTGAAAATGGTGATTAAACCCCATTAAAAAAAACAGCACTATAATAATCATGTAGTCCAGAGGTGAAAAAGTTGTTAGAAAAGCAAAAGCAGCAAAAACACTGTTCATGTTCCTTACAATTAAGGAAACAATACAGAGACAAAATGGAGAGATAGTGAGGTAGGCATGGAGATGGGTGGCAGCAAGTGAAATGACCAACACATGACTAACATTAAATGTCACAATGACGATTTGATGATTTTTTTTGTTTAATTGGGTTTACACCATTTTCAACACATTTCAGGTTATATTATGGCATATCCAGTTTTATTGGTGGAGGAAGATCTCAGAATGAATCTGAGTAGAACCACCATCCTTTCACAGGTAACTGGCAAGCATTCTCATATCAAGCTTTTGGAGCGAGTGGGACTCGAACCTACGACAGTAGTGGCGAGAGGTATATGATCTTGAGAAGGCACCATAGACCACTCGCCACAGAGGGCCATGATTTGATGAAATATCTCTTACTACTGGAAACACTGGAGATATTTATGTCATGGTGGTAAATGGATCTGGAGAGAGAACCGTATATCAGGCATATATCACGCATATGTTGGCCTGGAAGGATGGCAGAATTTAAGATGTTGGTAATTAAAAGTAATTGGCAGAGAAGATAAATGAGTTGTCAGGCAGTCAGCTCTGGTTTACCATTGGTCAAGGGCAGAAGGTGGGAACTGAACTGAACAGAGATGAGCATTTTTAATTACTTTCAAACTCTTAAAATAGATACAGACTGTTATAGTGGAGTATTTACACCTTAGAAAAAGAAACACGAAGTTAATTAAGTTAAAAATAATAAAGTTTAAGATTAAATTAGCTGTGTTGATCACTGAAGTTAGACATTTGAACAACAATCTAAGGCTAAATGAAAACAAATTTTTGTTTCCCTGTGTGACATGCTGGAAAAAAATTGGGTTGGTAGTTAGCAGTTTGGTGCATGGATCTAAATGGAACAAAAAAATTTAAAAAAAAAAAAAATCTATTAAAGATGTTTGACTCTAGGGTTAAAATATTGACCCGGTCAGGTCACAGCTAGGAAACGAAACTAATTTTTCATTTGGTCTAAAGGATTTGTTTAAAATATGAAAAAATGGTGTGTGCAGTATTCAATTTTCTTAGATAATTTAACTTGGACGTGCATTTTCCATGGTTTTAGTACTTTTGAATCTTGGAGTATTCGGACATCAAATTCTGAGGTTAGAAAAAAAAAGACACATTGAAAAGGTGGGGGAAAAATCTGAAAATCGGTATGAGAATCTTGGCAATTCTTGTAAACTTTGGACATTCAAACATTTTCTGTGGTTTAAATGATATCTGAATAAAAAAACTATTTATGAATTTTCCAAGGTTTTTCCAAGTTTTTTTCAATGGCCGTGGTTTAAACAATAAATCCACCAAATAATTTCTAAGAATTTGTACTTCTGAAGAAAAATCCTTAGACAAAAATCCAATAAATCTTTGTAAAATTGCTAACTCCATGTTGTTTTTTTATATAATTCTCAGAAAATAATATACAACCCTTAAAAAATTTACACCTGGGCCCGGCATTGGAACTCGACTGGATTGAAACACATCACTGAAAGACTTGACTGGAAATTATTTCATGTTTTAATAATTTATTCCTAGTAATAAGATCAACAACTCCACTTATACCTAACAAATTGCACCTTTGCTCTAAAAAGCAGGAAAAATGTTGTAATATTGTTTTGCCATGATGATGGCACCAGCACATTTTGTTTAAAATATTTGAAACATCTAATTGTATATCAAAGGATAGATAACACAGATTTTAAAATTTTGTGAAAAATGTCAGAAACAATTCCCTTTCTTTATGTAACCACATTCTATCAGATAAAAAAAAATCCCTCCCCCACCCACCCCCAGAAAAGGGACAAGAAAGAAATGCCCTATTCTCCTGTTGTTTTAAAGAGTCAGGAATTAGCAAATTTTACCAGCTGAGCAAAAATCACAGTTTTCTGTTCTTAATTAATAGACTGATGCTTATATTCAATAAAACATTTCCAAAAATAAAACTTAATTTATACATGACAGAATGTTAATGAATAAAATGTAAATAATTAATTTATTATGCAATAACCTGTTTATACACCAGTAAGTTAATTTAAAGCACACTTATTATTGATGCTATATCTGTTAGAAATTCTTTAACGCTGATGAAAATTACAAAGAAGCATTGCTATGTGTAATTTAAAAAAAATACTTCCTTTATCTGTATTTTACGTTAACTTGAACCTAAAACATTAAATGAACAAAACTACAATTTATTAATTTATATATTTCATGCATTATGGCAATTAATAATTAATGCTTTAAATGTGTGTTAACATTGTTGTAATTATTCATGAATATGCTAACAGTTTCTTTTATATGAAGTCTGTGATTGTATTGCTTGTGATGTTTTAAAATCTCCTATAATTCTTTTTATGAATGGTGTTTACATTCTATGTGATGTTTTATTAATATACATTATGCTGGACTGTAAGAAATCTTTTCTTTTTTTAACAAATGGGTTTTAACGCCATTTTCAACACATTTCAGGTTATATATGATATATCCAATTTTATTTGGGGGAGGAAGAACCTCAGAATGAATCTGAGCAGAACCACTGTCCTTCCGCAAGTAACTGGGAAACTTTTTCATATAAAGTTTTTGGAGCAAGCAAGACTTGGATCTACAATGGTAGCAGTGTGAGGTAAATGATATCGAGAGTGACTAATAGACACACTCTCCGAACCCTTTAAAAAAAAATATAATAAAAAAAAAGATGTACCAGAACAAACCAGGAAACAATTTATTTATTATTGAATAAAATAGATATACACTCTTACTCATATTAACACATAATATCTTTAATTGACTCTTCTGACATAAGTCGTTAAAGCTGTAGCTAAATGTAGATACATCTTTGCATGCAGCTGAGATAAAAGAAAAACAAATAATTACCGCTGCACATGTAAGCAATCACAACAATTACACCTGATTATGTACCTGATAAGCTGCTGATCAGGAAACCTGTCATCTCACCTGCTGATCGGATGTTTCCAGTACATGTGTATTACTTCGTAAGCAGGTGTTCATGCTGAAATAGAAGATGCAGAATGTCTGAAGACAAACAAACAATATTTGATATACAAGGACTGGAATTTTTTTTCTTGAATAGACTCTTCATTTTTTCTATTTCTCATCATACATAACTATAATTAATTATACCAAATTCTATAATTAATGAAAAATGGTTTCGTGGACAGACATCAACTATTTGCAAATCCAGCACATTGGTTAATTATTGACTTCCTATCCATAAATCATTTTAAAAGTTGTTTCTTTTTAACCCTTTACTCCATAGATACGCGTTTTCCCGCACCAATCACAGAAGGCCTTTGAAAACAGTGCAGGAAGAGTTCAGATTGCTTGTAACAAGCAATCTGAACACTTCCTGCACTGTTTTCCACTCTGTCAGTTAATATAAACATAATTCACCCAATAATTCAAAAGCCTTCTATATTAGGTGTCCAAAGGCGTCTATATTAGAGGTGTCCAAAGGCGTCTATATTAGAGGTGTCCAAAGGCATCTATATTAGAGGTGTCCAAAGGCATCTATAAGAAATAAAGGGTTAAACTACTAATTAATCACTATAAAATGTTTCTATTTTCCATGAAATAGTAGCCATTACTATAGTGTTTTAATAAATGGAGTTTTTATAATGCCATTTTCAGCAATTTCAGGTTATATATGGTATATCCAGTTTTATTGGCGGAGGAAGATCCAGAATGAATCTGAGTAGAGCCACTGTCCTTCTGCAAGTAACTGGCAAACTTTTTCAAATAAAGTTTTGGGAGCGAGCGGAACTCGAATCTATGACTGAGGCAGCGAGAGGAAATTTCTTTAATGGTGTTAATCACCATTTTCAACACATGACAGATTATATATGGTATATATCCAGTTTTATTGTTGGAAGAGTACCTCAGACTGAATCTGAGTAGAACCACCGTCCTTCTGTAAGTAACCAGCAAACTTTCTCACATTGAGTTTCTGGACTGAGCGGGGCTTAAACCATTTAACTTCATTGGAGAAAGGTAAGTCACGCTACAGACCTTAAACCACTTGACTATGGAAAAAATTAGAAAATATTGTACTTATTAAAGAAATAATCATATTGTTTAGAAATTATTTGATTTACAAACATGTTAATGATCACAGACATGATAGAATAGGAAATATGTTTACTGTTGCAACTTGATTAAGTTTCCAATTTAGAACACGTCTGTCTAACAAACTGTTTGTTTTGGCACCTTTAAGAAATCACAGGATTTTTGTTTTGTTTCAGAATTAAATTAAAACAAATGAAGAACGATGTGTCTTAGTTGATAAATTGATTGAATTCTATCTGGTTTAAGAGGACCATATATGACACAAATTTTATTTGTTATGTGACAATGATGGCAATGCATGTGCATGGTATTATTGTATGCCTAAAACTAAGGACATATAGAGAAGGATAGGAAACTTGCATCTCTTTACTAAATTTGATCAAATAGCATGTGAAGAATTAATAATTTGGCAATAAATCATTCAAATTTCACAGGCAACTGATTTCTTTTACATAAAATGTAAGGTGTATGTAACCTTAGATGTTTTATACTGTTTTAAACATGCAAAGTGATCTTGAATTTAAAATAGTGCAGTTTGAAGTAAAAGTATTTCACCAATTTAAAACACAAATTGATGGGAATGGTATTGTTTTATAGAGAATTCTATTATATTTAAAAAAAAAAATTTGTATTTCTGAGATGAATGGATTAGTTAGGGTATTTGAAAACGAGATTTTGCGAGATTTTCCACGAATACAAAAGCATTCATTACATCTAAATCAGTTTCTTTTCCTTCTCTATCTTAGTCCTTGATAAAACACAGTAATACTCAGTACTCTCTAAATACAGTATATTGTAGATCAGAAAGTAAAATCGATAACTTGAGCACTTAAAGGTAAGTGATTTAGAGACTTTGTGTCTTGCACAGCTCAGTCATCAATGTTTCTGCTGGATTTTTTTGTGTTTGTTCAATACAAACAAACTTGTGCTGTACTCCAGTAAAGGTTTACCTTGTGACAATGCCATTAATGATGCAAGCTGTACATTTTCTGTTTTGGTGGTTGTTGTTTTGTTAGTAATTGTTGTGTTGCAAGTATTTGCCATTATGTAAATATTTGCCGTTATGTAAGTAGTTGCTGTTTTATAAGCAGTTGCTGTTTTGTAAGTTGTTCTTGTTTTGTAAGTAGTTGCTATTTTATAAGCAGTTGTTGTTTTGTAAGAAGTTGTTGTTTTGTAAGTAGTTGTTGTTTTGTAAACAGCTGCTATTGTGTAAGCAGTTACTGTTTTGTAAGTTGTTCTTGTTTTGTAAGTAGTTGCTATTTTGTAAGCAGTTGCTGTTTTGTAAGTAGTTGCTGTTTTGTAAACAGTTATTATTTTGTAAGCAGTTGCTGTTATGTAAGTAGTTGCTGTTTTGCAAACAGTTACTGTTTTGTAAGTTGTTCTTGTTTTGTAAGTAGTTGCTGTTTTATAAGCAGTTGTTGTTTTGTAAGTAGTTATTGTTTTGTAAGCAGTTGCTGTTTTGTAAGTAGTTGCTGTTTTGTAAATAGTTGCTATTTTGTAAACAGTAGCTTTTTTGTAAGTAGTTGCTATTTTGTAAGCAGTTGCTGTTTTGTAAGTAGTTGCTGTTTTGTAAACAGTTGCTTTTTTGTAAACAGTTGCTATTTTGTAAGCAGTTGCTGTTTTGTAAGCAGTTGTTGTTATTTAAACAGTTGCTGTTTTGTAAGCAGTTGCAGTATTGTAAGCAGTTGATGTTTTGTAAGTAGTTGCTGTTTTGTGAGTAAATGATGTTTTGTAAGTAGTTGCTGTTTTGTAAGTATTTAGTGTTTTAAAAGCAACTACTGATTCACAAACAGTGGTTATTTAGCAAGCAATGGAGGTAACATTAAACTATTATAAATGCATTTTTGGGATGTTCTCTACATCTGGTGTCAGAAGTAGTTGTTGTTTTGTAAGTAGTTGCTGTTTTGTAAACAGCTGCTATTATGTAAGCAGTTGCTGTTTTGTAAGTTGTTCTTGTTTTGTAAGTAGTTGCTGTTTTGTAAGCAGTTGCTGTTTTGTAAGTAGGTGCTGTTTTGTAAACAGTTATTATTTTGTAAGCAGTTGCTATTACGTAAGTAGTTGCTGTTTTGTAAACAATTCTATTTTGTAAGTTGTTCTTGTTTTGTAAGTAGTTGCTGTTTTATAAGCAGTTGCTGTTTTGTAAGTTGTTCTTGTTTTGTAAGTAGTTGCTGTTTTATAAGCAGTTGCTGTTTTGTAAGTAGTTATTGTTTTGTTAACTTTTGCTGTTTTGTAAGCAGTTGCTGTTTTGTAAGTAGTTGCTGTTTTGTAAATAGTTGCTATTTTGTAAGCAGTAGCTGTTTGTAAATAGTTGCTATTTTGTAAGCAGTTGCTGTTTTGTAAGTAGTTGCTGTTTTGTAAACAGTTGATATTTTTTGTAAACAGTTGCTATTTTGTAAGCAGTTGCTGTTTTGTAAGCAGTTGTTGTTATTTAAACAGTTGCTGTTTTGTAAGCAGTTGCAGTTTTGTAAACAGTTGATGTTTTGTAAGTAGTTGCTGTTTTGTAAGTAGTTGCTGTTTTGTAAGTATTTAGTGTTTAAAAAGCAACCACTGATTCACAAACAGTTGTTATTCAACAAGCAATGGAGGTTACATTAAACTATTAAAAATGCATTTTTTGGAGATTCTCTACATCTGGTGTCAGAAGGCAGTGGTTTTAAGAGCATATATATTTTAAGAAAATATGCACAGAGCAAACTGGCATTATGACCAACTTGCATGTTTCATACTCTTCCCACCAAAGTAACGAAGCCTTCCACACCTGTGTATATTATGTGTTTTTTTTCTCTTCCATTACATTCAGATATCAATTTCTGATGATTATTATTATTATAATTATTATTATATGAAGCCTTGTTTCCCAGGGATGTTTTTGGGCAACTGAATCACCGATTAACATAGAAGTTCAGTGCTTGGATGTCTGTTCCTGCACATGCTGGCTGCTTAAATTCCCTTCAGTAGAATTACATGCTTTCACAGTACCTTCCCTGAATAAAGCAGAATGAGGGTGAAACCCCACCGGGAATTGAACTAAGTGCCTCTGGGTCTTGAAGCAAGCACTATACCACCACAACTCCTATTGTGTTATTGACTCAAATTTCATAGCTTACCAAAAAACTAAGTCACATAAGCAGCACAACACAGCATGTCAGTCATGGAGTGATTTGAGGATACTTTATAAAAGTTCATGCAGAAATTCAAATAATCAGTTGTTTTTTTTTTAAAAATTTGCATTTACTTCTGGAAACCTCAGACCAACTGGCAGCCAATGTCTTAAAAGTATGTCTTAATGGATTCAGTGATATCAAGCATGCATATTAATTATTGCCTGCTTCTATGTTACTTGTAATCTAATGTATAAATGTTTATATAATGCATACATAGTCTGACCACACGCAATATTCCTGAGATCTATCTGGGTAAACTATTATACACACCCTATACAAAAGCTTTAGAACAGAGCGGAGTTCATTGCTAATCTGAAATGGTGCTTCCATAGACTCTCAAATACCAACCAATAACTGGGTGCAAGATACTGAGTGAGGCAGTATGATAATGGGAAGGTACCGATGCATTATTGTTCTTATACCAACCAATAACTGGGTGCAAGATACTGAGTGAGACAGTATGGTGATGGGAAGGTACCAATGCATTATGGTTCTTATACCTTGGAATGAATTCTAATGAAAGCTTAAAGACATTTTCTCCTGAAATAAAATGGTTTTCATTAGTTTTATTACATTTTGTTTTGAAAAAGGTATCTTAACCAGACTTGAAGTGTGTCTATTCAATATGGATGCCCCTGCTATATGTAAATTCAATCAACATTGCCAAATATCAAACTTAACATGTATTCTGCGTGCTCAAGTACTGGTTAACCTTCCAGGATCCCAGGAAACAGTGGTTAGGTTAACTGATCATTTGTTAGCCCTCGATGTTATAAAATTGATGCTACATATTCAATTAATCAACCTTTCACAAATTAATAATTGGAAGCCAATTTGATCAACAGCGTACAAACAGACAGGAGTAATACTGTATGCCCCTTCAACGGTCTTGCTAACGTCAATTAAAGTAGAACAATTTCATTTAATCTAGTAGTAAGTTGTATAATAATATAAAACAAATATAATAATTATGTTACAAGACCTTTTTATACATAGCTAAATTATAGAGGGAGAGTCATTAGTACATATTGATTCTTGTTTCTGTCTCAACAAATAGCGTTTAACTCAATGATTATTTATCACATTTTCACATGTAATATTAATGATCTAGTCAGGGTGATTCCAAAACTGCCCATCTGTACCAAATGTGACCCAAGATTTGTGTTTGGTCCCCAAAATCTGTGTTTCTAAGAATGGTGGGGTTAAATGCCATTTTCACAAGGGACTGGCTTTCTCAAATAAAAGTTTTTGGAGCAAGTGGGACTCGAACCTAGGACCGTAGCAGTAAGTGAACATGACACAGTGCCTTAGACCACTGGCCATGGCAGACCCTTATTCCTAATATCTATTGCAACATCCAGGCTTGGTATGAGATCATCTCATGGTATTATCATACTAGTACATTAATACCGGAGAGCAAGTATGTTTTGCCACATTTTGCCTACTTTCTATGTTTCAGACTCCTCTCCTGGGTATTACAAAATTATCTGTCGTAATAAAGCACCCCTGAGAAAGGAGAATCCAGCCACACTTTTGTAACAGTAGCCAGCAAGTTTCCCAGCCGCCTAGCCAACATAAACAGATAGGTGTACGATTGTATCAGAGAGCACATGTACAAGATATGTAAATAGATAAAGTATCGCTCACATTTCCCCCCACCTGTACGTCTGCTACATTCAGCATTCTGATAAAGCAATTAGACAGAAACATAACACCCTTTTAATAGGTCTAAAATGAACATTTGGAATAACCTTTAACCATGTTTTAACTGTCTGCAGATTATAAAGAGCTATTATGTGTTTTACTTTCCCTTGAAGGTAATTATAAAGATCTTTCTTATCGATATGTTTTCTGTCTGGGTTTCAAAAAACTGGCCTCGTGAACATTGAAATATATTTTTATATCACATTGTTCAGTTCTTGATGGACTATCATTGCAAAGTGTTGAAATATACATGTAAAAGGGGGATTGAGTGGTAGTGTAGTAATGGCCGCTATATGATTGTGGGCCGATGGCCTCTCCAGCACAATACCTATACACCCAGAGTAGTAACTTAAAAGATAACAAAAAAAACTTTGAGGTGATGTCACAATGAATTAGGATAAATGGAACATTAAAATAGTGCCAATATTCTTACATGCGTTTCTAAGATATAAAGTATACATATTTTTGTCACTATAAGAAGTATTTTACCCAAACTTGGTAATTATACCTGGAAAAATTAGTATCAGATGTAGGGAAGCCTGCACTGGTCAAAGTCAATGCTTCTTAGTGCTCAGTGAAGTTTCAACCATTTGAAAATACACTATCCCTTTACTCCATAGATACATGTTTTCCTGCACCAATCACAGAAGGCCTTTGAAAACAGTGCAAGAAGAGTTCAGATTGCTCGTAACGAGCAATCTGAACAGTTCCTGCACTGTTTTCCACTCTGTCAGTTAATATAAACATAATTCACCCAATAATTCAAAAGCCTTCTATATAAGATGTCCAAAGGCGTCTATATTAGAGGTGTCTAAAGGCGTCTATATTAGAGGTGTCCAAAGGCATCTATATGAAGTAAAGGGCTATGTGATGCAATGGTTTTTTCTTTTAAGTCCATAATAACTTAATTCCTATAATTTTATCCCTGCCTGCCCCTGTTTTACCCTTCCACATATTGCCTTGTCCTGATCATGGATTTTTTTACAATTTGTCAAAATGGCGGCACCACCTATTAAACCTTTGATTTTTATAATGATTTTTGTTTCATTTCATGTCTAATATGACATCTCATTTTTAATATCCGAAAAATGAAATTGCACCCCCCTTCCCGGTTTTAAAATAAATTTGAATAAAAATCTAGGAATTAATCCATTATGGCCTTAAAGTAAGAAAACTAAGAATGATTCATTGTTTTGGAATGGAAGGCTGGCACAGAACCAAACTGTCATCAAAATAATTAAAGGACAGCTAAGGGACCTCACAGGAATGAATTCTTCTCAATGTTTTGCTTTTCTTGATGCATGTTCCATTTCAAATCCAATGCACCGTCAAACAAGTTATTTAGATATTTTTGCCTATTTTGAACAGAAATTACATTGTTGTGATGAAAAGTGACTTTTTTAATTTTTTCTTACTCTTGATGTAAAACTTGGATTAATCACTTATATAGTGATTCAGATATCAGTTTTGACTAGTCCAAAAAGGTATCACAAATTAATGAAAATATATTTTGTACGGTCTGCATTGTCACTATTTTTATGAAGTTGTCCAGCTACCTACTACTTACCAACTTATTTTTAAACTTATTTATTTTACTTCGACTGTGAAACAACTTCGACAAATCACGCTTAAAGTCTTCCTGGGTAGAACCAGTACAAAGCATGTGCAGATAAATTGTCTTACACAAGGACACCACACATAGCTGTGGTAGACTGGATCAAACCCGAACCCTTTGATTCGATTCGATTCAGTGCTCTACCACTGGACCATACGCTCAACGTGTTTAACACACAAATCTAGTAGCATGTACATATGTGAGACAGAACATAACAGAAAATAGGATAACCAGCGTTGATTAATTAATAACATTAGCAGTATATGAATAATACAATAAAAATGATCATAATTGATATTCATTTGCCATCAGTCACAGACGGAAATCTAGATTGCGAAAATGCCAAAAGGAAGACAAAGTCACGTAGTGCTGTAAACCGAATTGCATGGCTTCAAATATTTTATAGAACAAATAATAATGCATACCATATTCTTTCTTTTATAAATACTTGGGCACAAAGCAAAAGTGCAAACTTTGTGCTGTGGTGATGGTGAGTACTTGGCTCTGCGTTGAGATGTACAGCAGTGATAATGAAGAAAGGAACAGAAGTGATGAGATGTAGAGCAGTGATGATGAAGAGAGGAACAGAAGTGATGAGATGTAGAGCAGTGATGATGAAGAGAGGAATAGAACAGTTATGAGATATAGAGAAGTGTTAATGAAGAGAGGATTATAACAGTTATGAGATGTAATGCAATGATAATGAAGAGAGGAATAGAACAGTGATGAGATGTAGAGCAGTGTTAATGAAGAGAGGATTAGAACAGTGATGAGATGTAGTGCAGTGATTATGAAGAGAGGAATAGAACAGTGGTGATATGTAGAGCAGTGATAATGAAGAAAACAGTTATGAGATATAGAGAAGTGTTAATGAAGAGAGGATTAGAACAGTTATGAGATGTAAAGCAATGATAATGAAGAGAGGAATAGAACAGTGATGAGATGTAGAGCAGTGTTAATGAAGAGAGGATTAGAACAGTGATGAGATGTAGTGCAGTGATTATGAAGAGAGGAATAGAACAGTGGTGATATGTAGAGCAGTGATAATGAAGAGAAAAATAAGCAGTGGTGAGATGTAGAGCAGTGCTAATGAAGAGAGTAATAGAACAGTGATGATAAGTAGAACAGTGATAATGAAGAGAGGAATAGAACAGTGATTAGATGTAGAGCAGTGATAATGAAGAGAGCAATAGAACAGTGATGAGATGTAGAGCAGTGATAATGAAGAGGAATAGAAAAGTGATGAGATGTAACAGCAGTGATGATGAAGAGAGGAAATGAACACTGGTGAGATATAGAGCAGTGATGATGAAAAGAGGAATAGAACAGTGGTGAGATGTACAGCAGTGCTGATGAAGAGAGGAATAGAACATTGATGAGATGTAGCGCTGTGATAATGAAGAGAGGAATAGAACAGTGATGAGATGTAGAGCAACAATGAAGAGAAGAATAGAACATTGATGATATGTAAAGCAGTGATAATGAGAGAGGAATAGAACAATAATGAGATGTAGAGCAGTGATAATAAAGAGAGGAATAGAACAGTGATGAGATGTAAAGCAACAATGAAGAGAAGAATAGAATAGTAATGATATGTAAAGCAGTGATAATGAAGAGAGGAATATAACAGTGATGAGATGTAGAGCAGTGATAATGAAGAGAGGAATAGAACAGTGATGAGGTGTGGCATTGAGATCAGATATTAAAGGGAATAATTTCAATTTATCAGGATATTTCAGAAATATAAAATTGGCTATGAACTCCTTTTTTCCACTTTAATTATCATGTCTATATATACTCTGACCCTGTTAACTATTTAAACATGCCAAAATAATATATTGAAAAGGAATTTCCTAACTTGGGCTACGTACTTTGGTTAGACTAAAATAGATTTCCCGCTTAAAATTGAAACATATTTTGTGATGCATTAAACGAGTTATGTGATTTCATTTTGACTTAAATTTGATCTGTTATATATACAGGTTACACATAGTAAAAAATTGTTTCATCTTAGAAAGAGTCAGAATGACAATGTGAAAGTCGTCAAGCAGTATTTGAGTGCTGTCCTGGAAGTGGATTAGTATTTTAGAGTTAGAGATTATTATTAACAAGTGCTACCAACTCTGCTAACTACGGCAGGACAATGACAAATGTGTGTATTTGATTTTATTTATCATTGACACATGTTGCTCTTCTCTGAAAAAAGTGTTATTTTTCACGGATAAAGCAGGATACAGATAAGCCTAGATAAGCCCAACCATTAGCATGACTATATGGGGATGCACTTCACAATCATAAATGTAAAACAATAATTTGTTCATAGTGTTTTTTATAATCATCTAAATGAACCCATTTTTAAGTTGACTCAAATCACGCAGAAAGTGATATTTCTGGAAATATAATTATTCCAAATGTCGATCAAAATTTGAACATACAATGAAGAAATTGTCAAATTGACTGGATATATTTATCATAATTTTTTTTGTGAAACACATCCCTCGTTCTTTAACATGATTGGTCTAAAACAAGGTCGCGTCCAAAAGACTGTATATAAGTTAGGGAGAAGCAGTGGATCCATTTCATGACCCCTGGATCAAGATTCCAGCATGCTACCCCTTGACAACCTTATCTGCTCATATAAACTGAGTCTTATAATTATGATTTATATATTATAAAACATAATTTTATAAAATCATAAAAAAAGCCTTCCTTCCTATAATTAAGCCCACATAATGACGCACTCTTGTGAGCATATCATTATGTAATTACAGCCTGATGGATGCCTCACAGATATAATCTCTGATGTATATGAGAAGAAGGTAATCTGAGATGGCCCAATCCTCTGTATTATATCAACACTATCAAATATCAAGAGTTGGTTTTTTAAAAAAAATCTATATGTAAATCTCGGTTAACGTTTAGCTGACAAGTCTGTTAATATAATTTTTCATGAAACATGAAGTACTTTAAAGCTCACAAAGGTCACCCTAATTAACCACTGCTGATACCTCACAGGCATCTTGTGGAAATATTTATCAAAAATAACATTAATACTAATGTAGCTGGTGTGATAAACTTTGTATCTGGTTTACCTTCTTTCTACAACACCATCTCTTAAATGTACCATACCATATCTGACATAATTAATGCTCCATGGGTATAACTGCAGCGGTGGTCTAGTGGTAGAGCTCCCACTGTGCATGCGGAAGGTCACGGGTTCGATCCCTGGTCAAGTTATACCAAATACTTGAAAAAAGCACTCAGTATAAATTTTAGAGGCTAGTTCTACATCTGGTTGGCTTAGTGTCAATATAATGTGACTGGATGGGGTATCATATTTTTTTATTTATTAAATTTATATTTTATATATAAACCTATATGGGAGATAAGACCAAATGAAAAAATAGTTTGTTTTTGTATTTTTTTAAAAACTTTTTGAACCATGAGAGAAAACAAAAAGAAATCCCTATCTACCGACCAAATTTTTCCCCCTGCATGTCACAGGAAACAAAAATATTTTTTCATTTGGCCTAAATCTAAAAATTATACTTTGTATGTGTGCATACTATTATTTTCGTTTCCATTTTGGAAAGAGCAAAAACTCGAAGAAAAAATCAATTTTGTATTTTTTTTAAAATTTTTATTTATATTTTCAAAACTAGCATGATGTCACTAGTTTCTATAAAGAGAATGTAAATAATTTCTTAAATAGGAAGTATCAGACAGCAAATTTTCAATATACGTTCAAAGATTGATTTAAGGCCATAATAAATCAATTGCTAGATTATTAGCCCCGCTCACCCCCTAATTTTCATGCTCCCCAGACCTTTTTTATTTTCATAAAAAAAAAATCCTCCTCCCCTCTTCATCCAAACACCACTCCAGTAGTTTAATTGTAAGAAATCAACTGGGTTTATAAGGATTACAGTATTTAATTAATTAATAATTTATTAATATTCAATAAACCCGATTTCAGGTCTGATAATAATCTCACATTAACAATGACCAAACAGTGATTTTATCATGTCTGTCAACAGAGGATATTAAATAGCCAGGGGCAATAATCATGTTAAATATGGTATTCTGTATCTCGGTGTATATAACAAATGTACTATAAAATACATTTCTCAAAGTGTTTAATGAACATTCTTCTGGGCTGATATAGAACAGACACCAATAGTTATAGCTAAGATAAGGAGGGAAAAAATAAACTCATTAATAATGACACCACACTCCGCTTAGCGGATAACATGTTCTTCTACAATCTCTCGGATAATCAAACTTCAATTTTTGACAATTAAAGAGCCTGCATTTTTTTCTGCTTCAACACTACTTTCATGTCAAGTTTTAACCAAATTGATCAACAAATGTATATGATGACATGGGAACCCATATCCGCGGGCCTATCATGATCAAGAGTAAAAAGCAATATATTAAGCTACCAATTAACTAAAACCAAAAACATTCATCATCATTAGAAGCTGATAAAACCAAACAAAGAAAAAAAACACATTTCCATCAATTTCCTAACATTTTTGTTATAAATGACAAGAAATTGTATTAAAAATTCATCAGAGAATGTAAAAAATCTCTCCTCACCTTTCAGCGGCCCCTATCCACATGTCCGGAGTCTGTTCCCTATGAAGAATAGCCCCACTATGGTGGTCATTAGTCCCTAATTATGAGTGTTATTATTGGTACAGGACAACCCTCATTTGACCCCTGTATCCCGTTATTGATGGACATGCTTATCCCTGCAGGGGGGCCAACTATCTCCATTGCTGAGATAATTTAGACTGTGAATCTGCTATGTGTATTTACTGACTTCATCATTACTGAACTATGCAGCCATACTGATCTGTATTATGTCTTGCAGATGGACAGTTTCAATAGATTTAACTTTAAATGATTTTTTTAACATTATATAATACCAGTAGGTACCAATAAAATATAACTTACCCAATTGTAAAGATATGTAGCACATTTCATCCAAATTAATATTTAAAATTCCCTAATGAGAGATCAAATATTAAATGGTGTAGTTGGAGATTTATTCCTTAAAGTGTAACTGACTTAGGATCTGTTTCTAATATCAGGCATTGATGGTTACTTTAATTTATACGGTTTATTTTAGCTTGATTGTGAGGTAAGCTCAGAGCTTATAATAATGACCTACTATCAAGTCTGCTTCCTGGGTAGAACAAGCACCCAGTTTGATAGGCCATCTGGTGGAGCTGGGGATCAATTCCACAACCTCTAGTGTGAACTGCGGCCAACACTTTATCCACTGCACTACCATCCAACTTTATGTTATACAAATGAAACACTGATATCTTTAGAAATAAATATGAGCTTAAAATATAACCAACATCAGCTGACTGTTAAAAAAAAAAAACCTCCACAAAACTATTAGTTGCAAATTATTTTTATGTAATTATATAATAATACAACAAATATATCAAATTACTGGGAGACTAAGCAATTATATAATCATACCACAAACACATTAACAGGGAGACTTTAATATAACTCTTTTTACAAAAGTCGAAAACCTTTCGAAAAATAATTACCAGCGCATCGAGGTATTTGAAAATTATATTTCACACTTGATATAACCTTAATTTCCACCATTTTACCAATATCTGCAGCAGTGTCTGTGTAATAGAGACCAGAGTCATCGTGCCTACGGGGAGTCCGCAATCTTACAATGCCAATATTGAATGGTCGGTGATTTATAACCCGGCGTCACCTCAATCACCGAGAGTCAACTTGCGCCATTGGCTATCAATGCTCATCACCAGACTATAAATTACAAATTATTGAACTCCGCCACAAACAAAGACATTTTTCATAATGACTTTATTTCAATTTTCTAGCACTTAGCACTCGTCGAGTAATTTTGTACAAATTGTCTATGAACCATCTAACAGTAAGTACTCAGTAATAGCTCATAAAATGTCATTATGATTATTTAACATTATTTTGGGTAGGTTACCATCAAATTTGCTAATATGAAAGCAAAATGAATACAAGTATTAAAATGTATTCCCATTCATGAGCCGGACCCAATAATTAGGTCAGTCCATAGACGTGCGTCCGACTATCAATCCAGTTGGGGTTGTGAAATTCAACTACCCTCCCAACCACAGTCTTTGTGATGGTTGATAATCAACATTGCGTCTCGTTGTCATTAATCTCTCACCACTGACTCAAGTGGGAAGTTACCAAATTCATGCAGAGATGGGTGTGCTCAAGTACTGGTTAACCTTCCTGGATCCCAGGAAAATTGATTGTCTGTTAGTCCTTGATGGTATAAAAATTATGCTAAATATTCAATCAATCTATCCATTCTGTAGTTCTAACTTTAATTCTCAGGCAATCATTTATATCTCAACCAAGAAGATAAAGTAGCGGGTAATTTTCAATGTCAACTCAACTCTTATTTCAATTTCATTTATAAACAAAAACTAGATCATTCACCGAATTATGGTACATTTCACATCTGTTCAATGTTTAGGAAGATTGAAAGGTGATCTTTCTAATTGGATGGTTTTAGATGCTGAGTTTATTCTGTGAAATACTGCAGATTCCTTGTGCACTCGGAGTGCAGCTGACCATTGCAAAAGTGGCAGTTTACAAATGACTGCAAACATCCACATATCTCAAATAATCTGAAATATTAGTTGTTTCTTTGATATCTGGAAAAGCTTGCTCTATTCACAAATTGTTATCTGCTATTAAACAGATAGCTTTTTATACAAAGAATGTCATTTTCAACATACAAATTTTGAAAATATTCAGTATCATTTAATACAAAGCTGTGACCTGAGCAGTAGTAACTACAATACGTTTTTTTAAGGGAGTTTATCAGGAAGGAACGTTATAAATGTCTTAAAAAGTGAAAGTATTATTAAAAAGCATCTCATTATCTTTAATAAGTAACATCCCAAGGTTTGGTTTGTTAAATCCACCAAACCATGACAAAATCGATATTTAATTTGGAGCGGAAAACTTGAAACAAAATCCCTATTCTAATAATAGACATCACTTAAATACTGTCTGACGATCTTTGCATCTTCATTCGTAAATTAGTATAAAAGATCAAATTGATATGAAAATGAAATCATGTGACTCATTTGATACGTCACAAAATATGTTGCAATTTCAAGCAGGTAATCTATTCTAGTCTGACCTAGGAGCGCGGCTCAAGTTAGGAAATCCATTGAGTTCTACTCAAATTCATTCTGAGATCTTTCTCCATCAATAAAACTGGATATGCCATATATAACCTAAAATATGTTGAAAATGGCATTAAAACCCTTCAAAAATAAATAAAAAGAGCATACACAATTTAATGTTGCCTCTTTATAGATCAACAAAAAAAATAAAATACAATTTTCAAATCAATCTAACATCTGAAAATACTCCACAAATCAATCTTAAAACGGCAGCAATCTATTTTACAATAATTGTTACCAAATAAATAAATGTCAAAATTGGCACTAATCCGTTTCCATAGTTTTGTATCTATATAGAGCTGAGGAAGTCAGAAATACATTCTAATAGAGGCAGCCTTTAACCCTGGGTTGGTAATTAACATTTCCCTCCTGTACAGGATTTCCTATTCATAGCTTTCACAATAGATTTAAACTGCTGTGTTACGCCTCACTAACGCAATGAGTATGGCTCATCAAGGAAAGAGAATTATACGAGATATCATCATGCTACCAAATGAGTTCAGATATTGTCTAATAAATTATATTGTTTAAGAGTGTACATAAATAATGCTTATTTGCTAATTTTATAATAATGGTGATCAATTACCATTCAACTTTGCCTTCTTATTAATTCTTTTTATTATTACTGTAATGTCCCTGAAGAGGGATGCATTTTGTAAAAGGGTGGGGGTCTTTATTTTAGATTTTAATTTTGTATGAAGTGTGTTAAATGCCATAAATCATGCTGATGGTAACGAGACGTTTATTCAACTTTTAAAATATTTGAACCAGACTTGGATTAAAGACAAGCTTCCAGTGAGATAAGTCATTTTATTTTCCATAAAAATTGGTTGGGTTGGGGGTGCCTTTATTAAGGGGGGTAGGGTTGGGTTTGTTAACAACTCACTTCATAAAGAAATGAGGAAAATGCCAAAATGGACTTAAGTGGCTCACTAGTGTATATTATAGCCATATCAAAGGATCACTGTGGTACAAAGTAGGCTCTTACCACATTGTTCGAAGATTAAATTCCAATTGTTTACAGAGCTTGAAAATTCTTATAAACCCTACTCGATCATCCTCCCTTTCCATCATTTTTAATTGAATGTTAAAATCAAAGAAATGTTAAAGTCAGTTTCTTAAATATTACTCGTTCTGACCAAATGTTCACTCGACATGTCGACCAGACGAGTTGAATTTTCAAGCCCTGTGTTTAATGATTAAAGGTGTTACTTAAGATCACTTACATCTCAACACTGAGGTCCTAGATGCACCAAGCTTGGTCCTAAACTTTTATGTAAGAAAACTCGTGAGATCTTCCTCCACTGTTAAAACCATCACCGTATACAACCCTTGGGTTGAAAATGGCATTAAACCTAATGACAAAAAAATTAATAAAAATTAACTATTGAGCTTCAGTCCCAATACCAACATCTAGAATTTCTATTTTGCTCCAGACCTCTGGCTCCATTTTAATATCAGCAGCTTTTAATGCACACGGGGCAATCAGAAAAAGCAAACAATGAAACGTGTCTATCTGCAATTCTATTAAAAGGGGCTTTTGTGCCGTGAAACTTCGATAACCCCAGTATAGACAAATCTAGCTTGAGGACATTGTTTGATCCTGAAAGATTTCATTCATATTTCATATTCACATAACTTGGGATATCACAAGCAACACAAATTGGAAGTCTGGTGGGGACAGTCAATACAACATATTTGTCACATAATTATGTAACAATGAACTTTTATGTTCAAGTTATATTGAATAACATGTCCTCTGTGGCCAAGTGATCTAAGGCGCTGTTTCAAGATCACTTACCTCTCACCGCTAAGGTTGTATGTTTGAGTCTCACTCGCTCCAAAAACTTCATGTGAGGAAGTTTCCAGTTACTTGTGGAAGGACAATAGTTCTTCTCAGTCAGAGGTTTTCCTCCACCAATAAAACTGGATATTCCATATATAACCTGACTCAGTCTGAGGTCTTCCTCCACCAATAAAACTGGATATGCCATATATAACCTGACTCAGTCTGAAGTCTTCCTCCACCAATAAAACTGGATATGCCATATATAACCTGACTCAGTCTGAGGTCTTCCTCCACCAATAAAACTGGATATGCCATATATAATCCGAAATGTGTTTAAAATGGCGTTAAACCCCATTAAAAAAAAATAAATAATAAAATTGAATAAAATCCTATTCTGTTCTATAATATATCACACAAGATTCAAGTACAACGGCAAAGGAAAACTAAAGCTGTGTCCGTCAACATGAACTAAAGCTGTGTCCGTCAACATGAACTAAAGCTGTGTCCCTAAACATGAATGCCTCCGCTGTGCCTGTAGCCTTATTGTAACAATGTCATTTGATGTAATGAGTTTTTAGTGACAGTAGCACTACTACAGAGATGACAACATGCACAACTCAATTTTCTATTTATACTTTTCAGCAAGTTTGATCATTATCTGTTGAATAGTTTTAAGAAGATGACAGGCCGACACAAACTATCATTAAAAATCATCAAAAGGTCATAACTATGAAATAAGTTGATGGACCATCATAATGATGATATGGGTAACTAGTTTCATACCGATACTCCCTGGCAATTTTGATGAAGATCGGTTGAGAATCTTAGGAAGAGTAAAGCTGACAAGAAAGTATGACAGATTTACCATTAAAAATAAATAAAGGGTCATTACTCTGCCAAAAACAAATAGACAAAAATACAATGATAGTTTGCACAACTCCATTTCATGAAATTAGTTTGAGAAGTTTTAGAGGGGGTGGTGGGGGGAAGAGTTGACAAGAAAGTGTGACAATTACGTACAGGAGCTCGTACGGACCGACAAGGGCAACACTTTATCATGCACCACTGCAACTTGAGATGCAGGTAGGGCACCAAACTCATGATTGGAGAGTCGTAGGTTCGAACCTCCGCCATGGCTTTGTGTGATGTCCTTGAGCAAAACATTTTTTCTGCATATGCTCAGTTCTGGTTCTACCAAGGAAGACTCTGAGCATGATACCAAGGAAGACTCTGAGCATGATACCAAGGAAGACTCTGAGCATGATACCAAGGAAGACTCTGAGCATGATACCAAGGAAGACTCTGAGCATGATACCAAGGAAGACTCTGAGCATGATACCAAGGGAGACTCTGAGCGTGATTTGTTTAAGTTGTAAGAACTTGTTTCACAACCGAAGTAAAATAAATATGTTTAAACTAATAAAAGGCTAGAGCATAAAAATACAGCCCAAATTACTGGGTACACTTTAAATAGTAAAAAAAATTGTTAGAACTATTATAGAGTTGACTTTATTAGGTTAAGGATAGGTATTGTCCAATCCTTGTTAATATTTATCAATATTCCACTGGTGAGAGACAAATGGTGGACCCTATATCATGTTCATTGCAGAGTTGTAAATTATTTGTAACAATGATTAATATTCCCAGACAGCAGCCATGGGTGTCCAGAATGTCTAATGCTTAAAATTCCCCAGTATCCCAGAAACAAATTAATAATATCAGAGTTTCACTATTGATATTTAAGTTGGAGAGACAGGCTCTAAAATATAAGCAGCATAAGAAAGTTATGGGGAATATATGAGTTTGAAACAACTTGTATCATCATTATTCAAGTTGCCAATTATAGTGTACCTTAAATAATCAGATATTAGATTACTGCATCATTATTCAAGTTGCCAATTATAGTGTACCTTAAATAATCAGATATAAGATTACTGCATCATAATTTAAGTTGCCAATTATAGTGTACCTTAAATAATCAGATATTAGATTCCTGCATCATTATTCAAGTTGCCAATTATAGTGTACCTTAAATAATCAGATATTAAATTCCTGCATCATTATTCAAGTTGCCAATTATAGTGTACCTTAAAAAATCAGATATAAGATTCCTGCATCATTATTCAAGATGCCAATTAAAGTGTACCTTAAATAATCAGATAATAGATTCCTGCATCATTATTCAAGTTGCCAATTATAGTGTACCTTAAACAGTCAGATCTTAGATTCCTGCATCATTATTCAAGTGGCCAATTATAGTGTACCATAAATAATCAGACATTAGATTTCTGCATCATTATTCAAGTTGCCAGCTATAGTGTACCTTAAATAATCAGATATAAGATTACTGCATCATAATTTAAGTTGCCAATTATAGTGTTACTTAAATAATCAGATATTAGATTCCTGCATCATTATTCAAGTTGCCAATTATAGTGTACCTTAAATAATCAGATATTAAATTCCTGCATCATTATTCAAGTTGCCAATTATAGTGTACCTTAAAAAATCAGATATAAGATTCCTGCATCATTATTCAAGTTGCCAATTAAAGTGTACCTTAAATAATCAGATAATAGATTCCTGCATCATTATTCAAGTTGCCAATTATAGTGTACCTTAAACAGTCAGATCTTAGATTCCTGCATCATTATTCAAGTTGCCAATTATAGTGTACCATAAATAATCAGACATTAGATTTCTGCATCATTATTCAAGTTGCCAATTATAGTGTACCTCAAAGAATTAGATATTAGATTCCTGTATCATTATTCAAGTTGCCAATTATAGTGTACCTTAAATAATCAGATATTAGATTCCTGCATCATTATTCAAGTTGCCAAATAACCAGATATAAGATTCCTGCATCATAATTCAAGTTGGCAATTATAGTGTACCTTAAATAGTCAGATATAAGATTCCTGCATCATTATTCAAGTTGCCAATTATAGTGTACCATAAATAATCAGACATTACATTCCTGTATCATTATTCAAGTTGCCAATTATAGTGAAACTCAAATAATCAGATATTAGATTCCTGCATCATTATTCAAGTTGCCAATTATAGTGTACCTCAAATAATCAGATATTAGATTCCTGCATCATTATTCAAGTTGCCAATTATAGTGTACCTCAAATAATTAGATAATAGATTCCTGCATCATTATTCAAGTTGCCAATTATAGTGTACCTCAAATAATCAGATAATAGATTCCTGCATCATTATTCAAGTTGCCAATTATAGTGTACCTCAAATAATCAGATAATAGATTCCTGCATCATTATTCAAGTTGCCAATTATAGTGTACCTCAAATAATCAGATATTAGATTCCTGCATCATTATTCAAGTTGCCAATTATAGTGTACCTCAAATAATCAGATCTTAGATTCCTGCATCATTAATCAAGTTGCCAATTATAGTGTACCTCAAATAATCAGATATTAGATTCCTGAATCATTATTCAAGTTGTCAACTTGAGTGTACCTCAAATAATCAGATATTAGATTACTGCATCATTATTCAAGTTGTCAACCATAGTGTACCATAAATAATCAGATATTAGATTCCTGCATCATTATTCAAGTTGTCAACTATAGTTTACCTTAAATAATCATATATTAGGTTCCTGTATCATTATTCAAGTTGTCAACTATAGTGTACCTTAAATAATCAGATATTAGAATCCTGCATCATTATTCAAGTTGTCAACTATAGTGTACCTTAAATTATCAGATATTTGTCAACTAAAGTATACCTTAAATAAACAGATATTAGATTCCTGCATCATTATTCAAGTTGTCAACTATAGTGTACCTTAGATAAACAGATATTAGATTCCTGCATCATTATTCAAGTTGTCAACTACAGTGTACCTTAAATATTCAGATATTAGATTCCTGCATCATTATTCAAGTTGTCAACTATAGTGTACCTTAAATAATCAGATATTAGATTCCTGCATCATTATTCAAGTTGTCAACTATAGTGTACCTTAAATAATCAGATATTAGATTCCTGCATCATTATTCAAGTTGTCAACTATAGTGTACCTTGAATAATCAGATATTTGTCAACTAAAGTGTACTTTAAATAAACAGATATTAGATTCCTGCATCATTATTCAAGTTGTCAACTATAGTGTACCTTAGATAAACAGATATTAGATTCCTGCATCATTATTCAAGTTGTCAACTACAGTGTACCTTAAATATTCAGATATTAGATTCCTGCATCATTATTCAAGTTGTCAACTATAGTGTACCTTAAATAATCAGATATTAGATTCCAGCATCATTATTCAAGTTGCCAAATAGATGATTACAAATCCCAATGAAGTCCCAGTAGATGATAATGCAACCAAATTTGAGGCCCCAATAGATGATAACGGAACCAAATGTGACTCCAATAGATGATAACGGAACCCAATGATGCCCCAATAGATGATAACAGAACCAAATGCTGCTCCAATAGATGATAATAGAACCCATTGCGGCTCCAATAGATGAAAACAGAACCCAATGAGGCCCCAATAGATGATAACAGAACCAAATGAGGCCCCAACAGATGATAACGGAACCCAATGCTGCTCCAATAGATGATAACGGAACCCAATGCGGCTTCAATAGATGATAACAGAACAGAATGTGGTCCCAATAGATGATAACAGAACCAAATGAGGCCCCAACAGATGATAACAGAACCCAATGCTGCTCCAATAGATGATAACGGAACCCAATGCGGCTTCAATAGATGATAACAGAACAGAATGTGGTCCCAATAGATGATAACAGAACCAAATGAGGCCCCAACAGATGATAACGGAACCCAATGCTGCTCCAATAGATGATAACGGAACCCAATGCTGCTCCAATAGATGATAACGGAACCCAATGCGGCTTCAATAGATGATAACAGAACAGAATGTGGTCCCAATAGATGATAACAGAACCAAATGAGGCCCCAACAGATGATAACGGAACCCAATGCGGCTTCAATAGATGATAACAGAACAGAATGTGGTCCCAATAGATGATAACAGAACCAAATGAGGCCCCAATAGATGATAACGGAACCCAATGCGGCTTCAATAGATGATAACAGAACAGAATGTGGTCCCAATAGATGATAACAGAACCAAATGAGGCCTAAATAGATGATAACGGAACCCAATGAAGCCCCAGTAGATAATAACAGAAACCCACTGAAGCCCCAATAGAAGATAATGGAACTAAATGAGGCCCCAATAGATGAAAACAGAACCAAATGAGGCCCCAATAGATGATAACGGAACTTGCTTGACAGGGTTTGTCTATGTATGTACAAACATGTTTTGCTGCATTACTCATGCGGAAAATAAATTGTATTCTGTTAAAACTGATCATGAAGAAACAATAATTGTAAAAATTGTTAGTAACAACATTCATTTAAGAGTAAAATCAATATGTGCCATTTCAGACTATATATATATATATAAAAGGACTGGTATAAATTATGTTGAATGGGATATAAAACCAGATTCATTGATACGACTCAAATGTTACACTTACTCCTGATTTCTTGAATAAATAACAGAACTATTGTTTGGTATGTTTATTTACTCATCTTTGTTTTCTCAGCAAATGGATGCTTGGTCAATGTTGTTTCACCAGATTAGTATGTTGCAATTAAACTGACCCAGAAGTATTTATTAATTTGGATTCTCTGCGGTCAAGTGGTCATCTTTGGCACTCCCATCTAATGACAGCTTACCTCTCACTGGTCAGTTGCAGAAGTCACCTCGAGCCAAGCTCAGTTCAAAAGGTTTATAAAAAATTTGAAAAACAGTGCCACATTATTTGATTTGTTTGTGCAAAGTAATGTTTTTATACCACATGTTTCTGTTTAAATAATTAGAAACATGTTAACCCTTAATTTAAGTTGTGGAATGTTGAGGTAAAACTGTTGTTTAAGATTTACAATATTATGAAGTCTTCATGGAATAATGTTCATCCCCTGATTTGATACCTGGATAAACAAAGTGTAATAATTTATTTTTTGCTGAATCACCGCTATTTTCAACACATTTAAGGTTATATAATTATGGCATATCCAGTGATACTGGTGGAGGCAGACCTCAGAATAAATCTGAGTAGAACCACCATCCTTCCACAAGTAACTATAGCAAACTTTCTCACATAGAGTTTTTGGTGCAAGCGGAACTCAAACCTATGACTATAGTGGTGAGAGGCAAGTGATCTTGAAATGATGCCTTACAGGACAGAGGACCCGGGACAAACAGAATATGAAATATTATTAGATTCAAACTACATTTGATCTCCTCGAATGGTGCTCAGCATTAAGATAGTTCAAAGTCTGGTTGGCCCTGGGCAAGTATAATGTGACTGGGTGGGGTATCATACCATGTGTCTGCGGCATGATACTCCAGTGTGGCAGTGCTTAGAATTCAGTCTCAAATAGACACCAACGTGATATGACTGAAAAATTGTTGAGCACCATAAGCAACATATAACAACTGAATGAGAGACAAAGAATGAAAGTGCTAATCTGACTTCTAGCTCCTCTCCCACATTAAAACATTGCATCAACATTGTTTGTCAATGGTATCAGTGTAGTGTGAACAGCCATTTATAAGTGCTTCATTTGGGTAAACTGAATTGAAATGAATAAGGCGTGTACAGGAACGTGTTTTAGCACGTGTTTCAGCACAAGAGCTCCTCGCCCTCTCATCTCGACCACTATGACGTGATTCTGGCTGCCATATCGGAAAGGAACATCTTCCTAATCAAACCTTCTAACGTCTCAAGGATCAGTGGATATGAGACTGAACAAACAGTGGCAAATGTTCAAATACTTCCACGGGTCATTTAAACATAGCCACAGTAGCACGATTGCTGATAAATCATGCGCACAAATTAATCATTACAATGATAAATCTTCCAATCCGAGGGATGAAGATCATTTTTCTCATGATGCGTTGTTTTTTTTTATTGTCTTGAAGGCTTCCTTATCCCTGTGAAATATTTACAGGAGATTGGAGTTGCAGTGGTCGGGAGCGAGATTTGTTTGAACAATGGATGCACGTAGCAGCTGCATCTTGTCCAGATTATGTTGCATACCAATATTGTGCATGCTTCAAATATTTTCATCCGGTGCTTGTTTTGTATATTTTACTGCATTATCAGTTGGAACTGATGGGCTTGTATTTGTAGCGTTTAATAACAAAATCATAGAAGAGGTTTCATGAATATCGTGATATTTTACAATGGGGTTGTTATTGTGACTTTTGTAGAGTAAACAATAACTTATTATATAATAATGAATTAAATTAACGTTTCATTTTTTGTTATTTATCTTTTTAATATCAAGGGCGTAGGTACGAATTTGATACAGGTGTGGCTTAATATTTTACAAATTTAAGATAATTATAAGAACAAGAAATTATTGGTGCGGCATATAAAATAAATGTAATTTTTTTTTTGGAAAAGATAAATCAAATCATGTGATAAACACATGGAAATTAAATGCAAAGATAACAAATAAAAAAAATGAAGTATGAAATTTCAAAAACAGTTCTCTCAAATTTGGCCTTGGTAAAATAGAAACAAGAGGACCATGAGGGGCCTGAGGACACTCTACTAAGGCTCATAGTGGCCATTGCACTTTTTGAAATTTCACAATATTAACCCTCTTTTAACCCCTTATGGATAAAAAACCCACCACTCCCTTACTGAACAAAATTTTAATTACTATGAAAGGAAAATACTTTAAATTTCCATACCATTCATCTGTAAATAAAATATAGTCCCTATATATCCCAGCCCCTTGATTTGTCAAAACTTCAATCACCCACTCATAGGGATTTGTTAGAAGTAGACATTATGCTTTAGATTTTAAGAATTTTTTTTTTGTACACAGTGATACAGATGTGAAAATGAAAAATTTCAGTTTTCCCCATAATATTCCTATGTAACAGTCACCTAGCTGACAGCTAGGGTCCCTATATATCGCAGCCCTTTGATTTGAAGACAGTTCAATCCCTTGCTGATGTAAGGCTTATTTATATCATATATGAACAAATGAGACAGAAAGGTTATTGAGAGGAAAATTTTTGTTGTCCTTTGGGGTCCCTTTTGGAAATTCTATTCTTGTTGAACCAAATCTAATTTACTAAGTCTAGACAATGATTCAGATATGAAACTATAAATTAGTGTTAAACAAATATATAAGAAAATGGGAATTTATCCTTTTTCCATAATATTTGTATATAAAACTCAAAGTTCCCTTACACAGCCCCTATATACTAAAGCTCCTTGACTTGCAAAAGCTTCAATCCCCATAGGAAATATATCAATTACGAACATATTTGACTGACTTCCTGTTGAGAAAAAACATTTATGAAAATTTCCAATTTTAACCATATTTGGTTTTTTGATTGATTGATTGAATATTTAGCGTCATTTTTATGCCATCGAGGGCAAACAGACGATCAGTTAACCTAACCACTGTTTCCTGGGATTAACCAGTACTCGAGCACACCCCATCTCCGCAAGTAACTGATAACTTTCCCACTTGAATCAGTGGTGAAAGACGAATGATAATGAGACACAATGTTGTATATCAATCATCACAGAGACTGATGCCGAGCGGGGATTCGAACTCACGACCCCTGGATTGATAGCCAGACGCATAACCGACTGAGCTAATCGGGCCCGCACCGGGCCCACACACTTCTGGCCCTTTATGGAAATTCAATCCTCTTTATTGAGAAAAATCAAATTTACTGTTACTAGACAATGCTTTAGGTCTCAAATTGAACAACATATTTATATTTACACAAATGGACTAAAAAATGAGAATTTTCAGTTTTCCCATAGTATTCCTATGTAAAACTCAAAGTCCCCATTAAAGGGCCTCTAAACATCCAAGTGTTCCTTGTACAAACTTAGAACTCTTAATCATAGGGATTGTCTATATCAAATATGGAATTTGACTGACCGGTTGTCGAGAATAAGATTATTGAGAATGTTAACCCTGTTGTAATCCCACCTGGCACCTTATAGAAATTCATTCCTGCTTTAATATTGAACTAAATCTTATTTGCTTACAACTGAAAAGTAGATGCTCCTGATCTCAAACTGAATAACAATTCTACACAAATGGATGAAAAAAATAGAATTTTTTGTTTGTCCATAGTATTTCTATGTAAAACTTAAAGTCCCCTTACAGAGCACCTATAAACACTATCCCCTTGATTTGTTCAAACTTTAAACCCCAACTCATAGGGATAATCTATGTATCAAATATGAAAAAATTTAACTGACCAGTTGTTGAGAAAAAGATTTTTGAACATTTTCTATTTTAACCCTTTTACAGTGTATGACGCACCTGCCCCCTTATGGGATGTCATTTCTCTTTATTGAACCAAATCTTATTTTCTATGACTAGATTCTATGACTATGCTTCAGAATTCATATTGAATAATAATATTGCCTAATTGGATTAAAAAATGAAATTTTTCTGTTTTCTCATAGTATCCCTATGTAAAATTCTAAGTCCCCTTACAGGACCCCTGTAAATATTAGTCCCTTAATTCTTATCTTCATTCAAACATCTACACATATGAATAATTCATACTAAATATAAACAAATTTGACTGACTGGTTCTTAAGAAAATTATTTTTTGTAATTCCATATTTTTATATACTGACCCAATAAAACAGTGGAACCCAGTAATTTTTACAAATCGAAACCTCCTTGTTCAAAAATGCTTCTGTTAAAATATAGGCAAAGCAAAATCAATTCAATTAAAAAATGAATTAATGATTATTATAATGTGTCCCCTAATTGAACCATCGAGACAGTGTCATTTTTAACCCCAGGGACACCATTTGAATAAATCTAATAGAACTATAATTGGTTATCAGTTGGGTGGTTCAGACAGACACTGGACAGTTTAATTATGATCTATCGCATAAGACATTCTGGTTGTAGACCTTAAAATGAAAGATGCAAACTTAGCTGAAATTGCTAGAACAGTATAATTATAAATGCAATAGACAAACACAATGCTTTAAAAATTGAAAGGTAAAATATGAAATATGACCAAACTGGTTTAATTAATAAATAAAGGAAGCAACAAACAACAGATGACTAGACTTTATTTGTCCAGTATATATTTATGTAATTTAAAACCATTATTTTAATTAAAAAAGCTAATAGGAAATATTACATTTATTTTTTAAATTAATATGCTATAAAAGAAACTAAATCCCCCTGACACTATGTTGATATTAATAAATGAGCTAAAACCTGGATCACCGAAACCAAAACAAAATTAAAAATATAAATGGATATGTTACTTCCGAAAAAGATACTGCAAAAAAGTTAATAGTTTTTTCACAAATCCTCTAACTTAAAATTCTGGAGCACAACAATGTCTTAATCGAGTTTGAGAAACTTAAAAAGTAAAAAAAAAATTAAGTAAATACTGAATTTTCAATAAAAAATATTACAATAGTTGAGGTTCTGAAATACATGCTTGATACTTCAAAATTAACTGACCTGGATGATATACCGGTAGGCCCTAAGCTATTAAACACTGATGCATTGATCTGTGCTTAATCAATATGTCACATTTTGAACATTAGTGTAGTGACAGGAGTATTCCCATCAATACTTAAACATTCAGAGTAATTCCTATAATGAAATCAGGTGATGATGACCCAGGCAATTACAGACCAATAAAACTTACTGTATCAAAATATTATAGCTAATCAATGCATTGAATATCTTGAAAATTACAGATTTATTTATACAAGGCATTCAGGTTTCAGGAAATCTCAGTCATGTCATACAACATTAACAAACTTGACTGAAATTGACAGTGGGTATAGCACAGAGCTTATAAATGTACTTTAATGTGGCTTGAAGTTCTTGAATGAAAGGTACCAGAAAATGCAATTTTTTTACAATGTATTCAAAATCCAACCTAATTTATAAGAGTAGGGGTACCTCAAGGATCTGTCCTTTGGCCATTGTTATTTATTATGTTTGTAAATGATTTGCCACTTTATGTCAATAACGCTAACACTGATAAATTTGCAGATGCTGATTGTGACATTGTTTATCTCCGGTAGTTATCTCAAACAAATACAAAAAAAATCCAGAAAGCTAAGTCATAAACATATAGAACAGCAAGCAAACTAAATCAAATTATTGAAATATAATAAATGAAAACAGTATAGTTATATGTACATCACAAAAAGGTCTTAAATGCATGTTACTCAGTTCATGTCAATAACATAGAAATTTAAAATGTAGAATGCCACAAATTATTAGGATTATATCATTTATTATTATATAATAATAATATAATAATAACCTATTATGTTGAAAAATTATGTAAAATCATTAATTTTATTAATAAAATTCCTTGCTGGTTTTGGTCAAGAAATGTCTTTCATTAGAAACAGAAACACTTATTAATTTTTTGTCATAATACATTTATACAACCATTTCAAGATTATTGAGACACAATTTGGGGAACCTGCTCAGGTTTAAATACCAGTACAGTCGAACAAGAAATATGTCTTTGAATGCCCCCACTATTAATCTGAAATCATTTCTTTACTGAAAACTTAAGTAAAAAAGAGACCATAACTCTGTAAAACTGTAAAATTTTACCAACATTGACAAATATCAAACTTGACCTGTTTTTTTTTATATTTTTACAGGTACACAATCAAATATTGATTAAATTCAGAAGTTGATCTGAGAAGTTGATCAAAGAATTTAAATAGAAATATTACGCAACTGCCTTAATTAAGTATATAATTCTGATACAGTAACAGAATTAAGTTATCAAGATTTCTTTAAAACATAATATATATGATATAAAAGTGTCATTACAATGTTTATTCATTAATGTGTTGGCAATACAAGCACTTTATTAATTGTATGATCGTATGTTTATATAGTATCTGAATGTATTTGTTATAGCTTTTTAACCATGAGTTGGTTGATGGTATCAATGGAGAACAGGTATTGTAACTGACTGAGTTACCATTGTTTTATTTTTTTATTATTATTGTACAGTTCTTTCTCCTAGTAGACAATATACACCCACTCTTTACATGGATAAAATATTTACATACCGGTAGTCACTTTGGTTTTGAAATGGTAAGTTTGTTTAGCAATCAGGTTACATAGTAGCGAATCCTTGTTTTTCTGCATGTAATGTCCAAGGTATTACACACAGTAAGCAAATATTCCGGTAAGATATTGGGTGAATGAAACCATAAGTAACCATAAATGTCTTGCATGAGGAAGAGGGGGAAGGGGTTAGGGAGAAGTCAGAGCAATCACAGAATTTTGTCCAGTTGATTTAAACAAATTAATATATAATTCATCAGTTAGTGAGAAATAGATGTAAAAGGTCAATTTATTATTATACAAGTATATTATTAAAACAAAACAAATAAATGAGTGTTGTGGACAGTATTAATAAATGGTACAATATACAAACTGTCATAATTTGACAGTGGTCTCTGGGAGGAATGATATATACAAAGGTTTGCATCTGTATACAAACAAACAAGTACAAAATGTGGGCACCTGTACACACACAAGAAGTTTGTTGGAGAGCGTCCAGGTGAGAAATCTGCTGAGATGGTTTTAAACAAAAATCCAAACACGTGTGTGATCCTGCAGCAAAACTTACCAAATGTACTGGAGTGCATTATAAATTAACTTGATTTTGTGTTACTATAACATGACTACAAATACAACCAAGTTTGTGTTCATTTTCAATATCAAAATGTCATGATGGACTCTGATTTATGGATCATCCAAGAACATACTGCTGGATACTTTTTGACTGTCTAATGTCTTTAAGTATCCCCTACCCACCCCACAAGGTACAATTTATAATAGATTGTCTGACATGCGGCAGAACTGTTTCAGCTACACTAATTGTTTCAGCAGTGACTAATTAGGTGAAACAGTAACTGTAGATTTCCATGTTTAACATGCAGTCAATACCCCCAACATGTCTTATATGTGTTCTTTATGATCATCATAAAAGTCAGAAAATTCTTTGATATTTTACTAAACGGTTGCAAGTAGCATAAATGAGAAGAAGCCAGAATAAATGTCAATAGCATGTGTGCTCTGATTAAGATGTACACTTCTGCACGCCTTTCTTACTTTAATGCCTCTTCTCTCCCAACATCCCTGACAAAAATTGCATGGAAAGTAATTTTCAATTTTTCCAGATGTGTAACTACAAACATCAACTTTTTACCTTTCATTTATGATATTAATTTAGCAATTCCTTACATATTGATGGGAGGGAGCCAGATAATGAGTTGTTAATCAAGAAAATATGGCTCGTCTTGATTACCTGCAGTCAATGTTCAATAAGTAGCATCAAACTTCTATACATTGGGAAGTTCATATCAGCAACACATGGTCATCTAAATCGCATTAATTCCCAGATCTGGTTTTCCTCTTATAAGTTTTATGTTCCTCCAGGACTGAGTGGTCTTAGTTGCCGTCTCAAGATCACTTACCTCTCACCGCTAAGGTTGCAGGTTTGAGTCCTGTTCACTCCTAAATATGTTATGTGAGAAAGTTTGCCAGTTACTTGAGGATGGACGGTGGGTCTCAGATTAATTCTGAGGTCTTAACTGGATATGGTCCAATGTTGTAGCCTAAGTAGTCAAAGTGAAAATAAGTGCAGGTTCTTTTATGAACATGATTAACAAAATTAACTCCCAATTTTTGTGAAATGCAACCCAAAACTCCCCCAATAAGGTTAGATTGGAATGAATAAAATAAGGCTATCTGTAAAATTGATGAATGCTCCTGGAAAAATGTCCTTCATTCAGTAGTAGCTACAAGGGAAAGAGGGTGAAAGGGAAGATAGTTTTGAGACTTTTCAGTTCTTGCACTCTGCACTTCCAGACATTGCTCTCTAACTATACTCCAAGTGTTGTTGGATTCCCTAATCCATGAAAATATTCTCCTGACAAACAAATATAACCAAAAATAAAGTACAATTAAAAGGGAAGATTATTCTGTCATTAATATAGAGTTAGACATTTATCTCTCTGCACTTCCACATACTACCTTTTAGGTCTCTTTGGGGAACTACCTCCCTAACATGATGGTAGCAAGATTATTACACCAAAGAAATTAGAGCTGTGTAAAGCGGTTTGGCAATTTGTTTGTTAAAAATGCATAAAATGTCATATTTCTTTGTGCATATGGGAACATTGGAACATTTGCATGATTTCTGTAAAGTTTGGGTGACATTGGGAACTGTTTGATGATGCTATAACAGTTTAAAGATGCGTAGTGATACACTGCAACAAATGGGCAGAATTGTCAAAAATGAAGGGGTGCCTTCAAGCCATCGAAATTATGAAAAAGCAACCTGGTCAACCCTATGTTTTTTCTGCATATTTGGACCAACAGAGGACTATCTATGGGAATAAGGCACTTTAAGAACCATTGGTAATGTATCCAGTGTTCCAGAAGTGCATGTCTCTATAATTATTATGTAAGACAGTACAAAATTAATTGGTGTCTGAGACTTTTATCCATATTCTAGGGTACATTCTATTTCCTAATACAGTAGATGGCTTGAACCCGGTGGGACTGGACAAAATAGTTCGAGTTAAGGGTTGTTTGAGCCATGTATTGTTCAACATCATACCATACATGCATATACATCGAAATAGGAAACGGCCGGGACCAGATAAGTGGTTCTAGCTACAGTCAAACCTGTGTCAGCGACCACCTCTATTAAGCAGCCACCTGTCTTAAACAACCATATTTTCTAATTTCCATTTCTATGCTTTCATTGTAAATCAACCTGTATTAAGCAATAACCTGTCTTAAAAGACCACTTTTGCTCCTTCCCTTGACTGGTTGCCTAAGACAGGTTTGACTGTATATGTTGTGTTCCAGCAATCCACGTTTAAACCAACGAAGTTCTACTGTTTATGTGATATATTTGAGCTCCATTGGAGCTGCTCCAAGCACAAATAACAAAAAAATGAGTACAGAAAGAGGGATATTCTATAATTTTTTTCAAGATTGAGTAATGTTGTTTTTCACTCTGCACTTACACATTTTGCCCTCTACCCATGTTACAAGTGTCGTTGGATTCTCTTCTGTACTTTTGGAGCTAGTCACGGACAAAGATTCAGACGTTCTAACAAATGGGTATCTTAGTGACTTCTTCGCGCCAAGCTGATTACTTGTGAGACTAGAGTATAGCCTCATAAAAGCATTTTTTAAGTATACTGAAACAGTCACATATTTTTTTAACTGTTTTTCAACCATCCAAAATAATTACTAACCTTAAACACTAGACAAACAAAGGGCAGTTAGCTATATATGATGCCCTTTAAATAGTAAAAAAAAATAACAAAAAATGACTGGGATCAGATGCAGAATGTCGCTCAGTTGTGATAACAATCAGCAATATTAACTCACTCAAATGAAACTTCCATGTTCCAATTTTAATTGCTTTTGTGTTTACAATTAATAAATTGCAAAATTCCTTTTCAGACATGCTGCAAATGTTCAACATATTTGTGTGAACAAGAAAAAAATGTTCATGCCCATCTACCCTTCTTTCATGAATTCAAATTTGTTTTCATAATGTGTTTTTTGCCAGTCGTAAAATTTCAATTTTATACTCCGAATACAAAGGGGAAGAGACACACACTGGGTATTTTATCGCCGACATCCTTATGAAACGGCTGCAAACAGTTTCAACACATTAGTAAATCCTCATTATGACAAAAATAATTAGAAGACCAATGTTCCATCCCCTAAATTAAAACAATAAAACACTCTTGTGTTGCCTGGAACACCATGCATCCAGCTGTGCTCCTACTGAATTAAAATTTTACAGACATGTGCATGGTAATCAAATAGGGAATATTTCAAATGCCAGTTAAGAATTGTTCCTTTGAGTCAGTGGTGATTAACAAACAGTATGGTTAGCAGAGGTTTTTTTGCAAACAGCGAAACCTGTCTTAAGCAGCAAGTGAAGGGAAGGAGCAAAAGTGGCTGCTTAGAACAGGTTGTTGCTTAATGCAGGTTAATTTCCTTTGAAAGCATAGAAATGGGAGAAAGCAAATATGGCTGCTTAAGACAAGTGGCTGCTTAATAGAGGTGACCACTTACACAGGTTTGACTGTACATTCAAAAGTTCTGGATACAGTAGTTCATCCCAAAATCAGGCATAGAAGAAAAATAGATACTAAAAGTGTATTTTTTTGCAAGCAACAAGTGTATTTTTAAACATATTGTATGAAAACGAAATAACTCTTAAAAATTTTAGTTTAATTTTATAGCAAGCTCATATCTCCATAACAACTGGTCATACATCAATAAAACTTCACATTATGTTTTTCAATATCTTTAAGACGACTCCCATGGGCAAGTGTGATAACTTGTGTTTGTCTAAAGGTATCAGGATGACACCTTTAATCCTTTAGTCCATAGATACGCGTTTTCCAGCACCAATCACAGAAGGCCTTTGAAAACAGTGCAATGTTTTCCACTCTGTCAGTTAATATAAACTTAATTCATCCAATAATTCAAAAGCCTTCTATATTAGGTGTCCAAAGGCGTCTTTATTAGAGATGTCCAAAGGCGTTTATATTAGAAGTGTCCAAAGGCGTCTTTATTAGAGATGTCCAAAGGCGTTTATATTAGAAGTGTCCAAAGGCGTTTATATTAGAAGTGTCCAAAGGCGTTTATATTAGAAGTGTCCAAAGGCGTCTTTATTAGGTGTCCAAAGGCATCTATATTAGGTGTCCAAAGGTGTTTATATTAGAAGTGTCCAAAGGGGTCTTTATTAGGTGTCCAAAGGCATCTATATTAGGTGTCCAAAGGCGTTTATATTAGAAGTGTCCAAAGGCGTTTTTATTAGGTGTCCAAAGGCATCTATATTAGGTGTCCAAAGGTGTTTATATTAGAAGTGTCCAAAGGCGTCTATATGAAGTAAAGGGTAAATACTTGGAAACTTCAGTTAGTTGCTTGCATTTTTAGTCTATACTCTTAACTACTGGTCATATGTCAATGGAATATCACATCTTCAATATCTGTAAGACGACTCCCAGGGACATGTAACTTGTATTTGACTTTATATAGCATGATAGCACCTTTAATACTGTCTTTAAAAGAAACTTATGTTAGTTTTACAGAAAACTTACATCTACCTCTAACTTCTAGTCACACGCCAATGAAATGTCTCTATTATCATTAGGGGCACAAGTGGGATAACTATTTTAGACTGAATTATTGCCCCTTTTTATATTTACCAATTTGTTTAAAGTGTTTTAGAAAGCTCATTGCAGAAAGTACTAATGAGATTTAATTAGAAATTTAATAGTATTTTCAGTATTAAAGTAAAAATTAATAGGTATAAATGTCATAATTGTATTTTGTTAGAATTAAGACTTTCAAAGGTTAGTGAAATGGGTCCCAGGAATTTAACTTTTTCACAAAAAGGCTTTTTACCAAGTTACGCTCAAACCTACAACCTCAGCAGTGAAAAGTTAGTGATCTTGGGACAACACGTCAGACCACTCAGCCCCATGGAACCCTAGTAGCCTTCTGTGTTACACAGTACTTGTATAACATTAGTCCCCAGTTTTCTGCAGTGCCATTATTCCTTATTATTGCTTTTGGTATTACATAAAACTACATAAACTGTTAACAGCAACTCTAGGTCATCTTGTCATACTGCAAGTGTTCTGTTATCACTCCAGGTGTCTTCTAAGCTCAGTGTCTCAAGTTCACGAACATATCCTCATTGTTGAGGTCCGGGGTTCGAGCCCTGGGCTTGGTCTAAAGACTGTGCAGGAGAAAGTTTACCAGTCACTTAATTGCAGAAGAACCTTGGTCATATTCAGATTGACATTGTTGACTTCCTCAACCACTTTCCCTTGTCCATCTGTATTTATCCAAAACACTTTTATTGTAAACTTCGTACACAGCTACAACACTTCCTAATAAGGTATAGCAAAAGAAACACCTCCCCACCACCACCCTCAAAGGAATTTCCAACAGTAATAAAATTGATTTAAAAAATTGCAATTTCTGCCTACGGACTCCTAAATTATTCATCTATAAAACAAAAAAAAACACAGTCCCATTACGAGTTTTGCTCGCTGCCGCTAAAACGGGTCTGGCCTCGGGAATTTTTCATGCCCTGATTCAAATTAACAAGTTTTCGTAGCACCAATAAGGAATATAATATATGAATTGGTTTGCCTGTAGATTACCAGCATTGTGAATTTGACATTGTTCAACTCAATTACTGACTAATCAATAACTGCACGTGTGAAATGGCTTGCACGTTTGGTTCTCAATTTACCAGAATTTATGTAGCACTTCAACAGAAAATGGGGAACCTTAGCTGTTTCATTATCACATTTTCTGGTGTAAGGTTAGATTTTTTTAAGCTATTGAGTTAACCTTATTTCATTATTTTTTTCCTTTGTTTTATTTCTAATGCTGATAATTTTTTTTTAAAAGATATATGGTAAAATAAATAATTTACATCATTGAACTGCAAATCCTGAAACTACTACATTCAATTTTAATAAAACAACAATTTTTTCATGTTAAAAACATGATATTTTACAGTTTACTAAGGAAATTATTGGATATGACTGGAGAGATGGTGTAGTGGTCCCACAGAGCCGCCTCACATGCAGTTTGATCCCAGACTGGACCACAAGACTAATTATTACAAGCTTCTTCACTTCTTTTGAGTTCTAGGAAAGTTCTAGGACTGGTTAGTCTGCATGGTGTTAGTATAATGTGACAGGGTGGGGTATCATACCATGTGTCACCAGCAAGATATACTCCTGTGAGACTGCACTTGGAAAATTGTCTTGGGCAGACACAGTTGTGGGATGAATAAAGATCGTAAACACCATATAATAGATACAAGATACAAGTATTTGTTGTTTCTTACTTAAGTATCGTGCTGAGGAGCTACATATTTTGTTCAATTTCATCATTATGCTCAACACAGTTTCATCTTTGTTCAATTTCTTCATTATAATGAACAGTTTCATTTTTGTTCAATTTCATTATTATATTAAACAGTTTCACCTTTTGTTCAATTTCATCACTATGATGAACAATTTCATTGTTTGCTCAATTTCATCATTTTTAAGTTTGTTCAATTTCATCATGTTGCTGAACAGTTTCATCTTTGTTCAATTTCATCATTATGATGAACAGTTTCACCTTTTGTTCTATTCATCATTATAGTGTTTGTTCAATTCATCATGTTGCTGAACAGTTTCACCTTTTGTTCAATTTCATCATTATAATGAACAGTTTCATCTTTTGTTCAATTCATCATTATAGTGTTTGTTCAATTCATCAGTAAAGTGTTTGTTCAATTCATCATATTGCGGAACAATTTCACCTTCTATGAGCACTGTTATTTAAAATCTCAAGTGAAGTTATTTCAATCACAAGTCTATAAACTTTAAAAATCCACTGAAATATTGAAAAGGTTTCTCACCAAAAGCATGCATTTGTTACATCATGGCCAACATGAGACTTCTTCACAGATGAGGCTGCAAGGAATTCCCTGAATGACAATTGCTGCACAGTTTGGTGTGAACCAGACAATATCTCAACTCAATAGTCACTTTTAAACAACTTTTGAACAAATTGGCACTGTGCCAATGCCACTCATTGTTCGAAAAATATTTTACAAGGAAATTTTATACATTACCAATTTTGTTTCCTTTTTTTTTTCTTTCTTAAAATAAACTCCTATTTGTAAGATAACAAATACCTGGATATCTTATCCTATATAAAAAAAAAAGCATAATGTTACAATTTCATCATCTTCAGATGGTTTCGTTTATCCATATATGAGGGTTGAGACAGAATTAACAGAAAAATATGCCTGGTATTCATACCAAATTTCATCTAAACAATTTTTCAGGAGTGTATGTGCAAAGTGTTATGATCATGCATAATTAAAATAATGAATTATCGACAATTTAGTGACCACAGTGTCTTCAGTAGTCGGGGCAACTTCAATTTTGTGTTATTTGATGTAATTTTACTCTGTACGAAAATCACATGTCTATCACTCAATAACAGCAAAAAGTGATTACAGAGAATGTCAATATTTCTCAAAATATTATCCATTGTAACTAATAATCTTCTGCCATCATGATACCTAGTTGAACATTGGTTCTCACTGTAAAACCCCTGTCAAATTCAATCAGTTCTTTCACATGTTTAAGTTTAACATTCTTATCTGCTGCCAAAGTTGTTTTCCATCCTCTATCCAGTAAATCACTTGCTATCGTAAAATCCACAGCAAATCTGTCATACCAGGCGTAATTCCTTGTTTTAGACATTGCACAATCACAAAATACATTCAGATCTCATTCACAACTTCATTTTTAATTTATCCTTTATCAATAAAAATGTTATTGCATCGGTTGGTCATCAGCAACTTATCAACAATGTCAAATGCAACGTCACAGCACATGCATATCGTCAGGAGTAATTAGCAGTCTCAATTGATTACGGACACCAATATATAGCTTTTGTGATGGTTAATAAGGGATATATTAGAATTGGAAGTTCCATGTTGTTGACAAGAAATGTGATATTTGTCCCACCTATACAAACCTTTTCTTATCAATGGTTTGGCTAGACAGTAGAAACAGTGTTAGCTCTCCTTCCACACACACTCCATCCTGCAAGGTACTGTTACATAGTAGTGACATATGAAAGCACTGATTGGTCAGTAACTGCTGCTCAGTGGAAGATGAACGGCATCAAAGATAAGGGTAAAACAGACCTTAACCCTTTACTCCATAGATACGCGTTTCCACCCCCCTCCCCCCCCCCCCCCCCCCCCAGCACAAATCACAGAAGGCTTTTGAAAACAGTGCAATCTGAACACTTTCTGCACTGTTTTCCACTCTGTCAGTTAATATAAACATAATTCACCCTTCTATATTAGAAGTGTCCAAAGCTTTCTATATTAGGTATCCAAAGCCTTCTATATTAGAGGTGTCCAAAGGCATCTATATTAGAGGTGTCCAAAGGCTTCTATATTAGGTGTCCAAAGGCGTCTGTATTAGAGGTGTCCAAAGGCATCTATATTAGAGGTGTCCAAAGGCATCTATATTAGGTGTCCAAAAGCATCTATATTAGGTGTCCAAAGACGCCTATATGAAGTAAAGGGTTTCTCAGAAGATATCAGGTACTGGGATAGTTAATCGGAAGATGTCAGGTACTGGGATAGTTAATCAGAAGATGTCAGGTACTGGGAAGATGTCAGGTACTGGGATAGTTAATCAGAAGATGTCAGGTACTGGGAAGATGTCAGGTACTGGGATAGACAATAATTTGGCACACGATTCTAAGCAATTATAATCTTGATGCACATTCCTCAACATAAAGCTTGTTTCATCCATGTAGTTAAATTTTATGATTTTTAAAATCAGTTTTTAGTTGAAACTGATTACTCAGATTGGCCATTAATAGCAATGCTATGTATTACATGAAAGCATACCTGGAATGCACACCTTAATGAAGTAAATTTTAACTACAACACTGGCAGATTTAGAAAAGGGGTTAGAGAGTCTGGACCCCTACACCCATATTTCCTGAATATTAAAAATGTACATTTGTTTGTTACATACCTAGACACCCTCCCAGGAATTGGAGGACCTTTTCAAAATCTGCATAATATGGACCCCCCTCACCCCTCGCTAAAACTCCTGAATTCACCCATGTACCTCGTGTTCAATGTTGCAGTTCATTTAATGCATTTCCTGAAAAACACCATTATCATCAAAATCTTTGTCATCATAGTCTCAAAATTGTTTTGCATTGTTTATTATATAACCTTTGAAGGTCTTCTAAGGAACCTTCCAATAAATTTGGTTGTCTTACTTTACCACATCTGTCAGAAAATGTTGACATTGGTTTGGAACTCCAGCCATCGATCAAATAGTCTGGTATGTTGATAGATATACTCAGTAATAAAAAGGAAGATGCAACAGAGGTTATTATAAAAATAAAAATAAGTATATTATTTCCGTTTTGCCATAAGATTTGCCTTGATGGCAGTTTCGTGCAGTAACCATAGGCTTTAATCAGTTATAACCATTTTCTGATTGTTTTTCTTTTTAAAATATCAGAATACAGAGGTACAAACAAAAAGAGAACAAGGGTATGGGTCTTCACATGGCCCTTTGTCCATGTTATTGCCCTTTGTCCATGTTATTTCCCTCTGTCTATGTTATTAACCTCTGTCCATGTTATTGCCCTCTGTCCATGTTATTGCCCTCTATCCATGTTATTGCCCTCTGTCCATTATATTGCCCTCTATCCATGTTACTGCCCTCTATCTATGTTACTGCCCTCTGTCCATGTTATTGCCCTCTATCCATGCTATTGCCCTCTATCTATGTTATTGCCCTGTATCTATGTTATTACCATTTATCTATGTTATTGCCCTCTATCTATGTTAATGCCCTCTGTCCATGTTATTGTCCTATGGCCATGTTATTGCCCTCTATGTTAATGCCCTCTGTCCATGTTATTGCCCTCTGTCCATGTTATTGCCCTCTGTCCATGTTATTGCCCTCTATCTATGTTAATGCCCTCTGTCCATGTTATTCCTCTATGTCCATGTTATCGCTCTCTATCTATGTTAATGCCTTTGTCCATGTAATTGCCCTCTTTTCATGTTTCAAACCCAGTTATTCAGGTTAAAACACACATATGCCGGTTACATTACATATACATACTCAATTACAAATAGAAAAGATAGATTAGTTAAAGGTAATTTTATAACTATCAACCATATCATATATAATTAATTAAGTATTGCTAATTAAATATAAAATATCACAGAATACAATTTTAATACTACTGTTTGGACAAAATCCAATGTAAAAAAGTTAATGATCTATCATAATAAAATATTCTATAGAAAACTATGGTAACTAAAATGAAATGAATGGCAAATCTCAAAGAAGAATTCAATTAATGCAACATTGGATATACATAATAAGTTGGATTCCCTTATAACATACATTTGAATATATGTTTTGGACAAGCAAAATTAACCCTGCAAAAAGTACAAAAGGCGAGATAATTCTGTCATTATTCAAGATAGAATTATGGTTCTTTCACTCTAAACTTTCACACACTGCCCTCTGTTCATGTCCCAAGTCACGTTTTCTTCCATACTTATTAGCATAAAATGTTGTTTAATAGAGTAAAACACTAATTTCAACATATGACAGGTTAAATAATTTTCCACTTTTATTGGTGATGGAAAACCTCAGAATTCAACCCAATTGTACCACTATCTTTCAGCAATGAATTAGCAAACTTTCTCACAAAAAGGTATTGAACTGTGCCGGGCTCAAACTTACAACCTTAGCAATAAGAGGAGCCCATTAGATGAAGGTGCGTTAACCCACTCAGTCATGGAGGACCTTTGTTTGATGCTCAACGATCCCCAGCCTGGTCATACCAAAGACAAAAAAACTGGACTAGAAGCTTCAAGCTCAGCATTTAGAGGATAGTTCTAGGTCTGATTGTCCCGGTGTCAGTATAATGTAACTTATAGGTGAGGTATCATACCATGTGTCTACAGCATGATACTCCAGTGTGGCAACATTTGGAATACTGACTCAAGTAGACTAAGACACTTTCATGATATGACTGAGTATTTGTTATTCATTACCTAACTCATACAATCATCTGTTAAAACAATCATCCTTCTATCAATTCTATCCTTTAATACAATAAGCGAATACTGATGAATAATTAAGTTATTGAAACTTTATTAATTACGAAAAAAACAGCGAAATATAAAAAAATAAATTTAACCACAGTCATAATGTTAATCTTTTGTTGCATGCTTTGATAATATGTATGTATGAAAATCTCCAATAACAAAGCAGTAGAACTTCAAAGATCACAATCGAATAAAATTAATAGCATATCACATCCCTCGGGAATTAAAACTAATTTCATGACAGGATACAATATCATTACAAAAGCCTTGTATAAAATGAGGCCATGGCATTTTGTCCAATAATATATAACAGAGATAATTTTACTAGGAGAGAAATGGTAATTGGGTTTTTTCAGATTTTGCATGATTTCCAGACATTTCGATCAATTAATTCTAAAACTGTAGACATTGCAGTCTTCAGCAAATAATGTCAATTAGTGGATATCATGTATGAATAAAGCATGACTTGCACATATAGTGTATGTAACATATATAGAGCACCTGTCTCATTAGTGCTTCGACTGTACAGTACTGTTTAGAAATACTTCATTCACTCATAAGACCTATCGCAGTGTCATGGAAACTGTACATAAAGATAATAAATTTTAATATCTAGTGATAAGAAAGCAAACAATATGGCTTAATTTTTAGAATTCATTACTCTGAAATAAGCAACTAAACACATCAGGTTGCTTTTGATATTGCTGAAAGTTAAGAACACAAAACTTCTTTATAATAATTTATTTTAACTTGATTAGATTAGTTTATAATAATTAAGTTTAGCTTGATTGCGATGAAAGCTCAGAGCTTAAATGAACTGCTCTCCAGTCTGCTTCCTGGGTAGAACCAGCACTGAGTGATGTTTTATGAGAGGCATCAGGTCGAGCGGGGAATCAAACCTGCAACCTCTATCGCAAGCAGCCAACACTGTACATGTATTTATTACACTACGGCCACACTTAACTTAACTGTGAAGTTAGCTCAGAGTTTATATGGATCACTCTCAAGTATAATTTATTTCCTGTGTAGAACCAGAATTGAGGGTTGTCTTTTAGAGACCAATCAGGCCGAGTCTGGCAATGCGACATCTGGTGTTAGCGGCCAACACTTAATCCATGGCATTATTACACCGCTTTTACATGAACAGGAGATTCAAACAATATGACTATGTAAATTTATACCTGCATTGTAATTGGATATAAATAAACACCAAACTCTCTCACTAACAACTTTGAGATGCAGATTATTACCCGAAATGCATTGTGCTTAATATATCTTTTTCTATTTTCTGTTTATACTGCTAAAAAGTATCGCAAGCATTTTGAACAGCATCGTTTCCATGGATTGAATATTTTTAGGTTCTTATATTACTGATTAAACTACAACTTTAACATGGTAATTCACTTTGCAGACAGACCAACAGTTTAGCATTCAATCTGAAAGGATGGTATGCTTCCACCACAATTCACTGCCCAAATAAGCAATATTTGGAGCGGAGCTCTAGTCTAATGGATAGTGTTGGACGCTCACGCCAGAGGTTGCGGGTTCGATCCCCAGCTCAACCCGATGCTTCTCATAAAACAACACTCAGTACTAGTTCTACCCAGGAAGCGGACTCGAGAGCGATTTATATAAGCTCTGAACTTTCATCGCAATCAAGCTAAAATAAATTGGTATAAACTAAATAAGACCATTATAAGTTAATTGCTAGATTAACATCCAAGTTTTTCTTAAAAATGGGGAGAGCGGGAGGATTTTATTTTTTACTTTTTATTTTTGAATTTGTTGATGTTTTTTAATTATTATTTTTTTTATTATTTTTTTATGAAAATTAACAGAGTCGGGCGGCATGAAAACTACGGGGCAGACGGGGATGATAATCTAGCAATTTATTTATTATGGCCTAAGTAATAAAATTTAAATTTAAAAATCACAAACATGACCAGGACATCTTACTGTAGACATTCAGCTGACTCTGCCTCATAAACCAATGGTTTTGACAATCTTGGACCAAATTCATTTATCCTGTAGTGATTTCTATTTCAAAATCCAAAGCATTTCACCTGTTAATCTATTGATCTCATTTATACAATTTGGCATAAACTGACCTCAAAGTGGAGATGATCACCACCGATAATGATCAGCCCAGAAGACAGTCCCAGGGCATGAAAGATGGTGAATTTGGATTGTTGAAATGATCCAATGTGACAACCAACAGACTGACACCTATATATCCCCTTCTCAAACATCTTTTGTGACTCTCAAACTTCTCTTGAAAGGATACAAAAACGTCACAATTACTTACGGTTATTTAATATCATGAATTTTAAAGGTAGTTCATGGTCCATTTAAGAATATAGATGAAATACCTTTACTCCAAAACCCAACAGAATTTATCATTAAGGCACAAAACCCACTCACCTTTTACTTTATTTTGTTTTCTTTTTTCTGTAACAACCTCTTTTTCATCTACACTGTAACATAATCTGCAATGTAAACAGTTTCAATTAAGACTACTGAATAAAAAATAGAGTCTTTCATCTTTGATTCTGTTTTCTACAACAGAACAACAAAAACAAACTCATGGAACCGGGATGACCTTTTGGCACTCCCCTGGTTAGCTCTTTTAGATCTTTCATTATGTTTAGTCAAACAGTCAAAACTAAAAACTTAAACATCCTGTACATGGAGGTTTAACAAAAAAAAACAATATATAGTTTAAAAAGAACAGTCATGAGTAATTCATCCAAATGTTCTTAAATATTAAAGAGCAGAACAAAAAAATGTACACCATATAATGATAATCTGTCTGTTGGAAATTAATGATAGGTACAGAATGACTGTTCGGTCTCCCGTTTCATCAACATAAATTCTTAAATATATACTTAAAAACTTAAATCTAAGAAAAGCAGCCAAGTGATCATGATTTTAGACTGGTTCAAGTTAAACTGCATATAGTTCCATTGATATTGATAATATAATAAATAAATAACCAGTCAAAATATAATTCAGTTTTTAAGTATTTAAGTAAATGTTGGTGAAACATAATCCAAATTTTCAGTTTTACGAAGTTACATTAATCTTAATTATTAAATATATTGGTTTTATTACATTTCATCTTTCTATAAATCCTAAAGGAAGTACATAGTTATAAATCAAGAGACCATAGTACTGCTGAACTCATTGGATAAATAATTATTCTGAACACCTAGCCACATTACTCATTATGTAGTTAATTAATTCATTTATCTCATCAATCGTCTGCATTGTTGATGTTGAAAACTTGACCTTAGCCTCAAAAGTAACCTGACCCCAACCCAGGGGAACATCATTAATATGACTGGGCACCATCCAAGGTGTCTGCACTTGCATAATGTTTCTAATCTTCCAGATAATTGTCTATATTAAGATCTGTGAATACATCACCTGAGTGTTGCCAATATTAATGTACTATACATTGCTGACTTTTATATGAATCATTCTGTTCCATCTCACCAATCCATCAGCAGGCTACCATAATGGATCAGGAGATAGTGAAAGGATGAATATATGAATGAGCAAAAGGATGAATATATGAATGAGTGAAAGGATGAATATATGAATGAGTGAAAGGATGAATATATGGAGGATGAATATATGAATGAGTGAAAGGATGAATATATGAATGAGTGAAAGGATGAATATATGAATGAGCGAAGGATGAATATATGCATGAGTCAGTAAGCAAGTGAGGGTACGAGCGAGTGAGTTGAGAATGTGAGTGTGTAAATGAAGTATACATGAATGAAAGAATGAATGTTAAACATACTAACAAATTTCATCAATTTCCAAGTAGAAGTAAGTGGGAAATATATGCAGACAAGGATTTGGAAATAGACAGAACCAAAGGGCCATAACTCTTAAAATTAATTTAAAGTGTTAAAACATCTCAGCAAAGTTAAAAGCGATAAGCCAAAAGGCAAAAACAATATGCAAGTCTCCAGTACCAGCATCCTAAGTAAGTTTCATACATTTCCAACTAGAAGTTGTAGACAAATAGTCTGTACAAGGATTTGGTGAGCAAGCGTGGAAAAAGCAGCGACTAAAAAATGATGCTTCTTAGTATTTTTACATAAAAGTTTAAAATTTCAATGTGGATTTTGAAGCAATTTTACCTTTATACACCTTGCACAATCAATATTCATAACAGTAAACCAAATGTATAGACAAAAAAAAATAAGTTTATAAATAAGGCCATTAAAATTTAATTTCTACATTCTCGTCCAAATTTTTCTTTTTGAATTTTTTTTTTATTTTGTATTTATTTTTTTATGAAAATAAAAAGGGTCTGGGCGGCATAAAAATTAGCGAGCGGGAGGAGATGATAATCTTACAATTAATTTGTTATGGACTTAAAAACGATTTATTGATTTATTTCATAATTTGGTTTGTTTTTTTTTGAAATTAATATGATGGGGCAAATGATAGATCAAATAAAAATCAAAATAAAATCCAGTCCTTCATCTAATACATCACAAAATATGATGCAATATTATGTTAGAAATATATTTTAGTCTAATCTAGACATGTATAGACCTAGGTAGGAAATCACTTTTTTAATAAAATAATTTGGCATGTTTCAATAGATATAATTATGGCATTACAGACTTAAGTGATTATATATATATGTATATTATAATTATATACATTGTACATATATTAAAAAAAAAAGTGATCTTCTTCCTTTAACATTTCAAAAAGTAAGAAATTGAACATTACCATCTCAAGCATGTGTCTCAAGGTTACCTCAAGTCAAGGTCATTGGCATGATTGAGCCAAGCTCTGTCCAAAAAAACTTTAAACAGAAGCTTACCAATTATTTGCGGAATTAAGATGATTCTACTCAGATTCAATCGGATAAAATTGTAAAGTGATTAAAACAGTTTAAATGGTCGAAATTTACATGAAAATATGACAAAAATCAAATTCCACAAGCTGTTAACAAGCAATTCGCCCTAGCATGGTGTCCATTTTCCACAATCATCATATTTGCATAATCTATAACAGAGTGTCAAACTTCAAAAGGAATGTTTAATTGATACCAGGAAGACCTTCATTGTTCAACATTATGTGATACTGTGAAGATGATCCGCTCCTATAATGGAAACACATTAACACTTTGTATCATGTTCTGCTGAGTGGAAGATTTCCTTGATCAACGTGCCAACTTTAAAACCTGACGGATTTAAAGGCCGCCATTAACCTATTTGAAGCCAAGCTGAGCATAAATTTGGTTAAATATTAAAATATGAAAATATTTTTGTGTGATTTTTTTTACTACCATTATCAAATTGAAAGTGTAGATAGAACTTTCAAAGAAACCACATCAAACTAAAACTTTGTTTTTTTCACTTGGTGTTGGCATTCGGTTGGTTTACCCACAAATAAACACTGCATGGGACCCTCTTCCTTTAATAAAAACCTAAATCTATCACTCCATTCATCTAAATGGCTAGTTGGGTCAGGGCAACACAAACAACGCAAGTTTGAGTCACTTTAGAAATAATTTTGCAATAGTTGAAATAAAATAAAGATTTAGTTTGGATATGTTTTATTGCCTATATATGTACATATCAGGGCTTCTAAAATCACTGTTTTTTTCATTTTTTTCTATTGGACCTATAAATTACCCATATCATGCTTTACTATAAGCTGTGTAATACGCCTTGCGACAGTAACATTCGATTGTTTTGTCTACCGCTGTGCAAAAGGAGGTCAGAAGTTTTTCAGAAGAGTCTTATAATCACTATGTAACATGCCTTGGATGTGTGATCATGGACCCGTATCGGTTCATCAAACCGGTTTTGCTTCGGTAATTTCTTTGATATTCCACTTGCCGCAATGTATAAACTTGTTTGCTCTATCATGTGTTTTACCAAGTGTTCAAAGCTGGGACTTTCGGACTGAAAATTGCTTGCGTCATTAAAAACGCGCAGTTATACGTGTTTGTTTGAGTTTTTTAACAATGACTTTAATTATAATATTAATGACATTAATTAAGGAAAGTGATTAAACCTGGACCAATTTTATTTTGATGTCGGACCAGAATTGTTTGTGTTAGCCATAACATTTGGAAAAATAGTTGTCGACAGAGTACAGATCTGTGCATCATTAACTTGAACTAAATAATTAATATAAAATTTCCATACCGTTTATATAACTTATCCATTAATTTGATATATTTCCTCCATATTACTAACTTTGCAATCCAAAAACATGCTTCAATTTTCAAAAAGAAACAACAAAAACATGTCACTTTCAAGGACTTAAAATCATGTACTTTTCACCCTTTCAATATCCCTTTGATGTTAGCCGATGCACGGTGACGTCACAGTCATCAAAGAGACAACAGCAAATGTGTTGTTTCATTCAATACATGCAATGAAATTGTGCAGTTTCTTTGTGTTCACTTAAAATAGGATTTCGTCAATAAGTATTATATTCCATTTTAAATATCTTCCATAAGATGTGAACGTTTTTTTAATGAATTGATAATAATATAATAGGAGACCGAGTTGAAAGTGGTTGTATGCAAATTTACAAATGTTCATATTTAGTTTAGCGAGAATAATACTGTTTAAATGTCACATTCAATAAAAAGTGCTTCTGACAATGTTCAAAGCATTGAATGTGGCGTCGACTCGAAACGAACCGAGGCTATATCCGGTATACATGATACTTCCAGTTTACATCCTGAATCTATTTTTTGTGTGAAATTGATTGAAACTGATTCATTCAAATGAGAATACATGATGTTGGAAATAATAATATACATATTTAGAAAAATTTAGTAAAATTAAACACTGATAGCATGAAAAATAAACAAACTGATAAATTTGCGCAGTGGGTGGGGTATTGGGATATATACATGCATGGGCATAATGTAGAGTGGTTTTAAAAGAAAAAAGTGTGATTCTTATGGTAGCGATTCTTACTGCAATAAAAACCCTGGAATGATTTGCATTTTGGAATTTTAGAAGCCCTGGTACATATATAAAACATGTTAATTTACAAGCAAACAAGGAACAAAATAAATATTGCAAAACGGTCTGGTTACATTATATATAGTGCTCCCCATATTAACTATGGCCCTAAATGGATAAAATCGGAATGGTTTGGTTTGTCAAATCAACCAAAACACGGCAAACTTGAAATGACCTCTCCATTTTAAAATTAGACAACACTTAAATACTTTTCAACCTTCACATCATTATTCGGACTCTTTCTAAACGAAACAATTTTTACTACATGTACTACTAAAACTGTATAACGAAACAAATTGAAATAAAAACCAATCACATGACTCTTTTAATACGTCACAAAACATGTTATTTTAAGCGTGAAATCTATTTTAGTCTAACCTGGCAAGGCTCATAGCCCAAATTAGGAAATCCTTTTTCAATATGTTTAAATAAATACAATATGTGGTCCGTGGGTATACATTATGATTATATTGGAAATGTTCTAAAATTTTGAAAATCCTTTAACTGTTTGAAATTTTAAAAATGGGCAGAGCACTGACAGATTTTAGTTCTTTTCTTTTTCTCTTTTCTCCACATTGAAAAGCTTTCAACTGACAAAAATGGATCAACTGGATACCAGAATTTTTTATTTAAGGCTGATTTTTGTCGGTTTCACAGATATACAAAAGTGCCAATATTCCAACAGGGCCATACACAACAAAACCACTTGTAGTCCTATATAATCTAACACCTACCAAGCAAATCCATTTACTGCGATTGGAAAAAGTTCTAGAAAATTGTTCTGACAACCTATCAAATCTTATTCAATTTTTACACTCTTTGTTTTACAAAATGCAAATGGTTGCCAGGACGATGAACTTTGTTACAGTTACAGTATACTTATCTAACAAATCGACTCTGACAGTTTTAAGTTCATCAAAGAAGTGAAACATTTATTACAAGTCGTCATAAACTGGATAAGACTGGTCCAACACGGAGACCAGTTGGGTGATAACGGAGGTATTTGTTACATCTTTAATGGGAAGTTTGACACTGATGTAGGTAATGATGTAGTTTTATTCCATTTTTTTATGATAATCAGTTTTATAACTTCAGGAGCAACGATCGGAATTAAATCTTGTTAAAAACTAGAGGCCAAGTATGCCCCCATATCATTTTACAGTTGTTTGTTGTTGTTGTATGGTGTTTAGTGTCACTTTCAACAATTTTTCAGTTTCTTCTTGAGACAGTGCTCTGACCACTGCCACACTGGAGTATCATAATGCAGATACATGGTATGATACACCACCCAGTCACATTATACTGACACCGGGTCGACCAGACCGAGAACTATCCTCTAAATGCTGAGTGCCAAGAGAGGAAGTTTCTAGTACCATTTTTCAAGTATTTGGTATGACACAGCCATGCAGGGATCTGCTGCGGTCATGATAGGAGCTGAGAAAATTTAAAGTACACATATATGTTTGGTGAAAATCTGCCCAGTGGATTTCTGACAAATCATAATGCTTCTTTTCAATAAGCAAGTCCTAATAACTGTCTTTTGAATTGTCTTGAAGTTTTGATGATTATAAAAATTCTGACCAAGCATGCTCAAGATGAAAACTAAAGGTGTCACAGTATTAAAAAAGTGAAAATCAGCAATTTGCCTTTATACGCAGACACAAATAAAAAATTACTTTAACTCTCAATCAGTTCCATTTTTCGACCCGATGTCCTTGCATTCATACGTTTACAAAGTTCAACTTATAAATCAGGTAATGTCCAAGAGTTGTATTTTTTAGACATTTTATAAGCTGCATAAGCAGAAGAAAGTTTCATGAAATAATGGTTTTTTGATAAACGCGAAAGTAAATCAGACGTGAAATAGGATCAAGCTGAGTGCACTGCTACCTAGCATAATGAAGGCCAGTAACTCACTATTATTTGCCATTAAGGGCTATAACTCTACAATAATATAGGTTCAGAGACTGGCCTTCTTATAGCCATTCTGGCCAGGTGTAATCTTGTTGATGAACAATGAAGGTGCCATGATGTTTATAATGGGACAATCGCCATTTTTAATAATTCCAGGGCAATGACTAGTTTGTGGACAAATCATGGTGGTCACACTTTTACAGTGACCTTTATTTATTCAGACTACAACCTACAACATCCTTATTCTTTATTAAGCTATAATACCCATCCCTGGATATGTCCTTAGACTTTGATATATTGTCTTACCAATCTAAGTTATGGTATCAAATTATACGTCTGGCCTTAATTAGTATTCTCCCAATGGGGAGAGTTTCATTATTCAAAACTAAAATATATACAGGTACACATGTACTAGGAATGGATGTGAAATATTGAGACTACCAATAGATGAATAAAGTTGACAGATGATGACCAGTGACAATGGATACAGTGGCACCCAAATAGGGAAATGAGAAGCATTTTCAGGTCATTACAATGACATGCAGATTTGGTAAAAGTCAACAAGCAAATGCCCGCATACTCAATGCACTGAAGAATGAGTGTCTTGAATCAATGTTAAATTTTTAATGCTACAATTATAACGATTATATATAGGGCAGATATTATCATGAGAGTGCTTGAAAATGAGATTTTATCTAGAAATGTTAATATCAAAGCATGAATTTCCCAAATGTTTTTTTGTGTTGTTTTTTTTTTTTGTACAGAAAATATTCTTGAAATAAACAGATTTTTTTTTTCTCACAATTATTAAAACAGAAAATTTACATACAATTAACCATATTGATAATAGGAGGCAATATGTACCAAAAGGGTATTATAAAAAAAGTGCATGTATGCATATGTCATTATTTGTAAAAATAAGCTATGTAATATGCTTCAATCCAAAATAAACTATTTTGTATTCTTATATTATTATTTGTTAAAATTGACAAAGGCATTTGTAAAATATGATATCAATGAATACATAATTAGCATCATTACAGACTCTGACATGGAATATAACTATCCGCAGAAGAACTTAGTTCCTTGATACGTATCAACCAATCACAGGCTGAGTGTTCCTATCAATAACGCAACACAATACGTTAAAACATCTGAAATATCAGAGAATAACGAAACACAAGGCTTCCATCATAAATTTTGCAGTAACGAGATACAACACAAGGGCATGTGACCATTAAAATGCAATTTAAGACTATAAAATGTGAACTTGTTATGGAGTTTTAACTGTTCCAGCATAAATATGCAGTAACTCATCAGCTATCCACAATTAATAAGACGTATCATGTGTTCCCGCTGTTTGCTGCTTTCTGATTGGAAGAAAATTAGAAACTTAATATCTCAAATAGCAGAACGTTTGCTTATAAATCTTTCTAACATATTCTTACAGATTGTATTCATATCACATTTTCATTAAATTATTGCTTTGATAAAATCAAGAACTAGTTGGATCTTGAGAAGTATGACATCATTGACTGCAGGTCACTGCCATCCTCACAGTATTACAGAATCAACAGACACATACCATGCTGGTAACAGAAATTCAACAAGCAATTTTATAACATTTAATCGCTCAAACTCCTGTCACATGACGATATAGGTTGTTCTCTTGTTCTGGATATGACATCTTATACACAATATTGTATAAATGTACAGATATTTGTCTATATTACGCAGTATTGTATTAATGTACAGATATTTGTCTATATTACGCAGTATTGTATAAATGTACAGATATTTGTCTATATTACGCAGTATTGTATAAATGTACAGATATCTGTCAATATTACGCAGTATTGTATAAATGTACAGATATTTGTCTATATTACGCAGTATTGTATAAATGTACAGATATTTGTCTATATTACGCAGTATTGTATAAATGTACAGATATTTGTCTATATTACGCAGTATTGTATAAATGTACAGATATCTGTCTATATTACGCAGTATTGTATAAATGTACAGATATTTGTCTATATTACACAATATTTTATAAATGTACAGAATCCGATATTTGTCTATAATATATGCAATATTGTATAAATGTACAGATATTTGTCTATATTACGCAATATTTTATAAATGTACAGAATCCGATATTTGTCTATAATATATGCAATATTGTATAAATGTACAGATATTTGTCTATATTACGCAATATTTTATAAATGTACAGAATCCGATATTTGTCTATAATATATGCAATATTGTATAAATGTACAGATATTTGTCTATATTACGCAATATTTTATAAATATACAGAATCCGATATTTGTCTATAATATATGCAATATTGTATAAATGTACAGATATTTGTCTATATTACGCAATATTTTATAAATGTACAGAATCCGATATTTGTCTATAACACATGTAATATTGTATAAATGTACAGATAAACGTTGACTTTGCGGCCTCGTCTAGGTCAGCAGTTCACATACATATATTAAGGCTGTGATCCCCATCACTAACCGGACAAGACTGATGTAACGTGGGGTAATTAACTGTATAATTAGCAGAAGTCAGTAAACAAAGGTCAATCGAGACCATGACAAATCTGCAGAACATTATTAATACAGTTTATACACAGGAATAGAAGCATCATTGGGACCACCGAAATGTCAATTCAAATGCCACACATTTCTAATTGCCATTTTAAGTGCTCGATCTTGCCTAAGATATTGCTTTATCTATTTACACACTAAAACATACACGCTATATAATGACACCATATTTGGAGACTTCTCTACAACTGGAAGCTGTAACAGCTATTATATATTTATACATTAATGTACTTTAGTTTAAAGTCACCATGCCAGGAGAATATGTTCTTTGTATTTTATGGAATCCAGATACTTTCAGTTTCATTACTTCCATGAAAACTGAAGACAGAACAATTGCCTATTCACTGTACAGTGTTGGTTGCTCATGACAAAGGATGCCAGTTTCATCTCACATGCACCTGATAACCTCTCAAGTACTATATTAACATTCCAATAAAACAACAATGATGACAGTATGATATTATAAGCTCTAAACTTACTTTGCAACCAAGTTTAAATAAATTAGAATAAAAGTATGGAATCCTGTTCAGGCAACTTTAACTGTCATCCCAATAATGCAATAAGCAAACATTGTGTTGTCACCTCAAGATACTTTATATTCTCATAATTATAGTGGCATGAGCAAGATTCTGTATAAGAGATGTTTCACTGATGTATAAGGGCGGAGCACATGACATGGTCACCCAGCACCCCAACCTCACATTATACCGACAACAGTTTCTCTAGGATATATGCATTTTTATCTGGGTTAGATATTTCTATATCACCCTAGGGGCCAAGACAAAGTTCTTGTGTTGTGTAATGTTGGAACCATCTATGATGAAACGTTTCGAAATATACAACATAACTTATATGATTTAAAATCTTTAAAGCAACCTAGCAAAAAAAATAAAATTAAAACAAGTATTCTTTGGATAGAAATTCCATACCTTGCTGTGGAATTGACTTTTTTCATGCTGGAATTACGCAGTCTTGTTCCTGCCAAAATAAGTATTCGTCTGGACAGATTTTCATCCTAACCTCAAATACGTGTAAGATTCTTATAGTCCAGACCATTTATATATTGATGGTTGCAGTAAGTATTATATAATGTGATCTTCATTGTTGTTGTATGGTGTTAAGCTTGTTTTCAACAAAAAAAAGTCAGTCATATCGATCCCAACAGTGTTTACTTGAGACAGCACTCGGAGTGCTGCTACACTAGAGACTGGTATGATACCCCACCCAGTCACATTATACTGACATTATACTAGACCTGGAGCTATCCTCTAAATGCTGAGCACTAGGTGAGGAAATTTGTAGTACCAATTTTTAAGCTTTTGATATGACCAACTGGGGAATGCACCCACAAAACCACACTGCTGTATATGACATTAGACACGAGTTTAAAAAAGATTTCAAGAAAAAAATGTTAAATATATCAAATTTGCTTAATTTTACAAGAAAGATGATGTGAAACTGGTAAACTAAACAAGTTTGTTTCAGACAATATTAAACAAGAAAATATTGGTGGAACCGATGGATGCTCCCAAAGTGATTGTTTGACTCTGTACCATATTCCCTTAGTGCTGATGGCTTGTAACTTGGTTGAAAAATACCAAACTACATAGCAGGAACAATATGTGGCTCTGCACTTGACAGAACTCATTCGCAAATCATTCAACCAGAACAAAATGACAATATGTGCATATCCTAGCTAGTTTTACAAAATTAAAATTAGAGGTTGTAGCGAAATAGCGTCATGAAGACAATATGCACATTTCCACTTGGTAATCATGCATCCTAGCAAGTTTCATAAAATTCCAACCAGAGGTTGCAGAGAAATAGAGCGGAGAAGAATTTGGTCACAGACAGAATGAAAGGACCACAACTCTGTGAAAAATCATCGAACTGGAACACAAACATAGCAAATTTCATAAAACTCCAACCTGAGGTTGTAGAGAAATAGTGCGGACAATAATTTGGTCACAGACTCAATGAAAGGGCCATAACTCTGTGAAAATCACCAAACCGGAACACAAAGACAATAATATATGCGCATCTCCACTTGGTAGTGATGCATCCTAGCAAGTTTAATAAGATTTCAACATTGGGTTGTAGAGAAATAGCACAGACAAGAATTTGGTCACAGACAGAATTAAAGGGCCATAACTCCATGAAAAATCATTGAACCTGAACACAAAGATATTATGCACATCTGCACTTGGTAATGTTGCATCCTAGCAAGTTTCATAAAATTCCAACCTGAGGTTGTAGAGAAATAGCCCAGACAAGAATTTGGTCACAGACTCAATTAAAGGGCCATAACTCCGTGAAAAACCATCAAACTGGAACACAAAGACATTATGCGCATTACCACTTGGTAGTGATGCATCCTAGCAAGTTTCATAAAATTCCAACATTGGGTTGAAGAGAAATAGCCTGGACAAGAATTTGGTCACAGACAGAATCAAAGGGCCATAACTCCGTGAAAAATCATCAAACCGATACAAAAAAATATTATGCACATCGCCACTTAGTAGTGATGCATCCTAGCAAGTTTCATAAAATTCCAACCAGAGGTTGTAGAGAAATAGCCTGGACAAGACTTTGGTGACGCATGGATGGACGCAACCTCTGTCATGATCCGCCAACACTCTATCCACTGACTTTAAAATATGTTTGTAATCTCCAAATTATTGGGGTGAAAGTTGGAATCCCATCCTCCCACCTCCTTCTGGATTCAGGCCAGTGGAGATAACATATTTCATTTCGGAAGGGATAAAAAACTAAAACACTATAATATATCAAAAGGTCATCAGAGTAAACTCCAAATAATGTCTACTGCATAAATTGCATGAAGTGTGCTTCAACCTAGGAACCTGCAACAGTATCATCCATTTACAGTATTGACTGGAACCACACCGCCCTAAATGTGTTTTAGACATCCCAGCAGCTACACCGCTTCTGCACCACACAGATTATCTATTGGCAAGCAATTACAGACTCTGCTCTGCTATTGATTGTTCCCTGCTTCTTGTATGAATGTATGTAAGTAGTGACAGACCACTTACAAATGTTATGCCAGTTATGTTAATGTTTGTCATTCCTCTCCTTCTTACAAATGGTCCATCAATATGGTATTACAGGATTACATGAAAATAAATGCTCAGTTCGTGTCCTGTAGCGTGACCACAAGGGTTTGTTTAACAAGGGACCTATCCATGAACAAATTGATGTCTGTATTTTGTATTTGTATTTTGTAAAATAATCAATCACAATTTCTACAGCAAGTGCCATGGGCAAGTAAGGCTATAATAAATTAATTGCTAGATTATCATCCTTGCCTGCACTCTAATTTTCATGCCGCCTGACACTTTTTATTTTCATTAAAAAAACAAAAAAATCAAGAAATAAAAAGAAAAAAAAGAAACAACAAAAATTTAAAAAAAATAAAAAAATAAAAATAAAATAAAATCCTCCACCACAACCCCCCCCCCCCCCCCCCCCCTGCCCCTTTTTAAGAAAATTTTGTATGATAATCTAGCAATGACCTAAATTATTTTATTTTGATTGTGAAGAAAGGTCAGAGGTGATAATTATGAACCACTCTCCACCACCAAGTGTTATATTTGGGAGACCATCAGGTTGAGCAGGGGATTGAACCTACCACATCTACCAGGAGTGATCAACTATATCCACTGCACTATTTCCCCGACACATTTCATTGTTTGTAATTAAGTTTATTTCATAAGGACCTTGGTACCATAATAAAATATTATATATGTTTCTAATGTAGCATAACAAATAGATGCATTATTTGTGTTGTTTTTTTAAATGGAGTTTACTGTCATATTCAACACATTATAGACAATATGAATTATGGAGCCTGTGGACCTGTGGTAGAGCATCTGGCTCAAGATCAGTGGGTTGTGGGTTTGATCCCCCTACCACGGCTTTGTGTGATGGCCATGAAGACAATACTTTAACCGCACATGCTGTGTTCTTACTGGTTGGTTTTACCTAGGAATACTTTGATTGTGATTTGTCTAAGTTGTAAGAACTTGTTTCACAATCAATGTAAAAAAAAACAAATATAAATTATGGTATCCTGTTTTACGGATGGAAGAACACATCAGAAAATCTGATACACTAGAACCATACCTAAGCTCCGTCAGTTTGAAAATAACTGACAAACAACGTCACTTAGATGATTCCCACAGTGAAATAATATAAAAGGTGTGTACTGAAAATAGATGCCAAATAATTATTACCGATATGGCATTACAAATTATAATGGCACCATTAGCTCGACGTCAAAGTAAAACTCTATTCCGGGCTTGTACGACCACAAGTAGCGTTAGAACACAAACATATTACATCACTTAAATAATAGTTATCATGAAAAAATATATATACATGATTACGTGTTTCTATGAAATTGTAACCATTTATAATCATCATGATATAGCATTAATGGGCTGTGCTAATTATAATTATTGCTTTGCATACATATAAATGCTGTATTCCAGTCTCGAGGCCTGCTGATGAAGAGATAGTGACTTAGTCGAAATTTCATGAAGATTGATTCCTGGTATTATGTCCTGAACAGTAATTCCAACCATATATAGCATACACTCTGTTAATGTCGGGACTTTCAATTCTGAACTGATCATGAGCACATATTACGAGCGCTGACAGATGTCGCTTTCTGCACAACCGTTTTACAAACAACTGTTTCAATTACACATTATTACATTTACTGCACACGTGATATTACAACTGCTTACTTTTTTGTTAGGTAATTTGTTCTCTAAAGTCTTATTACACACAACAAAATCCTTTATAATGTCATGTACTGTCAGTGTAAGATTCTTTTTATTCTTAAGTAATAATTTGTACATTTCTTTATCTTCCTTTCTAAAATTGCAATGCAGTTTTATCTTTCAATGTTGTTGTTATTGTATGGTGTTAAACATTCGTTTTCAACAACTGTTCAGTTATATTGCGACTGTTTACTTGATACAGTAGTCTAAGAGTATGATGCCTTAGACACATGGTGTAATACCTCACCCAGTCACATTATACTGACACCAGGCTGACCAGACCTAGAACTATCCTCTTAATGCTGAGCGCTAAGCAAGGAAGCTTCTAGTACCATTTTTCAAGTCTTTTGTATGACCTGGCTGGGGCGAAACCAATGACCTTCCACATGTGAGGCGAACGCTCTACCCCTTGACCTTCACTGCGCTTTTACCGTCTAAAGAGGAACAAAAGAGCAGAAAACATCAGAATGATTATATATCAAAATTGAAGGGTTTCATCTGTATCTGGTTCACCTGCTATCTAATGTTCCACAATTCTTGCAGACTTGACTATATGTTTCACATACCAATCAACTTTATACTGTTCTACACAACATAGAGACATGCATATTTGGAAACTGAACACATTGCCAATGGTTTTAAAAGTGTCTTGTTTCCATAGACAGTCCTCTATTGGTCCAAATATGCAGGAAAAACATGGGGTTGACTAGATTGATTTTTCACAATTTTGGTTTGATAACACCCCTTCATTTTTTGCAATTCTGCCCTTTTGTTGCAGTGTATCACTACGCATCTTTCAACTGTTATACCGTCACCCAACTGTAACCAATGTCATCCAAACTTGGCAGAGCTCATGAAAATGTTCCAGTGTTCTCATTTCAGGCATTTTTAACACAGCTCCACTCTCTTGAGCATGAGAGTCTTGCTACCATCACTCAGGGGAGGTAATTTGTAAGAAGACCTGTGAAGGTCTAGCTGTATGAAGAGCATCTGACCCAGGGTCAGATGACTGTAGGTATTATCTCCCGCCAAGACCATTGTGCTCTTGATCAAGACACTTTACCCATGTACATAAAATGCTAAACACTTTTACTAAGGATGGCTTTGATAAGCTACAAATGTTAATAAATGGACGAAACATTATAATAATACTTTTTAACTTTGAGGACAAGTCACATATCAATTATTGAAGCACAAAAGTCGAATCCAAACCAAAGTTTGCCTACAGGTGAAACAATTTTCTGCAAGAAAAGCTGACATTCTCACTAGAAAAAAGGAGTACAAGAATTTACATGTCAATGCTATTGTAAAACACTTAGAAATTGCCAGGAATGTAATTAATAGTATGCCTGACGTATGGCGATTGTCACAAGGATGAAGACACTGTTCTATCAGATATCGCCCCACTTAACATTATCTCTGTCCATACACAACCGTATTTGCATAATTTTATTCAAAATATTCGGTTAACGTGAACATTTTTGTCATGTTTTCAAGATAGCATGAATTAGTAATGACGAATACTGGTGAAAAAACACAGCCAGCACTTGCAGATATTTCGCCAGGTTTAAGCCTTTCATCACATGGGGTTGATGCAGCTGTTGTCAGCAATAGTAGAGTATCTTCCGTGTCCATGTAAATACTTAATGTCACAAACGTCATACGTGTAGAGAAATATGTATCAAAGTCTCAATGCAGATTTTTAACTACCAACCAATACAATAACACTTACATGCGTTTTCCCCAACACTTTTCAATGGATTTTGGTTGCAGAGAATCTCTGTAATATTGGAATAATGTGACTATTGATAGAAAAGCATGCAGGAGCAAAAACATTTTTCTGTATGTTTGAGCAAAACCTTCTTTTGGCATGTAGAAGCAAAGAAATATAATTTAGTATCTGTAAGAAAAAATATATTTTGGCATGTGGGAGTAAAAATATTGTGGTATGCTTGAGCAAACAATAAATTTGGGCACATAGGAGCAAAAATATATTTTGGTTTGTAAAAAAAATTTTGGCAAACACATACATTGGCATGTACAAACAAACACATACTCTGGCATGTACAAGCAAACACATACTCTGGCATGTACAAGCAAACACATATTTTGGTATGTACAAGCAAATACATACTCTGGCATGTACAAGCAAACACATACTTTGGTATGTACAAGCAAATACATACCCTGGCATGTACAGGCAAACATATACTTTGCCATGTACAAACATACTCTAGCATGTACAAGCAAACACATACTTTGCCATGTACAAGCAAACCCATACTCTGGCATGTTCATGCAAACACATACTTTGGTATGTACAAGCAAATACATACTCTGGCATGTACAAGCAAACACCTACTCTGGCATGTACAAGCAAACACATACTCTGGCATGTACAAGCGAACACATACATGGATGGATGGAGCAATACAGAGGGACTAATAACTGAACAGTTTGTTTCCAACATGCACCACTACAGGACATAAAACCATACTTAAATGTTATGAATATCCCATAATATTTTATGAACATATGATCAAAGCACACTATTCAATGTAATATGTGTTTATATGGCAATAAAATATGTTTAAACCAAACATACAAGCCAGTTACAGTATCTAGTCAGCATCAACATATATATTAATTTGGCATCAAACTGCATCACATTTTTGTTTTATGCCTGCTTCAAAATGCATTACTTCTGTCACAGGAATTGCATGTGTCCATGAAAATATATAAAAATTATGAATATAGAAATTGCTATTTCCATCTCCAAGTCTTTTCAACTGTTTTCAAAATTGCTTCTTTTGTTTATTTTTATGATTGACAATCAGAGACCAATTAACACTAGCGTAGGTGTTTCCGGAATATAGAGGAGCAATAATAAGAAAATATGCTTATTTTGAATTGTACTGCAGACCTAGACTCAGTAATGCAACCCACACACAGCCGTCTTGATACGAGAGTAATTATATAATGGCAGATCTACTCTTAAAAAAAAAACAGCGTACACCACCCGTCCTCCCTAAATTCCCATCTTTTTTTTTAACCTAATTTAGTTTATTTCTACTGAAAAAACATGTGTGCCTGTTCAAATTTTGTTGTTGGCCTCCCCAAGTCTGAAATCTTGGATCCGCCCTTGGAGTGCATGGTGTTTAAATCCAGCAGGAACTTTTCCGGTTTCCAATCATGCTTGCGGTCGTATAGAAGAAATTTAAATTAATACGCAATATGAATCCCTTTATGAAAGGACGACTTCATGCATTACTTGCCATGCCTGGGATTCTGATTCAATCATAATCAATCAATCCCCGTCAAACAATCCGCGGGAATGATCAAATCATTACTATTGCTACATGACAACGTCTTCCTGGTCTCAGCTGAGTCACCATGATATCGAGTGTCCCTTAACTACCACTGTGGTGACGTGATCTACGACCCCAGGTTTCGTATTTCAAGGTATAGCAGGTGTCCATTGCAGTACGTGGGGCAGAAATGATGTCAAAAACCCATTGATCTGTCACACACAGGTGATTTATGAGTAATCACAATCAGTCAAAAGATGTCATTACATGATTCATGAAAGAACCATTTGAACAACTTACGTTATCATAAAAGAAATTCTAAACAAACAACAATTTAGACTATTTGTTTTTATTGATTTTAGATTTTAATGAATTGTATCTTTGTAAATCATTGCTTATTTCATGTGAAGTTATACTTGCTTGTTCATGTGAAGCTACTATTGCTTGTTTCATGTGAAGTTACTATTGCTTGTTTCATGTGCAGTTTAACTATTGCTTGTTTCATGTGAAGTTACTATTGCTTGTTTCATGTGCAGTTTAACTATTGCTTATTTAATGTGAAGTTATTATTGCTTGTTTCGTGTTAAGTTACTATTGTTTATTTCATGTGAAGTTACTGTTGCTTGTTTCACGTGAAGTTACTATTGCTTGTTTCATGTGCAGTTTAACTATTGCTTGTTTCATGTGAAGTTACTATTGCTTGTTTCGTGTGAAGTTACCATTGCTTCTTTCATATGAATCTAGTATTGCTTATTTCATGTGAAGTTTAACTATTACTTGTTTGTGTGAAGTTACTATTGTTTATTTCATGTGATGTTACTATTGTTTGTTTCATGTGAAGTTACTATTACTTATTTCATGTGAAGTAACTATTGCTTATTTCATGTGAAGTTACTATTGCTTATTTCATGAGAAGTTTTAGTTATTGCTTGTTCCATGTGAAGTTAGTATTGCTTATTTCATGTGAAGTTTAACTATTGCTTATTTCATGTGATGTTACTATTGTCCATTTCATGTGATGTTACTATTGCTTGCTCCATGTGAAGTAACTATTGTTTCCTCCATGTAAAGTAACTATTGCTTATTTCATGTGAAGTTTAACTATTGCTTATTTCATGTGATGTTACTATTGCTTGCTCCATGTGAAGTAACTATTGCTTATTTCATGATTGTGATGTTACTATTGCTTGTTCCATGTGAAGTTACTATTCTTGTTTCATGTGAAGTTACCATTGCTTGTTTCATGTGAAGTTAATATTGCTTATTTCATGTGAAGTTTAACTATTGCTTGTTCCATGTGAAATTACTACTGCTTGTTTCATGTGAAGTTACTATTGCTTGTTTTGTGTGAAGTTACCATTGCTTCTTTTATATGAAGTTAGTATTGCTTATTTCATGTGAAGTGTAACTATTGCTTGTTTCGTGTGAAGTTACCATTGCTTATTTCATGTGAAGTTTAAACTATTGCTTGTTTCATGTGAAGTTACTATTGCTTGTTTCATGTGAAGTTACTATTGCTTATTTCATGTGAAATTTTAACTATTGCTTGTTTCATGTGAAGTTACTATTGTCTATTTCATGTGATATTACTATTGCCTTTTTCATGTGAAGTTACTATTGCTTATTTCATGTGAATTGTATATGTATCTATAGCAAATGTGTTTGACATGTGAAATGAAATGATGAAAGGAAAAAAAATTTGTTATGTGTTTTGTTTGTGAAATGAAATTGTAATTTTTAATCTAAAAAGTAATCATAACTTATTTTGAAACTTCAATCATAAATTCATAAGCATTGCATCAACTCACATTTTTGTAGGGAGAAATATATACTTCAATCAATTCCCTGAAAAATTAAATGATTAAATAAAGATCACATACAAAATTCAAAATATGCCAAAAAATGGAAATTCCTTAGGTAAACTCATGTCTGGTTGACATGATTCTTGTGGTCTGGTTGATAACTTGAGGGATCTGGTAATGATAAACAAATATTTTGAGACAAAGTTTTATTCTTAATAAAAAAAAATCAATAGTAGATCAACCATGTATATAAAGAATACTAGGTAAATGCCTTTCCTTAAAAGTAGGTAAAACAAACTCAAATTGTGACCTTGACCTTTGAGGTACAGGTGTGGGTCTTACTCGCAACATGTCGTCATGTTCTGTTGATCATTTGTTGCAAGTATCAACAAAATCCATCTATGCATGACAAAGTTACAGGCCGGAAACCAAATACCGGACGGAAAGACGGAAGGACAGACGGACATACGGATGCTGCAATTACTATATGCTACCCAAAAATTTTTTTGGGAGGCATAAAAAAATGTGACAAGCAAAGCATGTGAAGGTTTCAATCACAATATCTTGGACACTAATTGTGTAAAAATATAAGTAATCCAAATAAAAAAATTTTTTTTACTGTGCAAAATTAACATAAATCTATTCATTCAGCCCTTGTCATTTGTGATGTCCATTTTACAAGTAGCACTTGTATGCTTTAAATGTTCAATTCTATTTACCTAGAGTAGTTGACTACTTTTCTTGTCCTGTTACATTAAGATGATTTGAAATAAATTTATACAACATGCAAACTCAACTTCTTAACAAATACTGTTTCATGGTGACATCTGATGATTATACATATTTATCTATAAACACTCAGTCTGTAACAGCATCTGACTGGCAATCAAGGGATTGTTAGTTTGAATCACCATCTGGTCACAGTCCCTGTGATTATTTATCATAAACTTTGTATGATAGTCATGAGTCTCCCACCTCTGAATATGTGGGGAAGTGTTAAGTGACTTGCAGTGATAAGATGTATAGTTTAGTCTTTAACATAAGTTCTCTTTTCTAATACTGGTAAACCACGTGCGCTGTCAACCAACAATAAATAAGTGAAATATCGCTGTTAGACCCTATACAAACATAATTTAATATCAGTTACATGAATTCCATGCTAAATCCTACAAATACTCACCAGTAGAATGTAATAAAACTGAAGAGTTGCTGCTATTTCGGAATAATTTCAATAATTATTTTTTCAGAACATCTATCCCCAAGTTTCTCCTAATAGGGTATTTCTTAGAACTTAAAAGTAATTTCTCGAAATGTTATACTCACAAAATGCCAAATTATGACAATTTCAGGTAATAAATTCAAGGTAATTGACAAAGGAATATCCGAAGAAAGATATCAAAGAAAACTAATAAAACAATACTGACAATTTGAGAGAGTTAATGTGAAAAGGATAGAAAAGAGACAACAGTTTTCATATTAATTAATTGTATAGCTAGAAGATGAAGCTAAATGCACCGAGCTTTGAATGTTCCATTTTGATATAAACATTACGAACATATTTTATTCAATACAAAAAAACGAAAGGCCTGTCAGTACATTGTCATGTTACAATACAATTATACATAAGATGTCAATGACAGGTTCAATACATAATACAAATCGAACAGTAATAAGTATTCCACTTTTTTATTAACACAGAAGTAATGCCAAAAGGATCATGTAATATCACTAACAGATATCGGTACTTCTTAATTTAACAACTCCATCCACCATTTAAAATGAAATGTTATAATATTTTACACAATCAAATATCTATTTATCATAAGTTTTACATATCATATATCAAATTAGGAAGAGTGTTATATTTTACAATCATGATGTTTCATTTTTTTCTTAAAGCTGTATTATACATATATGCAGCAAGACGTTTTACCGTTTTCATGTTGTGAGTGTAACAATTTAAGAAATTTTGACATATTGGATCTATTCCAATAGTATTTTTTAATATAACAATCTGAAATATTTGTACAATGGACATTCTAGAATAAAATGAAATTCAACTTCCAAGACAATACATACTTGACATGTTCTATCTTCTACTGGTATTCTATCAGGTTTGTGCCATCATCCAGTTTCAAGTCTGTGTGAGGACACTCTTAATCTAGTCAATGCATATCTAGACTTTTTTTATCCCAGTCTCACCCAAATACGTTTTGAAGTTGAAATTTGACATAATTAATTTATAACAGTTTGCTTTTGTAGAGTTATCTGTTAGTGTTTGTCTACAAGTATTAAGGAACATATCAGCATCACCAGACTCCTTGAAACAACCAAATATGAATAAAACCTTAACTTTCCAATATTGATGTAACTGATGATGCCTAACATTTTTTATTTGGATAAATTTCCATGCTTGCAAGCATCAAGTTATAAATATATTTGACATATTTGATTTCATCACACTGTAACACCCTAAACCAATATTTAATAGTTTTTCTTAATTTCCAATAAATAAAATCGTTTGTGTTAGAATTTCAACTCCTAATAATTATTTGCAAAATTATAAAATTCATGAACACATTCTGTTGTTTTTTAGCATTTGAAAGGACTGAACCTCACTTCTTTAATTCAAAATTGGTAAAATAAGCAGGTCAAATAGTCCTAACTTATGTCTGATTAATAATTTAGTGAATTTATAAAAATAGGATTTTAACTTAAAAATAGCTTCAAGTACTTGTTCTGCCAAGGCAGCAAGGTCTTAGAGAAACAGCTGTCTGTAGTAAAAACTACACCAAAATAAAATTATGTAACATATTGACAATTTTAATGTAAAACAACAAATAACTCATTTCTTTTTACACATTTTGCTTATTGAGACTTATGTGTTGAAAGTTGCAGGTTTGATCCCACACTTGTTGTATATTCTGGGCAAGAGGGAAGGGACGGGGGGGGGGGGGGAGGGGGGAGAGCGGGATGATTTGATCCCCTGTCACGGTCATGTGTGGTGTCCTTGATTATAATATTTAAGTGAAGAGCATCGGACCCACGATTGGGGGGTTGACGATTTGATCCCCTGTCAAGGTCATGTGTGATGTCCTTGATTTTATAATATTTAAGTGAAGAGCATCAGACCCAGGATTGGGGAGTTGACGATTTGATCCCCTGTCAAGGTCATGTGTGATGTCCTTGATTTTATAATATTGAAGTGTAGAGCATCGATCCCAAGATCAGAGGACTGTGGTTTCCATTCTTCCCCTATGGTCATCTGTCCTCCAGTTAAATCCACGTAATAATGCTAAGTACCAGATTCTATTAAGATTTGTTAGTTGCAAGAATTTGTTTCACAATCAATGTAAATTAAATTAGTGAGATTTGTCTAAGTTGCAAGAATTTGTTTCCCAGTTTATATAAAAAATAAACATAATTTCTTTAAGGTGCAAGAACTTGTTTCACAATAAATAAGAATGATTTGTCTAAATTGCAAGAATTTGTTTCCTATTTGATGTAGAATAAATAAGCACGATTTGTCTTATTTGCAAGAATTCGTTTCCTATTTGATATAGAATAAATAAGCATGATTTGTCTTAGTTGCAAGAATTTGTTTCCTATTTGATGTAGAATAAATAAGCATGATTTGTATTATTTGCAAGAATTCGTTTCCTATTTGATGTAGAATAAATAAGCATGATTTGTCTTAGTTGCAAGAATTTGTTTCCTATTTGATGTAGAATAATTAAATAAGCATGATTTGTCTTAGTTGCAAGAATTCGTTTCCTATTTGATGAAGAATAAATAAGCATGATTTGTCTTAGTTGCAAGAATTTGTTTCCTATTTGATGTAGAATAAATAAGCATGATTTGTCTTATTTGCAAGAATTCGTTTCCTATTTGATGTAGAATAAATAAGCATGATTTGTCTTAGTTGCAAGAATTTGTTTCCTATTTGATGTAGAATAAATAAGTGTGATTCGTCTTAGTTGCAAGAATTCGTTTCCTATTTGATGTAGAATATATAAGCGTGATTCGTCTTAGTTGCAAGAATTCGTTTCCTATTTGATGTAGAATAAAAAAGCGTGATTTGTCTTAGTTGCAAGAATTTGTTTCCTATTTGATGTAGAATAAAAAAGCGTGATTCGTCTTAGTTGCAAGAATTCGTTTACTATTTGATGTAGAATAAATAAGCGTGATTCGTCTTAGTTGCAAGAATTCGTTAACTATTTGAGGTAGAATATATAAGCATAATTTGTTTAAGTTGCAATAACTTTTTTCCAAATATATGTAAAACTCAGTACTATTTCAATGACTTATGATTTTACAAATTAATTAGTAAATTAATAAAACATTGATTTACCAATATTGCATCAAAAATTTGACTAATGGACCAATTAAACATAAAATCTCATTACCTGTGTGTCACATGTTTAAGAACAAAGGAATTCACTTGATTTATCTTGTAATATTCTGCCATGTATATTGAATGACAAAACTGCTTTCTCACATGAAATTTAATCCAAACAGTAAAAACAAAGAAATTTCTGAAGTTATGAATAAAAAATAATTAAGATATCAAATTCTGGTTGACAATGGGAACACGACCCTTGCGAAATAATGCCAATAATTATCAAGTATTGAACACGGTTGAAATCCGAGTAGAGTGTCATTAAGACTTGAATGTATCCACAAAGAAACTCATTGATTTTTTACCTGCGGAGGATATTGAAGTCTGGCAGAGCGGGCTGATTACCATCACTTAATATTACCAATTTGTTTGTTCCAGAATTTATGCCATTTGCAATATTGTTCCTTCCAAGGAATATAAATATTGCAAGGATTATTTACAATATAATCACTTGACAGGTTAATCAAACTTGCAATTAGGTTTCAGAAATTAACGAATTAACAAACAATGTAATGATGTGATTATCTCCACCATTAAAACATCATAATATTGGCAGACTCCTGCCCGCACGGTTTAACCGATGGTATTACCGCAAACATATAAAAAACAGGAAGTGTGCAGAAGTCGGCAAGCCTGTGATCATATGGGTGGATGATTGGATCTCTGTCGCTAATCAGCTTGAAGTACGATAAACAGGTTCCTGTTCTAGCCATGTCCGATACTTTCCTGATTTCAAAGACCTTTCTGACATTTCTGTACTCAATGGCTTCCTCATTAAGAAATTACCTACTACAAAGTGCAATCAAGTGTTTGGTAGGTCAAAGACTATATATTCTTCATTTTCTATTTTTAACACCAAGTGGTTACATATATTCTATTCTTCAATACGAGGGCTTATATCTTCTTTAATGTTTGCAGAGTATATGTTCTAGAATTACTTAATGCATCTTTTGTATTTCTGTTATTGTTGTTGCATTAGCCTACATCTCCTGTTATTCTTTATTATAATCTGTTTGAATATTTACAATCATTTTTAAGCCAATGCGGGCCAACTTACGATTAGTTAATCTAACCTCTCTTTCCTGGGATCCTTGAAGGTTAACCATTCCTCAAACATACTCATCTCTGCAAGTTATTGATAACTTTCCCGCCTGTCTCAGCGAGAGAGAGAGACAAATGACAATGAGATGCAATGCCATTATACCAGCAGTCGCAGAGACTGTGACCAGGTGGGGATCCGATCTCAAGACTCCTTGATTGATAGACAGCTACTGACTGAGCTAACCAAGCTCAGCTATTCTGATCAGACAACTCTTTTTAATAAAAAATCAAGGAACAAAAAAGAAAGAAGAAAAGATATATTGGAGAACAGCACAGCCCCACCAATTGCTTTTGTGAAAGAACAATTATAATTATATAGATTAACATTCAAAAAACAGTATCCAGGGTTCATAAGTAAGATTTCAGTAGTCTGCAAGTTTGGTTGAAATCAATTTTTAAAACTGAATCAAAGTGAACTTGGACTTTGACATTATAGTAACTGCAAATTAAATCATGCCGGACATTTACCTTGATAATAAATAAATCGTGGTTAAAGTCCTTCCCAGTACAATGATTACTGATGACAGAGTTCTGTACCAGGTAGTTATTATCTTAAATTCCAATTTGTCATACAAAACCGGCACGCACCTTTGAACTTTGGGTGGCCGATTCAAAACAATTAACAGTCATTCTCTCACGAAGTCCAGCGGCCCATGTGCAGCTTTCTGATGACATGTGCTTATGCTAAGTTAATATTTTCTACACAGCTAACTTGCTATAAAATTTTAACCCAAACATTATTTTCAATTTTGACCCCAGTGACCTTGACCTTTGAATGACCTATCAAAAAGCATTAACAGCCACCCTCTCATTACGACCGATTCTCAAGTGAAGTTTAAATATCATAGGTGGGGAAGTTAAGTGGAAATTTGTGGAGACTTTAACGAACACTAGGGCATATACAATAGTCTGAATGTTTCATATGAATTTAGACCATTATAAATTTATTTAGAACTATATCATGTTAAAAATAATGTTAAAATCAATCTTTTTGGTGGAGATCCTCTATATAATTGTAATGACATAGAAAAACTCCCCATTTATATAGCTTGTATAATATGCATTTTTGTTTTTTGTTTTTTATATGCTCCATGTTATACATACTATATAAAAACATGCATGTAAATTATTTGTACGGTTTGTTGGGGGATGGCCCACCCCGACCCCTACAGACCTTTTACGGGGTGATTAAATGGGTCACCATATTTTTGGTGACTGAAATTAAAAAAAAAAATTCTCATCCAAATTTTTCTTTACAAAAAGGGGGAAGTTTGGGGGAGACATTTTTAAAAAAACAACAAAAAAACAACTTTTTTTTTAATTTTTTTTTTTATGAAAATAAAAAGATTGCGTGTATGGATAATAATCAAGCAATTAATTTATTATGTCCTAAGGTATTGTTTCTTTTAACAGCATTTTACTGATAAGTCTACAACATATATTTTTACAAATATTATTTTGATTTATCTATGTTTGTTTATCCTGTAATCATGTCATGTACAAAAACAAATAAATGAATATAAATCAGTTAATAAATATCCAATTATATGACTTTTTATCAATGTGTGTTTCAATATTTAGTGTCAATTTTTAGGCTGTGGAGAACTAACAGAAGATAAATCAACTGAACCTCTCTTTCATAGGATCCTGCGTGGAAGGTTAACCAGCATTTGGCACACCCATTTCCACAAGTAACTGATAACGTAAACATTTGAGATAAATGACAATTGAAATATTCATAATCCAACAAAATCAAACTAACTCACCAATCTACAGACACTGATTTGACACTTCAGACACCAGTTGTACCAAATTTCAATTTTCTTTTTCACAAAAAATATCAAGTTTCCATAATTATTTTCATAAAAATAAATCCTGTTTAATTAAATTCCAAAAATGAATTGGTCACCTCTGATAACTTGCTATCTCAAGTGTTTATTTCATTAGATTAAATTGTGTCCGGACTGGACATTAAATTAGCATGCACAGTCAACTGTCACACCTCGCCTAATGTCTTACAAGTATGTATAAAACCAATTACAAAAGAAAATAGAAACGAAAACATTGACCTTCACAAAATCAGTATTTTCTTTCAATTCACTAAAAAAATCTCATTGAATGCATGATAAAGTTAGAGATATCAGTACCTATCTTTAAAAAAAAAAATAGCTCAAGGGTTTTCAATTTGATATCCTACTCTCCAAATCTTTATTAACAGATTCAAATAACAAAGACAATTTTAAACATGTTTATATTTCAATGCTATATTTAAAACATTTTCTATTTAACTTTTATCTTTAATCAACTCAAGATCCATCTAAGTTTTAATTTGGTTCTACGACATCTGACAATTAACTGACAAGGGATTTAAACAAAGGGAACCAACATTTTTGGCAATAATTACCGGGATTAAAATCAAAGCTTCTCTTGGCTCAGCCATGTGGAAGCAATTTTTTGAAAGAGTTTTGTTATCACTAACAAACACAAAACACAACCTTGCAATGTTGTTTTAATTTAATCCTGACAAATTTAAGCATAACATATTACTGCAAGTTGGTACCAATTAAATGTTTTTTATATAATTTATCTGGATATTTATGGGAATTGGAGATAACTCTTGACAAGAACAAACTTTTGCCATTTTAATGCCAGATGAAACTGTATAAACAAGTATTTGTAATACTCATATTACCTCCATTTAAATGAATTATATTAATGGAGCTAGAAGAAACTTTCTGACGATATTGTGTTTATGCCCTCCAATTATGGAGGATTCTATCTATCAAAAAAAAAAAAAAAAAAGAAAAAAAAATTCTGAGGTTTATAGTTTTATAATTGTCCCAGGGAAACATTTCCTTTGACAATACTCTACTTATACCATTTAAAAGTTTGCTTTATATAAATCACTGTTCGTTTAACACATGATTACCTCCCTAAACATAGGTTATTTATACCAGGAAATATTATCAAAAATAAAATTATTAAAAATAACTGGACCTGGATTCATAAACTTGTTTTTTTAATTTAAAATTAATCCTCTCATTTACAAATGTAACAGGTGAAACTAAATAATAACTACTATGGTACATAGCTTAGATGGGGTAAAAAAATTAAACTGTTCAAAAAACACATATAACCTCCCTTTACTTGAAGTATTTCATAAAATTAATCATCTCATTTACAAATGTAACAGGTGAAACTAAATAATAACTACTATGGTACATAGCTTAGATGGGGTCAAAAAGTTAAACTGTTCAAAAAACACAAATTACCTCCCTTTAATTGAAGTAATTCATAAAAGGAGAAGATAACTCCTGAAACAAATACTACTCATAATTACATCATGATTTCATGCAATCTTTTGTTATCATTTAGAATGCACCAAGTACCTCCCTTTTATCTGTATAATAGATGGAACTGGAAGACAACGCTTGGCAAAATTATATTCATATAATATCATAGCAGCTGTGTATGTACATACTATTTTGTATTATATGTAGTAACCTCCCTTTTTATGTATATTATTTATATACAATGCAGATAACTTGCCACATAACTAGTATTCTAATCCAACCTTGCACATCACCTTCACTTTATATTTGTAATTTATAAAACATGGAGATAACTCTTGACAGAACCACTATTCTAATTGAGCTCTCCTTATCACCTCCCTTTATATTTATAATTTATAGAACAGTGAGATAACTCTTGACAGAACCACTATTCTAATTGAGCCCTCCTTATCACCTCCCTTTATATTTATAATTTATAGAACAGTGAGATAACTCTTGACAGAACCACTATTCTAATCCAGCCCTCCTTATCACCTCCCTTTATATTTGTAATTTATAGAACATTGAGATTACTCTTGACATAACCACTATTCTAATCCAGCCCTCCTTATTACCTCCCTTTATATTTGTAATTTATAGAACATTGAGATTACACTTGACAGAACCACTATTCTAATCGAGCCCTCCTTATTACCTCCCTTTATATTTGTAATTTATAGAACATTGAGATTACTCTTGACAGAACAACTATTCTAATCCAGCCCTCCTTATTACCTCCCTTTATATTTGTAATTTATAGAACATTGAGATAACTCTTGACAAAACCACTATTCTAATCCAGCCCTCCTTATAACCTCCCTTTATATTTGTAATTTATAGAACAGTGAGATAACTCTTGACAGAGCCCTCCTTGTAACCTCCCTTTATATTTGTTATTTATAGAACATTGAGATAACTCTTGACAGAACCACTATTCTAATCCAGCCCTCCTTATAACCTCCCTTTATATTTGTTATTTATAGAACATTGAGATAACTCTTGACAGAACCACTATTCTAATCCAGCCCTCCTTATTTAAATTTCTCCATTTTCTCTGAAATCAAAGACGGATTAGACAGCTAATTGAAGAGTGGGAAATTCCACAAGTTTTATGGCAGATAATAACCTGCTATCAAAGTGTCCATTGATGGTTTAATGTCAAATGAATGGTCCGGCCTATCACTATTTATGGGTGATTTATCCTGGTATGGGAGACAACAGCAACGCATTCACACTGGCCGCAGGGAGTGAACAGTGAAATCCATTAGCAGAAGTGTGTATTTGTTTAAGGACCACTGGTCAAAACATCGCTTTCTTTAAATTGCCATTAAACACTTTGAAATGTTGTTAATTTAAAATCGAAAGACTATTTTAACTGTTCATGGTCAATCTTTTTTATATCGAAGTCAGCTTGTAAACTCTGAGTCATTCAATTCATAACAAAGAAGAAAGTTGTTAAAAGGATACTGAAGAATACAAGTGAACAAGTTTGAATAAGCAAGTGTTTTGTGTAATTTACATGCATTTTATTTATTACACAGACATATGTTATGACCCATTTTTTAACTTAAATGAAGATAATTACTTCTTTTGCTTTTACCGTTGAGATCAAATAAATTAAATGAAATCACATACTTTTAGAAAAGACTTACAGGTTATAGCAGTTATTTGTGAAATTTAAACAAAAGTGGCAATCTAAAAAAAAAGTAATAAAATATACTAGAATTCAAATAGATTTTACCACATATCTGTGTTTGAAAAGGTCTGCAGGTCATAAGAATCATTTTTGAGATATAAACAAATAAACACAAGAAGCAACCTCAAAAGGAAATGAAATGATAGACATATATTTTGCTACATTATGATTTCATGTTTGAACAGTTTTACTTACATATCTTTCACAAACATTAACAATTTTGAATAGAGAAATTAGATTCAATGCATGGAAGTAGAATTTCCACATGACAAGTTTATGAAACAATAAGAAGATGAGTAACTGGAAATGCTTGTGCTGTTTTTGCATTTAAAATAACAATAATTATATTTACCCCCAGCCACACCCCACCTCACTAAAAACAAAAAGAAATAAAACAGTTGTATTTTCATTCTATTACAATTAAATAAAATCATAATAATTAAACAACTCACTCCAAAACATATAAAACAGGTTAATGTGCCACATTGAAGATTACATTAGCAAAGTTTTATTTGTGGTGCATGTGCTGCTAAGTTTAAGTTTTGCTGTTTTGAAGGTCGTTCATGAAGCAGCTCAATCAATGTGTAATTCTACTTTCACAAAAATTAAACTAAGACTGAAGAAAGTTTATTATTTTAATTATAAAAAGACGACATATTTAGAATTTCAGAACCACCTCGAATGACTTATTAAACTGCTTTTTACTTATTTTATTCAAATTGTACACTGTCATGTTTTTAAAGTGAATAAATATTTCCCTTCATTATATAAAAAATTATCCGACTATATGATATCATAGTTTATCTGAAATACAAAAGTCTGAATGTTACACTTTAAATGTGTTTAAGACCATAATAAATTTAGTCCTAGATTCTCATCCAAATTTATTTCAAATGGGGCAGGGTTGCAATTTTTTTTTTTTTTTTTTTTTTCAAATATTAAAATGCAAGTGTTGCATTAAGGCATAAAAATAAAAAAATAATCATTATGAAGATTGAAAATTTTAAGAAAAGCTGCCATTTTGGTTAATAATGGTTCCCGTTCAATACAAAAGAAAAAGAAAAAAGGTTCATGATCTGGACAAGATCAACAATAAAATATGTCGGGGAGGTTAAAAAAAAACCCAGAAGCAGGTGGGAATTAAAATCTAGGATTGAATTTATCATGGCCTAAAGTGGGTACATTTATTTTATTATAGGATTAAATCAATTTTTTTCTGTTTTTTTATGCATGTGTAAAGAATGTCGAATCATCCACAAATCAAATGTCAAAAGGACTTTATGTCAGATTTGTGCTTAATTCAACAGTCTTTATATATGCATAAACACCAGAAAAAAATAAGTTAATTCTATAATTCAAATCCTGATGATGATATATATAAATATATCAGATTCTTCAAGTGAATGGAAATTTAAACTATCCATTGCAAAGAAAATGCATAGGAATACATCACTTTTGTACTAGCTGACATTAAATTCACAAGGTCTAATATCCAATATTATCGTTATGGTTATTGTTTCCGTTATCAGCTGGACCTTGCAACAATGGTGAGTTTATAGTAAACTGAATATTTTGAGGGGGAAAAATTAAACACCTGCCTTATGTCTCCCGATTTTGACAAATAGAAAATCAGTAATTCAAGGAAATACCTACACAGTGTAAAAGCTGATGTCATTGGTTAGGTTTTGTCTATAGGAACGTTTAAATGTGTCAAAATTTATGAGTCATACAAATCCACACTCATGAATTGAGGGAGGATCAGATTTTGAAAGGTTTCAAATGACTCTGAATGCAAGGTTATGTGCAGGGTTGTGTTCAATGGTACACGATACTGTATCATTACATCTCAAATATGAACATTTTATAACCGGCTTCATTGTTTCTTAAAACAGCCTATGGTCTGATTGTAGCTGAAGAACCGAAGAAATCAATATTCAAATCAATAAATCGAAGAAAATGACTAACAAGTTTTTTGTTGTATTTTATTATTAAGATAATGTGGAACTGTGGTGCGCGTCAATTTTGTTCGTATAATATCAAACTGACCATGAAAATGCCGATGCTTCTTTGTTTACACGAGAAACTTAAAAAGCAGTCAGTTAGGCGCCTGGGGTCTTATCGCAAAATAAGTCTTTGAAAATTTGACGTTGTCCAATGTAAATGCTTTAAATACATATATGATAGTGAGATCGAAATCATATAATTTTATTATGATATTGCGAAAGCAATATTGGTAGACACAAACACTTACTTCTTGGAGCGACTATGCATTAGAGATGAGCAAAGATTCAATGATAACAGATTGTCTTGGAAAACAAACCCGTCAAAGGAAAGACAGATTTAGTTAGAAATAAATTGGAATCTAAATAAGCTTCTGGTTAAATATTTATACAAGGTCAAGTGACAACAAGATTGTCTGTGCTAAATGGTGCAGTCAAGGAAACCAAATTTCCAAAATATATTCTGAACAGAACAGTTAACCTGCCACTATTCTATTTCCAATATCTTCGTCAATATATTGAATAGCTTTATTAAGATTTGTGAATGTTATTAACCCTTTACTCCATAGATAAGCGGTTTAATGCACCTATCACAGAAGGCCTTTGAAAACAGTGCAGGAAGAGTTCAGATTGCTCGTAACGAGCAATCTGAACACTTCCTGCACTGTTTTCCACTCTGTCAGTTGATATAAACATAATTCACCCAATAATTCAAAAGCCTTCTTTATTAGAGGTGTCCAAAGGCGTCTATATTAGGTGTCAAAAGGCGTTTATATGAAGAAAAGGGTTAATGAACAATTATTTACATAGCAGAAATGTTCTTTCTTTTTCAAGTTAAACTTTCAAAAAATTGCTTTGATACAAATAATTTAAGAGAATACCTAAAATAGTAGGTACATAAAATGTCAGGTGGGGGGTTAACTGTTCCATTCAGTACATATGCGATTATTAAGATGTACAAACATAACAAATTATTGGTATTCAAAAACTTAGGAGCAAAAAAATATCTGATTTTTAAAAAAATTGTAATGTGTGCCAAATTTTATTATCGAAAAAATAAATAAGGGTGTCCCCAATATATAGAGTAAATACGGTATATTTTAGGTTCAAGATGAAAATTAATACTGAAATACAAATCACTACTGGTTTTGTTCCTCAACAATAAATTTTGTTGTTTATATTCTCTTTTTTTTTTTAAAATGATCTGATTTATCGGACACTCTTGAGAAAATATTTTATATCATAATGAAATTGACCATTAATTAATCAACAAGATGCATTTGGGCAAAATTGGTTGTAAACTATCCCTAGATTCCAGAGAAAATTAATTAATCGGTAATATGACGAGGGATGAAACATGATCATCTTACCATACAATAGATGATTACTTTTCCATCATAAACTGGTCATTATATGATGCTAAAGAACCAGAAAAACTGCACACCGGGCATATCTAAAATTTATTTGGTATATACTCATTTATAAAGGGAATATATCAGGATTTTTCAAACTTTAAAATTGGCCAAAATATATTTTTTTCCAATATATCAGTCCTATATTATATACTCTTTGATCCCGTATTGCCAAAATTTTTCTGTTATCTTAACCTTTATCTTACTCCATAGATACGTGTTTTCCTGCACCAATCACAGAAGGTCTTTGAAAACAGTGCAGGAAGAGTTCAGATTGCTCGTAACGAGAAATCTGAACACTTCCTGCACTGTTTTCCACTCTGTCAGTTAATATAAACATAATTCACACGATAATTCAAAATCCTTCTATATTAGGTGTCCAAAGGCGTTTATGTGAAGTAAAGGGTTAACCTGTCAAAATAATATATTAAAAAGGGACTTCCTAACTTGGGCTATAACAAACCTAGGTTAGACTAAAATGGATATCCTGCTTAAAAGTGCAACACATTTCGAGAGTATTAAATGAGTCATGTGATTTCATTTTGACTTCAAATTGTGCTGTTATACGCAGGGGTGGATCAAAGGTTTCAGTTAAGAGGAGGGTGCAACACAATATATGAACGGGCAAACACGTTTTCAGTAGACATATAATACATTTTAATAACATATGGGAGTTAAGGGAGGAGTGTGTGTATGCCGGGTTTTTCAAAGAGTAGATCCACCATTGATACAGGCTTTCCTGTGGTAAAAATTGTATATGCTTAGAAAGAGTGCAAATAAGGTCAAACAGTAGTTAAGTGCTGTCTGTTTTTAGAATGGGTATTTCGTTTCAAGTTTTACACTCCAATTTAAATACTAATTGTGATTTTGGTGGATTTACCATACTAAAACATTTGGTTTTGATTTATTAATGATAATGAAATGCTTTTTATCCATTTTAACAACTGTTTTATTTTTTAAGACATTTGTAGCTAGTTTTCCTGATATACTCACTTTAAGCTTGACTATGTGCAGTAAGATTAGACCTTAAATTAATGGCTTTTGAGTCTATTTACTAGTTTAGAACTTAGAACCTTCATAGCCGAGTGGGCTTAGTGGTTCCATCTCAAAATCACTTACCTCTCATCACTAAGGTCGTAGGTTCGAGTACCGCTCGCTCCAAAAATTTAATGTGAGAAAGTTTGTCAGTTACTTGCAGAAGGACTGTGGTTTTACTTCCTCCACCAATAAAACTGGATATGCCATGTATAAAACACTCTAACCACTGCACCTCATAATTATACAATAATTATATAAATTTGGTTTTGATTCATGGAACCATAGCTTAAGTCAGACGTATCATTGTAACTACCGTTGGAGAGCAAGGTTGCCTTTGATTATATCATATACAAATCATATGCTTTAAATTAATATTAATATAATTATTATCTTATTTTTTTCACTCGTCTCTAACCATCATGGAACTGTAGCTTAAGCCAGATGCATCATGACATTTTACCCTTAAAGAACATGGTTGCCTTTCCTTATATTACATACAAATCATATGTTCTTTTACCAATATTTCGTTCTTTTTTTTTTTTGACTCCTCTCTCTCTCTTATCATATTCAGATGCAGATCTATGGTTATGTAACACGGAACAGAAGCTTAAGCCAGATGCATCATGGCATTTAACCCTTTCAGAACATGGTTGCCTTTGTTTATAATCATACAAATTACCAGCTCCAATATCAATATAATAGTTTTGTTATTTTGGCCTCATCCCACATTTCTAACCCTATATGCAGCATCAAGGCTGTGTGACACAGAACAGTAGCTTGATCAAGCCACAGCCTGACATTTAATCCCAGTAGAGCACAGCTGCCATTGTTTACATTACGACCAAATTTTAATCTTGAATATTGAAATTAATTTTCTGTCATATGAATTTGTTCCACTGTTCCAACGCAATAAAGATATAGATATACATGAATCCATAGTTTTATCACACTGCAAACCTTTGTTTTACTGATAGAGTATAGCAAGTTACTGAAAGTATAGCAAGTATAGCCCATGTAACTTTAAGTATAGCAAATATAGATCATGTGAATGAAAGTATAGCAAGTATAGCCCATGTGACTACAAGTACAGCAAGTATAGCCCATGTGAATGAAAGTATAGCAAGTATAGCCCATGTGACTACAAATATAGCAAATATAGCCCATGTGAATGAAAGTATAACAGGTATAGCCCAAGTGGCTATAAGTATAGCAAATAAAACCCATGTGAATGAAAGTATAGCAAATATATCCCATATGAATGAAAGTATAACAAGTATAGCCCATATCGCTACAAGTATAGCAAATATAGCCCATGTGAATGAAAGTATAGCAAGTATAGCCCATGTGACTACAAGTATAGCAAATATAGCCCACATGAAAGAAAGTATAGCAAATACAGCCCATGTGACTATAAGTATAGCAAGTATAGCAAGTAAAGCAAATGAAAGTAAAGCAAGTATAGCTTATTTTACTGAAACATATTCATCTAAAATAGAGAATACGGCCAATGTTACTGAAAGTATAGCATATATTACTGAAACATAATCCACTAATATAGCAAGTATAGCCAATGTTACTGAAAGTATAGCAAGTACAGTCTATTTTACTGAAACAGAATCCACTTATATAGAAAGTATAACTTATGTTACTAAATGTAAAGCAAGCATAGCCTTTTTTACTAAAACATAATCCACTTATAAAGCAAGTATAACTTATGTTACTGAAGGTATAGCAAGTATAGCTTATGTTACAGAAAGTAAGCAAATATAGCCTATGCTACTGAAACATAATCCACTAATATAGCAAGTATAGCCTATGCTACTGAAAGTATAGCCTATTTTACTGATACATAACCCACTAGTACAGTAAGTATAGACTATGTTACTGAAGTATAGCAAGTATAACTTATGTTAGTGAAAGTATAGCAAGTTTTTTCTCCCCTGGAACATTATCTACTAATATAGCAAGTATAGCCAATGTGTTACTGAAAGTGTAGCAAGTAAAGCCTATTTTACTGAAACATAATCCACTAAAAAAGCAAGTATAACCTATTTTACTGAAGATATAGAAAGTATAGCCAATGTTACTGAAAATATAGCAAGTATAGCCTATTTTCTGAAACATAATCAACTAATATAGTATAGCCTATGTTACTGAAGGAATAGAAAGTATAGCCAATGTTACTGAAAGTAAGCATGTATAGCCTATGTTACTTAAAAGTACAGTCGATGTTACTGAAAGTATAGCCTATTTTACTCAAACATATAATCCACTAATATAGTAAGAATAGCATATGTTACTGAAGGTATAGAAAGTATAGCCAATATTACTGAAAGCAAGCAAGTATAGCCTATGTTACTGAATATATAGCAAGTATAACCTATGTTACTGAAATATAGCAAGTATAGCCTATGTTACTGAAAGTATAGCCTATGTTATTGAAAGTATAGCATATGTTACTGAAAGTATAGCCTATGTTTTTGAAAGTATTGCAAGTATAGCCTATGTTACTGAAAGTATAGCAAGTATAACCTATGTTACTGAAAGTAAAGCCTATGTTATTGAAAGTATAGCATAAGTTACTGAAAGTATAGCCTATGTTTTTGAAAGTATAGCAAGTATAGCCTATGTTACTTAAAGTTTTTTTCTGGAACATAATCTACTAGTTCAGCAACCCTCTCTTCATTATTAAACATATATCTTTCACTCTATTCCCGGATTTACAAAATATAAATAATGGGAATAAATGTCACATTCTGTTCAAAGTATCAGTTTTCCTAAGATAGAAATTATTAATTTTATACTAAATACAATGGGAGTTCATGAAATATTAAAGATTTCATTTGTCACTGACAGAGTAATGACCAAATATAGTTATGTATTCAGCATGTCCCTTTTCTTTATGACACTGACAAATATACTGTTGGATAATTCCATATTAAATTCCATTAACTATTTCTAGAAAGAAATTTTGTGAAGAATTTAAATATTTAAATGTGTTAAAAAAAATGTGGTTGCAGACGATAACTCAATTATTATGGAGACAATAATAACTTATAAATAATGTAGGTATCGTCAAGGATACTGTTAAATTCCTCTGCTGATTTACTGCTAATGAGCACATAAAGCTTATTCAGAGCTCCTCCAGACAGAGGGAAGAATATAAGCTGCTATATTTTTGCAAATAAATCAAGACAGTCCAGGCAATTGGAGATATCCCTTCCACCATTGTTCCAGTAAGTCTGTGCCATGACAACATTCACTTTTTTATTTCATTGATACAAATTTATTTTAGCTTCAATATGATGTTAACTTAATTACTTAATTACTCTCGAGTCTGTTTCCTGGGTAGATCCAGAACTGGGTGTGTTTTGTCATAATGCCATGCCCAAGATCAAAATGGTCAACAACCTATCCATATCCACTACACCACCGTACTTTACGATATATTTCATGTAGTAAGTTTTTCTCCATGAAATATGTTGTGGTATAATTATGTATTAAGGTGCGTATACATGAATCCGAATATAAAACCCCAGACTTTCTTCAAGTTACCTGTAGAATGGGTGTTTAAACTATACCTCACTTTACATGGATTGTGACACACATGGTCCTGGACCAACTTATTTCAAGTCCGGGACTTTACAGTCAAACCTGTGTATGCGGCCACCTCTATTGAGCTGTCACTTGTCTTAAGCAGCCACATTTATCATTTCCCATTTCTATGCTTTCAGAGCAAATCAGCCTGTATTAATCAATCACCTGTCTTAAAAGGCCAATTTTGCTCCTTCCTTTCATGGGCTGCTTAATACAGGTTTGACTGTACTTTTAAAAAATTTGTGTAGTTCAATAGTGTTGGCGATAAACTCCAGCAATGTGACAGCTCCAGCAAATTGTGACAATAACTTTCTTCTGCCCAAACCAAATACAGAGTTGCATGTGCAGGAGAAATACATCTTTCACTAGGTCTGTTATATGGAACTGCTTGCCAACCAACATAAAGACATCTTCATCCTTACACACATTACACAATGCTTGCGTGAAATTGATGAAAAGTTATAATTTTAATAAACATCATGACCTTTTGTAAATCATATTATTAGTTTTCAGTTATTTGGGTAAATATGTAATTTTGCTCATACCTTCATTATACAACAATTTAAAGATACACTTCAAGTAATAATTACTTTGTGTGTACTTGCGTGTCTGGTAGATTTACGAATGCCTGCCTTGAGTACATGCCTATCTATATTATGTAATTTGGTGAAATTGAGAATTTTATCTTATAATTTCATGTGCAATGTTCATTTCACATATTTCTTAAAGATATATTTGTAAACATTAATATAATTATTTGAGTGCCTCAAGGGAGATAAGTGACTGCTGTATTAAACTACATGGTAATTGGATTCCTCATGAAATAAAGTCTTAATTATTATTATTTTATTATTCTAAGACAATCCATGGCATCCCAGACATGACATTTGTAGCATTCCTACAGGAATGTCAGCCGCTACAGAGAGGTCCTAGTAAAAACATGACAAACACCTTTATGGCCATGCAACTACAGGAATGTCAACCACTATAGAGAGGCCCTAGTAATAACATGACAACAGCTTTATGGCCCTGCAGCTACAGGAATGTCAACCACTATTGAGAGGCCCTAGTAATAACATGACAACAGCTTTATGGCCCTGCATCTACAGGAATGTCAACCACTATGGAGAGGCCCTAGTAAAAACAAGACAACAGTTTTATGGCCCTGCAACTAGAGGAATGTCAACCATTATAGAGGTGCCCTAGAAATAACATGACAACAGCTTTATGGCCCTGCAACTACAGGAATGTCAACCACTATAAAGAGGTCCTAGTAATAAAATGACAAAACCTATATGGTCCTGCAAATACAGGAATGTCAATCACTATAGAGAGGCCCTAGTAGTTACATGACAACAGCTTTATGGCCCTGCAACTACAGGAATGTCAACCACTACAGACAGACCCTAGTAATAACATGACAACAGCTTTATGGCCATGCAACTACAGGAATGTCAACCACTATAGAGAGGCCCTAGTAATAACATGGTAACACCTTTATGGCCCTGCAACTACAGGAATGTCAACCACTATAGAGAGGTCCTAGTAATTACATGACAACAGCTTTATGGTCCTGCAACTACAGGAATGTCAACCACTATAGAGAAGCCATAGTATTTACATGACAACAGCTTTATGGTCCTGCAACTACAGGAATGTCAACCACTATAGAGAGGTCCTAGTAATTACATGACAACAGCTTTATGGTCCTGCAAATATAGGAATGTCAACCACTATAGAGAGGCCCTAGTAATTACATGACAACAGCTTTATGGCCCTGCAACTACAGGAATGTTGACCTCTACAGAGAGGCCCTAGTAATAACATGACAACAGCTTTATGGCCATGCAACTACAGGAATGTCAACCACCACAGAGAGGCCCTAGTAATAACATGGTAACATCTTTATGGCCCTGCAGCTACAGGAATGCCAACCACTATAGAGAGGCCCTAGTAATTACATGACAACAGCTTTATGGTCGTGCAACTACAGGAATGTCAACCACTATAGTGAGGCCCTAGTAGTTACACGACAACAGCTTTATGGTCGTGCAACTACAGGAATGTCAACCACTATAGAGAGGCCCTAGTAATAACATGACAACAGCTTTATGGACCTGAAAATACAGGAATGTCAACCACTTTAGAGGCCCTAGTAATTACATGACAACAGCTTTATGGCCCTGCAACTACAGGAATATCAACCACTACAGAGAGGCCCTAGTAATAACATGACAACAGCTTTATGGCCCTGCTACTACAGGAATGTCAACCACTATAGAGAGGCCCTAGTAATAACATGGTAACACCTTTATGGCCATGCAACTACAGGAATGTCAACCACTATAGAGAGGCCCTAGTAATAACATGACAACAGCTTTATGGTCCTGCAACTACAGGAAGTTCAACCACTATAGAGAGACTCTAGTAATAACATGACAACAGCTTAATGGCCCTGCAACTACAGGATTGCCAACCACTATAGAGAGGCCCTAGTAACAATTTGACAACATATTTATGGTCCTGCAACTACTGGAATATCAACCACTATAGAGAGGCCCTAGTAATAACATGACAACAGCTTTATGGCCATGCAATTACAGGAATGTCAACCACTATAGAGAGGCCCTAGTAATAACATGGTAACACCTTTATGGCCCTGCAACTACAGGAAGCCAATCACTTTAGAGAGGCCCTAGTAATAAAATGACAAAACCTATATGGTCCTGCAAATACAGGAATGTCAACCACTATAGAGAGGCCCTAGTAATTACATGACAACAGCTTTATGGCCCTACAACTACAGGAATGTCAACCACTACAGACAGACCCTAGTAATAACATGACAACAGCTTTATGGCCATACAACTACAGGAATGTCAACCACTATAGAGAGGCCCTAGTAATAACATGGTAACATCTTTATGGCCATGCAGCTACAGGAATGCCAACCACTATAGAGAGGCCCTAGTAATTACATGACAACAGCTTTATGGTCCTGCAACTACAAGAATGTCAACCACTATAGAGAGGCCCTAGTAGTTACACGACAACAGCTTTATGGTTGTGCAACTACAGGAATGTCAACCACTATAGAGAGGCCCTAGTAATAACATGACAACAGCTTTATGGTCCTGCAAATACAGGAATGTCAACCACTATAGAGGCCCTAGTAATTACATGACAACAGCTTTATGGCCCTGCAACTAAAGGAATGTCAACCACTACAGAGAGGCCCTAGTAATAACATGACAACAGCTTTATGGCCCTGCTACTACAGGAATGTCAACCACTATAGAGAGACCCTAGTAATAACATGGTAACACCTTTATGGCCATGCAACTACAGGAATGTCAACCACTATAGAGAGGCCCTAGTAATAACATGACAACAGCTTTATGGTCCTGCAACTACAGGAAGTTCAACCACTATAGAGAGACTCTAGTAATAACATGACAACTGCTTAATGGCCCTGCAACTACAGGATTGCCAACCACTATAGAGAGGCAGAGGCCCTAGTAATAACATGACAACAGCTTTATGGTCCTGCAACTACATGAATGCCAACCACTATAGAGAGGCCCTAGTAATAACATGACAACAGTTTTATGGTCCTGCAACTACAGGAATGTCAACCACTATAGAGAGGCCCTAGTAATAACATAGTAACACCTTTATGGCCCTGCAACTAAAGGAATGTCAACCACTATAGAGAGACCCTATTAATAACATGGTAACACTTTTATGGCCCTGCAACTACAGGAATGTCAACCACTATAGGGAGGCCCTAGTAAAAACATGACAACAGATTTATGGCCCTGCAACTACAGGAATGTCAACCACTATAGAGAGACCCTAGTAATAACATGACAACAGCGTTATGGTCCTGCAACTACAGGAATGTTAATCACTATAGAGAGGCCATAGTAATTACATGGTAACACCTTTATGGCCCTGCAACTACAGGAATGTCAACCACTACAGAGAGGCCCTAGTAATAACATGACAACAGCGTTATGGTCCTGCAACTACAGGAATGTCAATCACTATAGAGAGGCCATAGTAATTACATGGTCACACCTTTATGGCCCTGCAACTACAGGAATGTCAACCACTATAGAGAGGTCCTAGTAATAACATGACAACAGCGTTATGGTCCTGCAACTACAGGAATGTCAATCACTATAGAGAGGCCATAGTAATTACATGGTCACACCTTTATGGCCCTGCAACTACAGGAATGTCAACCACTACAGAGAGGCCCTAGTAATAACATGACAACAGCTTTATGGCCCTGCTACTACAGGAATGTCAACCACTATAGAGAGGTCCTAGTAATAACATGACAACAGCGTTATGGTCCTGCAACTACAGGAATGTCAATCACTATAGAGAGGCCATAGTAATTACATGGTCACACCTTTATGGCCCTGCAACTACAGGAATGTCAACCACTACAGAGAGGCCCTAGTAATAACATGACAACAGCTTTATGGCCCTGCAACTACAGGAATGTCAACCACTATAGAGAGGTCCTAGTAATAACATGACAACAGCGTTATGGTCCTGCAACTACAGGAATGTCAATCACTATAGAGAGGCCATAGTAATTACATGACAATAGCTTAATGGCCCTGCAACTACAGGAATGTTGACCACTACAGAGAGGCCTTAGTAATAACATGACAACAGCTTTATGGCCCTGCAACTACAGGAATGTCAACCACTATAGAGAGGCCCTAGTAATAACATGATAACAGATTTATGGCCCTGCAACTACAGGAATGTCAACCACTATAGAGTGACCCTAGTATTAACATGGTAACACCTTTATGGCCCTGCAACTACAGGAATGTCAACCACTATAGAGAGGCCCTAGTAATAACATGACAACAGCTTTATGGCCCTGCAACTACAGGAATGTCAACCACTATAGAGAGGCCCTAGTAATAACATGGTAACACCTTTATGGCCCTGCAACTACAGGAATGTCAACCACTACAGAGAGGCCCTAGTAATAACATGACAACAGCTTTATGGCCCTGCAACTACAGGAATGTCAACCACTATAGAGAGGTCCTAGTAATAACATGACAACAGCGTTATGGTCCTGCAACTACAGGAATGTCAATCACTATAGAGAGGCCATAGTAATTACATGACAATAGCTTAATGGCCCTGCAACTACAGGAATGTTGACCACTACAGAGAGGCCTTAGTAATAACATGACAACAGCTTTATGGCCCTGCAACTACAGGAATGTCAACCACTATAGAGAGGCCCTAGTAATAACATGATAACAGATTTATGGCCCTGCAACTACAGGAATGTCAACCACTATAGAGTGACCCTAGTATTAACATGGTAACACCTTTATGGCCCTGCAACTACAGGAATGTCAACCACTATAGAGAGGCCCTAGTAATAACATGACAACAGATTTATGGTCCTGCAACTACAAGAATGTCAACCACTATAGAGAGGCCCTACTAAAAACATGACAACAGCTTAATGGTCCTGCAACAACAGGAATGTCAACCACTATAGAGAGTCCCTAGTAATAACATGACAACAGCTTTATGGTCCTGTAACTACAGAAATGTCAACCACTTTAGAGGCCCTAGTTATAACATGACAACAGCTTAATGGCCCTGCAACTACTGGAATGTCAACCACTACAGATTTATGGCCCTAGTAACAATATGACAACAAATTTATGGCCCCACAACTACAGGAATGGCAACCACTATAGACAGGCCCTAATAAAAACATGACAACAGATTTATGGCCCTGCAACTACAGGAATCTCAACAACTATAGGGAGGCCCTAGAATTAACATGAAAACAGGTTTATAGCCCTGCAACTACAGGAATGTCAACCACTAGAGAGAGGCCCTAGTAATAACATGACAACAGCTTTATGGCCCTGCAGCTACAGGAATGTCAACCACTATAGAGAGGCCCTAGTAATAACATGACAACAGCTTTGTTGCCCTGCAACTACAGGAATGGCAACCACTAAAAAGGCCCTAGTAATTACATAACAACAGCGTCAAGGCCCTGCAACTACAGGAATGTCAACCACTTTAGAGGCCCTAGTAGTAACATGACAACAGCTTTATGGCCCTGCAACTACAGGAAGCCAATCACTATAGAGAGGCTCTAGTAATAACATGACAACCTTATGTTCCTGCAACTACAGGAATGTCAACCACTATAGAGAGGCCCTAGTAATAACATGACAACAGTTTCATGGTCCTGCAACTACAGGAATGGCAACCACTATAGAGAGGCCCTAGTTAAACCATGACAACAGCTTTATGGCCCTGCAACTACAGGAATGTCAACCACTATAGAGAGGCCCTAGTAATAACATGACAACAGCTTTATGGCCCTGCAACTACAGGAATGTCAACCACTATAGAGAGGCCCTAGTAATAGCATGACAACAGCTTCATGGCCCTGCAACTACAGGAATGTCAACCACTATAGAGATGCCCTAGTAATAACATGACAACAGCTTTATGGCCCTGTAACTACAGGAATGTCAACCACTATAGAGAGGCCCTAGTAATAACATGACAAAAGCTTTATGGCCCTGTAACTACAGGAATGTCAACCACTATAGAGAGGCCCTAGTAAAACCATGACAACAGCTTTATGGCCCTGCAACTACAGGAATGTCAACCACTGTAGAGAGGCCCTAGTAATAACATGACAACAGCTTTATGGCCCTGCAACAACAGGAATGTCAACCACTATAGAGAGGCCCGAGTAACAATTTGACAACAGCTTTATGGCCCTGCAACTACAGGAATGGTTTCTATCATGACCTTTTAATATTGGCCACAGATTATCAGATTGAGATATCTAGATTATTTTAAAACAAGGAAAATATTTCCAAAAACAAGTAGTCATTTGCAAGTAATTATATCACAAAAACTGATGAAACAATTGTATTGTATGGTGTTAAGCATTAAAGTGCATTTAACAGTCCATTAGTCATTTCACTACAGTGCCTACTTGAAGACTTGTTTTTTTAATTGGGTTTAATGCCAATTTCAACACATTACGAGTATAATATATTATAATGACATATTCAGTTTAATTTATGGAGGTAGACCGCAAGATGAACCCAAGTAGGAAAACCATCCCTCTGCAAGTAACTCGCAAACTTGGTCACAAAAAGTTTTTTGAGCGAGCAAAACTTGAACCTACAACCTTAGTGGTGAAAGGTAAGTGATCGTCAGATGGTGTCTTAGACCACTCGGCAACAGAAGACCCCTTAGTCATTTAAAACTTTGATCACACATTAAACTTTAAAAATATAAAAAGAGCTATTTTACTTTAAAAGTTTAATTTTTTGGTTATTTTTAAATCAAAACGTTTGTCTCTATATGATAGTGAAGATATGTGTTAGGTATCAATGAATGATGGATGGCCAGTGGTTATTTGGATATAAACTCAATATTGAACTTTAACCAAAGAAAATCGCACTGAAATGCCTGACAATCTTATATTCTGTTAGTTCTGTTTTATTGTCTCTACTGTGACATTACACATATTAATATTTCAATAGTCACCCTTATTCTTACGCCATGAAGGGCTAACAGACTATCAGTTAGCCTTACCACTCTTTCCTGGGATCCTTGAAGGTAACCAGTACTCAAGCACACTCATCTCTTCAAATCACACTGATAACTTTCCCACTTGAATCAGTGGTGTGAGAAGAATGACAATGAGGCAAAATGTCATGTATCAATTAATTACAGAGACAGAGATTCGAACACACAACACCTGGATTGATACTCAGACGTGCTACTAACTGAGCTAACCCGGTCCTGCTACACATATAAATATAAGTAATCACCACATAGAGACAAAAACTATAAAAACATACTCTATCTAAAAATATAATTTGTTACAGACTGTCTTATAGTAAACCATAGTTATCAGAAGATGAAATAAAGTTTATATTAAAATCAATTTCTTGTGAAAACATGGAGAGGGATGATTCACAAATATCATAACTTTGACGAGTACTCAAGCTGAAAACTAATAACGCCATCTTCCATTGAATTTGTGCCAACCATTTTCACTTGATTTCATTCAAATTTAAAAACCTTTAATCAAACTTGCAAACATAGCTGCAAGTTGAATAGAGTCCTTCCAGCAAATAAAACGCGTCTGACTGATCACAATCTCTTACCTGTCAAGCTCTCCAATGACTTGGAATGCATTTTCTAAAAGCTCCTAAAATACAATGATCTATTCAACAAAGCATTTAAATACCATATGCTTTGACACAATTCAAACACAAAAGCGGGAGAAATTATTAATTCTCTCAACAGCTCTCCATTCAACAACAGCAACTAATCCATTTACTTGCACGAATGGACATCTTAATTTACATTGCAGGAGCCTCAACCCTACTTCCATAAAGAATTCTATATAAAGTCTCCAAGAACAAGTGCTTGTTTTCCGTCTCTAATCTCTGTGAATATTGGGAATGGAGATTGGGCACAAGTGAAATATCTACTTTTCATTGATTGATTTCTTCTGACCGCAGATGCGGAGAGCTCTGAAACCTTACTGAGGATCAATTTCCATAAAAGCCAAACTATTATATGTATTGTGTACGCAAATCCCACTTTTCATAATGGCATTTATCGCTTATACAAAATGACTTGGAAAAACACTTGAGTGGAAAATGATCAATTAATAGGAAATCTATTTCAGAAAACAATTAAGGTTCAAGAAATTGGATTCTGAAGATATGCATGATCGTAACTATAAATTTATGTCTTTTAATAACTACATTGTAAAAGTTCAAAAATAAGAATTATCTATTGGAAAGCATACAATAGTTCAAATATAAGAAATATCTACAAAGAAATATCATAATAGTTCAAAAATAAACAATATTACTAAGAAGTATAATATGCAGTTCAAACATAAGTAATATCTATAGTACAAGGATATAAAAACTGAAAAAAGGAAATCTCTCTTTTTCCAAAACTTGGTCAAATTTCTTAACCTATTTTAAATGTTTATGCAAAAAATATTTTTGGCCATTGCCTTTTTGATTAAATGCCATTGCATTTAATTATTTCTGCTATGATATCCAGTTATGAAGTAATTGTAGCCAATTAAATGAATTTGTTATAATTTGGAAATAATAAAAAAAATGAGATTTTAACTCGACTTCAAAACTGTAAAGATTTATGTCATATTTTTTTTTTATTAATTATGCAGCTCAAAGTTCCTTTCTTGAAGATCCAATTTAGCTAGATTTAGTTCCACAACACTGTATATAATTCAAATTTAAAGGTAAAATATCTAAATATTTAGAATTTTAATAGTAGGTCCAGCAACATCCAGTATCTGCATCAGTTTATGATGTCCATACTCACAGCCTAAAATATTCAGATCTTCAAGATCCACAATTCAGGACTTTATACCCTCTAGTTGAGAACTTCCCTATCAACAATCCTGGATTGCCTGATCTACAGTCCCTGGTACCATGTTCTCTAGTTTCTACATTTCAATACCAGTCCCTTACTTACAGATGATGAGAACCAGCAGTAAGGAACATGCAGAACTGGAATCCCTACTCTATAATTCCACATGTATTAAGTTACTAGTTTCTAGATCCACAGTTGCCCCCTGCCTGATACACAGTCCATGGCTTCCTAATTAAAAATCTCCAGCTTTTTTTTATCCACAGTCCATGACTTCTTGATCCACTGTCCCTGACCTCTAGTATTCCTGGGCTTCCTTATCCGCTGTTCCTGACCTCTAGTAGTCCTGGGCTTCCTGATCCACTGTCTCTGACCTCTAGTAGTTCTGGGCTTCCTGATCCACTGTCCCAGACCTCTAGTATTCCTGGGCTTCCTTATCCGCTGTTCCTGACCTCTAGTAGTCCTGGGCTTCCTGATCCACTGTTCCTGACCTCTAGTAGGTCTGGGCTTCCTGATCCACTGTCCCTGGCTTCTATAGTAGTCCTGGGCTTTCTGATCCACTGTTCCTGACCTCAAGTAATCCTGGGCTTCCTGATCCACTGTCCCTGGCCTCTAGTAGTCCTGAGCTTCCTGATCCACTGTCCCTGACCTCTAGTAACCCTGGGCTTCCTGATTCACTGTCCCTGACCTCTTATAGTCCTGGGCTTCCTGATCCACTGTCCCTGACCTCTAGTAATCCTGGGCTTCCTGATTCACTGTCCCTGACCTCTTATAGTCCTGGGCTTCCTGATCCACTGTCCCTGACCTCTAGTAATCCTGGGCTTCCTGATCCACTTTCCCTGACCTCTAGTAGACCTGCGCTTCCTGATCCACTGTTCCTGACCTCTAGTAGTCCTGGGCTTCCTGATCCACTGTCCCTGACCTGTAGGAGTCCTGGGCTTCTTGATCCACTGTCCCTGGCCTCTAGTAGTCCTTGACTTCTTGATCCACTGTCCCTGACCTGTAGTAGTTCTGGGCTTCCTGATCCACTGTCCCTGACCTCTAGAAATCCTTGGCTTCTTGATCCACTGTCCCTGACCTGAAGTAGTTCTGTGCTTCCTGATCCACTGTCCCTGACCTGAAGTAGTTCTGTGCTTCTTGATCCACTGTCCCTGACCTCTAGAAATCCTTGGCTTCTTGATCCACTGTCCCTGACCTGAAGTAGTTCTGTGCTTCCTGATCCACTGTCCCTGACCTGAAGTAGTTCTGTGCTTCCTGATCCACTGTCCCTGGCCTGAAGTAGTTCTGTGCTTCCTGATCCACTGTCCCTGACCTCTAGAAATCCTTGGCTTCTTGATCCACTGTCCCTGACCTGAAGTAGTTCTGTGCTTCCTGATCCACTGTCCCTGACCTGAAGTAGTTCTGTGCTTCTTGATCCACTGTCCCTGACCTCTAGAAATCCTTGGCTTCTTGATCCACTGTTCCTGACCTGAAGTAGTTCTGTGCTTCCTGATCCACTGTCCCTGACCTGAAGTAGTTCTGTGCTTCCTGATCCACTGTCCCTGGCCTGAAGTAGTTCTGTGCTTCCTGATCCACTGTCCCTGACCTCTAGAAATCCTTGGCTTCTTGATCCACTGTCCCTGACCTGAAGTAGTTCTGTGCTTCCTGATCCACTGTCCCTGACCTGAAGTAGTTCTGTGCTTCCTGATCCACTGTCCCTGACCTGAAGTTGTTCTGTGCTTCCTGATCCACTGTTCCTAACCTCTAGTAGTCCTGGGCTTCCTGATCCACTATCCCTGACCTGTAGGAGTCCTGGGCTTCTTGATCCACTGTCCCTGGCCTCTAGTAGTCCTTGACTTCTTGATCCACTGTCCCTGACCTGTAGTAGTTCTGGACTTCCTGATCCACTGTCCCTGACCTCTAGAAATCCTTGGCTTCTTGATCCACTGTCCCTGACCTGAAGTAGTTCTGTGCTTCCTGATCCACTGTCCCTGACCTGAAGTAGTTCTGTGCTTCCTGATCCACTGTCCCTGACCTGAAGTAGTTCTGTGCTTCTGGATCCACTGTCCCTGACCTGAAGTAGTTCTGAGCTTCCTGATCCACTGTCCCTGACCTCTAGAAATCCTTGGCTTCTTGATCCACTGTCCCTGACCTGAAGTAGTTCTGTGCTTCCTGATCCACTGTCCCTGACCTGAAGTAGTTCTGTGCTTCCTGATCCACTGTCCCTGGCCTGAAGTAGTTCTGTGCTTCCTGATCCACTGTCCCTGACCTCTAGAAATCCTTGGCTTCTTGATCCACTGTCCCTGACCTGAAGTAGTTCTGTGCTTCCTGATCCACTGTCCCTGACCTGAAGTAGTTCTGTGCTTCCTGATCCACTGTCCCTGGCCTGAAGTAGTTCTGTGCTTCCTGATCCACTGTCCCTGACCTCTAGAAATCCTTGGCTTCTTGATCCACTGTCCCTGACCTGAAGTAGTTCTGTGCTTCCTGATCCACTGTCCCTGACCTGAAGTAGTTCTGTGCTTCTTGATCCACTGTCCCTGACCTCTAGAAATCCTTGGCTTCTTGATCCACTGTTCCTGACCTGAAGTAGTTCTGTGCTTCCTGATCTACTGTCCCTGACCTGAAGTAGTTCTGTGCTTCCTGATCCACTGTCCCTGGCCTGAAGTAGTTCTGTGCTTCCTGATCCACTGTCCCTGACCTCTAGAAATCCTTGGCTTCTTGATCCACTGTCCCTGACCTGAAGTAGTTCTGTGCTTCCTGATCCACTGTCCCTGACCTGAAGTAGTTCTGTGCTTCCTGATCCACTGTCCCTGACCTGAAGTTGTTCTGTGCTTCCTGATCCACTGTTCCTGACCTTTAGTAGTCCTGGGCTTCCTGATCCACTGTCCCTGACCTGTAGGAGTCCTGGGCTTCTTGATCCACTGTCCCTGGCCTCTAGTAGTCCTTGACTTCTTGATCCACTGTCCCTGACCTGTAGTAGTTCTGGGCTTCCTGATCCACTGTCCCTGACCTCTAGAAATCCTTGGCTTCTTGATCCACTGTCCCTGACCTGAAGTAGTTCTATGCTTCCTGATCCACTGTCCCTGACCTGAAGTAGTTCTGTGCTTCCTGATCCACTGTCCCTGACCTGTAGTAGTTTTGTGCTTCCTGATCCACTGTCCCTGACCTGAAGTAGTTCTGTGCTTCCTGATCCACTGTCCCTGACCTGTAGTAGTTCTGTGCTTCCTGATCCACTGTCCCTGACCTGTAGTAGTTCTGTGTTTCCTGATCCACTGTCCCTGACCTGTAGTAGTTCTGTGCTTCCTGATCCACTGTCCCTGACCTGTAGTAGTTCTGTGCTTCCTGATCCACTGTCCCTGACCTGAAGTAGTCCGTGCTTCCTGATCCACTGTCCCTGACCTGTAGTAGTTCTGTGCTTCCTGATCCACTGTCCCTGACCTGAAGTAGTTCTGTGCTTCCTGATCCACTGTCCCTGACCTCTAGTAGACTTGCGCTTCCTGATCCACTGTCCCTGGCCTCTAGTAGACTTGCGCTTCCTGATCCACTGTCCCTGGCCTCTAGTAGTTCTGTGCTTCCTGATCCACTGTCCCTGACCTGAAGTAGTTCTGTGCTTCCTGATCCACTGTCCCTGACCTGTAGTAGTTCTGTGCTTCCTGATCCACTGTCCCTGACCTGTAGTAGTTCTGTGCTTCCTGATCCACTGTCCCTGACCTGAAGTAGTCCGTGCTTCCTGATCCACTGTCCCTGACCTCTAGTAGACTTGCGCTTCCTGATCCACTGTCCCTGACCTGAAGTAGTTCTGTGCTTCCTGATCCACTGTCCCTGACCTGAAGTAGTCCATGCTTCCTGATCCACTGTCCCTGGCCTCTAGTAGACTTGCGCTTCCTGATCCACTGTCCCTGACCTGAAGTAGTTCTGTGCTTCCTGATCCACTGTCCCTGACCTGAAGTAGTCCGTACTTCCTGATCCACTGTCCCTGGCCTCTAGTAGACTTGCGCTTCCTGATCCACTGTCCCTGGTCTCTAGTAGACCTGCACTTCCTGATTTAAGTTTCAAGCTTAATGTGACCTGCATTCTAAGTCACCTTAGATCCGTAGCCCTAGACCTCCAAATGTGGTTCCTAATCCAAAGTATTCAGCATCAAGATATACAACATAAGGCTTCCTGATCACGTCATTAAACAGATTGTCCTGGGATTCCATTCTAACATGCTAACATCATCCTTAAACTGAGCGGTAATGTAGCGTGATGGCCACTCATGCCAGAGGTTGTGGGTTCGATTTCAAGCTCCACCCTATTCCTCTAATAAAACAACACTCAGTACTGGTACTACCCAAGAAGCAGACTTGAGAGTGATTCATGCAAGCTCTGAGCTTTATTTGCCATCAAGCTAAAATAAAATTAGTATAAAGTAAACTAATCATCTGCTATATAGTTAACAACCACCTGGGCAGTGCATGAGTGGTGGAGTGTGCAATATCACTATTACTCTCATAAGATAATAAGCCATAAATCATCAGCATCAAGATATAACTATAGGGCATTTAGAGAGACTATTGCAGTAATATAACCATTATCAAGATAAATTCTTGAAATCAAAGTATCTGTAACAGGTTAAATGCACCATAAACATCTTGTCATAACCAGCCGGCATAATGGTTAAGGCTTCAAGCTTATGTTTATGACCAAAGATGTCTTTGATCAGGGAAAGTTCTTGACAATTATTGCAGAAAGATAATGGAATAGACTATCAAACCATTTTCTCTAGTTCCCAATAAGATAATACACTTGCAGACTAGGGCAATGGCAGTATGTCATAAATATATATATGATAAGGGTTTTAGTTGTTCAGAATTTTAAACTGAAATGAATTCTAACCCATCTGAATAACTATGATATGTAATTGTCCTGAAACAGTGCTTTTATCAAATCTCCTTTGAGTTGGTCATTTTTTGGTTCGTTTGAACAATTAGCAACATTTTTATGCCATCAAGGACCAACAGTCGACCAGTTAGCCTAAACTCTCTTTCCTGATATCTTGGAAAGGATAATCAGTACTTGAACACACTAATGTCCGCAAGTCACTTATAACTTTCCCACTTGAATCAACAGTGAGTGATGAATGAAATGAGATGTAATGTAGTATATGAATCATCAGAGAAACTATGGTCAGAGTCAGAGAGGGACTAAAGCAACATATTTCAGGTTATATATCGCAAATTCAGTTTTAATTGGTGGAGAATTTAGACCTCAGTAGGGCCGGGCCCGATTAGCTCAGTCGGTTACGCGTCTGACTATCAATCCAGGGGTCGTGAGTTCGAATCCCCCACCCGGCAAGTCTCCGTGATGATTGATATATGACATTGTGTCTAATTATCATTCGTCTTTCACCACTGATTCAAGTGGGAATGTTATCAGTTACTTACGGAGACGGGGTGTGCTCGAGTACTGGTTAATCCCAGGAAAGTGGTTAGGTTAACTGATCGTCTGTTAGCCCTCGGTGGCATAAAAAAGACACTAAATATTCAATCAATCAATCAATAGACCTCAGTATAAATCTGAGTAGAACCATGACACTCCTTCTGCAAGTCAATGATAAACTTTCACACATTAAGTTTTTGGACTGAGCGGAACTCGAACATAGAACCTCAGCGGTGAGAGGAAAGTGATTTTGAGACAAAGCCTTAGAGCACTCTGACAGTGTCGTAACAGTAACAATAGATGGCACAATACTATGAAGTGTTATCCAGAAGTTGGTGGACAAATCTCATAATATGAAAATGACATGTCCGATTTATTAGGAGTTTTACATGTATTATATTAACTGCAGACCGTATGCAAACTATGAAGAAAGTATATATCTGAATAAAATAGTTATATGTATTTCAAACATGTCATGTATGCCTATCCGCCGCAGGTCAGATTTATGTTATGTCGTTGTGATGTCAATTTATTTTACAAGAAATTTCCCTACTCTTACTTGTCACTCCACTCACACTGTTTTAGCAATTGAGGAACCCTGCGAGCATTCTAATGATTTGTATGTATCGTAACTTACCAGTATACTTAGTTCACAGCATATTTCATTAACTGTATAATGCCAATCCTTATTGAGGCAACTTCTACCACATTGACGCTACTTTTGCGTGATTTTAATGTAGGGCAACCAAACCTGTTTTCATCCATTATTGTTTCTTTTTCCTCACTGTACCATTTGTGCCATTTATAGACTACAAAACGCACTACAAATAACCTTTTAGGAGCTTTACTAAGTATATATATTTTGGTGTTTTGCTAATATTGACACAAAACTGTTTTTTCGCTCGCTGTTTCACCTTTGCTTATGAACAAGTCTGCCTTTTCTATTTAAGTTTGTTTAAACTTCTAACACTTGTGAGCAATATGTACTTTTCCTGGAAAAACCTATGCAGACATTGGTGACATGTCCTCAATAATATATGATTTACCGCAGGTTTTACAGGGAATAATTGTTATTTTTCACATACTTATCTGTCAAATTGTTCAACATTTTGAGCTGCGTCACTAACCATGTATGCATGTTGCTATGGATACCTTAACAATATTTTTGACATAAGAAATACACTAAAATACACCAATACTTAAGTTGTTTAAAATATAGCGATGTACTTGCATAAATATGGATTTTATTTGTCAATGAAATTCTGGATAACTCCTCTTATACTTCTGTGTCCAATTTTGGTACCAATAAGTACAATGTCATGTGACAACAATCACCATAAATAGTGTTATGCATTTTAATGAAGTCGTAGAAAGATAATAAACAAAATATGTCAGTGAGTAAGATTGAGGACTCTGCTGCCTAGAAAACATGTCTAGATGTGCATGTAACAGAACTCCAGACAGTTGGTTTAATTAATATTCTCAACTGCAACTTAATTTCATTAAATATTAAAAACTTTCACTTTCACTTATTTATTTTACATCGATTGTGAAACAAGTTCTTATAACTTAGACAACTCATGCTTTACATCTTCCTAGACAGAACCAGCACAAAACATATCTTGCTTAAGGACACTACACATAGCTGTTGCAAAGGATCGAATAAAACCATTTTTCACGTCTTTGGTATGACACAGCAGATAATCAAACCTGTGACATTCCACATGTAATATTTTTAAAATTTAAATACAAGAACTGATAAACCTCTGTGGCGGGATTAAATTTGACCCCATGGTCATAATTTGAACAAACTTGAGTGAGATCTACATGAAACGGTTTCATAGAAGTTTTCAACAGACGAAAAATGGATGACAGATTTAGGGCAATCACAAGCTCACCTGTGAGCCTTCAGCTCAGGCCAGGGAAGCATTATAATGAATGCATTATTTAGATATACTACAAGTAATTTATATTGCATCAATTATCAATCAATTATAACCAACATTGATGGAAACTAGCTTTTTATGTTAAGGCTATATCAACATTGGCCATGTTTGCTAATTTTTGACTTCCCTCCATAAAATATTTGAATTTATCTAGGTATTAAACTGATCAATGCTAATTAATTTATGAACATGGCATTATACAATCATGTACTGAAGTTTTACTCAAAAACATTTTGCTAGTTTAAGAAATATAGTTAACTTAAGTTCGCAATACATGGTCAATATGGGACGTTGAATTATAAGCTTGGTGTAACCCATAATATGTTTTTATTATATGTGGATCTACATTAAAAATGGTTGGCATGTTTCAATACAACATTGCAACATTTTGTAAAATGAGTAATAGTGAACGGACAAAAAGAGAAAAAACATCACAAATGAATAATGATATTAGGAGTAAAAACATCACAAATGAATAATGATATTAGACATGGTTGATATAGCTTATTAAAGCAGGAGAGTTGTTGTAATTGGTAGGATATGTTGGTTGCTCTAGCCAGAGGTTGACTGGTTGACCTCAAGCATGATAAACCAAGTTCTGGTTTTACCCAGGAGTCTGATTTGAGAGTAATTCATGTCACATTATACTGAGACCCGGCTGACCAGATCTGATACTATCATCTAAAAGCTGAGAACCAAACTTCTAGTACCATTTTATCAAATCTTTGGTATGACACAACTTGGTTTCAACCTACAACCTTGCACATGCTAGGCTATTGCTGCAGTAAATAATTCATAACAACCTTTCTTTGCAATGATCAATCTAAAATAAATCAGTAAAAATCTTAGTTAATTCAGGACAAATAACTGTCCATAACATTTATAACTGATAATGTCAAAGAAAGCAAAACTAAGCTTCACCTTCAGCTTACTGATCTGACATGAGAGCAACAATTACTATGCCCAGTACAATGTTATACAATATAGTTTGCTTGTCTAAGGAAAATGGCTCCCCCGGAAACAACATTGATCACTGATAAACATTTGATTATCGACTTGTTTGAGTGACAGCCCACGTCAGGTCAATTAAAGACGTACAAGAGACAATAGAATTAAAGATGAAAAACACTACACAAAGAACTTTGCTGTCAAGTTTTTATTTTCTAAAAGAAGACAATTTTTACAACTTTTTTTACATTGCAGCCATATTGAAACTTAAAAAAAGAAAAAAAAAAAGAAAAAAGAATGACCAAGTTTTGATAAAATTTGTTCATAAGCAATTCAGAAAGCATTCCATTTTTTAGAAATTCCACTGTACTAGAAGGCTGCTCAGCAGATAACGGAAAAAGCATGCCAATATTGTGAATTGTTCTGCTGATCTTTGCTCAGATAAAAGCCAGCCAAAACCATATACAGCTCTCCAATAATAAAATTAATTATTTAGCTGAAAAACGTATAACTGCAGAGAGTGATCGGAGTAGGGAAATATGACAAAAAACACAAAATATAAATCCCCAATGGAGGAATGTAGCTAGACTGTGAGCAGAATTAAAATATTATCTTGACATTAAGGCCATGACAAAAGCAATGAAATTAGTGTGTATTGTTGTAAAAACTCTTGAAGAGTCTTCTTCCGATTGACTTTTTCTATGTTTGGATAGAACACGTGGATATTGTCAGCACGATCTTGTCTTGACAAGATCGATGTATTTTCTCTTAAACCCACACAGACTAATAAAAAAGGAAAAGCATGCATAAGTTAGAAATTTTATTATCTTCTTCTTTAATATCAGTTGAATCATACAAGGTATGTCTCATCATGGAATCAATATGACATTTTAAAGTGATTTTTTTGACAACTTTCACAACTGAGTATAAACTTACATTTTGTCTCACGTCACACAACCATACAGATTTTTTTGACCAAATGAAAAGTTTTTTTTCCAATATATCATGCCTACCATATTCCCAAATGCATCCCTCGAATAACCTCACCCCCTACCCACAACCACCACCACCAATTTTGTTTCTGTTGCTCTCACTCATCACCTTCCATCCCACACATACGTCCATAATGATGCTACATCTTGCATGATAAGCTTCCAAATAACCATGCCAATCTGCACAGTGCATGTGACTGATGCTACATCTTGCATAATAAGCTTCCAAATAACCATGCCAATCTGCACAGTGCATGAGACTGATGCTACATCTTGCATAATAAGCTTCCAAATAACCATGCCAATCTGCACAGTGCATGTGACTGATGCTACATCTTGCATGATAAGCTTCCAAATAACCATGCCAATCTGCACAGTGCCTGTGACTGATGCTACATCTTGCATAATAAGCTTTCAATTAACCATGCCAATCTGCACAGTGCATGTGACTGATGCTACATCTTGCATGATAAGCTTCCAAATAACCATGCCAATCTGCACAGTGCATGTGACTGATGCTACATCTTGCATAATAACCTTCCAAATAACCATGCCAATCTGCACAGTGCATGTGACTGATGCTACATCTTGCATAATAAGCTTCCAAATAACCATGCCAATCTGTACAGTGCATGTGACTGATGTTACATCTTGCATAATAAGCTTCCAAATAACCATGCCAATCTGCACAGTGCATGTGACTGATGCTACATCTTGCATAATAAGCTTCCAAATAACCATGCCAATCTGCACAGTGCATGTGACTGATGCTACATCTTGCATGATAAGCTTCCAAATAACCATGCCAATCTGCACAGTGCATGTGACTGATGCTACATCTTGCATGATAAGCTTCCAAATAACCATGTCAATCTGCACAGTGCATGTGACTGATGCTACATCTTGCATAATAAGCTTCCAAATAACCATGCCAATCTGCACAGTGCATGTGACTGATGCTACATCTTGCATGATAAGCTTCCAAATAACCATGTCAATCTGCACAGTGCATGTGACTGATGCTACATCTTGCATAATAACCTTCCAAATAACCATGCCAATCTGCACAGTGCATGTGACTGATGCTACATCTTGCATAATAAGCTTCCAAATAACCATGCCAATCTGCACAGTGCATGTGACTGATGCTACATCTTGCATAATAAGCTTCCAAATAACCATGCCAATCTGCACAGTGCATGTGACTGATGCTACATCTTGCATAATAAGCTTCCAAATAACCATGCCAATCTGCACAGTGACTGATGCTACATCTTGCATAATAAGCTTCCAAATAACCATGCCAATCTGCACAGTGACTGATGCTACATCTTGCATAATAAGCTTCCAAATAACCATGCCAATCTGCACAGTGCATGTGACTGATGCTACATCTTGCATGATAAGCTTCCAAATAACCATGCCAATCTGCACAGTGCCTGTGACTGATGCTACATCTTGCATGATAAGCTTCCAAATAACCATGTCAATCTGCACAGTGCATGTGACTGATGCTACATCTTGCATAATAAGCTTCCAAATAACCATGCCAATCTGCACAGTGCATGTGACTGATGCTACATCTTGCATAATAAGCTTCCAAATAACCATGCCAATCTGCACGGTGCATGTGACTGATGCTACATCTTGCATAATAAGCTTCCAAATAACCATGCCAATCTGCACGGTGCGTGTGACTGATGTTACATCTTGCATAATAAGCTTCCAAATAACCATGCCAATCTGCACGGTGCATGTGACTGATGCTACATCTTGCATGATAAGCTTCCAAATAACCATGCCAATCTGCACAGTGCATGTGACTGATGCTACATCTTGCATGATAAACTTCCAAATAACCATGCCAATCTGCACAGTGCATGTGACTGATGCTACATCTTGCATGATAAGCTTCCAAATAACCATGTCAATCTGCACAGTGCATGTGACTGATGCTACATCTTGCATGATAAGCTTCCAAATAACCATGCCAATCTGCACAGTGCATGTGACTGATGCTACATCTTGCATAATAAGCTTCCAAATAACCATGCCAATCTGCACAGTGCATGTGACTGATGCTACATCTTGCATAATAAGCTTCCAAATAACCATGCCAATCTGCACGGTGCATGTGACTGATGCTACATCTTGCATGATAAGCTTCCAAATAACCATGTCAATCTGCACAGTGCATGTGACTGATGCTACATCTTGCATGATAAGCTTCCAAATAACCATGTCAATCTGCACAGTGCATGTGACTGATGCTACATCTTGCACAATAAGCTTCCAAATAACCATGCCAATCTGCACAGTGCATGTGACTGATGCTACATCTTGCATGATAAGCTTCCAAATAACCATGTCAATCTGCACAGTGCATGTGACTGATGCTACATCTTGCATAATAAGCTTCCAAATAACCATGCCAATCTGCACAGTGCATGTGACTGATGCTACATCTTGCATAATAACCTTCCAAATAACCATGCCAATCTGCACAGTGCATGTGACTGATGCTACATCTTGCATAATAAGCTTCCAAATAACCATGTCAATCTGCACAGTGCATGTGACTTATGCTACATCTTGCATAATAAGCTTCCAAATAACCATGCCAATCTGCACAGTGCATGTGACTTATGCTACATCTTGCATAATAAGCTTCCAAATAACCATGCCAATCTGCACAGTGACTGATGCTACATCTTGCATAATAAGCTTCCAAATAACCATGCCAATCTGCACAGTGCATGTGACTTATGCTACATCTTGCATAATAAGCTTCCAAATAACCATGCCAATCTGCACAGTGACTGATGCTACATCTTGCATAATAAGCTTCCAAATAACCATGCCAATCTGCACAGTGACTGATGCTACATCTTGCATAATAAGCTTCCAAATAACCATGCCAATCTGCACGGTGCATGTGACTGATGCTACATCTTGCATAATAAGCTTCCAAATAACCATGCCAATCTGCACAGTGCATGTGACTGATGCTACATCTTGCATAATAAGCTTCCAAATAACCATGCCAATCTGCACAGTGCATGTGACTGATGCTACATCTTGCATGATAAGCTTCCAAATAACCATGCCAATCTGCACAGTGCCTGTGACTGATGCTACATCTTGCATGATAAGCTTCCAAATAACCATGCCAATCTGCACAGTGCATGTGACTGATGCTACATCTTGCATAATAAGCTTCCAAATAACCATGCCAATCTGCACAGTGCATGTGACTGATGCTACATCTTGCATAATAAGCTTCCAAATAACCATGCCTATCTGCACAGTGCCTGTGACTGATGCTACATCTTGCATAATAAGCTTCCAAATAACCATGCCAATCTGCATGGTGCATGAGAATGATGCTACATCTTGCATAATAAGCTTCCAATTAACCATGCCAATCTGCACGGTGCATGTGACTGATGCTACATCTTGCATGATAAGCTTCCAAATAACCATGCCAATCTGCACAGTGCATGTGACTGATGCTACATCTTGCATAATAACCTTCCAAATAACCATGCCAATCTGCACAGTGCATGTGACTGATGCTACATCTTGCATAATAAGCTTCCAAATAACCATGCCAATCTGCACAGTGCATGTGACTGATGTTACATCTTGCATGATAAGCTTCCAAATAACCATGCCAATCTGCACAGTGCATGTGACTGATGCTACATCTTGCATAATAAGCTTCCAAATAACCATGCCAATCTGCACAGTGCATGTGACTGATGCTACATCTTGCATAATAACCTTCCAAATAACCATGCCAATCTGCACAGTGCCTGTGACTGATGCTACATCTTGCATAATAAGCTTCCAAATAACCATGCCAATCTGCACAGTGCCTGTGACTGATGCTACATCTTGCATGATAAGCTTCCAAATAACCATGTCAATCTGCACAGTGCATGTGACTGATGCTACATCTTGCATAATAAGCTTCCAAATAACCATGCCAATCTGCACAGTGCCTGTGACTGATGCTACATCTTGCATGATAAGCTTCCAAATAACCATGCCAATCTGCACAGTGCATGTGACTGATGCTACATCTTGCATAATAAGCTTCCAAATAACCATGCCAATCTGCACGGTGCATGTGACTGATGCTACATCTTGCATAATAAGCTTCCAAATAACCATGCCAATCTGCACAGTGCCTGTGACTGATGCTACATCTTGCATAATAAGCTTCCAAATAACCATGCCAATCTGCATGGTGCATGAGACTGATGACAACAGTGCTGTTCAGTTTAACCTGTTCTTACTTATGATTGGTCAATTCAGATTAGCTAAAATACAGTAGTTCAAATGTGAAGGTAATATAATACACTGTTGTCATGTAACTGATTGACAGCCAGAACGTTTTAAAGCCAGTTGCTGTTATGATGTTTTGATGTGAGACAGGATTTTGTAATACTCAGGTAAACTATCAAAATAAAGGTCCAGAATTTTTTTATTACAGAGTTATTTAGTTAACACTGTGATCATTCTAAACTCTAACTTGATATGCAAGACATGGGAAATAAGATAATCAGATTCACTACCCATTTTACCATAGCTGCCCAAAACTGACGGCCAGTCAGCTTTCATCAAGCTGGTTTGCTATCTATGATATTCACCATGATTATATGTTATGGTTAATTGAAATATGTACTATAAGTTGCATTCATACCTTATCAATGCATTAATTAGAAATGTGTACTCATTTATCCATAGCTGCCCAAAACTGACAGCCAGTCAGCTTTCATCATCTATGTTATTTTCCATGGTTATATGTTATGGGTAATTGAAACATGTATTTGTAAATGTCAAAAGAGAATTTTACAATTAATTACTGGTGCTGGTGTCACTTTTTGTCACATCTTAAAATATCAGTTGTGTTGTTTTTTTTTGCAACCTCTTTTATAACTACATAACAGTTATAAAGTGAGTGTGTGGTTAAACAGACACAAAAAATTAACTAATGTTTAAGTATAATCGATAATTATGATAAAAATGCCAGAATGAAACCAGATTTTTGGGGAACAGATGTCTCATTAATACTTGATAAATCCAAGATAGTTAGAGACAGAATTTTACCTCCCCGCATCCCCAACCCCCACTGACAAATGGTAGAATTTCGATCATACAATTGTCTAATCCTTTTTGCTGCTACAGTCGCTTTGACTAGGGTTGAGTGTTCTAAGACCACATAAGGAAATTATCCTATAATCCATCTTAGAAATGACATTTCTATCAGGCCTTAAAATGAAACAACGATTTGTCAGAGACGGTAAAAATGAGCATCTAAGAATTGATTGATGACGATGTTGTAGAGAAAGTTTTCATAAATTGCAAAACAACACTGAAAAAGGATGATTTTAAATTAGTTTCATTATACAAGATATTCTGCATATTTGTTATGGAAAATATTTTAATCTGATCTGTCAGATTGCAGGTCCAAATTATTGAAAATCTGTCTTAAAGGATTTGCCGCATACCCATTCCATAATCATTTCCTAATAACTCAAAAACTTTTTTCCACTAATTTTGAATTTAGGAACGATACCGCAAAAAGATAGGCTGGATGATCAATTACAGCGCAATAATCTGCCATTGTCAACCTTGTCAGTCAAAGAACAGTATCAAAGAAATCTCCGAATACGAGACTCCAGTCTGTCAAAATTACCTCTTGACCCACTTAATTTCTAGCATTGACTCAGTCATACTTGTTTTTTGGGACCATTCCATTACGAGTTTGAAGGGGTGTTAATAAAAAATACTGACCCGAGTGTAAAACAATGCAGGTCCTAATAAGACAGAATGTTAAATAACCAAGACTATATATCTATATATGTTGTGTCCTTTATGAAAATCATTTATCAGCCTCAACTTAGTACGAGTCTCAACAAGGTTAATAGAAACTGAGAATTGATTCTTCAGAGATGAATTATTGTGCCTAAAGTGTATGTTACCAATAACATTTCTTTCAATGCTAAACATGGCATCTGGGAATTCCCCACTCTAAAAAGCGGCAACACTTGCCAGTGTGCTGTATGACTTTTCAGGTTTATTGGCGTTTTACGGGCTTTCCCAGTTTTAATTTTTCTGAGTTCCCTTTCAGGCATCACCATTTCAGCCATTTCCAGAAATGGATTAAATGTTCCAACCAAATCTGATCAATCTGTACAAATATTGCTATCAGTTAAAACTGGCCTAGAGTGTACATTTCATTTATAGGTCAGTTTATTTTCTACTTTGAAAGCAATTTTGACAGTGCATTCTTTTTTATCATCACTTTGTTTCCCATTTTTGGTGTTCTTCGTAAAAATTCTTGTGTAAGAATTAATTTGTGAAAATGTAAACAAATGCAGGGTAATGTCTTCTGTATTTTTGAAATTTCAGACCCTATAATTATGAGGTTTTTAATAATCACAATTTTTAAAAAAAAAAGAATTTAGTATACTTAACCCTGTCTTAATGCACTTAAACATTTTATCCTTAAAATTGAATGATGTGCTAAAATAGTTCCTGTTGAAAATGAAGCTAAATTGTCAAGCTGTTCAAAGTATTTAAGACATCTTTAATATTTTTCACATTTTACAAATAAACAGTAAAATTAAATTTGGTTATCTATTTCAACAAACTAAAAAATAGGATGTGACTATAAATAGCCGAGAGCTACACAACATGTGTAACAAGCCAGCTGTGTTTGTGAAAACGTGACGATTCAAATTACAAACTATGCAAATTATTAACAACCTAAACAACTGTGAAACTAGTACAGGATCATATATTGCGACTTAGGACAGCGCTCAGTGCAACACGATCTGGAACATTGTTTGAGCTGAAGGTCATGTTATGTAGCACTGCAAGGGTCAAATTATGGCCATGATCCACTCTCATTAGTAATGGATATGTCTAGGTAACCACCATGATTTGAGGGAACACGGGACATCATATGGCAAACTTTGAGAAACATGTATAAGTTCAGTTTTGTCATTTTTCACTTCTTGCATTATTGTTGGAAAATTCTCCTTTTTGTTGATCACTTGAATCTCTTTCATAGCGCTTTAATGATTCTGCATTTGTCATTACTTCAATTCTTGTGATTGCTCTGTTACTAGCCCCTGCATGAGACAGCATGGTAAATGTGGTTGCTCTGACATAGTGATTTGTGTAATGGGAACTTAATTTGGCCTCTTCAGACAGTTTAGACATACACCAATTGTTTTTACACCTACCGATCTAGTAATGTACCAGGTAATGGTCTCAACACTGGTGTTTTGTTTTGGCTGTAGAAATCAGGATTTAATTTTGATAAGTACAATTTGAAAGATTTCATTGGACAAATATCTCATGTGCCATTTGCTTAAGTGTACATTCTAGGTTTTGAGTCAACGTTCTCAGTTGTTTCGATTCCTTGATGGTTTTTCAATTTTTCATTGTATTCCATTTATCCATACTCTCTATCAGTATTATCTGTGTTAAATATGTACACATCTTTTTGCAGGGTTTAGATCTTCTTACAACCAGGGTGGGCAAAATTAAGAGTGAGGTCAAACCAGACTATTGCTGTAAGGAATGCAGAATGGATGATGCATGTACAAAATGCTGAGATAAAATATCGCCAGCATAATATATATATTGACTTTTTAAACCATCACTGCAAATATTTTTTAGTGTTGCTTAAGCTCTCTCTTGTGTTTCCTTGCAGACACCACTATTGGTGTTCAGGGCCTCATATTCGACCAGTACTTCACCTGAAAAGGAATCTTCCTAAAGAGAATGTAATGTCAGATATGGGCAATATATCGAGAACATCAGCTGTTAAATGACCGAATAGTAACTTCATTAAACTACTGTGTATGTATAGGTGGGCATTCATCATTGTTAACAAATGGCGTAGTAATACACAGAATGCACAAATTTTGTGATTTTACTGACGGTATAAGCAGTTTTAATATCTGCAAATCTAAGAGCACCAACCAATGAAATCACAGGAAATTTTTGAAGGGTGTTAGAATACACATCACATTCTGTGATATCTTAACTGGGATAATGATTACTATGGAGGTGTACGTGTTGCAAAATTGGTGATGCAAGGAAGTGAAATCAACCAGTGACATTTCAATGAGCTATTTCATGCACCTGATTATGACATCATTGTTTTGGTCAGCCCCATTTGGTTTGGCACAACCTGTCAATTATTCAAATTATTCAATCACGGAACAGCAGTATGTGCTCTGTTTTGTTGAGGAGATTCAGGAGACAGTACAATTCAGTACTTTTTAAAAAGACTTGTCATCAAATATGCCACAGACCGTATATATTCTGGGAATCTCAAATTTATTTTTAGAATAAGGGAAAACCAACTCCAGAAGGGATGTCCTAATTGGGTTTTCCCAATATTTGATATAGGTACAAACAACCTGTACCGTTATAATGTTGGCAAGGTCAGTTTGGACAATACCCCCAAGTTTCAATGGGTCACATATCATGGAAAGTCCCGCTTGAACCAGTTTCCAGATATCACCTTTTAATATGTCCTCATCGGCAATGGAACTTTTCTTGATTTTTAATTTGAGATATGTATGTTTAATTTTTTGCACCTATGCAAGTCAAAACGAATAACAAATAAATGGCGATTTAAATATTATATAACATGTTTATAAACTTGTATACATGCTATTATTGTGCCGTTTGCAGCGGGATGGCCCCAACCCCTGCAGACCCATTACGGGGTAATAAACGGGCAACCTTACGGTAGCTAAAAAAAAAACACAAAAAAAAACTTGATAGATGTCAACATCATTTGATTTGTTGTAAATTTTGAGAAAAAAAACAACGTTAGTACTTGACCTACTTGTCTGATGCAGCAACTTGAAGCCCATAGCAACAACAGATACTGCTCCACAAACAAGCAGCTGTCAGCACAGACACACAACAAAGTTATCAGCAATAGCACTCAATCCTCCCGTAGAAAAAGGACACCATACCTGCAATTAATGATTAAAATAACATAAACAATGACAGAACAACTACCCATCGGCATTAAGCTTTAATGCACATCATAAATAACACTGGCACGGCTGCCCAATGGGATTTGATTTTTTCCTTAACATGAGGAGCAAGTGCGGAAAAAATGTGACAAATAATTAACAAATACCAAGTACATGTGTAAAGAATATAGAATTACATACTTTTTTTTCCATTTTACAACCGAATGCATTTAGTTTGTCGTTTTTCTACGGTTACGGTCCTAAATGTAGCTCACTTTTATTTGTTATCATCTTGAACCTGATGCAAATGTCATTAATGAAATCAGCTTTCATGCAATTATATTACAACAATGTTAATGCTCAAAGGGATGGTAATGAATCTAATGTCGCGCAGCGTTTACTTGTCCCTCGGCGGGCCTAATTATAATCTGCATATGCAAAATGCGACAAACATTTTAAGAGATCTCAATATTTTTGCATGCCAAATATTATGGGAATTTCTGACATTTTGATTCTTGGGACTGAGCTACATGAACTTTCAGAAAAGAAAATGAAGTCTTTCAATATTTACTTTATTTTTTTTTATATTGATTTTAGATTGATCATGAAAAAGGTTCTTACAATTTATTCAAGTCTTCCTCGGCATAACCAGGCTTCTTCTTCATTAATATATGTGGAGAGCGTGGTCCAGTGGTAGAGCACCGAACCCATGATCGGAGGGTCGTGTGTTCGATCCTCCACCAGGGCTGTGTGTTATGTCCTTGAGCAAGACACTTTATCTGCATGATTTTAGTTTGGGTTCTACCCGGGAAGACTTCGAGCACGATTTGTCATTGTAAGATTTGAAGTTGTAAGAACTTGTTTTACAATCAAAGTAAAATAAATAAGTTTAAACTAAACTTACATATTTAAGTTTATACTTAAAAACTTAAATCTGAGAAAATCATCCAGCTGATCCTGAGTTAAGACTAGTTAAAATACTGCATTATGTTTCAATGGCATTAATTAATATTTATGTAAACAGTCAAAATAAAGGTATTTCAGTAAAACTTCAAAAAATGTTTGTGAAATAGACAAGCCCGATCTAAGAACATGCAGATTAAGAGTCTCGTTCAAGGATCTTACACATAATTGTGATGATGGTCAAAACCCATGGCCCGCTAACCCTGCATTAAATGCTCTACCACTAGAACATGTTTCACAAAATCAATATAAGGGCCATATTGACCCCAAATCGCTCACCTGTAGCAGTAATGACAATGCCAAAGAAGGCTATCTTTGATAATGCATGGGCCATACCGCAGACATTTAAATTTGGTCAGGTCAATATCATTTATATATATATTATATATAAATGATAAGTACTGCATAAGTCTGGTGAATATCAAATGAAAGCTGCAAGTGTCATGACATAAAATAATGCAATGTTTGCCGAAGACCATAACATGACATTACTTACCCAATTAACATGTTCAAGGTATAATGGTTATTGGAGAGGTCTTCATACCTCTCTCTCTATATATAGAATAGGATGCAGGGACACTTATACTGCATTCCTTGACATTCCAAGGGTCATATCTCTGACATAATTATCTGATTTGGCCAGTTCAAGAATTTGCCCAAGATATTATGATTCTATAACTACTACATTTGTATATGTAACTAAATTGGTCTAGATCCTTTTAAAAATGTGGTTGCATACAGTGAACACAGCAAAAAGTCTATGAAGGTGCTATGGACACCAGACAATTAGAATAGCTCACCTTGTAATTGCTCAAGTGAGGTAATAGGAAGGGTCTGAACTATCTCAGGTATATTAGAAATTTTGTTACCTATATTAACCCTTTACTTCATATAGACGCCTTTGGACACCTCTAATACAGACGCCTTTGGACACCTCTAATACAGACGCCTTTGGACACCTCTAATACAGACGCCTTTGGACACCTCTAATACAGACGCCTTTGGACACCTCTAATATTGAAAGCATTAATTCACCACATATCAGTAATGGGTGAATTATTTTTATATTAACTGACAGAGTGGAAAACAGTGCAGGAAGTGTTCAGATTGCTCGTTACGAGCAATCTGAACTCTTCCTGCACTGTTTTCAAAGGCCTTCTGTGATTAGTGCGGGAAAACACGTATCTATGGAGTAAAGGGTTAATCAATAAAAAATATTGATCTTCTGTCAGGTATATAAGTATCCAAAAATGGATAAGACACTTTATCTGCACGTGCTGAGTACTGATTCTACTCAGGAACATTTTAAGCATGATCACAACCAATGTAAAATAAATAAGATTAAAAAAAAAACACACACACCAAAAAACGCAACAATATAAAATCATTTATTAAGTCATGCCCACAAACAAATAAAGTTAAGTTTAAAACCATCAATTGTCACAGAAAATAAAAACCATATAACCAAGTCTGAGTTAAGTAAATTAGAGACATGCTCTCTCCTACAATTGGGAATTTTGTAGAATTTTGTCTGTTCCCATTAACTTGTTAGCAATCTGGTTGTTGTGCTGTTTTAAAATCTTAAAACAGATGATACAACCATTCATCACATCAGTATACTAGCTGAAACAAATTAACAAGACAGAAGTCAACATCCCCCCCACCCCCACCCCCATGTAATATTTTTGTTCAGACATTCTGAGTTATGAAATTTGAAAAATGAAAACTCCTTCACTGCAAGAGGCGCTACTAAGACCACTAGGTTGTTTTATTTGTGCTCCCCGGTTATGAAAACTTTCTTAATTTGTTTTGAAGCTATGATCTGGAAATGGCAAATTTTGTGGATTTGGCTCTTTGTTTCCATGGTAACAGTGCAAGTATTAAAAATGAAAACTGCCTCAGACCAAGACACTTTTTGACCACTTGATTGACATGGGTACAAAATTTTATCCAAATCTTAATTACCAATATCTTGAACAGTTTTGGAGTTTGAGAATTTCATAATTTTTGCCATTTACTTCCATGGTAAAAGAAAAAATATCAAAAATGAAAACTCTCTCATTCCTGCAGAAGGCACTACTTGACCACAAGGTTAACATGTGTACACAGATTTGTGATGTTACATTGAACGGTTTTGGCTATTTGTTTCCAAGGCAACCAAAAAAATATTGAAAATGAAAACTTTCTCATACCAAAAAGCACTACAACTACACCAACAGTTTGGCATGTGTACAAAGTTTCGTAAAGTTACCTTAAACAATTATGGAGATGTTATAAGGTTTCCTTTCCTTAAGGATTTTTTTCTATAACCTAGAATCAGTACCATAATTATGTAACCACCTCTTTATCATTTAACCCCTACAAAGCTAATGAGTTACAATGCTATAACACGAAGTAAATACATTTGGAAACAGGGTAACCAACCTATGCCAAACAGTGGACACCCATCTCTCATTAATATTTATCAGATAAATTAGCAGGATAGGGTGTGTGACGAAATGAGCAGCAAAAGTACCGGCCATATATACAACTCAAACACACTAAAAATAATAGCTGCGTCTGCTGTGCCATTACTATAATAAATAAACTGCTACAACTAGGTATGTTTACATTCATAACTATGTAAAAGTATGCCAATGTTATGACATAAGTTCATTCAAAACTCATGTTTTGTTTGATTACTATCACAGCTGTTGCTAATGGCAAGTCATTCAGAAGCTTGTTAATCTGACTGCCAGAGAAGATATGAGGGTCATTCAGAAAGCACCCCCACACATATGGCAGAGTTTAGCAGAACTTTCTAAACATGTCTACAGTTCTCAGCTAGTCATTTGCTTTATTTCTATAATGCACTCTTCCATGTTTGTATTTCGACTTTTCATCCCCCCCCCCTCACCAAGAAATACTGCCCCGATATTATAGACCCTGAACAAATATTTGTGGTGACCAGTTCTTGCTGATCAACATGAACAGGTACTTACATGTCTCTATCACCATCATTATTGCTTTATTAAATACTCTCTCGCACTATTTCTGTAGCACAGTACGGTGCTAACAAGTGGCAGAGTGTCCTCCTTGCATGCTGAAGGTCGTGAGTTTGATACCTGGCCAGGTCATAACCAAAGACTTGAAATATGGTACTAGAAGCTTCCTTGCTTTGTGCTCAGTATCAAGGTCTGGTCGACCCGGTGTCAGTATAATGACTGTGTGGGGTATCATACCATGTGTCTGCAGCATAATATTTCATTGTGGCAGTGTTAAGAATACTGTCTCAAGTAGACTCCATTGTAGTATGACTGAAAATTGTTGAAAGCGCTGCTAAATATCATACAACAACTTGCGCTATAACACATTGTCGCATGCTACTTTTTCAACGGCCGTCATATTTGAAAAACATGCTTGCAGGGCTTTAAGCATGAGATCTTAAATATTAGCAAATAAATGTTTTGAATTAGAACTTGACAAATACTTGCTCTGGGTGTGCTCAATGAAATCTAGATTTTGGAATGAATTGTCAAATGTTAACATTTGTATTTGCTAAATATGTTATACATTACTAAGCCACATGTTAAATGAGCCAAAGGTAGAAATTTTTAATATCAAAATATCAGAGATTACCCATATGAAATATGAATCAAAATCTGATTTGATTATTTCACTTGAGCAAACTTGGAATGTTTATTGAAAACTAAAGTATGACCGCTGTCAAATTAGTACCATCAGTACGTAGCTAACATGATAGTTCCCAGATTTTGTATTACAATACTAAAATAGCATTAAAAACAGTTTTGATTATTCTGCCTGTAAAACTTTCAAGGAGAATAGAGGGTGTATAGGTGACAGATGGACACGGTATATGTGTATGGTTGTATACCTTCAGTGTTAATGTGAAAAATACTAAATTACAAACACTGTCTGAGTTACTGCCTCAAATACTAACATAATACTGTACAAGAGTACAAACACCATCAAAACTATTGTGACAAACACTGTCAAAGCTATTATGTTAAATACTAATACAATACTGTACTAGAGTGCCAGTACTGTCAAAACCCTTGTATAAAACACAGTCTAAGTACAAATGCAATCCTGTACTTTAGTACAAACAATGTCAAAGACAAGTGCAATACTATACTTGACTACAAACACTGTCAAAGTTATTGTGACAAATACTAACACAATACTGTACTACAGTACAAATGCTGTCAACCTCATTCTAGCAATCACTGTCAAAAGTTATTGGGACAAATATTAGCAATACTGTACCTCAGTACAAATACAGTCAAACTATTTATCATATACTGTCCAATTATTGTGGCAAATACTGTCAAAGTTAGAGTGTCAAAAACTGTCAAAGTTATTGTGACAAATACTAACACAATGCCATACATATTGTATCAAACACTGTTAAGTAATTCTAATATAATACTGTACTAAAGTACAAACATTGTCAAATTGTTTGTATCAAACACTGTCAAAACTTTTGTATCAAACACTGTTACACAAAGTTATTATGTTAAACACTGTCAAAGTTATTGTGTCAAATACAAACACAATACTGTACTAGAGTACTAACGCTGTCAAACTTTTTGTATCAAACACTGTCAAAGTTATTATGTTAAACACTGTCAAAACTTGTGTATTAAACACTGTCAAAGTTATTATGTTAAACGCTGTCAAAGTTATTGTGTCAAATACAAACACAATCCTGTGCTAGAGTACTAACACTGTCAAAACTTTTGTATCAAACACTGTCAAAGTTATTATGTTAACACTGTCAAAATTATTGTATCAAATATTGTCAAAGTTATTGTGACAAATACTAACACAATAATGTACTAGAGCACAAATACTGTCAAAACCATTGTATCAAACACTGTCAAAATTAGTGTGACAAATACTAACACAATAATGTACTAGAGTACAACTACTGTCAAAACTTTTGTATCAAACACTGTCAAAGTTAGTGTGACAAATACTAACACAATAATGTACTAGAGTACAACTACTGTCAAAACCACTGTATCAAACACTGTCAAAGTTAGTGTGACAAATACTAACACAATAATGTAATAGAGTACAACTACTGTCAAAACCATTGTATCAAACACTGTCAAAGTTAGTGTGACAAATACTAACACAATAATGTACTAGAGTACAACTACTGTCAAAACCATTGTATCAAACACTGTCAAAGTTAGTGTGACAAATACTAACACAATAATGTACTAGAGTACAACTACTGTCAAAACCATTGTATCAAACACTGTCAAAGTTAGTGTGACAAATACTAACACAATAATGTACTAGAGTACAACTACTGTCAAAACCATTGTACCAAACACTGTCAAAGTTAGTGTGACAAATACTTACACAGTAATGTGCTAGAGTACAAATACTGTCAAAACCATTGTATCAATACTGTACAAACAATGACAAGTTTATTGACAATATCATCTTCTGTTTCAGACAGGGTGTGAAGCTCCTTTCTGGATTAACCGAGCATGACAGAAGAGACTGCAATAATTGCTGAAACTAATGTCAGTTGTCCAGTACATAATCTCCCTCAAGGATAGTTTTCTCATCTCTTTCTCATTGTTCGTTTTATTTCTTCTCATTAAGAATTTTGTCTCCAGTGTGAGACTAATTTAGAATCCATGTATATATATGGGTATTGTGTCAAATCTAAATATGACGTAAATATTAAACCAAAACAAAACTTTTCTTTTGTTTTGAATTTTGTCTCGAGTGAAAGACTAATTTAGAATCCATGAATTTATCTGCTGAAACAGCAAGATTAAAACAATACACACTTACTGCCTTTAAAACGCAAATATGGGTATTTTGTCAAATCTAAATATGACAAATATAAACCAAAACAAAACTTTTCAATTGTTTTACAACAATGTCATCACTTAAAAACATATATTTAACAAATTAATTGCGGCCAACATAACAATTATGTGAACTGATAAAAATTATAGCAGATCTGGGAAAAATAAAATAATCAGGTTCAAAAACATGGGTTTTCTTTATAAGCATCAATGAATATTTTTTTCAACTATTGCAAAGAACACATTTTATTGGGAAATTTTCTTGCACTTACATATAAAAAGAAAGTAAAATTTCCAGACCAAAAAAAACAACTGAACAAACAGCAGTGATAAAAGAGCTAGCAATGACATTATTGCATGCAATTACAAAAGTTCATGTATAGTGAAATAACAATGAAAGTCACTTTGGCCTACTAAATAGTAAGATTGTCAATTAGTTAACACTGTGACATCACCATCATTATGATGGCAAGTTGAGGTTAGTTACAGTGGTGTCATGTAAAGTCAAATATTTTGAGAATCAGGACTGGAAAATTCGACTCGCCTGCTTGCACTGATGAGTGATCATTACACCAGCTGTGTAAGATTTAAGAAACCAGCCGTAAAATTTCTTTGATTTTAAGCATCGATTAAAAAATATTGGAAAGGTAGGATGGGTTGATGCTTCAAGAAATATGAAACCGGGATGAGGTTGAAATATTAAATAATGACAATTTTATTATAGAATCAGAAGGTGAAGTATTGTTCTCGACTACTTTATTGCACTCTGATCTAAAGTCAACAACAGCAAAACAAATTTATCTGATCATTCTCTATTATAACAAATCTTCGAATTTCCCGTTTCAATGGAAGGCATGCATTCAGCGTTTTAGTGGAATTGGTTTCACTAGAAACCATCACAAAAACAACTGTTTAATTATACGGAATCTTTTGAAATACAAATATCCAGAATGTTGTAGAAACTTATTTATCAAAGTTATATGATTTTATTTGCGACTACGTGCAATTGGATCATGTCTTAGATATGCCTTTATAAGGGGGCCACTTTAAACATCAAGATCATAAAGATTGTTTATTTATGGACAAAGTATTAAGCTGCCTCCTATGACTCTGAAGTGGTTCCACACGATCCTTCATATTTTAGTGTTGTACACTAAGTTTAGTCTACAATATTGTCAAGGGAGCATGAAGCAATTAAATAGGAAATGATGTCATCAAAAATTAATTATATCAAGATGTTATAAACTAGAGCACCATGATAAATTACAGCACCGGCTGACTGAGAATAATAATTATGTTAGAAGTTTAGGTTAAACAGGATTTTTTTTTTCTGTGACTGGGTTGGCGATCAGGAGACAAGGCCTTAGATAATTCTATCATGGTTGGCCTTTAACCCTTTACTCTATAGATACGTGTTTTCCTGCACCAATCACAGAAGGCCTTTGAAAACAGTGCAGGAAGAGTTCAGATTGCTCGTAACAAGCAATGTGAACACTTCCTGCACTGTGTTCTACTCTGTCAGTTAATATAAACATAATTTCACTCCATAATTCAAAAGCCTTCTATATTGGAGGTGTCCAAAGGCATCTATATGAAGAAAAGGGTAAAACAGTTCATGTTTAACAGATGACAGTTTATTAAGATATTAATCATAGAGATGTTTTACTTCTGATCCATATTGATAACACAACATCAACAAAAGCTTCTTTCATCTACCATCAGCAATTCTACATAGTAGTCAAAGTTACAAAATTACTGGCCACAATAGCTGATGAATAACAGCAACAGATTACTGGCCAAAATAGTTGATGAATAACAGCAGGAGATTACCGGCAAAAATAGTTGCTAAAATAGTTGAAAGTGCATTTTATTTCTCATATTTATGTTCATCTATAACAAAAAGAAAAAATGAAATTACTGTACCTTGATTTCATCAACTTTTATATGTTCAATAGAAAAAATTTAAAGAAAATATGTATTTGTACTTTTAAAGTTTTTTTGTTTCATATTTCTAAAACTAGTGTGACACAAACAGAATCTTAATTTTTTTATTAGGTTCTAAAATTGAATATGAAGAGTTCAATATCTCCTCTCCATAGTGTTATATTCAGTTGGTGTTGATTAATGAACATGTTTGATTGTATTGAGTGATTGGATATTTTTAATCAAGTAAATGATCATTTTCCCACTTAAATCAGCAGTGAGAGACAAATGACAATGACACATAATATTGTATATCAATAATCACAGAGATTGTGGCCAGTGGGGATTTTAACTCACAACCCCTGGATTAATAATCATATGCGCTACATACTGAGCTTAAATCGAGAAGTAAACATGGGTCAAATCATTTTAAAAATTGCCGTGTGTCCCTTTTAGATTAAATCCAATAAGTACCAGCAGTAACATCTCACCATTCCGTATTTCCCTCCAGCTACCTGTAATGACATTACACATGTACCATAATGCATTACCTATAAAACAGCCATCATACTGTCAGACCATCCTGATTTTAAGTGGCGAATCTTTATGGCTAAATGATTTAAAGAGAATGGCGGATATTGATAACTTGAGATATATGTTTCCGACATCAATTTATCCCGACTACCAAGTGGTTTAACGCCTTACAGGAAATTAGAGTCATATATGGAGCTATTTTGCTCGAACATGAAATACATTTTTTTTTATTATGAGTTTTTTATATGGATATTGTATGGTAACAACACATTAACTAGATGTTTTAATACTTCATTTTGTGTAGTTGCATTATCAATATTTTGTACAACTTATATGTTAAAGTTGTCAACTTTCCTTAAGTCTAGTCTCGCAGTGGTGGTATACAACCTTAAACCTTTGCTCCTTAAGCATTTTCTTGGACTCTTCCAAATTGAAAGCATTAATTCACCACGTATCAGCAATGGGTGAATTATGTTCAATTAACTGACAGAGTGGAAAACAGTGCAGGAAGTGTTCAGATTGCTCGTCACGAGCAATCTTAACTCTTCCTGCACTGTTTTCAAAGGCCTTCTGTGATTGGTGCGGGAAAACGCGTATCTATGGAGTAAAGGGTTAATTTGAAAATGAAGACCTGCGACTTGAAAATTGGGGATTAAGAGGTTCATACTATTTTCTCGTCATCATTGAAGAAACATTCTTAAATAAAATGACAATGGATCAAGCTGGATCAAGCTGGGATCAAACTCACAACACCAGCATTAATTTCTTTGAAAACAAAAGAAGTAATTGAGTTAAACCTATAAATGATTCAGCTATTTAAAGTAAACTTAGTGAATTATCTGTTATAATCATAGAAATGATAAAGATATCTTATCTCTAAGTTTTTTGTTTTACAGTTACATGTAAGAAGTGTGTTTTTACATTTTATCTGCCCTATCTCTGACAGCAGTTTTTGATTTGATAAAAGTTGTTTTTTTTACAGTTTTTATGTAAAAAATGTGTTTTAACATTTTAGCCACTCTATCTCTGATGGCAAATTCTCCAAAGAGATCACAATGTACAAAATGTAATTGAAAAAGGTGCATAAGTAAGTATTTAGAGGGACATCTCTGTAAAACTTGATTAGTACCTAGTGATGCTGGTGTAATATCATTAAGTCTAGATTCAGCAAATCTTTAATACTCCTTTGGGATCAATATATAACTTTGCATTACAGAATATATCAAAGACAAATTTATTATTTTACACTGGCAGCATAGTTCATGCCTTTCTGGGAAAATGTACAGGGAGAATGTACAGGGAGAATGTACAGGGAGAGAGAATGACAGGGAGAATGAACTGGGAGAATGTATGGGGAGAATGTACTGGAAGAATGTATGGGGAGAATGTACAGGGAGTATGTAAGGGGAGAATGTACGGGGAGTATGTACGGGGAGTATGTGTGGGGAGAATGTGTGGGGAGAATGTACAGGGAGTATGTATGGGGAGAATGTATGGGGAGTATGTGTGGGGAGAATGTACGGGGAGTATGTACGAAGAGAATGTACAGGGAGGATGTACAGGGAGAATGTATAGGGAGGATGTACAGGGAGAATGTACAAGAAGGATGTACAGGGAGTATGTACAGGGAAGGATGTACAGGGAGAATGTATGAAGAGAATGTACAGGGAGAATGAACTGGGAGAATGTATGGGGAGAATGTACTGGAAAAATGTATGGGAAAAATGTATGGGGAGAATGTACAGGGAGTATGTAAGGGGAGAATGTATTGGGAGTATGTATGGGGAGTATGTATGGGGAGTATGTATGGGAAGGATGTACAGGGAGAATGTACAGGATGAATGTACAGGGAGAATGTACGAAGAGAATGTATGGGGAGTATGTACAGGGAGAATGTACAGGGAGTATGTATGGGGAGTATGTATGGGGAGTATGTACGGGGAGAATATACAGGGAGAATGTACAGGGAGTATGTACTGGGAAATATGTACAGGGAGAATGTACAGGGTGAAGGTACAGGGAGAATGTATGAAGAAAATGTACAGGGAGAATGTACGGGGAGTATGTATGGGGAGAATGTATGGGGAGTATGTACAGGGAGAATATACAGGGAGAATGTATGAAGAGAATGTACAAGGAGGATGTACAGGGATACTGCCAAACCTGTCTTAAGCAGCCAGCCAATGGAAGGAGCAAAATTAGCCTTTTAAAGACAGGTTGTTGTTCAATACAGGTTAATTTGCTCTGAAAACATATAAATGGGAAATTGCAAATGTGGCTACTAAAGACAAGTGACTGTTCAATGGAGGTGACCACTTATAATGAACATCTCGTTTACAAAAAAATGGGCAATTTTTCCTTAACATGAATTACATATGAAAAAATATAATTATTATAAACTATTTTTGAATAATAAAATAAAATTTAAATAATAAATCAAATATTTTTTTACTTACTCTCATTGAAATGTTGCATAAATTTTAAGCATCCAAGAAATAAATATTCGAGTGATATGAACAATTCATGTGATTTTTTTATGCCTATACACATCAAAGTTTGGTCACAATCAGGCCTTCTAAAATTGCCGTTTTTTCGGTTTTTGGACCGATTTCTGAAGTTTAAAACCGGCTTTCGTTTCAAAGTTTAATAAAAAATCGGTCCAGATATTTTCAAAGTTTAATAAAAAATCAGTCCAGATATTTTCTATCGGTCGTATAAAATCTCATAAATTGCTCTAACCATGCCATACTGACCTGTGAAATACGCCTTGCTGCAATATCATTTGACCCAATAATCCGACTGTTTTGTCACCTGCTGTGCGAAATAATGTCAATTTGGACTAAACCATTAACTATATTAGGTGGAGTTTATCGGATGAGTCTATCGCTATGTAGCATGCCTTCGACATGTGATCAGTGACCCATAGCGTTCTGTCGGTTCATCAAAAGATTGTGTTTGCGTCCGTAATTTCTTTGATATACCGCTAGCCAAAGCTGGGACGGCCGGACCAAATATTGTTTGCGTCATTAAAATATTTGATAAAACGTGCAGTGTTACTTGTTTGTTTCATTTTTTTTAAAAAATAACTTGAATTATATATACGAGCTGGTTTTGGTACTTGTGCGTAGTGGCTAGCTACAGCACAACGCATATCAAAAATAAAAAGTTGAATGAACCGTTACATTGGTTTTCATGGTGATTATTTCACGCAGCTTCCGGTACTGCGACACTTCCGGTTCGATACTTTTTAATATTTACAATGAAAATTATTCAGTAAAGCGGAAACATAATGTCAGTCATTAAAATGTACACATTGTGATAAAGTATGTTATAAATAATACACAAATAAACTTCAAATAGTTCCCTATTAATGAATAAACGGAGAAAATACATGATGCAGCTGACATGGTGGGTGGGGTATGCATATATGTAAAGGCATATAGTGATTTTTTAAAAATAAGTGCGATTCTTACGGTAGTAAAAAACCTGGACCGATTTGCATTTTGGAATTTTAGATGGCCTGGTCACAATGCAATGACAATTAAGATTCTACAATGATTATAAGGCAAATTGAGCATCTCTCAATCAATCAAGGGCTATAACTCTGTCCATTCTTATACAATATAGTCAGTTCAAGAACTTGTCCATGTTTTCGTGCTATACAGTGGTTACAAGGCAGAAGTTTTTTCCCCATCAAATGCCATCACTATGTCCATTCTGGCCTGATACTCTTTACTGAAGAATGTGTCCACACATTCATTCTTTATAGCATTCAAACCAAGTTTGGTTACAATCAGATAAAAACTATAGGCACTAAAGTGTAAAAGGCAAACATATGCATTTTTCAGTCAAACAAAGGACACAAGAACTTTCAATGCCAATAACATTCCAGATTGGATAAAAACTAAAGACGCTACAGTGTTTATAAGAAAAAAATCAGTCTTACTCAGCAAGGGCCATAACTCTGTCTATTCTGATCCAATATAGCCTATTTAGGAAGTCATCTATTCTGATCCAATATAGCCTATTTAGGAAGTCATCTGAGCTCTATAGAAATTAATGTTCTAACCATGTCAGAATATTTTCCATCAATCAAGGATCCTAACTCTGTCCATTCTAATTCAATATAGCCAGTTCAAGAATTTGTCCAAGGTTTAACCCTTTACTTCATATAGACGCCTTTGGACACCTCTAATATAGATGCCTTTGGACACCTCTAATATAGAAGGCTTTTGAATTGTTGGGTGAATTATGTTTATATTAACTGACAGAGTGGAAGACAGTGCAGTAAGTGTTCAGATTGCTCGTTATGAGCAATCTGAACTCTTCCTGCACCGTTTTCAAAGGCCTTCTGCGATTAGTGCGGCAAAACTCGTATCGATGGAGTAAAGATTCGCGTTTATGCCTCCTTTACAAAACTGTTCATGAGTTGGTCGCCATCTCTATACCTCATTTCTTTGAAGCTAACCAACGGGTATCAAGGTATTGTCACTCTATGTCTTTCAAACAGAATCACACTAGGGTTGATTACTACAAGTATTCAATATATCCCCTTACTATAGTACAGTGGAACTCGTTACCTGCAGATGTTGTACTCCTGCAAGACTTTGATTCATTCAAGCTTGCAGTTAGCCAGCTACAGTACACTAAACCATGAGCATTTTGAGTTTGTTTTTAATCTTCTTTTATCTTGTCGCACTGTTTTAACACCTTTACACTATTTTTACCCTTATCCTTATTATGCTTTACTTTTTCTTGTTCTATTAATATAAGATATGACGCGCAGCAGCCCGATTATGCCTGTGAAGGCGTGTGGCAAAATATAAAGATAGATAGATAGATAAAGGGTTAACTGGTATAAACATTCTGACCAAGTTTGGTCAGGACCAGATAAAAACTTTAGGTGTTACAATGTTTACAAGAAAAAATAGACGAGCAGTTACAGACAGACAATGTAAAAATAACATAAGCATTTCTAGCCTTTGGCCAGTAGAGCTAACAACTTTATGAACAATGTGAAATAATTATACAAGTTTAAATTCTTAAGGCAACAAAATCAATCAAAACGCTTTACTATATTTCCACCCAGACACCAATAATTAACCAAACATTGAAGATTAGAATATAAAAACTCACAAATGGACAAAACAATTAATATACTTTAGACCTACAGAAATTGAGCTGAAAGTTTTGATAAGAGAAATTATCATGCAAGATAATTTAAAAGTGATAAACAGTTATTGTCCCGCATTGCAGACATAATTCTGGCTATTAATTAAGAATGAGTTGTAATTGTTAGCCTTTCAGTAGTTGCTTTTTAAACTTATCTATTACTTTACATTGAATGTAAATCATTCAGTTGTTACAATTCCAAATCTACGAATCACACCAATTTGTTTTTCTTTGGATATTTATTTAGCAAATGTTTTATGCCACCGAGTGCTAACAGAAGATCAGTTAATCTAACCACATTTTTCCTGGAATTGTGGAAGGTTAACCAGTTTTCACACCCAGCTCCTAAAGTACATGATCAAATTCGCACTCGAGTCAGTGGCCCGGCATGAATTCAAACTCACAACCCCTAGATTTATAGTCAGCACCACTGACTGTGCTAAACCAACCTGCCAATTCACACCAGAGTGTCCAGTCCATCGTCACAATACCCTAGCTCAAGCAGCTGACAAATTTTCCTTGAAAAATAAGATTTTTCTCATTTCTTTTATTTCAAATCATTTCAAGAACAAAATTAATGGCATTTTCTTAAAAGACAAGACAAATTTGTGATTTACACAGTTTATTTTTTAACAGAGCAATTATTGACCTTGGTGGTATGCTATTCTGCTTAACTGCTATTGAACTGCTTTTCAGTAAAAAAAAAATACACACATGCACTTATCTGGCATCTGTTGTAGTGTTTTATTATACAGATTATTCCTTTGTATGGTCATGTTAAGGATATGGAACTTGCGCTCCACTCAGATCGGCATGTGCTCAATTACTGTGGGAATACAGTTATGAGACGACAACAGGAACTGGCTTCTTCAGCTTCCACTTGTGGCGGCGAGACCGCTTCCATCAGTCGGAAGCTTTTGACAGACTGGGAAAAATGCAAACTACACTTTGACCCTGATGATCTCATATCTTAAAAAATAATGCAGACAGCAGTTATATATGGGTTATAACCAAATAATTTCTAAATGTGTCAATAGGACACGGATGTCCCTGCTATAGAGTAAATTCCCTGCTAAAGATCAAATTTTACTAAAAACCCCCGAGTTGAAAAGGTGCCAGAAATGTTGTAAAATTTGGTAGATGTTTACAATTATTGCTGAACTTTACTGATATTTTATAATTATACAACTATACACAGAACATAATTACAGCCAAACCTGTACAAGTGGTCACCTCTATTAAGCAGCCACCTGTCTTAAGCAACAATATTTTCTATTTCCCATTTCTATGCATTTAGAGTAAATTAACCTGTGTTAAGCAACAACTTGTCTTAAAAAAGCAACTTTTGCTCCTTCCATTGACTGGCTGCTTAAGATAGGTAAATACATAGACCACTTTTCAAAAGTTATTCATGGGAGTTAAAAAGTGGTCAAAACTCCTGTAAAATTTGACCGACATTAACAAATACCAAACTTGATTGGTATTTCATAATTACACTGCTACACACAAAAAAATTAAGTTATGTGGACACTTTCACCAGAAACCAATATAACACATGATGGGGATGTGTTGCAGATGTATAAGTTACTTCTTATATCATACACAAGGCAGAACAATTCCAGCGAAAAAGTAATTCAGCACTAATGGTTTTTTAATTGTTGTGATTTCTGAAATAAATCCAATTTGGTTGCCTATAATGGCCTGGATGCTGCAGTGTTCAGCTATTGTCATGAATCATAGAATAGAACATGGGGTGTATATTCCTGTATTTATTTGTCTCCGGGGTAAACAACTACCATAACATCCCCTTAACGATATGATTTAAGGATATCAGATCTTCAGGAAAGATGAGCAATATCAACTCTCACTCCTTCTCTATCTTCTTTCTTTTCTCTGGAGAGCACTTGATCCAGTCTGATGTTAAGTACTCTACTATCTAATATACTGTAATGTTAGTCCAGTAAATCTCGTATGGTACTATATGGGTGGCCAAATATAATTTGTAATATTAATGAACAATGCCATTTTTCTGAGATTTAATGAGCAATAAAATGTAAAAGAAGAGAACCAATCATAAATGGTGGGGATGTTTCAATGGTAAAACGGATGGCACAACAATCACGAAAGTTAAAACGTGTAATACATTAGTAGTATGGAGAATGGAGAACGAGTAATGCGAAGTTACCTATTATTAGCAACCTCAACATCTAGCAACAGTCATGGTCAAGGAAATGCATAGGCTTTCAAAAAACATGAACATTGGAAGTAAGAAACAGTGACTTTTTTAAGGACAGGTTGGTTGATGTTAAAAACAGATGATTGTTAATATAATCTCATAAAGTACCATATGTATTTTGAGGGTTCAACACAACACTGTTCTATTTAAATAAAAATAAATATAGCAATAGAGCGGGGTTGTGCTGAGCTATTGATTTGACTATTTGCATAGTTATGCTGTGTTTTAATTGCCTTTTATGGTATGTCTTATATACTTGCCTTTTATGGTATGTCTTGTATACTTGCCTTTTATGGTATATCTTACAAACTTGCCTTTTATGATATGTCTTATATACTTGCCTTTTATGGTGTGTACATACTTGCCTTTTATGATATATCTTATATACTTGCCTTTTATGATGTGTCTTGTATACTTGCCTTTTATGGTATATCTTACAAACTTGCCTTTTATGATGTCATGTATACTTGCCTTTTATGGTATATCTTACAAACTTGCCTTTTATGATATGTCTTGTATACTTGCCTTTTATGGTATGTCTTATATACTTGCCTTTTATGGTATATCTTATATACTTGCCTTTTATGGTGTTGTACAGACTTGCAATTTAAGTTATGCCTTATATACTTGCCTTTTATGATAAACCTTATAAACTTGCCTTTTATGGCATGTCTTATATACTTGCCTTTTATGAAATGTCTTACATACTTGCCTTTTATGGCATGTCTTATATACTTGCCTTTTATGATATGTCTTATATACTTGCCTTTTATGAAATGTCTTATATACTTGCCTTTTATGATGTGTTGTATACTTACCTTTTATGATATGTCTTATATACTTGCCTTTTATGATATGTCTTATATCCTTGCCTTTTATGGTATGTCTTATATACTTGCCTTTTATGATATGTCTTACATACTTGCCTTTTATGATGTCTTGTATACTTGCCTTTTATGATATGTCTTATATACTTGCCTTTTATGGTATGTCTTATATACTTGCCTTTTATGGTATGTCCTGTTTTATTTGCTGGGAATGTTCACATGAAACTCCTTCCGAAGACCAATTTCTGTTTCATCGAAGTTCAGGTCTGTTTATGTAAACTTCCCCAAGGTCTTCCAAAATGACTTCCATTACTATAAAAAGAAAAAAAACAAACTTGTAAAAGCTCTAATTCAGTAACAAAACATACAGTAGCAAAGGTCCTGCATTTCAGAAAGGTATTATACAGTTTATATTATTTTAATTTAGTTTGATTTATCTTGAATATTTCCTAATATATTTAGAGGTGGCAGGCTAGTGGCCTTAAAACACATTCATGACCAACCATCTCAGAGACTGTGGCTTGGCTGGGATTCAAACTCATGACCCATGGATTGACAGATAGAATGGTTATCGGCTGAGCTAGCATGGCTTGTAGGAAACTTTGAAAACTATGAATAAAAAAATTATACAAGCTTTCTTATGAAATCAGATTTATTCTTATACCATGTAAAATTAAATCTCACCCCTTGACACAGCATTTTACAAGTCCACAATTTATCAACATCATTTAATTGACTTTGTTTAATTTATTTTTTTAAATAAAGTAAATTGATTATTTATCATATATTTAAGTGAAAGATAAAAATCATGATTTTGGTTATGAAGTTAATGGAATTGAGCTCATCTAAATCCACTCAGATATCAACATTTTTGCTATATAAATTCTTAATAATTCATGCAAGTAAGTAGTAATTACAAATTTTGTACAATACTTTATTGTTTTCTTTAAATATTTTAATGTTTTATGCATGTGGTTAGATCTTTTATACAGTTCTACCAACTTTAATAACATTACGCTGTATTAGGAAAAAGATGGATATAAATCTTTTTGAGCAGTTTTCTAATTTTCTAATGGAAATTGTGATTCTAATATAATTATGGACATGATTGTATATTTATCATAAAATGAATTAGATACATCATACCTGTCTTAAGTATCCAGTCCAGGGAAGGAGTGGCCTTTTAAGACAGTTGTTGCTTAATACAGGTAACCCCATTACTTTTTAGATATTTTTATTCTCTACATTTTAAAAAAGCCCACTAAATATTCCAAAACCTGATACAACATAGCTTTATGTATTCATGGAACTTAGAGTGAAAATCTTGTGCTTTACTCGGCTCAAATAGTAGCGAAGTATCCTATACATTCAGATTGACTGTGTCACAAGTTTATCAGCACTGCCCTCTGTTTAATACTGTCCAGCTGCAGACCAGTCCAATCATGCTATCCCATAATCCTTCACTGTCATATCATAATGGAAATATTATTGTAATGGCCTCCAGGGGCAGCAAGTGTGCACAATTGTTAATTAATAATCTAAACTTGCAAATTTCTCATGTATTGGAATTCCCTTTCACTGATTAAATAGCTCCACAGGCGCAAATATAGAATGACAAGAACATCTTCGGATATATTTCATCTAAATTAGGAAAGACAAAGTCTGGCTGTAATATCGGCATAATAAAGACTCGACTTCACTCACGGCAACTGTGGACAGTTGCTGTCTATGGGTTTAAAATATGAATTTGCCAAACAGGGAAAGAACATAATTGTGTCTGATATGATTTGTAAAATGACCCTTAAAGACTAGGTTCATGGGAAAAGAACTTGAATGACTCACTTATTATTATTATTTTTGCCTTAATTTATGGCAGTCTTTGGAAATATTTGTGGCAACATTTTAAAAATATAAAAGTGAAATGTACACAATAAAACATATATTTTTTTTAAAAGCAAACAATAAACAAGAGGTCCTATGATGCTCTTTTACATATTAACAGATTTTTACAAGTAAAACGATGGTAACTGTTGCCCAAAACGGCATGTAATAAGGAGACTGAAGGTGAGATTGGCACGTGAAAAGTTGTACTTTTCATAATTCAAGGGCATATAATTCTGTCAATCACATATGATCAAATTGTTTCTAAAATTTTACTAATATACTTAAAGGTTGCTAAAGGTAACTACTTATCATTCATCTGGACAATTTACATAACACTATAGTTCAGACACCCTCAAGCAAAATGACTGATGACTCACAAACATGAAACCACGACCATTCTTTGTATGAAAACTGAACAATTTTACAGAATGTTAAGTATCTGGCACTGCATTCCAATGTTCAAAAAACACCTCGGCGTGTGAATACCCTCAAACTCAAATTTAATTTATATCCACATTATCATATCTTAACAGTTTCCAAACCACTGTCATTTATTTCAATGATATGCATACCCTTTGACTTTAGAACATTTTAAATGTCAAAAGTATGAATCAGTTCTATAATGTATACTCAAGTTAAAATTTGTTTGAGACTACATGACCAGGAGTGCATACTCAAATTGAGATGTTTTGTGAATACAGGACCAGGAATGCATACTCAAGTTGAGATGTTTTGTGACTACAGGACAAGGAGTGCATACTTAAGTTGAGATGTTTTGTGAATACTGGACCAGGGGTACATACTCAAGATGAGATGTTTTGTGACTACAGGACCAGGAGTGCATACTCAAGTTAAGATGTTTTGTGAATACTGGACCAGGAGTGCATACTCAAATTGAGATGTTTTGTGACTACATGACCAGGATTACATACACTAGTTGAGATGTTTTGTGAATACTGGACTAAGTGTGCATACTCAAGTTCAGATGTTTTGTGACTACATGACCAGGAGTACACACTCAAGTTGAGATGTTTTGTAACTGGAGGACCAGGAGTGCATACTCAAGTTGAGATGTTTTGTGACTACATGACCAGGATTACATACTCAAGTTGAGATGTTTTATGAACACAGAACCAGGAGTACATACTCAAGTTGAGAAGTTTTGTGACTACAGGACCAGGAGTACATACTCAAGTTGAGATGTTTTGTAACTGGAGGACCAGGAGTGCATGCTCAAGTTGAGATGTTTTGTGATTACAGGACAAGCAGTGCATACTCAAGTTGACATGTTTTGTGACTACAGGACCAGGAGTGCATACTCAAGTTGAGATGTTTTGTGACTACAGGACCAGGAGTGCATACTCAAGTTGAGATGTTTTGTGACTACTGGACAAGGAGTGCATACTCAAGTTGAGATGTTTTGTGACTACAGGACAAGGAGTACATACTCAAGTTGAGATGTTTTGTGACTACAGGACCAGGAGTGAATACTCAAGTTGAGATGTTTTGTGACTAAAGGACCAGGAGTGTATACTCCAGTTGAGATGTTTCATGAATACTGGACCAGGAGTGCATACTCAAGTTGAGATGTTTTTTGAATACTGGACCAAGAGTGCATACTCAAGTTGAGATGTTTTATGAATACTGGACCAGGAGTGCATACTCAAGTTGAGATGTTTTGTGAATACTGGACCAGGAGTGCATACTCAAGTTGAGATGTTTTATGAATACTGGTCCAGGAGTGCATACTCATGTTGAGATGTTTTATGAATACTGGACCAGGAGTGCATACTCAAGTTGAGATGTTTTTTGAATACTGGACCAGGAGTGCATACTCAATTTGAGATGTTTTGTGAATACTGGACCAGGAGTGCATACTCAAGTTGAGATGTTTTGTGACAACAGGACCAGGAATGTACACTCAAGTTGAGATGTTTCGTGAATACTGGACCAGGAGTGCATACTCAAGTTGAAAAGTTTTGTGACTAGAGGACCAGGAGTGCATACTCAAGTTGAGATGTTTTGTGACTACAGGACCAGGAGTGCATACTCAAGTTCAGATGTTTTGTGACTACAGGACCAGGAGCGCATACTCAAGTTGAGATGTTTTGTGACTACAGGACCAGGAGTGCATACTCAAGTTGAGATGTTTTGTGAATACTGGACCAGGAGTGCATATTCAAGTTGAGATATTTTGTGACTACAGGACCAGGAGTGTATACTCAAGTTGAGATGTTTTGTGAATACTGGACCAGGAGTGCATACTCAAGTTGAGATGTTTTATGAATACTGGTCCAGGAGTGCATACTCAAGTTGAGATGTTTTATGAATACTGGACCAGGAGTGCATACTCAAGTTGAGATGTTTTTTGAATACTGGACCAGGAGTGCATACTCAAGTTGAGATGTTTTGTGAATACTGGACCAGGAGTGCATACTCAAGTTGAGATGTTTTTTGAATACTGGACCAGGAGTGCATACTCAAGTTGAGATGTTTTGTGAATACTGGACCAGGAGTGCATACTCAAGTTGAGATGTTTTGTGACAACAGGACCAGGAATGTACACTCAAGTTGAGATGTTTCGTGAATACTGGACCAGGAGTGCATACTCAAGTTGAAAAGTTTTGTGACTAGTGGACCAGGAGTGCATACTCAAGTTGAGATGTTTTGTGACTACAGGACCAGGAGTGCATACTCAAGTTGAGATGTTTTGTGACTACAGGAACAGGAGCGCATACTCAAGTTGAGATGTTTTGTGACTACAGGACCAGGAGTGCATACTCAAGTTGAGATGTTTTGTGAATACTGGACCAGGAGTGCATATTCAAGTTGAGATATTTTGTGACTACAGGACCAGGAGTGTATACTCAAGTTGAGATGTTTTGTGAATACTGGACCAGGAGTGCATACTCAAGTTGAAAAGTTTTGTGACTAGAGGACAAGGAGTGCATACTCAAGTTGAGATGTTTTGTGACTACAGGACCAGGAGTGCATACTCAATTTGAGATGTTTTGTGACTACAGGACAAGGAGTGCATACTCAAGTTGAGATGTTTTGTGATTACAAGACCAGGAGTGCATACTCAAGTTGGGATTTTTTGGATATACAGGACCATGGGTGCATACTCAAGTTGAGATGTTCTGTGAATACTGAACCAGGGGTACATACTCAAGATGAGATGTTTTTTTAATACTGGACCAAGAGTGCATACTCAAGTTGAGATGTTTTATGAATACTGGACCAGGAGTGCATACTCAAGTTGAAATGTTTTGTGACTAAAGGACCAGGAGTGCATACTCAAGTTGAGATGTTTTGTGAATACTGGACCAGGGGTACATACTCAAGATGATATGTTTTGTGACTACAGGACCAGGAGTGCATTCTCAAGTTAAGATGTTTTGTGACTACTGGACCAGTAGTGCATACTCAAGTTGAGATGTTTTGTGACTACAGGACCAGTAGTGCATTCTCAAGTTGAGATGTTTTGTGACTACAGGACCAGGAGTGCATACTCAAGTTGAGATGTTTTGTGAATACTGGACCAGGGGTACATACTCAAGATGATATGTTTTGTGACTACAGGACCAGGAGTGCATACTCAAGTTAAGATGTTTTGTGACTACTGGACCAGGAGTGCATACTCAAGTTGAGATGTTTTGTGACTACAGGACCAGTAGTGCATACTCAAGTTGAGATGTTTTGTGACTACAGGACCAGGATTACATACTCAAATTGAGATGTTTTGTGACTACAGGATCAGGAGTGCATACTCAAGTTGAAATGTTTTGTGACTACAGACCAGGATTTCATACTCAATTTGAGATGTTTTGTGAATACTGAACCAGGGGTGGATACTCAACATGAGATGTTTTGTGACTTCAGGACCAGTAGTGCATACTCAAGATGAGATGTTTTGTGACTACAGGACCAGGAGTGCATACTCAAGTTGAGATGTTTTGTGAATACTGGACCAGGGGTACATACTCAAGTTGAGATGTTTTGTGACTACAGGACCAGGAATGCATACTCAAGATGAGATGTTTTGTGACTAGAGGACCAGGAGTGCATACTCAAGTTGAGATGTTTTGTGACTACAGGACCAGGAGTGCATACTCAAGTTGAGAAGTTTTGTGACTACAGGACCAGGAGTGCATACTCAAGTTGAGATGTTTTGTGACTACTGGACAAGGAGTGCATACTCAAGTTGAGATGTTTTGTGACTACAGGACCAGGAGTGCATACTCAAGTTGAGATGTTTTGTGACTACAGGACCAGGAGTGCATACTCAAGTTGAGATGTTTTGTGACTAAAGGACCAGGAGTGCATACTCAAGTTGAGATGTTTTATGAATACTTGACCAAGAGTGCATACTCAAGTTGAGATGTTTTATGAATACTGGACCAGGAGTGCATACTCAAGTTGAGATGTTTTTTGAATACTGGACCAGGAGTGCATACTCAAGTTGAGATGTTTTGTGAATACTGGACCAGGAGTGCATACTCAAGTTGAGATGTTTTTTTAATACTGGACCAAGAGTGCATACTCAAGTTGAGATGTTTTATGAATACTGGACCAGGAGTGCATACTCAAGTTGAGATGTTTTGTGACTACTGGACCAGGAGTGCATACTCAAGTTGAGATGTTTTATGAATACTGGTCCAGGAGTGCATACTCAAGTTGAGATGTTTTATGAATACTGGACCAGGAGTGCATACTCAAGTTGAGATGTTTTGTGACTTCAGGACCAGGAGTGCATACTGAAGTTGAGATGTTTTGTGACTAGAGGACCAGGAGTGCATACTCAAGTTGAGATGTTTTGTGAATACTGGACCAGGAGTGCATACTGAAGTTGAAAAGTTTTTTGAATACTTGACCAAGAGTGCATACTCAAGTTGAGATGTTTTGTGAATACTGGACCAGGAGTGCATACTGAAGTTGAAAAGTTTTTTGAATACTTGACCAAGAGTGCATACTCAAGTTGAGATGTTTTATGAATACTGGACCAGGAGTGCATACTCAAGTTGAGATGTTTTGTGAATACTGGACCAGGACTGCATACTCAAGTTGAGATGTTTTATGAATACTGGACCAGGAGTGCATACTCAAGTTGAGATGTTTTTTGAATACTGGACCAGGAGTGCATACTCAAGTTGAGATGTTTTTTTTGAATACTGGACCAGGAGTGCATACTCAAGTTGAGATGTTTTGTGAATACTGGACCAGGAGTGCATACTCAAGTTGAAATGTTTTTTGAATACTGGACCAGGAGTGCATACTCAAGTTGAGATGTTTTCTGAATACTGGACCAGGAGTGCATACTCAAGTTGAGATGTTTTGTGAATACTGGACCAGGAGTGCATACTCAAGTTGAGATGTTTTGTGACAACAGGACCAGGAATGTACACTCAAGTTGAGATGTTTCATGAATACTGGACAAGAAGTGCATACTCAAGTTGAAAAGTTTTGTGACTAGATGACCAGTAGTGCATACTCAAGTTGAGATGTTTTCTGACTACAGGACCAGGAGTGCATACTCAAGTTTAGATGTTTTGTGACTACAGGACCAGGAGCGCATACTCAAGTTGAGATGTTTTGTTACTACAGGACCAGGAGTGAATACTCAATTTGAGATGTTTTGTGAATACAGGACCAGGAGTGCATACTCAAGTTGAGATATTTTGTGACTACAGGACCAGGAGAGTATACTCAGGTTGAGATGTTTTGTGAATACTGGACCAGGAGTGCATATTCAAGTTGAAAAATTTTGTGACTAGAGGACAAGGAGTGCATACTCAAGTTGAGATGTTTTGTGACTACAGGACAAGGAGTGCATACTCAAATTGTTGAGATGTTTTGTGAATACTGGACCAGGAGTGCATACTCAAGTTGAGATGTTTTGTGACTACAGGACCAGGAGTGCATACTCAAGTTGAGATGTTTTGTGAATACTGGACCAGGAGTGCATACTCAAGTTGAGATATTTTGTGACTACAGGACCAGGAGTGTATACTCAAGTTGAGATGTTTTGTGAATACTGGACCAGGAGTGCATACTCAAGTTGAAAATGTTTTGTGACTAGAGGACAAGGAGTGCATACTCAAGTTGAGATGTTTTGTGACTACAGGACCAGGAGTACATACTCAATTTGAGATGTTTTGTGACTACAGGACCAGGAGTGCATACTCAAGTTGAGATGTTTTGTGATTACAGGACCAGGAGTGCATACTCAAGTTCAGAAGTTTTGTGACTACAGGACAAGGAGTGCATATTTAAGTTGAGATGTTTTGTGAATACTGGACCAGGAGTGCATACTCAAGTTGAGATATTTTGTGACTACAGGACCAGGAGTGTATAGTCAAGTTGAGATGTTTTGTGAATACTGGACCAGGAGTGCATACTCAAGTTGAGATGTTTTGTGACTACATGACCAGGATAACATACACTAGTTGAGATGTTTTGTGAATACTGGACTAAGTGTGCATACTCAAGTTCAGATGTTTTGTGACTACATGACCAGGAGTACACACTCAAGTTGAGATGTTTTGTAACTTGAGGACCTGGAGTGCATACTCAAGTTGAGATGTTTTTTTGAATACTGGACCAGGAGTGCATACTCAAGTTGAGATGTTTTTTTAATACTGGACCAAGAGTGCATACTCAAGTTGAGATGTTTTATGAATACTGGACCAGGAGTGCATCCTCAAGTTGAGATGTTTTGTGACTACTTGACCAAGAGTGCACACTCAAGTTGAGATGTTTTATGAATACTGGTCCAGGAGTGCATACTCAAGTTGAGATGTTTTATGAATACTGGACCAGGAGTGCATACTCAAGTTGAGATGTTTTGTGACTACAGGACCAGGAGCGCATACTCAAGTTGAGATGTTTTGTGACTACAGGACCAGGAGTGCATACTCAAGTTGAGATGTTTTGTGAATACTGGACCAGGAGTGCATACTCAAGTTGAGATATTTTGTGACTACAGGACCAGGAGTGTATACTCAAGTTGAGATGTTTTGTGAATACTGGACAAGGAGTGCATACTCAAGTTGAAAAGTTTTTTGAATACTTGACCAAGAGTGCATACTCAAGTTGAGATGTTTTATGAATACTGGACCAGGAGTGCATACTCAAGTTGAGATGTTTTGTGAATACTGGACCAGGAGTGCATACTCAAGTTGAGATGTTTTATGAATACTGGTCCAGGAGTGCATACTCAAGTTGAGATGTTTTATGAATACTGGACCAGGAGTGCATACTCAAGTTGAGATGTTTTTTTGAATACTGGACCAGGAATGCATACTCAAGTTGAGATGTTTTGTGAATACTGGACCAGGAGCGCATACTCAAGTTGAGATGTTTTTTGAATACTGGACCAGGAGTGCATACTCAAGTTGAGATGTTTTGTGAATATTGGACCAGGAGTGCATACTCAAGTTGAGATGTTTTGTGAATACTGGACCAGAAGTGCATACTCAAGTTGAGATGTTTTGTGACAACAGGACCAGGAATGTACACTCAAGATGACATGTTTCATGAATACTGGACCAGGAGTGCATACTCAAGTTGAAAAGTTTTGTGACTAGATGACCAGTAGTGCATACTCAAGTTGAGATGTTTTCTGACTACAGGACCAGGAGTGCATACTCAAGTTTAGATGTTTTGTGACTACAGGACCAGGAGCGCATACTCAAGTTGAGATGTTTTATGACTACAGGACCAGGAGTGAATACTCAAGTTGAGATGTTTTGTGAATACAGGACCAGGAGTGCATACTCAAGTTGAGATATTTTGTGACTACAGGACCAGGAGAGTATACTCAGGTTGAGATGTTTTGTGAATACTGGACCAGGAGTGCATACTCAAGTTGAAAAGTTTTGTGACTAGAGGACAAGGAGTGCATACTCAAGTTGAGATGTTTTGTGACTACAGGACAAGGAGTGCATACTCAAATTGTTGAGATGTTTTGTGAATACTGGACCAGGAGTGCATACTCAAGTTGAGATGTTTTGTGAATACTGGACCAGGAGTGCATACTCAAGTTCAAAATATTTTGTGACTAGAGGACAAGGAGTGCATACTCAAGTTGAGATGTTTTGTGACTACAGGACCAGGAGTGCATACTCAATTTGAGATGTTTTGTGACTACAGGACCAGGAGTGCATACTCAAGTTGAGATGTTTTGTGATTACAGGACCAGGAGTGCATACTCAAGTTCAGAAGTTTTGTGACTACAGGACAAGGAGTGCATAATCAAGTTGAGATGTTTTGTGACTACATGACCAGGATAACATACACTAGTTGAGATATTTTGTGACTACAGGACCAGGAGTGTAAACTCAGGTTGAGATGTTTTGTGAATACTGGACCAGGAGTGCATACTCAAGTTGAGATGTTTTGTGACTTCATGACCAGGATAACATACACTAGTTGAGATGTTTTGTGAATACTGGACTAAGTGTGTATACTCAAGTTCAGATGTTTTGTGACTACATGACCAGGAGTACACACTCAAGTTGAGATGTTTTGTAACTTGAGGACCAGGAGTGCATACTCAAGTTGAGATGTTTTGTGACTACAGGACCAGGATTACATACTCAAGTTGAGATGTTTTATGAACATGGAGCCAGGAGTACATACTCAAGTTGAGATGTTTTGTGACTACAGGAACAGGAGTACACACTCAAGTTGAGATGTTTTGTAACTGGAGGACCAGGAGTGCATGCTCAAGTTGAGATGTTTTGTGATAACAGGACCAGCAGTGCATACTCAAGTTGACATGTTTTGTGACTACAGGACCAGGAGTGCATACTCAAGTTGAGATGTTTTGTGAATACTGGACCAGGAGTGCATACTCAAGTTGAGATGTTTTGTGACTATAGGACCAGGAGTGCATACTCAAGTTGAGATGTTTTGTGACTACAGGACCAGGAGTGCATACTCAAGTTGAGATGTTTTGTGACTACAGGACCAGGAGTGCATACTCAAGTTGAGATGTTTCATGAATACTGGACCAGGATTGCATACTCAAGTTGAGATGTTTTTTGAATACTGGACCAAGAGTGCATACTCAAGTTGAGATGTTTTATGAATACTGGACCAGGAGTGCATACTCAAGTTGAGATGTTTTGTGAATACTGGACCAGTAGTGCATACTCAAGTTGAGATGTTTTATGAATACTGGTCCAGGAGTGCATACTCAAGTTGAAATGTTTTATGAATACTGGACCAGGAGTGCATACTCAAGTTCAGATGTTTTGTGACTACAGGACCAGGAGCGCATACTCAAGTTGAGATGTTTTGTGACTACAGGACTAGGAGTGCATACTCAAGTTGAGATGTTTTGTAAATACTGGACCAGGAGTGCATACTCAAGTTGAGATATTTTGTGACTACAGGACCAGGAGTGTATACTCAAGTTGAGATGTTTTGTGAATACTGGACCAGGAGTGCATACTCAAGTTGAAAAGTTTTGTGACTAGAGGACAAGGAGTGCATACTCAAGTTGAGATGTTTTATGACTACAGGACCAGGAGTGCATACTCAATTTGAAATGTTTTGTGACTACAGGACAAGGAGTGCATACTCAAGTTGAGATGTTTTGTGATTACAGGACCAGGAGTGCATACTCAAGTTGAAAAGTTTTTTGAATACTTGACCAAGAGTGCATACTCAAGTTGAGATGTTTTATGAATACTGGACCAGGAGTGCATACTCAAGTTGAGATGTTTTGTGAATACTGGACCAGGAGTGCATACTCAAGTTGAGATGTTTTATGAATACTGGTCCAGGAGTGCATACTCAAGTTGAGATGTTTGATGAATACTGGACCAGGAGTGCATACTCAAGTTGAGATGTTTTTTTGAATACTGGACCAGGAGTGCATACTCAAGTTGAGATGTTTTTTGAATACTGGACCAGGAGTGCAAACTCAAGTTGAGATGTTTTGTGAATACTGGACCAGGAGTGCATACTCAAGTTGAGATGTTTTGTGACAACAGGACCAGGAATGTTCACTCAAGTTGAGATGTTTCGTGAATACTGGACCAGGAGTGCATACTCAAGTTGAAAAGTTTTGTGACTAGATGACCAGTAGTGCATACTCAAGTTGAGATGTTTTCTGACTACAGGACCAGGAGCGCATACTCAAGTTTAGATGGTTTGTGACTACAGGACCAGGAGCGCATACTCAAGTTGAGATGTTTTGTGACTACAGGACCAGGAGTGCATACTCAAGTTGAGATGTTTTGTGAATACTGGACCAGGAGTGCATACTCAAGTTGAAAAGTTTTGTGACTAGAGGACAAGGAGTGCATACTCAAGTTGAGATGTTTTGTGACTACAGGACCAGGAGTGCATACTCAAATTGTTGAGATGTTTTGTGAATACTGGACCAGGAGTGCATACTCAAGTTGAGATGTTTTGTGACTAAAGGACCAGGAGTGCATACTCAAGTTGAGATGTTTTGTGACTACAGGACCAGGAGCGCATACTCAAGTTGAGATGTTTTGTGAATACTGGACCAGGAGTGCATACTCAAGTTGAGATGTTTTGTGAATACTGGACCAGGAGTGCATACTCAAGTTGAGATATTTTGTGAATACAGGACCAGGAGTGTATACTCAAGTTGAGATGTTTTGTGAATACTGGACCAGGAGTGCATACTCAAGTTGAAAAGTTTTGTGACTAGAGGACAAGGAGTGCATACTCAAGTTGAGATGTTTTATGACTACAGGACCAGGAGTGCATACTCAATTTGAAATGTTTTGTGACTACAGGACAAGGAGTGCATACTCAAGTTGAGATGTTTTGTGATTACAGGACCAGGAGTGCATACTCAAGTTGAGATTTTTTGTATATACAGGACCATGGGTGCATACTCAAGTTGAGATGTTCTGTGAATACTGAACCAGGGGTACATACTCAAGATGAGATGTTTTGTGACTATAGGACCAGGAGTGCATACTCAAGTTGAGATATTTTGTGACTACAGGACCAGAAGTGCATACTCAAGTTGAAATGTTTTGTGACTACAGGACCAGGATTGCATACTCAAGTTGAGATGTTTTGTGAATACTGGACCAGGGGTACATAATCAAGATGATATGTTTTGTGACTACAGGACCAGGAGTGCATTCTCAACTTAAGATGTTTTGTGACTACTGGACCAGGAGTGCATACTCAAGTTGAGATGTTTTGTGACTACTGGACCAGGAGTGCATACTCAAGTTGAGATGTTTTGTGACTACAGGACAAGTAGTGCATACTCAAGTTGAGATGTTTTGTGAGTACAGGACCAGGATTACATACTCAAGTTGAGATGTTTTGTGACTACAGGATCAGGAGTGCATACTCAAGTTGAAATGTTTTGTGACTACAGACCAGGATTTCATACTCAATTTGAGATGTTTTGTGAATACTGAACCAGGGGTGGATACTCAACATGAGATGTTTTGTGACTTCAGGACCAGGAGTGCATACTCAAGATGAGATGTTTTGTGAATACTGGACCAGGAGTGCATACTCAAGTTGAGATGTTTTGTGAATACTGGACCAGGGGTACATACTCAAGTTGAGATGTTTTGTGACTACAGGACCAGGAATGCATACTCAAGATGAGATGTTTTGTGACTAGAGGACCAGGAGTGCATACTCAAGTTGAGATGTTTTGTGACAACAGGACCAGGAGTGCATACACAAGTTGAGATGTTTTGTGACTACAGGACCAGGAGTGCATATTTAAGTTAAGATGTTTTGTGACTACAGGACAAGGAGTGTATACTCAAGTTGAGATGTTTTGTGAATACTAGACCAGAAGTGCATAATCAAGTTGAGATGTTTTGTGACTAAAGAACCAGGAGTGCACACTCAAGTTGAGAAGTTTTGTGAATACTGGACCAGGGGTACACACTCAAGTTGAGATGTTTTGTGACTACAGGACCAGTAGTGCATACTCAAGTTGAGATGTTTTGTGACTACAGGACCAGGATTACATACTCAAGTTGAGATGTTTTGTGACTAAAGGATAAGGAGTGCATATTCAAGTTGAAATGATTGGTGACTACAGACCAGGAGTGCATACTCAAGTTGAGATGTTTTGTGAATACTGGACCAACTTTATGTGAGAAAGTTTCCAGTTACTTGCGGTAGGACGGTGGTTCTACTCAGTCTGACTCAGTCTGAGGTCTTCCTCCACCAGTAAAACTGGATATGCCATATATAACCTGAAATATGTTGAAAATGGCGTTATACCCCATTCAAAAAAAAATAAAAAAAAATACTGGACCAGGGGTGCATACTCAAGATGAGATGTTTTGTGACTACAGAACCAGGAGTGCATACTCAAGATGAGATGTTTTGTAAATACTGGACCAGGGGTGCATACTCAAGTTGAGATGTTTTGTGACTACAGGACCAGGAGTGCATACTCAAGTTGAGATGTTTTGTGAATACTGGACCAGGGGTACATACTCAAGTTGAGATGTTTTGTGACTACAGGACCAGGAGTGCATACTCAAGATGAGATGTTTTGTGACTACAGGACCAGGAGTGCATACTTAAGTTGAGATGTTTTGTAACTACAGGACCAGGAGTGCATACTCAAGTTGAGATGTTTTGTGACTACAGGACCAGGAGTGCATACTCAAGTTGAGAAGTTTTGTGACTACAGGACAAGGAGTGCATACTCAAATTGTTAAGATGTTTTGTGAATACTGGACCAGGAGTGCATACTCAAGTTGAGATGTTTTGTGACTACAGGACCAGTAGTGCATACTCAAGTTGAGAAGTTTTGTGACTACAGGACCAGGAGTGCATACTCAAATTGTTGAGATGTTTTGTGAATACTGGACCTGGAGTACATACTCAAGTTGAGATGTTTTGTGATTACAGGACCAGGAGTGCATACTCAAGTTGAGAAGTTTGATGAATACTGAACCAGGGGTACATACTCAAGTTGAGATGTTTTGTGACTACTGGACCAGGAGTGCATAATCAAGATGAAATGTTTTGTATATACAGGACCAGGAGTACATACTCAAGTTGAGATGTTTTGTGACTACAGGACCAGGAGTGCATACTCAAGTTGAGATGTTTTGTGACTACAGGACCAGGAGCGCATACTCAAGTTGAGATGTTTTGTGACTACAGGACCCGGAGTGCATACAGAAGTTGAGATGTTCTGTGTATACAAGGACTGGAGTGCATACTCAAGTTTGGATGTTTTTTTTACTCTAGGGCCAGGAGTGCATATACTCAAGCTGAGATGTTTTGTGAATACAGGACAAGGAGTGCATACTCAAATTGTTGAAATGTTTTGTGAATACTGGACCAGGAGTGCATACTCAAGTTGACATGTTTTGTGACTACAGGACCAGGAGTGCATACTCAAGTTGAGATGTTTTGTGACTACAGGACCAGTAGTGCATACTCAAGTTGAGAAGTTTTGTGACTACAGGACAAGGAGTGCATACTCAAATTGTTGAGATGTTTTGTGAATACTGGACCTGGAGTACATACTCAAGTTGAGATGTTTTGTGATTACAGGACCAGGAGTGCATACTCCAGTTGAGAAGTTTTATGAATACTGAACCAGGGGTACATACTCAAGTTTAGATGTTTTGTGACTACTGGACCAGGAGTGCATAATCAAGATGAAATGTTTTGTATATACAGGACCAGGAGTACATACTCAAGTTGAGATGTTTTTTGACCAGAGGACCAGGAGTGCATACTCAAGTTGAGATGTATTGTGACTACAGGACCAGGAGTGCATACTCAAGTTGAGATGTTTTGTGACTACAGGACCCGGAGTGCATACACAAGTTGAGATGTTCTGTGTTTACAGGGACTGGAGGGCATACTCAAATTTGGATTTTTTTTTTACTCCAGGGCCAGGAGTGCATATACTCAAGGGGAGATGTTTTGTAAATAAGGGTCCTTCAATTTCTATTCAAGAAATTGCATGAAAGAAATTATTTTGAAAATTTTGTCATCAGAATACCATGATACATTCAGAAATTTCCATGACCAAATTATGTGCTTTTGTCACACTGTTTAATCAAATGACCCTCAAAATTCTCCAATCTGCCTGTAAAGTCATAACCCCAAATTTCAAAATGTGAGGAAAAAACACAGTGTAACATTCATGGAGTGTTTACAGGTATATAAAGTTCATCAACACAAGTGATCACAGCAAGGGTGTGAAACATTAAAAAAATCTCAACTACATTGATGAAATTAAAAACAACTTAAACCAAGTTCAATGCCATTCAGACATAACCAATTTTCTTCAATATTGGAAATAAAAGACAACAATGTCAATCTCTTTAACATTAAACTGTTTTTTCTTCCTCTTTTCTGATTAATTCAATTTTAGAAAAGTGTCAACAGGAGCAAGGTGTCATATTTCCTATTGTAATAAAAGAATGCAATTTCTTCCACAGTGCCACTGGCTCTAAATATTTTCCTACAGGGAAATGACTTTTTCTCAAGAAAAGACATTATTGCATGGATTGAATTTATATTGCAAATGTAGAATTGTTCCCCCGAGATATTCCGATATATTTTACGAGTCCTTGAGGATGACAGGACGTGTCAAGTGGTCTGAGGTTAACAAATACTTTATGCCTTAAGACAATATCCATGGTTTGCGATCAAATTGCGAGTACTGCATCATCATACAATATTATATTCAGTGAAGAAGAAATAGTTGAGATACCGACAAAAATCTATTCAAAGAGATTGAATTTCTCATTCAAAATTTCGAATACAAGAGAACCAACCGGTGAGAGGAAATGAAGCATCAACAAGAATTTGTCATATTGGTTCTATGGTAAAACAACTGAAGCATTATTACTAAAGATTATCAAAAAGTTATTGAACGCTTAACGTCTCACTACACAGTTGCACCCCTTTTTTTGCCCCAGTGTCATATATTTTCACCCGCCTAAAAATTCACCTGCGGGTGAAAATATTATAGAATTTTGCTATAATATATTCCCCCCCCCCCTCCCCCCCAAATTTTATCTTTTTTCAAAATTGATCACCACTACTTTTAAGGATAAAAAAGCATCAAACTTCAATGTTAAAATGCATTTTGAAGAAAAGAAAGCAGGTGAAAATATTTTAGAATTTTGCTATAATATTTTCACACCACCTCCCCAGCCTCCTCTTGAAAATCCACTTTTATCCCAAGTTGATTATCTACACCATAATGACTATACTTGAACAAACAAAAGTAATCATATTAACATAGAAACGAAAGGTATTTTGTAAGAATAGAGGGGCGGGTGAAAATATTATAGCCATTAAATCCCCCCCCCCCCCCCCCCCCCCCCCCCCCGTCCTCTCCCACATCCACCCCAATTTTCATATTTGAAATATTATAATTTGATTCATTATTTCAAATGATAGCTTAATTATCTTCACTATACTGGAACAAACAAAAGCCACGGGACCAGAGTGTATGTCACATATATCAATTTTACAGATGGATTTTTCTTTAAAAAATGGATGCGACATAGTGTCAGGCCTTCTAAAATTCCAAAATGCAAATCAGTCCAGGTTTTTAACTACCGTAAGAATCGCACTTATTTTAAAAAAATCACTAAAATTGCCTTACATTATACCTTTACATGTATGCATACCCCACCCACCATGTCAGCTGCATCATGTATTTTCTACGGTTATTTATTAATGGGGAACGATTTCATGTTTATTTGTGTATTATTTAAAACATACTTTATCACAATGTGTACATTTTAATGACTGACATTATGTTTCCGCTTTACTGAATAATTTTCATTATATTAAAAATGTTTGATCGAACCGGAAGTGTTGCAAGTTCCGGAAGCTGCGTGAAATAATCACCGTGGAAACCAAGGCGTGCTACATAGCGTTTAGTGCGACAAATTGCACGTCTCTATGGAGCCTTTAAAGATTTTTATTTTGCGTCTCCCGAGACAGCAGATCAGATATCAAAACAATAAAAAAAGCTGTCCATTCACGCCTTATTAATCAGGCTACATAGCGATAGACTCTTCCGATAAACTCCCCTAATACAGTCAATGGTTTAGTCGAAATTTACATCATTTCGCACAGCAGGTGACAAAACAAACGGATTATTAGGTCAAATGATATTGCCGCAAGGCGTATTTCACAGGTCAGTATGGCATGGTAAGAGCAATATATGAGATTTTATACATCCGATAGAAAATATCTGGACCGATTTTTTATTGAACTTTGAAAATATCTGGACTGATTTTTTATTAAACTCTGAAACGAAAACCGGTTTTGAACTTCAGAAATCGGTCCAAAAACCGAAAAACCGGCAATTTTAGAAGGCCTGCATAGTGTATATCAATTTTAGCTTCCTGATGAAGAAGTATGCCAAAATTTTGAAGAAACAAGTTGAAATAGACACTGGTATTAGTTTAAACTTATTTTTTTTTTACTTTGATTGTGAAATAAGTTCTTACAACCAAGACAAATCATTCTCAAAATCTTCCTGGGCAGTACCAGTACTACACATATGCGGAAAAGGTATCTTGCTCAAGGACACCACACATAGCCGTGACGCAAGATCAAACCCACAACCTTCCAATCATAGGTGCGATGCTACACCACAGACCACACGCTCCACATTGTCATTTGCATAGATTTAAGCATTTTAATCTATATTTGTTGTTTCCTTCGTACACATAGCATAATAATATTAAAGTACACAGCCAGTCTAAACTTCAAAACAGAAATATAAGCAAGATTGTAGCAAAGAAATGAAGGCGATATGTTTCTCTTAAAACTCTGAAATTAATACAATAACAGAACATGCAGCCATGAAATTTACCACAAAAATTGCTTTATGTATAGCATATAAACATATCTCTTCATTAAGTCTGCAACACTTTAAACAAAATACAGTATTAGATTAAATGTGCATTAGCATTGCAGCATGTTAATAAAACATATAAAGCATATTTCCGTTCATTAGTAAACAAATAAATATAGCTGAAATGCCAAAATTGAACGTTATCTGTTTTATTCTGACAGTATATCAGAAGTTTTGGAACATTACCATAAGTTGATAATTTGGCAGCTGACAAAATTGCCTCGATCTTTCTTAATAATGTTATTCTTCAGATATTGTTAACCTTTTATGTTAGTCTGTTACTATTTTCTTCATCACCTTCACTAAAAACACTGATAAACTTCAAATTTTCTGCGTCTTAATATATAATGCAGTTTCGTTAATATTTAGTGAAATCAATGGATGCTTCCCAAACAAGTGCTTGATTGAGTAGTAGCTGCATTGTTTGTTAAAAGGAAAGGGGGTGTAAGGGGAGGTAATATTTGGAATAGATTTTCTTGACTCTGCATTCCCACACATAAACCTCTATTCATATTCAAAGTATCATTGGATTCCCTTCCATACTCTTGAAGATCAAAACAATGATGTGGTAATGGACAGAATCAAAGGGCCATAACTCTGTGAAACCAAAAACACAAAGACAATATATATATATCCATTTAGTAGTGGTGCATCATGGTAAGTTTCATAAAACTCCAATCAATGATTGGGGACGGACGCACGGATGCACAGACGAAGCTGCAACTATATTCATGTCTACCTGAAATTTCTCAGGAAGCATAAAAATGACTGAGTAGGCAAATATGTGTATAAATTACATTTGTCCATGGCTTTATTAAAAGCAATAGTCGCCAAATTTGTAGTAAAACTATTTATTGATTACAGTTTGTGAAGTGTGCCAAAATTTATGGTCAATGACAAATTTAAATATCTAATCTAAAAAATAAAAGAAACCACAACATTTCAAAAAGTCTCATTTGGGTAAAGTAACAATTACAACAATTATTATCTTACGGAGAAACAAAAATATGTGCAAGAATTTTTATTTAAGAAAATTCAAAATGCAATAACTTGACTAAAAACTACTGAGCTAGAATATAAAAGAGATATACAAACTAGACTTAACCCTTTACTCCATAGATACGTGTTTTCCCACATCAATCACAGAAGGCCTTTGAAAACAGTGCAGGAAGAGTTCAGATTGCTCGTAACGAGCAATCTGAACACTTCCTGCACTGTTTTCCACTCTGTCAGTTAATATAAACATAATTTACCCAATAATTCAAAAGCCTTCTATATTAGGTGTCCAAAGGCGTTTATATGAAGTAAAGGGTTAAGCTGATCCTTTTCAACCAGAAGCTTTAGGGATGGCTCAAGAGAAGAAGACTCTTCATTCAGTCACTGAAAACAATTGTAACACATCCAAAACTAATTGAACCAGAACACAAAAACAACATGCACAACTAGACTTCATACTGATCCTTCCCAGCAAGTTTCATTGAAATGTGAATGTGGGTTCAAGAAGACAACTCAAGACAAGATTTTTATTCCAAAATTGCAAAGGGCCGTAACTCTTTGAACCAGAATACAAACAGGATATGCACAGCTAGACTTCATACTGATCCTTTCCAGCAAGTTATTTTGAAATGTGAACGTGGGTTCAAGAGGACAACTCAAGACAAGATTTTTATTGCAAAATTGCAAAGGGCCATAACTCTTCAAACCAGAATACAAAAAGGACATGCGCAGCTAGACTTCATACTGATCCTTCCCACCAAATTTCATCCGACCCCGACCAGAGATGTTAGAAGTCAAGTTCATGGAACAAGATTTTTAAGTCTGAAACTGCAAAGGGACAAAAGTCAATAAATTATTGAACTGGAACACAAAAGGTATGTTAACAACATGAAAAAATCAAATCCCAAAATCAAATGGGGTGTCCATTTAATTTTTTTTAGCTACCATATGGTCGCCAGTTAATTACCCTGTAATGGGTCTGTAGGGGTCAGGGCCATCCCTCTACAAACCGCACAATAATAGCATGTACAGAATTTTCACACAGTTTCACACGATTATTATTATAATTTCATCAAAATAGTAAAATCTCTTTTTAACCCTTTACTCCATAGATATGTGTTTTCCCACACCAATCATGGAAGGCCTTTAAAAACAGTGCAGGAAGAGTTCAGATTGCTCGTAATGAGCAATCTGAACACTTCCTGCACTGTTTTCCACTATGTCAGTTAATATAAACATAATTCACCCAATAATTCAAAAGCCTTCTATATTAGGTGTCCAAAGACATCTATATTAGGTGACCAAAGGTGTCTATATGAAGTAAAGGGTTAATATAAATTATAGGATACGAGGGTAATCTTATAAATTAATAAGCAAACAACTGCCATCCTATTTTTAGATACAATTTGTATAGGCATCTCGTTAACAAAGCAATCATGTCATGAAACGAAACAGAAGAGTAAAGCTATATTTCAAGAGATGAATTTTTTTCTCTAAAGAATACAATAATCAAAAAATAAAAAAAAATGTGTGTGTCAATTATCAACATATAATTTATAGCAGCAATGTTGTCTTTCCTTGCTTTTAAATACACAATCTGTAATTTTTCTTCTATTGTTTATTTATACACACAGTGTCAGAAACCCATAATTGTTTACTAAATTTACAGCTATTTCTGTACTTCCATGTATTCCATTTTAATTCACATTAAATAGTATTGAATAAATTACATTTCTTTAAGAATTTATAATAACCAAGTACAATGTCGGCAAATTGTGCAAGCTTTAGTTTATCTCAAGTAGACACCGTCATGATATGACTGAAAAATTGTTGAAAGCGACGCTAAACACCATACAACAACAAGTTTATCCCAGGCCAGTTAGAAAATCCCATTTCAATATATCATTTTGGCATGTTTAAATAGACAGCTCAGGGTTTTATTTGGTTGAAAAAAAGTTAATTTTTTACCAAAACAATGAGGAAAAAAATTTAAGAAAAAGAAAATTGATGTTTAATTGGAGGAAGTTGGATTTCAACTAAAAATGTGATCTTCTGCCGTTGATGAACTTTTTATTTTTATAAGTAATCACTGGTGTAATCACTAAATCCTGTTCTAAACACCCATTTGACGATAGAAAATGCAAAATGGCCACTTAAGACAACACAGGTGCTTGCTAAATTTGTTTAAACTGCCTCAATTATTTATCATCCGTGGTGGCTGCTTGATAAGACAGATTGGACTCAATTGGAAAGTTCTTGTTTATATTTCTGATTAATATATCCCAGCATGCACCATCAGGAAGCAGCAACAGCAGCATGCTTTTAATTTTTCGAGAGTTATTATCTTGAATAAATGAAACTGACAGACAGAAATCCTGTACTTGACTAGAATGATGCCACGTTTCACAATAAGCGTCTAGATGCCAATCTGATACTTGACTTGTATCACCCAGTTGTCAGTCTTCCAAAATACAACCACAACATCTACAATCCTGACATTGCAGCGGAGAAATTGTGAGAGATGTTCAAAACACATTCCCTTGTCATATTTACCTCCTCATCATTTCGAATAACATGAGATTTACGACACCTAAATTGATTACAAGAAATTTACATGCACACAAAATATGCAACAAAGAGTTATCGTCAGGCCAACCAAATATTGATAGTTTCCTATCTTATGGTTATAATATATAACAAATTATCAATACAGCTATAATTTATACTATGTTGTTGTTGTTGTATGGTGTTTAGCGTAGATTTCAATAGTTTTTCAGTCATATGGCGACGGTGTCTACTTGAGACAGTATTCTGAGCGCTGTCACACTGGAGTATCATGCCACAGACACATGGTATGATACCCCATCCAGTCAAATTATACTGATACCGGGCCGACCAGACCTAGAACTGTCCTCTAAATGCTGAGCGCCAAGCGAAGAAGCTTCTAGTACCATTTTTAAAGTCTTTCGTATGACCCTGCCGGAGATTGAACCCACGACCATTTGCATGCGAGGCGGACGCTCTACCAATAGATCACGCTGCGGTCTTATAATTTATACTAATTTACTTTACTACAAAGAAAGACCAGAGGTTATAATTATGAAATATTCTCTGGTGCATTTCCTGGGTAGAACCAGTTTGGGGTGTTGTATTTTGAGATGCCATCGGGTGGAGACTAGGACAACTGGGCAACCTCAGATATGATCTGACAACACTCTATCCACTGCACTCAGCTTACATACAGCAGAATGCTCACAGTTGACTAATTTTGTAATTTTTGTGTTAATGTTAATATAGATCTATCAACAAATTAAATTTTGTATATAAAACAAATTACAAGATGATATTTTACTAATGAATTTTATGTATTTCAATCAATTAATATAAGTTAAAATATAGGGAACATGAAACTATGATATATGTAATTTAAACAGAGTACAAAACTTTTTTTATTATATCAATGATTATCCTTAACTTTCACATTTAGTAATACATGTATTCCATTTAACCCTTTACTTCATATAGACGCCTTTGGACACCTCTAATATAGATGCATTTGGACACCTAATATAGAAGGCTTTTGAATTATTGGGAGAATTATGTTTATATTAACTGACAGAGTGGAAAACAGTGCAGGAAGTGTTCAGATTGCTTGTTACGAGCAATCTGAACTCTTCCTGCACTGTTTTCAAAAGCCTTCTGTGATTGGTGCGGGAAAACGTTTATATATGGAGTAAAGGGTTAAAATATTGACAAATTCTTATCTACCACCTTATTATCTATCTATTCTTCATTACTGCTGGGGGTGGGGGTGGGGTGAGGAGATTGAATGTTTGACCCAAGTCATTAGTACTACAATAAAATAAAACAGGATAAAAGTTCAGCTTAATTGTTGCACAGGGTACTAGTCTGTTTTCCCTTTATTGTGTATCAATATCAATAACTCTACATAGATGTCATAAAGCCTTGCCCTAAATTATATCACACTTGCTGGCAGGTATTTAAGGAACCTTGAATGTTTTCTCTTCTGACAACTGGCTCTTCTGGATAAAGAGACAACTTTGGGAAACCTTATAGACGTGTTCCCTTCTGTCATTATGCGCTTCTGGATTTAAAAAAAAACCTGGAGATCCTCAAATATGTTCCTTTCTGACACAAGACCTTTTTGGGTCAAGATAATACTTGAGGAAAACTTAGACATACTCCCTTCCGACACCAAACCTTTCTGGATTAACAGAAAACTGGAACATTTTGGATGTGGTCTCTTCTGACATTCGGTCATTCTTGATCAATAGACAACTTTTTGAAGCCTTACATATGTATTAACTTCAGACATCATGTCCTTTTGGATCAAAATAATACTTGAGGTAACCTTAGATGTATTCCCTTCAGACACCATGTCCTTCTAGATCAAGAGAATACTTGAGGAAACCTTAGGTGTATTCCCTTCAGACATCATGTCCTTCTAGATCAAGAGAATACTTGAGGAAACCCTTGGATGTGTTCCCTTCAGACATCATGTCCTTCTAGATCAAGAGAATACCTGAGGAAACCTTAGATGTGTTCCCTTCAGACATCATGTCCTTCTAGATCAAGAGAATACTCGAGGAAACCCTTGGATGTGTTTCCTTCAGACATCATGTCCTTATAGATCAAGAGAATACCTGAGGAAACCTTGGATATGTTCCCTTCAGACATCATGTCCTTCTTGATCAAGAGAATACCTGAGGAAACCTTATATGTGTTCCCTTCAGACATCATGTCCTTCTTAATCAAGAGAATACCTGAGGAAACCTTAGATGTGTTCCCTTCAGATACCATGCCCTTCTAGATCAAGAGAATACTTGAGGAAACCTAAGATGTATTCCCTTCATATATCAGGCCCTTCTAGATCAATAGAATACTTGAGGAAACCTTAGATATATTCCTTTTTGACACCAATCACTTCTGGATTAAGTGACAACTTTGGGAGAAAAATTTAATGCATTTCCCTTTTGGCATTGGGCATTTCTGGATAAGAAAAAACTTGGAGGAAACCTTAGATGTGTTCACTTCAGACACCAGGCCTTTCTGGATCAACAGAATACTTTGGGAAACCTAAGATGCATTCCCTTCAGACATTGGGCCATTCCGGATCTAGAGTCAACATTGGGAAACCTTAGACACATTCCTTTGCTCCATAGAAAACCATGGATGTGTTCCTGTCTGACATTGGTCCATGCTGGATTTAAAGTCAACTTTTGAAACCTTGTACGGATCACTGATCCAAAGAAAACTTGGTAGACCATGGATGTGTTCCTTTCTGACATAAGACCCTTCTGAATTTAAAGGAAACTTGAGGAAACATTGGCTATCATTCCTTCCAGACCAAGAGAATGACTTTGGGAAATCTTAGACATGTTCCGTTCTGACATCAGGCCCTTTTGGATAAAGAGAATGAATACCTGAGGGAAGTTCCACTATGTTCGTGTATGACATCTGGTGAAAACTTAGGGACACCTCGGATGTGTTTGTTCCCTTGTGACATCAGGCCCTTCTGAATCAAGAGGAAACTTGGATGTGTTTGCTCCCTTGTGACATCAGGCCCTTCTGAATCAAGAGGAAACTTGGATGTGTTTGCTCCCTCGTGACATCAGGCCCTTCCGAATCAAGAGGAAACTTGGATGTGTTTGCTCCCTTGTGACATCAGGCCCTTCTGAAAAAAAAAAGGAAACTTGGATATGTTTGCTCCCATGTGACATCAGGCCCTTCCGAATCAAGAGGAAACTTGGATGTGTTTGCTCCCTTGTGACATCAGGCTCTTCCAAATCAAGAGGAAACTTGGATGTGTTTGCTCCCTCGTGACATCAGGCCCTTCCGAATCAAGAGGAAACTTGGATGTGTTTGCTCCCTTGTGACATCAGGCCCTTCTGAAAAAAAAAAGGAAACTTGGATATGTTTGCTCCCATGTGACATCAGGCCCTTCCGAATCAAGAGGAAACTTGGATGTGTTTGCTCCCTTGTGACATCAGGCTCTTCCAAATCAAGAGGAAACTTGAATTTGTTTGTTCCCTTGCAACATCAGGCCCTCCTGAATCAAGAAGAAACTTGGATGTGTTTGCTCCCTTGTGACATCAGGCCCTTCCTAATCAAGAGGAAACTTTGATGTGTTTGCTTCCTTGCAACATCAGACCCTTCTGAATCAAGAGGAGACTTGAATGTGTTTGCTCCCTTGCGACATCAGGCCCTTCCGAATCAAGAGGAAGCTTGGATGTGTTTGCTCCCTTGCAACATCAGGCCCTTCCAAATCAAGAGGAAACTTTGATGTGTTTGCTCCTTTGCGACATCAAACCCTTCTGAATCAAGAGGAAACTTGGATGTGTTTGCTACCTTCTGACATCAGGCCCTTCCGAATCAAGAGGAAACTTGAATGTGTTTGCTCCCTTGCGACATCAGACCCTTTCAAATCAAGAGGAAACCTGGATGTGTTTGCTACCTTGCGACATCAGACCCTTCTGAATCAAGAGGAGACTTGGATGTGTTTGCTTCCTTGCGACATCAGACCCTTCTGAATCAATAGGAAACTTGGATGTGTTTGCTCCCTTGTGACATCAAGCCCTTCCTAATCAAGAGGAAACTTGGATGTGTTGCTCCCTTGTGACTTCAGACCCTTCCGAATCAATAGGAAACTTGGATGTGTTTGCTCCTTTGTGACATCAAGCCCTTCCTAATCAAGAGGAAACTTGGATGTGTTTGCTCCCTTGTGACATCAAGCCCTTCCTAATCAAGAGGAAACTTGGATGTGTTGCTCCCTTGTGACATCAGACCCTTCGGAATCAAGAGGAAGCTTGGATGTGTTTGCTCCCTTGCAACATCAGGCCCTTCCAAATCTAGAGGAAACTTTGATGTGTTTGCTCCTTTGCGACATCAAACCCTTCTGAATCAAGAGGAAACTTGGATGTGTTTGCTACCTTCTGACATCAGGCCCTTCTGAATCAAGAGGAAACTTGAATGTGTTTGCTCCCTTGCGACATCAGACCCTTTCAAATCAAGAGGAAACCTGGATGTGTTTGCTACCTTGCGACATCAGACCCTTCTGAATCAAGAGGAGATTTGGATGTGTTTGCTTCCTTGCGACATCAGACCCTTCTGAATCAATAGGAAACTTGGATGTGTTTGCTCCCTTGGGCATCAAGCCCTTCCTAATCAAGAGGAAACTTGGATGTGTTGCTCCCTTGTGACATCAGACCCTTCCGAATCAAGAGGAAACATGGATGTGTTTGCTCCCTTGTGACATCAGACCCTTCCAAATCAAGAGGAAGCTTGGATGTGTTTGCTCCCTTGCAACATCAGGCCCTTCCAAATCAAGAGGAAACTTGGATGTGTTTGCTTCCTTTGTGACATCAGACCCTTCTGAATCAAGAGGAAACTTGGATGTGTTTGCTACCTTGTGACATCAGGCCCTTCTGAATCAAGAGGAAACTTGAATGTGTTTGCTCCCTTGCGACATCAGACCCTTCCGAATCAAGAGGAAACTTGAATGTGTTTGCTCCCTTGCGACATCAGGCTCTTCCGAATCAAGAGGAAACTTGGATGTGTTACTCCCTTGTGACATCACGCCCTTCCAAATAAAGAGGAAACTTGAATATGTTTGCTTCCTTGTGACATCAGACCCTTCCGAATCAAGAGGAGACTTGGATGTGTTTGCTTCCTTGCAACATCAGACCCTTCCAATCAAGAGGAAACTTGGATGTGTTTGCTCCCTTGGGACGTCAGACCCTTCCGAATCAAGAGGAAACTTGGATGTGTTGCTCCCTTGTGACATCAGACCCTTCCTAATCAAGAGGAAACTTGGATGTGTTTGCTACCTTGTGACATCAGACCCTTTCAAATCAAGAGGAAACTTGGATGTGTTTGCTCCCTTGCGACATCAGACCCTTCCAAATCAAGAGGAAACTTGAATTTGTTTGCTCCCTTTTGACATCAGACCATTTCGGATCAAGAGGAAAAACAGTGGCTGTATACCCTCCTAAATTCAGAATCTTAATTAAGAGACAACTTGGGAAACCTTTTATTCCCTTCTGATATGACATCAAGATTTTCTGGACCATTACAAAACTATGCTTGTGTTCCTTCTGGAAAGACATCAGTTGCTATTGGATTAAGAGACAACTTCTGAAATGACATCAGGATTTTCTGGATCAATAGAAATTCTTGGTTGTATTCCCTTCTAGAAAAACATCAGGGGTAACTGTCTGAGGATCAAGAGAAAAATTCAGTCAGCTGAGCACCACAGAGAAACCAACAATTTAAGTTGTGTTTCAATTACTAGTAAAAAATATACAAATTGCAACACATTCAGATTATGCATGGCTTTTATGTCAAAATTATTACATTTTCATCACAAACTGTTCTTGGAGATGGAATTTTTAATTGATTTAGATTACTATTTGACGAGTATGTTAGATGTACTTGCCAATAGACTGGTGGCAATAAAACAAGTAACAACCTCATATTGACTGTCTAGGCATCTACATCTAAATATATCCAGATTGTATGAAATATCAGGATGACAGTGAAGGTATCGTTCGTCTCATTTCAAAATGGTGAACCAACAAAAATAAAAACTTTTTAGGAGGAACAAAGATATTATTTTCTCAAACAATTTGCTAATTACAGACCTAAAAACTTCTAATAAGAAAAAATAAAGGTATTCCGACATTACATTGCATTCATTTTTATAGCAGAGAATTAGTTTGTAGTAGAAACTTATTGCTTTGGCATTTTCATGACCATTTTAATGAAAACTGTCATCAACTTTAACATTACTTTGGCAATTCAGTCGAAAAATGTTGTATGTTCGACATTTAATTATTACAAGTTCATCATTTTTACACTGTGAACATGTTCACATGGTTAAAATAACCTGTTCTGATTTGATATCAAATTTCATCATTTGGCACGCAGATGCAGTATGAACCTTTGCACATTTTAACATAAAATATCGAAAATACGCAAAATGGAAAGTTTGGCATTTTGAATGGAGCCCGACAACATATTACCAAACCTAATAACAGATGTATAAAACACACTTTGAGGAATCAACAACAGATACAGGAAACATGGTGATCCTGAAAGAAATTTTTCAAATTTTAATGTTACTTTCCTTAGATTAACATTTATATTTTTAATCTTTATTATATCTTATCATATTTTATAACATATTAATCCCAAAAGGAAGCGTGAAAATGTTAAAATGGATTTGACTTTAGGTCATGCATCAAATTAATTTTAAACTACATATTACACGAAGGGAAAGCCTTTTAAAAATAATATATCTAATATATTATTTTACATACATGAAGGTATAGGTCAAACTTACCAATGACCTCCCCTTAGTGACCATATAGTTAGATTCTTACACCCAAGAAACTAGAGCTGTGTAAATTGGTTGGACATAATTTTGTTGAAAATGCTTAAAATGGTCAAATTTCTTTGTACATATGAGAATATAGGAATATTTTCACGAGTTCTTATAAGTTTGGATGACATTAGATACTGCTGGATGAAGATGTAACAGTTTAAAGATGTGTAGTGATGCACTGCATCAAATCAGCAGAATTGTTCGAAATGAAGAGATGTCAAAACATGTTTTTCTCTGCATATTAGCACCATCAGAGGACTATCTATGGAAACAAGACGCTTTTGGAATCACTGACAATGTGTTCAGTGTTCCAGAAGTGTATTTCTCCATAATATGTAGAATAGTGCAAAATTAATTGGTGTGCGAGACATATTATATTTGGAGATTGTAATTCCAATATTGTACTCTCTGCACCTTTATCTAAGAAATTATTAATAGTTTTCATAAAACTAGTGGCATGACGATAATTTTAAGAAAATGAAAAAAAAAAATTAAAATAGTTTCTTTCCATGGAATGTTTTCCTATCAAACCAATAAAAACATATGAATAATTTGTATATTTTTGTCATAGATGAACACAAATACATGTGAAATAGAAAGTTTTTCCATAAACAGTTCCTAATTAGTACACATAAAATAAAATTAAAGGTTCTGCTTTATATTAAATTTATTTACATACTGGGGTATATAGTATATATTTAAATCAATTGTATTTGAATCATGCAAATTACAAGATATTATAAGATTTTAAGAAATAAAGTTCATTGAAAATTAATCAAAACTGCTACGAGTCCCTTTAATGCAGTTAATTAAACTTCACTTACTAACGAGTACGAGCAGTTTTATTTGCAATAGAAACCTCTTTTCATGCATTATATCTCACTGAAGATATTTAAGTACCAGTTCCACTTACCTTAGTATGTCTTAAGATTTTCTTACAAGCAAATTGTGACACCTAGAAACATTTCATTTACGCAGTATTTTTGCAAATCTTACACTTATAAGTTTGAAACTGGCCCTAGAAGTTCAGAGACCCTACCACTTGACCACAGCAGAGGAAACTGATCCTGAGATAGTTCTGGAACTCACCGCAGCAGACAAAACATTTATTGCCTCGACAAAAACTGAAGACAGCGTAATTGGTATTGAACGACTTTAACGAGTACTTCCTTGACAGAGATAAGTTTCAGAATTTAATCTTCATTGAAAAGTAAAATTATAAATCACTTCAATAGTTCAGACATATTAATGGGGCCTTTATAATTTTCTTAGATTAAGTGAACGAAAACATGGATCCATGACCTGAAGCTGGAGGTCACCTCGTACAGTACAGATTACCATAATATTAACTACAGATTACCAAAGCAACTCTTGCATGAGATAAAGTTAATGAGCCCTTTGAAATATTAATAAGTTGCTTACTAAATAAGAAAAAACAGATGAGAACAACTGGTGTTGAATTTGAGATTTTTTTGTCTGAAGCTGACTGACTCCTACAAGTTCTTACCCAGCAGGCTGAAAATTGCAGAATTTCCCGCCTATGCATTCATTGTCTCTCTGCTTGGAAATAAGATCTCTCTCTAATGTAATTATGCAATCCTTCCTAGAAACATCTAAATTCAATCCAGTTTTACTGTCTTTCTTATATGCATATCTCTATGAATATCTGTTTGAAGTTTTATATTTACTTCCCTGATTACATTTAGAAATAATTATAAACATTATTTAAAATAACAAGACAATGCCAAAAACCCTGTTTTTCTGGGTGAAGATGTATCCATATACAAAATTGTAAAAATCAGAATTATATATAATTACAGTATATAATTTAACCTCAGATTGTTTGTTCTATTGTTTTGTTGTAAATATTCTATTTGCATATTTTTTTAAACATGATACAAGATTCAAATGTTTCACTTAATTTATTGCATTACAAATTTATATTTCTCACAGTAATGTTGTTCCTGATAGCAATATAGTTTATGATAATAATGTTGTTCCTGATAGTAATGTTTTCCTAATAATAATGTTGTTCCTGATAGTAATGTTGTTCCTGATAACTATGTTGTTCCTAATAGTAATATTGTTCCTGATAGTAATGTTGTTCCCAATAGTAATGTTGTTTCTGATAATAATGTTGTTCCTGAAAGTAATGTTGTTCCTGATTGTAATGTTGTTCCTGATAGTAATGTGTTGTTCCTGATTGTAATGCTGTTCCTGATAGTAATATTGTTCCCAGTAGTAATGTTGTTCCTGATAGTAATGTTGTTCCTAATTGTAATGCTGTTCCTGATAGTAATATTGTTCCCAATAGTAATGTTGTTCCCAATAGTTATGTTGTTCCTGGTAGTAATGTTGTTCCCGATAGTAATGTTTGTTGTTTCTGATATCGTAACATATTAAAGATTGAATCAAGTTGAAAAATGCTATACAAATTTGGTTATGAGTTGACTGAATCATTCATAAATGTACTTATGATATTTTGAGAATATTTTTATATTCAAGTCTGTATTAAGGCAGCTGTCTTGACAACTTAATTATACTTAAGCAGTTTGTTTTATTATCCTTCCAGTTCCTTGAATAAAATGACAGCTTTTATTATTCAATTTGGATCTGAAAAATATAACAGGACTATTATCATTATACACATCATCTGCACAATTAAACAGCAAGGAAGAAATCAAATTTCATAAAACTATCGATTTTCATAAAATCTCTCTCCAGAAATCATTTGATTGTGCAATAAAAATATGCCAGAAATATTTTCGTTCTTATCTGATATGACATTTTATTAATAAATGGTATTTTCAACTGCACGGCCTCCTAACTTACACTTTACTGATGCACATCTTACATTATCGGCAGACAGAGTTTCTACGCTGCATTTTTTATATAATATTTATTAGTAGCTGAACAATGTTTTAAAGGGAGATTGCCTGCTTTGTTGTCAAACATTTATTTACAACTGGGTGGAATCCAGCCCTGTGTTCTGTAGCTGGAATATTTAATGTGTTAGCTAATGTTATTGCTAAAAAATTTCAAATTAATGACGTGTTGTTTCTGCATTGTGTAAGCTTTTAACAAACATAATAGCTTTAGAAGATGTTTATTTACGACTAACGGATAAATTAAGTACTCAAGAGTGAACTGGTGTTTATGTATCTGTATAGTGAGTGCTCAGTTGTTATACATAATATGCATTTATATGCTGTAATTGATTGTGTCTAATATTCATGTTCTATTAGACAATTATTGTCCAATGGATGTGACGCAAGAACAACTTATATCACTCTGCCATTGGCCACATGGCATTATTTGTGAAAGTAAATACAATGTAGTGTTTACTTAGACATTATTAGCTTGTTTTATGAAAATGACTGTTATAGCAACCAACATCCATAGCTGTCTGATTGAATAATTGACTTGTTCGATTGACAGCTCACATTATGTCAATTACACTTAGTTCATCTATAACCATTTATGTAATAAAGTGCCAGTGGGGGCATGGGAGGGGTGCATACAGCGGTGAGATGGACGAGTGTTGGTTGATCATGCTAGAGGTTTTGGGTTGATCCAAGGTTGAACTAGTTGCCAATCTGATAATATTTGATTCTAACCAGGAAACAAACTATAGAGCAATTAACAAAAAACTTTATTGCAATAGAGCTGGTATAAATAAGATTTGAAATTTCTTATAAAAGCTACTCATCCTCTCTTTCCAACATTTTTTTATTGAATGCTTACAATCAAAGAAATATTAAGGTCAGTTTCTTAAATATAACTTGTCCTGACCAAATGTTCACTCGTCATGGGCGGAAGAGTGAAATATTCCAGCCTTGATTATTTAACTGGTTTAATTTTTTTTATTCGCTTTATAAGAAGACTAGGAGGACTATCGGTTTTAAAATAAAAATCTTGTGAATAACCCAGAGCTAAAGATAGATAATTTAGTTACTGTTAATTCCAACTTACTTCCATGAAATACAGAAAAACAAATTGAAAATCATCAAAAATTATTAATCTAAGGATGAGAAAAATAAAATTATATATGGCATAATTACATTTGTTAATATTGTACATTTTATGCAATGGAAAAATTTGTTCAACACCTTTAAGGTTATATAATTATGGTATTTCGATTTTTACAGGTCGAGGAAGAGAAGACCTCAGAATGAATCCAAGTAGAACCATTATCATTCTCGAAGCATCCGGCAGATTTTCTCACAGAAAGTTTTTCGTTGGAGCGGGATTGGCACCTACAGTGGTGAGTCAGGCAAGTGATCTTTAGACTCCGTCTTAGACACTTCCGCCATGGAGCACCAATGCTTGTTTAGTATCTCTTAGTAAAGTTAAAAAAATAAAGATATAATATGATAGTAGCGTTTTGTTGTGTTCAATTGCAAACACAAATTAAAATGCAAACACATTCTCCCTTTAAAATTACCAGTAAAAACATTAACGCGTGTAACATTTACAACATGTCTTTATCACTTTATAACAAATTTAATATAATTTCAAAAGCAGCAGGAATCAGAATCAAGAATTTATGAAGATTAAGAACATGCGGTATGCTTTTAATGCAAGATCTGCCCTGTACCTAATTAAATTCTCATCCATATTCATCAAAGATAGTGTCGTTATTTCACACTGCATCTTCACACAAAAAAACTTGTATTAATGTGTTCCTTATTAACATGCTTAACTGTATGTTTTGTAGATTACGACATATCAGTCAGGACGTCTACCGTTTTTTCACAAATTAGTTACCCATTTGATCAGGTTTCCTCCCACGGATCTTTGCCATCTACTACACAGGATTATATTTCATAACATCTGATGTTCTAAGAGACTTAATAGGTTTGAAAACGGTTTTTCTGCCGTGTTCCATTCATAATATACGCTGAAGGGGAAACATAGGTTTTAATTATTCAAACTGTGAGAAGACAAAGGAAAGTGTTCATAATAATGGGAAAAACTTCTGTGAATGGTTAGTTCATGGCCTTTGTTCCAAAACCTTGACGAGTGTTCAAGAAATGTCAACAGCTGTTCTAGAATTGTTTTTTTTAAACTACCTAATTGTGTTTTTATTTAAAACCCATCACCAGCCATCACAAGTATTAGCAGTACTCTAATTATTTTACCTTGTACTTCAACCATACCTCAATTTCAACCATAACATCAAACTCAGTCAACAAAATATCTTACTAGAAATATAAACAAATAATTTAATTCATTTTAAATCAAAAAGGAATCAACTTCTCAATACAAGTTTTCATAGGTAAAATCAGTGTTAAACATGTGCAGATAAAGTGTCTTGCTCTGCAAAGGACACCATATAATGGCCACGACGGGGATTGAACCGATGACTCTTCAATCTTGGGTCTCCTGCTCCACTACCAGACCATGTACTCCACTTTTGTACTAGAATTGTCAATAATTGCTCTATGATTGGCAACCATATTGCTAAATTGTTTCAACACTGTACTTAATGTCAACATCATTGAAGGAGAAGCATCAAAACATAACTTCAAAGATGTGCACCAAAACTATGCTAAATATAACAAAACCTTACTGAATATATGCAAAAAAAGTCTGAAAATTGGAGTCAAGAGTTATCTGTAACTGTACCATCATTGTGAGAAACTATACAAGAGTTGTCTATGAATGTACAATATTTGTGAGTAACGGTGGAAGAAGTTACAACAACTGAATAATATCAACACCGTTTCAAGAATTGTCAAAAATAATTAAAAGAGAATCAACGACTTCAAGTTAACAACAGTTTCAAAGTTTTCGAATCTCTAAACATTTAGGGCTGTTATATATTTATACTGATCAAAATTGTGACTGTAGCTATGCATGTAGCTATCAATTAATATATGGCAACAGCGAGAGTAACACAGAAACAGCAAAAATGGAACTTAAATGTCTACTGCAATATCAACCATTGATAGTTTCAGTTAATGTGACTGTTAGCTGATTCAATGATTCTGTTTTAACTGTAGATAATGGTTTCCAGTCTTTCAAAACTGAACCAGTGGTGAAAATAATTACTGACACATATATATAACTGTATAAGGTGGGGTAGTATCTTCTTTAACACATTACCCATTATATATGGCATCCAGTTGGTGAAGGAAGATTTCAGAGTAAATCTGAGTTTGGACTCAAACCTACATCCTAAGCAGTGAGAGGTAACTGATCTTGAGATTGGTATTGAACACCTTGGATCACTTGGCCATACAGAAACCAGCACCATGTAAGTACTGTTCACACTCGATGTTGAGCATCACAGTAGTTGGGGTGTAGGCAATTTGCATAGGTCAAACTAACAAAAATAACAATTAGGTCTATGCAAAATCGCTATAAAATGTAAAACTACATGCTTAGGGTAACGGGGAGCTGTCGAAAAAAATGAATTGAAAGTATACCCAGTTCAAGTCTAGAACTTAGAACTCTAGAACTTAAAAAACTGTGTCAGTCTGATCACTGATATGATACTATAACGAGTGCAATGTTATTGACTATTGTACATGTGGCAAATAACTTTAAAGTACTTAGAAATTAGGCACAATTCTCATCCAAATTAACAATCATAAATTCACTTAGATGTACAAATCATCAAAACTTATCCGTAAAAACGGTTTTACCAAAACCCCAGAAAACAACCAATAATGAATTTAAAAGAAGAAATACATTCTAAACCAACAAATGTAGTCATAAATTTGAAAGGAAAAAAAAAACAGATTCAATACAAAAAATAATGCAATTTCGACCACAGCTGTTTGCAGCTCCTGTTACTCTTAAATTTCTGTAAATTCCAATTTGCTGAACATGAAATAACATAACATGTCCATGTTAACATCTTACACAAGATTATAGCAAGCCTTTAAACATCAACTGACTCCCATTTGCTAATGGCTCTTGCAGATACTACTGCTGATAGTTAAATACCAGGACCAGATTGTGTTATCACTCAGTTGCCAAACATTGTTGGTGGAATGTGTTTTCATCATGATAAGTTTTGCACATCATTTCCACGATTTTCATGCTCCATGAAGTGTGTCCTTCACGGTTTGACCTTTGTGCCATATGACCAACAAAAACAGGAAACAAAAGATCGCATCTTAGATGCGATAAAGAAATACATAACTTTTCAATTTGACTAAACACTGATGCAATTTTTGTTCAGTGACTTCTTAAATTATTTTATTCCAAAGAAATACTTCACTATTTTTTCTATGACACATGGAGATTAAGCGACACTTATATTAAAACTCCCAATGCTTAAAATAAGAAGCCATTGCCTACTTAGTGTAAAAATAGTCAGGTTGTAATTTTATACCAATTATAAATGCAGATAATATTATTACCATATTTATTAATTAGTTAAATACAACACTAATTATAAACACAATACTCTTACTACAAACCCAGTTGCACCAATCAGAAGTTCTAATACTCACAGACCTTAGATAAATGGTGAAAACAGCAACAAATAACAGACTATGGAAAAATTGTTGCTAAAGCTAAGTTTTGCCTCCAAGTTTTGAGCTGAAATAAATGTCATATATATATAATAAAAGAAACAAATAGTGACCAATCACAGAAATTATGTAAATTGAATTTGCTAATCAGAGTACCTGAGAACAAGATGTATGTCATTTGATTGGTGCTTTATGCCAAATCTGTGTGCTTAGTGGAAATGGGAGATGTAGTCAAGTGGACGTTGTGTTAGCCACTTACACCAGAAGTTGTGGGTTTGATCCGAGACAATATGTGATCAGCATCAGTTACAACAACTGACAATTATTGTTACTCAAGTGGGATCAGAATCAGTTACAACAACCGACAATTATTGTTACTTAAGTGTGATCAGCATCAGTTACAACCGACAATTATTGTTACTTAAGTGGGATCAGCATCAGTTACAACAACCGACAATTATTATTACTTAAGTGGGATCAGCATGTTACAACAACCGACAATTATTGTTACTCAAGTGGGATCAGCATCAGTTACAACAACCAACAATTATTGTTACTCAAGTGGGATCAGCATCAGTTACAACAACCAACAATTATTGTTACTCAAGTGTGATCAGCATCAGTTACAACAACCAACAATTATTGTTACTCAAGTGTGATCAGCATGTTACAACAACCGACAATTATTGTTACTCAAGTGTGATCAGCATCAGTTACAACAACCAACAATTATTGTTACTCAAGTGTGATCAGCATCAGTGACAACAACCAACAATTATTGTTACTCAAGTGGGATCAGCATCAGTTACAACAACCGACAATTAATGTTACTCAAGTGGGATCAGCATCAGTTACAACAACCAACAATTATTGTTACTCAAGTGGGATCAGCATCAGTTACAACAACCAACAATTATTGTTACTCAAGTGGGATCAGCATCAGTTACAACAATCAACAATTATTGTTACTCAAGTGGGATCAGCATGTTACAACAACTGACAATTATTGTTACTCAAGTGGGATCAGCATCAGTTATAACAACCAACAATTATTGTTACTCAAGTGGGATCAGCATCAGTTACAACAACCAACAATTATTGTTACTCAAGTGGGATCAGCATCAGTTACAATAACCGACAATTATTGTTACTCAAGTGTGATCAGCATCAGTTACAACAACCAACAATTATTGTAACTCAAGTGTGATCAGCATCAGTTACAATAACCGACAATTATTGTTACTCAAGTGTGATCAGCATCAGTAACAACAACCAACAATTATTGTTACTCAAGTGGGATCAGCATCAGTTACACCAACCGACAATTATTGTTACTCAAGTGGGTTACAGGAAAGTAGAGAGCAAGAGCAGTAAATCAAATTTACCAAGTGAAATGGGAGGTGAAATTGTGAAATTAACCATGAAGTGTATTCACTAGAGAGCATACAAGAATTCTAATTCTACTACTCAAGTCTTTGTGTTTGATGAAGGGTAGTAAACCAATAGTTAATGATGTCTACAACTGTTCAATTGCTTGTATACCAATTCTATAAATTCAGTTAAAAACACTAAAGGTTTCAGTATTCTTTGAAATTGAAGTATTATTCCATATGATTTAGATAAACCAAGATATTGTAAAGCTTGATGTGAATCAAACTCATTTTTATGTTTTAGATTCTTAATTTATATAAACAGCACAAATGTATTGAAATCTACATTAAATTATAGAAGACAGCAAGCAAATCTTATATATTTGGTGAAATCAGACCTTTTTTGTTTGTTTTTTTTTTAATAGGGTTTACGTCTTTTTAACTAGCAAGTATTTCAGTTATTTAATGATGATTAGTGCACCTAATCATCGTTCCTCGTATCTTCTAGGTGGTTAACCATTACTTACTGGTCACCCCTTATCTCTGGAAGTTACTGACTACTTCCTCAGATTAAAAAGGTGGGAGACTTGTATAAAGTCTAATGACCAATTTATTGAAATTAACTTATGCAGTATTGTATTTCATAATTATAACATAATAAAAAAAATATGTGTGATGCCCTTGAGCAAGACACTTATTCCGCATATGATTAGTAGTGGCTCTACCCAGGATGAGTGTGAATTGTCTAAGTTGTAAAAACTTGTTTCACAATCGAAGTAAAATAAATAAGTTTAAACTAATTATTTCTCCATCTTAGGTTACATTAGACTTCTCACTAAATTGTTTGTACAATATGAATTGTCATGGTAACAACTCTGTATGTGAATTAAATATCATTAAACTTAAGGTAGTTTGATTTGATTTCACAATGTTTGTGTTTCTGACTTCATCAGAAGACCAACTTGCACCTCCTTACTTGCCTGTAGCACACACAGCAAGTGGAGCTGGTAATTGACTATCTGTAAAAAAAAACATTTTTAATCATTCCGTTACCTGACTCACGATACTTCTTTGTTTGTTTTAGTTAGGTTTTACTAATTACTCTGAAGCACTGTACTTTAATCTACTAGTAAAAAAACACAAGTAAAATGTTTACACCTTAATCAGAAACTCATCACAGATTCTGCGACTAAAAACATACAAATTGTATAACAGGTTGTAGTCATGTGCAAAAATCTGGTGAGTAGTTCCACTTTGGTTTATGCTCAGCAGTAATTAGATGTGCGAATAGTGTTAATGACTTGAACAAACAATGTTCTGCTGCATGGATAATTTAGTGTAGAACAATTCAGAAGATTCCAAAGTAATTAAGGAGAAATTGTAGAGACTAATTAAGAGATTTAGAGCTGTACAGTTTACTATTGTTTTAACATATGCATTCCTGTCATTTGTGGTGTATGTTTTAACATATGCATTCCTGTCATTTGTGGTGTATGTTTTAACATATGCATTCCTGTCATTTGTGGTGTAGGTTTTAACATATGCATTCCTGTCAGTTGTGGTGTATGTTTTAAAAGAATGATAACTATAAAGGCAGAGAAATCCATACTAGTTGATAATAGACTCAAAACATTATGTGGTTGCATGAATTTCTGAATGTTACCTCTCTTTAGAAATGCATTTCTGTTACGTTCTTTACTTTATAAGGGCCAGGCCCGATTAGATCAGTCGGTTATTTGTCTGATTATCAATCCAGGGATCGTGAGTTCAAATCCCCCGCCAGACAACAGTCTCAGCGATGATTGATATACAACATTGTGTCTCATCATCATTCGTCTATCACCACTGATTCAAGTAAGAAAGTTATCAATTACTTGCAGAGATGGGGTGTGTTTGAGTACTGGTTAATCCCAGGAAACAGTGGTTAAGTTAACTGATCGTCTGTTAGCACTTGATGGCATAAAAATGATGCTAAATATTCAATCAATCAATCAATTTACTTTCTAAAAAGGCGGAAAAGTCCATACCAGTTGATAATAAACTCAAAACATTTGTGGTTGCATGAATTTCTGAATGAGCCTTTAAAACTTAAGAAATGCATTTCTGTTAGGTGTGGTTTATAATTATGTACTTTATCTATAAAGTATATATAAAAATAGAAATTATTGTTAGGGATGGGGTACTCTGACTCCCCCTTATATAGTAATTGTGAGAACTATATTAAATGTTATTGTTAGCATACAAAACTAACAACATTTAAAAACAGTGATGGGGCCTGCAAGAAAAAATATAATAGCACCAAGAAGGAAAGTGGATATGCACATCCAGGCTATATACTGATATCATTTGCCACAAGATTTGTCAAACCGTGGTCATTGGTTGTGGAGTATATGAATAAGAAAGATTTTATATTTGAAATATTCAAAGGGCCATTATAACTCTGCCAAAAATGTGTTTGAACCAGAATGCAAAACTAGACTTCAGACTGATCCTTCCCAGTTTCATCAAATTCCAGAGAACAAACACGGACAAGTTTCTTAAACTCTGAAAAGGACTATTACAACTTTGGACAAAAATCACTGAACCACAATGCAAAAGTGATATACAAAGATTTCATACTGATCATTCTCAGCTAGTGTCATTGTCCCCGGGAGTGTTGGGTCAAGAGAATAAGCATGGACACGATCTTTATCCTGGGTTTGATACTGTATCCATAGACCATGTGCTCTGCACGTTAACCCTTTACTTCATATAGACGCCTTTGGACACCTCTAATACAGAAGGCTTTTGAATTATTGGGTGAATTATGTTTATATTAACTGACAGAGTGGAAAACAGTGCAGGAAGTGTTCAGATTGCTCGTTAGAGAAGAAGCATAGACAAGTTTCTTAAACTCTGAAAAGGGCTATTACAACTTGGGGCAAAAATCACTGAACCACAATGCAAAAGTGATATACAAAGATTTCATACTGATCATTCTCAGCTAGTGTCATTGTCCCCGGGAGTGTTGGTAAAAGAGAAAAAGCATTGGACATGATCTTTATCCTAGGTTTGATGCTGTATCCATAGACCATGTGCTCTGCACATTAAAGTGATTTTAATCAGAACTAAAACATAAAGGAGAGTCAGAAGCAGCGTTTTAGACTCGGAAGTACGATACATTTAGATCAAGCAGAGTCAGATCAAATACCATCCCAACTGAACATGCCAATTAAAGCTGTATTGAAATTCACAATACTGAAATGTCCCTCATAATAGTCCATTCCCAGCTTTTGATTCGATCAGATTTTGATAAATAATGTTTTGGCAACAATTTTTTTTCACTTTGCGAGAAAATATTTCATGAAAATAATATCTAAAACAGAGGAAAATTATATATAGAAAAGTGGTCTCCGTAGTTTAAAGGTTTAATGGCATCTTTCGTTTAGAGATCATAACTTTAAAGTGAATTTAAGCCCTTGAAAGTTTGATGGTGTATTTTAAATAACTGCAACTACTCAAAACAACTTTCTGAATTATGAACATCAAATGAGTTATGGTAAGAACAGAAACTTAATTATTGGTAAACGTTATACACACAGTAGAGGTGATGACATTATTCTGCTGTAATTTTGCTAATATTAAACTCACTCGTGTTGGTTAATCATAATTATGCTCGTTATTTATGTTTACTGAAATTGGTTATTATTTATGCTTATTATCCAATGCTTCAGATAAGCACTTAGTGCTTCAGATAAGCACTCAGTGCTTCAGATAAGCACTATTTGGTGGTATTTAAGCATTGATACTTCTGAATAAACATTGAAATTTGAATTAAGGGGTAAAAAAAAGCATTGGTTATTCTCAATTTCAGTGTTGATTAGTTAGTTTTAAATGGCAGTTTGATAAGAATGTTCATTTTTACCCTTAACAATTTGAAAATAAGCATTGGATACTAATCCAAGGGGTAAATACTCACTTGAAGAAAACTGTATTCGGAGTTCTGTCATCTATGTTAACATTTTTCGTATTTATTTGTGATTTTGGATGTAATGTGTACAGTAGAAAATAAAAACATTTGCCGATAAAACCCACAATAAGACGCAAAAGAGCTGTTGCTAAATGCCTATAGTGATTTTCACTTGTATTTTATGTAACATAAATACTGAGTGAAGTACTTTGTAACCCTCTAGCCGCCATCGTAACTAATTACCGAACCGCTTGAAGTAATAGCATCATTTCAATATAGTATATCAGGAAGCATCAAATTCTGACATAACTTTTCAAGAGCTGAAGTGCATGCTGGGTATAAAACTGACTCTTCACACATGCAACTTTGTAAACAGTAGATCTAAGATAAGGCTAATGATTATCAAAATTCAGGGTTGGATCCAGGGCTTACAATAGTGGGAGATAGGTTTTCCAATGCAATTATTTATTTATTATTTGATGAATTCAGTGAAGACAGCGTGTTTTTTCATGAAGTCAAGTGGGTTACAGTATCAAGCAAATTTCAAATTTCTTTCATAGCATCAGCATGTGCCAATGAAGAAAAGACATTACCTCTGAAACAGGGTTGTTTTACATCATTCCAGTTTATTACCTGTTAACTCTTCAACTCAAATTACCTGAAAATAGATTACTGGTAAGAAGTAATAAGATCTACTGGAGCTGTCACATGTGCCCAGGTGGATCATGAGTTGGAGGCAGGATTCCCTATATATTGCTAATTGGCAGCAATTACAGTTAAAATGTTAAACTTTGCTATCTTGGATCAAAGGTCATATTGTTTTTTCTCTCAAGATTTTGGATATGCTTCATTAATAAATGTCTTAAGGAAATGGGTAAAAAATGAAATTTGGTCAAGAATGAATGAAATGACAACATATATTCTGCCCGATAAAAAGAGGTTGTTTTAAATTGTAGACCAATCATCAATGAAAGTAAGGAGTTAATTATTGATATGCACAAGTAAGAGAAGTTAATTGGCAATTCATCAATGGAAGTCACATGTAAATTGACCAGATGCACAAGTAAGAGAAGTAAATTGGCAATTCATCAATGGAAGTCACATGTAAATTGACCAGATGCACAAGTAAGGGAAGTTAATCAGCAATTCATCAATGGAAGTCACATGTAAACTGACCAGATGCACAAGTAAGGGAAGTTAATCGGCAATTCATCAATGGAAGTCATATGTAAACTGACCAGATGCACAAGTAAGAGAAGTTAATTGGCAATTCATCATTGAAAGTCACATATAAACTGACCAGATGCACAAGTAAGAGAAGTTAATTGGCAATTCATCAATGAAAGTTTCACGTAAATTGACTAGATGCACAAGTAAGAGAAGTTTAATTGGCAATTCATCGATGGAAGTCACATGTAAACTGACCAGATGCACAAGTAAGGGAAGTTAATCAGCAACTCATCAATGGAAGTCACATGTAAACTGACCAGATGCACAAGTAAGGGAAGTTAATCGGCAATTCATCAATGGAAGTCATATGTAAACTGACCAGATGCACAAGTAAGAGAAGTTAATTGGCAATTCATCAATGGAAGTCACATGTAAATTGACCAGATGCACAAGTAAGGGAAGTTAATCAGCAATTCATCAATGGAAGTCACATGTAAACTGACCAGATGCACAAGTAAGGGAAGTTAATTGGCAATTCATCATTGAAAGTCACATATAAACTGACCAGATGCACAAGTAAGTGAAGTTAATCGGCAATTCATCAATGGAAGTCATATGTAAACTGACCAGATGCACAAGTAAGAGAAGTTAATTGGCAATTCATCAATGGAAGTCACATGTAAATTGACCAAATGCACAAGTAAGGGAAGTTAATTGGCAATTCATCAATGGAAGTCACATGTAAACTGACCAGATGCACAAGTAAGGGAAGTTAATCGGCAATTCATCAATGGAAGTCATATGTAAACTGACCAGATGCACAAGTAAGAGAAGTTAATTGGCAATTCATCATTGAAAGTCACATATAAACTGACCAGATGCACAAGTAAGAGAAGTTAATTGGCAATTCATCAATGAAAGTTTCACGTAAATTGACTAGATGCACAAGTAAGAGAAGTTTAATTGGCAATTCATGATGGAAGTCACATGTAAACTGATCAGATGCACAAGTAAAAGAAGTTAATTGGCAATTCATCAATGGAAGTCACATGTAAACTGACCAGATGCACAAGTAAGAGAAGTTAATTGGCAATTCATCGATGGGGGAAGTCACATTTAAATTGACCAGATGCACAAGTGAGAGAAGTTAATTGGCAATTCATCAATGAAAGTAACATGTTAATTGACCAGATGCACAAGTAAAAGAAATTAATTGGCAATTCATCAATGGAAGTTTATTGGTAATTTATCAAAGAAAATAATGTGTTAACTGACCACAAGTAAGACAGGTTAATTGGTAATTGGAGAGCATTTCACATTAAAAGTCACATGTAAATTTTACAGATGTGCTAGTAAGACAGATTAATTGTTAATTGTAAAACATTTATCAATAAAAGGATCATTAATCTTCCGAAATTAAATACATTTGTTCATAATTTCAGTCTATGTTACTATTCAAGTTCATAGATAACATGTTTATTTGACCTCTGAGAAAGTATGCAAATAAAGATATAAATGATAGATGCATTATTTTCAATATTATACATGTCATAATGGTCATTTCTTTTCAATAAAATGGGTAACCATGAGTCCATTCGCAACAGTGACAAACTGGAATTTATGCACTTACTGATTTTTGTGCTTTCAAACATTGGGTGTGGAAGTCAGAAAACAACTGAATCATTACGGAATGTAAAAGATGTAAACAATAGTTAAAAGCTTTAAGATCAAAGTTATTTATCTACTTGCTTTTTTTAAAAAAAGAAGTCACTTAGGAGGTCTATAGGAATAGTTTTAGCAATACCATAAACACATTTAATTACAATTATTTTTGTTATCATAAAAATCATGCATTTCTGAAGTTTAATGAGGCTGTAACTGACCAGTTGCACAAGTAAGAGAGGTTCATTGTGAATTGTAAAACAAGACATAGTTCTAAATCTAAATAACAGATCAAGAATGCCTATATGTATATACCTTGATGTGGTGCACAAATCAACACATGTATCAATAAAAATGAAAGTTTCCGCATCAGCCCATGTTTTATCCTCGTTATTATGTTTAAACAGGACAGCAGTTAAAAAACCAAATTTGGACATCAATCAACTATATCTGGAGAGACTGGCCTGTCAATCATTTCTATGTTATCTTAAAAGATGCAAATTAGAATATGCAGCCAATGAGTGATTTCATTTTTTGGTAACACAGTAGCCTCCAGTCTGGATGTCAAACCTCGTTTCTGACATGATTAATTCAAGTGCATTAATTCCTCATTTGTCTAAGAATGAAGTACCCTAAAATTATATAAAAGTCAGAATACATATCCATATCTTGCTCAATAAGATAAACCCAACATGACAAGCTTGCCAAAAAAGCATAAAATAATGAACTAAGCAGACCTACGGGAGCAAGGCGAAAACATTTATAAACATTATCCAGACACGAGTCCTATTACCCAGGATGCATTAGCAATTTGTGTAACAAAACAGTGACATTTTAGGGTGCATCAAATTACCCAGAATTCCCTCCTCCTACAGGATTATTTTCAACGCTATGGTCATACACGAGTTCCGCAGCACTGTTGTTGATGGTTACTGTAATGCTCCCCTCCCAGTGGGTTGTTAATGGGAAACACACACAAGGTCCCACAAGAACTCTTAGCAATAACAGTTTTAATGGGCAGAAATACTAACTGAGCAGTCTTATTGCTCAGAAAACATATATTGAATGAAACCACAAGACACAATTTTACATCTCAGCCTGTCATGGAAATAAAAAGAAATATTTTTGAATTTGAAGAATCCATTATGTAAGATATAAATGTAAAGTTATTTGGAATCTGGAAATTAAACTCTAGTCTGTGTACCACACATTTATTGTCTTTCCACATGCTATAGCCATGAAGCTTAAAAGATGCTATAGCCATGAAGCTTAAAAGGATCTAAATACGACCATGTAATTCAAGATTCAAATACAGCCACATAACTTAAAATCTCAATGCAGCCACATAACTTAAAATTTGAATGCAGACACATAACTTAAAACTCTACATACAGACTCTTAACTGAAAATCTAAATGCAGCCACATAACTTAAAATCTAAACACAACCACATAACTTAAAATTTGAATGCAGACACATAACTTAAAACTCTTAATACAGCCACATAACTTAAAATCTAAATGCAGCCACATAACTTAAAATTTGAATGCAGACACATAACTTACAACTCTAAATACAGCAACATAACTTAAAATTTAAATGCAGCCACATAACTTAAAATCTAAATACAGCCACATAACTTAAAATCTGAATGCAGCCACATAACTTAAAATTTGAATGCAGACACATAACTTAAAACTCTTAATACAGCCACATAACTTAAAATCTAAATGCAGCCACTTAACTTAAAATTTGAATGCAGACACATAACTTACAACTCTAAATACAGCCACATAACTTGAAATTTAAATGCAACCACATAACTGAAAATTTAAATACAGCCACATAACTTAAACTCTGAATGCAGTTACATAACTTAAAATTTGAATGCAGACACATAACTTAAAACTCTAAATACAGTCACATAACTTAAAATTTAAATGCAACCACATAACTTATAATCTAAATACAGCCACATAACTTAAAATCTGAATGCAGACACATTATTTAAAACTCTAAATACAGCCATATAACTTAATCTGAAGCACACTGTAAGAAATTTAAACAACAGTTTTATGATCAAGTTTCCCTACACAACAACGATATTAGAGTAACTGAACACCTCGTTGAACTTTAGAATGACACTTTTGACAATTGTTCATGTAGTTATTTTAGAAACGCAAATGTCAATATTGATTTGACAGAGTTCTGTACAGCAAAGTCGACAACTAATCACCAGCTTAATTATGATTTGCATGGTAGTAAGAAATATTTCACTTACTGCACAAAATTGCTTTTGCTCAGAAATTGCAAATTTCCCCTGTTATATATATATATATATATATATATATGGAAATGCAAATACCAACAAAATCTCAAGTGTCAGTTTGATAGTTATGTGAGTTTAACAAAACCATTATAAATCAATGTCACAAAGTATAGAATATGACATACATTGAGAAAAATTTCTTCGGAATCCACTTGACTTAAACTTACTTATTTTACCTCAACTGTGAAATTATTATGAAGTTCTTAAGTTCTTAACTAAGACAAATCATGATTGAGGTTTCAAACAATCCAAGGGATGTAACTCCTGAGTAAATCTAGGTAGATCAGGCTGGTCATTGTATTTGGCCTAGACATCTTAACAATATTCTAACATATTTAACAAGTTTGATTAAGACTAACATAAAATTACTCAAGTATGAATATTTCTGCCAATTTCAAACAATCCAAGGGATGTAACCCCCGAGTAAAACTAGGTAGATCTGGAGCCGTGTTCACAAACTTATTCACTTTTTTGAGAATATTCTTAGACTTAAGCTTGAAAAATAAAATTTCAGCCTTAGATATCTAGTTTCCTATGACAAATATAATAAGTGTGAGAGTTTATTTGACTATATATTAAGTGTTTCCACATGCTTGCACATTTTTATCTCAAACAACGGTCTCTAAGTGTGTTTTTCAAAATTCATTCTTGAGTTCAAGTCTAAGAATATTCTTAAGAGTGTTTGGTGAATACCATCCCAGGCTTGGCCTAGACATCTTACCAATATTCTAACATACTTAACAAGTTTGATTAACCCTTTACTCCATAGATACGCGTTTTCCCACACCAATCACTGAAAGCCTTTGAAAACAGTGCAGGAAGAGTTCAGATTGCTTGTAACAAGCAATCTGAACACTTCCTGCACTGTTTTCCACTCTGTCAGCTAATATAAACATAATTCAACCAATAATTCAAAAGCTTTCTATATTAGGTGTCAAAAGGCGTCTATATTAGAGGTGTCCAAAGCCGTCTATATTAGAGGTGTCCAAAGGCGTCTATATGAAGTAAAGGGTTAAGACTAAAATAAAATTACTCAAGTATGAATATTTCTGCCAATATCAAACAATCCAAAGGATGTAACTCCTGAGAAAAACTTGGTAAACCAGGCTTGTTATTGTATATGTTCTTGACATTTTATAAATGAACATAATTAAACTGAACAAGTTTTGTTCAGTACTCAAATCAGAGAGGGAACATCAATATTTCTGCAAATTTCAAACAATCCAAGGGATGTAACTCTCAAGTAACTAGGTTGTGCGGGCTGGTTATTTTACTTTGCCGTAACACTTTACACATAAACATACTGAACAAATTTGGTAAAGATTGGACTAAAATTACTCAAGTTAGGTAGGGAACATCAAAATGTCTGCAAATTTAAAATAATCCCATGGCCATACCTCTGGTTATATCAGATCAAGACAGCTTCCATTCCAAACATTTCACCCAACTTTAATAAAGACTGGATTTAAATGAATTGAGATTAGAAGAGAGGACATCACCCACTTCACAACTGTTAACCCTTTACTTCATATAGAGGCCTTTGGACACCTCTAATATAGACGCCTTTGGACATCTAATACAGAAGGCTTTTGAATTATTGGGTGAATTATGTTTATATTAACTGACAGAGTGGAAAACAGTGCAGGAAGTGTTCAGATTGCTCATTACGAGCAATCTGAACTCTTCCTGCACTGTTTTCAAAGGCCTTCTGTGATTGGTGCGTGAAAACTGTATCTATAGAGTAAAGGGTTAAACGATCCAATGGTTATAACTTGAGTTTCTGGAGTTATTAGACTAGTTATTGAAGACATTTTATCAATAAACATTCTGAAATTATTTGGTAAAGATTGGTTTTAAATTACCCGAGTTATAAAGGGGACATTGCTATTTCTGCTTATGTCAAACACTGTAAGGGTCAATCACCCTTGAGTAACTGGTACAATTGGGCTGTTTATCAAACTTGGCAGAGATATTTTGCAAATATCAAACCTGATGTAGACATTTTTCCAAATAACATTCTGATTACGTTTGATAAAGACTGGATTTAAATTACTCAAGTTTAGACAGGAAACCCCATTTTTCGGACGGAGAGAAGGACGGACAGACTAAAATGCTATCACTATATGCCTTCCTTTCCATCTGATTGTGGGGCAAAAAAATCACATAAACCCTTTTAGACCACACTATCAACACTTTGGGACCCCACTGCTGGCACTTGATTGGCTTTAATCCACTTTAATGAACAAATTTAATTTGGTATCACAAGCCAATGAGAAATAGAGAAGTTAACATTAATGGGACTTTCAAGTTTTACATATAGGTGAAACACACCAACTGGAATGAGAAAATGCTTCTGTGAAATTGTACCTGGTAATTCTATTCACATAATGGAAGTGATTAATAATCCTCATTTCTTCTTATTTAAAAATGCACTTTACTTATTTTAATGTTCATTTTGTGGTTTGAATGGCATTGATTATGTATTTATGTATTTGGAACAATTTGAAAGCATTTAATTATCATGTTTGAATAGTGAGTTTAGAAGAAGAAAAAAGATACTTAGAAATTGTGATGACTTTCCCTTTGCCAAAAAAAATCTCTTGAATGAAACATGACCCCACTTTTCTAACGATTTTTTATATACTGTATAATGATGTCAACAAATGATAAAATATAAGTTTTCCTTCTCTGATTTAGGTCTTTTTATGACTGACAAGCCTTATAGAAACAAAAAGTGGAAAACATGGTCGGCGGGTTGTAGGTTCGATTCTCCGGTATGGCTATGTGTGGTGTGCTTAACCAAAACACTTTATCCGCACAATTCTTATTATGGTTCTACCAAAGAAAACTTTAAACATATTTTTTCCATGTTGAAAAAACTTGTATAATCAATGTAAAATAAATAAGTTTAAAACATAGAAAAAAGAAGGAAAATCTATGGTGGTATTACACCTATAAGGAAAATATCTAAAAAAATGAAAAATTCTCCAAAAAAATAAGACTTAAAAAAAGCTATATGATGGTAACTGCAGTTTTGCCTGTTCCCTCGGCCAGACAAGCAGACAAGTGAAGACTGATCCACTTTCCAGGACCATATATCTTCACTAAATCTCAACATCTCTGTAACTTTCTATAACAACCAATTAAGGGGAAAATTATGGTTTGGAATCGTTTCCATTTATCAGCCAGGAAGGGTGTATGGATTTTCTATTTTCTGCGGTAGTAACTCTTCATCTTAATGAGTCAATATTACTGGTGTAAAAAAATTCCTATGGATTTAATGCCAGAGATTCTGTTATCGGACAGTAAAATACATTCAGGAATTTCGAGAGAATTACTGTTAAAAAATGTGGTAATTTTATTTTTTTTAACAAATGCTGCAATGTTTTTTCAGCTATTGCTTCATTGTTAGATTATGTTTAAATGCTTCATAGTGGCTTGTTTCATGTTAATAAGACAAATACCAAATATTGAAACAAATACCAAATACTGTTATATTTACAAAATACAATATCAAATACCAAATACAGTATCGAATACCAAATACTGTATTAAAATAAATACAGTATCAAATACAAAATACATTATCAAATATCAAATAAAAAATAAAAGTATCAAATACTGTATCAAATACAATACCAAATACAGTATCAAATACCAAATACAGTATCAAATACCAAATACAGTATCAAATACTGTATCAAATAAAAGTATCAAATACCATATCAAATACCTAATACTGTATCAAATACAATATCAAATACAGTATCAAATACAAAATATAGTGTCAAATACCAAATACAGACCCTAAACCACTCAAGTACCCCATAATTGCACTCCATTTGCGTGCACTCGAGTGTTCTATAATACCTTTATTTAATACTCCTCTCAGTATTCGCTTCGTTTGTTCAGCATTCACTCAACGTTCAGACCCCTCAGTTTGTTTTCCAGTCTATAACAAATCACAACATCTCAACTCTTAAATCGATACATTTTTTAATTTAAGCTGTTCCAATGGAGCAATAAATAAAATGCAGCCACGGGATTTAGTCAAGGTAATTGGATTCATAATTTTACATGATCAGTGTAAGCAGTGACTTAACAACATGTGGATATGTCACTGGTTTTGTTATATTCAAACTTAAATCAGTTTTATAATCAATAATATGCATTGCATGGGTGATGAAAAATTTATGATAATCCATACATTAGAATTTGACATATAATAAACGATTTTTGAAAAAAAATAAAATCTTGTAGTGTTTTTATCGATTTAGGTTCAAATGAAGCTTCACTAAACTTAAAAATAATATTCTGAAATTATAAGATTTTATATATATTTTTGTTATCATTATGTATATATATGTACCTGAAATGAACATTTTTTTTCAGTTTGTTTCTCAAATTGGTTGCAAATGTGGTTTCATTATATATTTAGTATGATTTATGTTAATATATTATTTAAAATGACAAACTATATTGAACTTGTTGGAAAATATACCCACTGTGCTATACATCTATTATATGACACACAGCAACACAGACACCCGTGGAGTTAATTACGTTATGTCACAGCCAGTGAGAGCCGTGTCAATTAAATTATACGCTAAAGTGGTGACTTATCGGTCTATTGACCACTGAAGAACCCTACTGATATGTATGATTTCATTTGATTGTAATTAGTGCCAGATGGATGAATCTTAATTCAACCCGCAGTATGTGATTGAAAAGAAAATATGTAAGAAAAACTGCAAACCAATTAACAACAAATCAAACAAATTTATTTAAGATATTGGTTATTCGAGGTTTCAGAATGATACTTTTGTATGTAAACCCATGATGTTAATATCATTAAATTAATGAAACGAAAAACCCCACATAATAAAATGTAACCAGTACTGAGTGAATGGTAGAAAGTGTGACAAAAGCATATCAACAGATGAGAATACAGAGCTGACAATTTACCACAACTGGAATTCTGGATATTGACTTTTGATGTAAAATTAATGAATTTAAAACAAAAATAAATAAACGTGTATGCATGGGCATTATACTTTCGATTTAGTGGTTTTATTTTACATAACAAATGCATTTATTATAAAGTACAAACCTATTTGCAGTTTAAAATGTTAGTTCCAAGCCCTGCAATGGAGGTATGCTTATTAATTATAATTATTATTATTATTATCTGAGTATTTTTGCTTCATTATTATTATTAGTCTTATTTGATGTGGCTTGTCACATATCTAATATTAGATAAATTGTTACGAGCTAACCTGCATGTGTTAATCGATTTTGTAGAAATTTTTTTTTACTATTTTAAAGACAGTGAGGACATGTTTTGTTTTGTTAATTAAAATCTTCTGCATGATCAAAAACTGTTCCTTTTCTAAGGTACTTTAGTCAATATAAAATCACGACCTTAAATCACAAAATGACAAAAGGTCTCCTAGAAATTTATGTTTACTAGTTTTTATTTCCTGTGTCTATTGTGTTATTTCAGCCTTTCGTGTTATTTTGGCATATATACATTTATTTTACACTAACCTGCATGTGTTAGGCTAATCGATTTTGTAGAAAAAATTTTTTTTTTCTATTTTAAAGACAGTGAGGACATGTTTTGTTTTGTTAATTTAAATCTTCTGCATGATCAAAAACTGTTCCTTTTCTAAGGTACTTTAGTCAAAATAAAATCACGACCTTAAATCACAAAATGACAAAAGGTCTCCTAGAAATTTATGTTTACTAGTTTTTATTTCCTGTGTCTATTGTGTTATTTCGGCCTGTCGTGTTATTTTGGCATACATACATTTATTTTACATTAATTTAATTTAGCTTAATTGTGAAGTAAGCTTGGAGGTTATGCATATCATTCTTCAGTGCAATCCCTTATTAGATCCAATACTGATATGTGTTTTGAGAGGTCATAGGGTAGAGCCTGGGTCAAACTCGCAACCTCTGCCGTCTGAAACCAACACTCTATCCGCTGCACTTCTGACCCACTTTATATTTAAGAATACAATTAATTTGGTACTATTATTTGCATTATTGAATGAGATGTGCACGAGTACTGTTTTTACTTTAATTACAATATAACGGTTTTACGTACATTAGTTCACAACTAAGCAGACTCGTTGTAACTATGTTTGGGGAAAATATGAAACTAAACTCCAAATTGAATTGAAAATGGGTAATTTTTATTTTGCCAAAATACTCAAACAAATAGAATCATAATCATATAACTTTCCGCATATGTTTTGTTTTAACGCATGTATTGATTTTTTTTTGTATATGGAGCTGTGTGCGCTTAAAACGAAATAAAGTACATGTTCTGTATGTTCTATAACTAATTCATATCGAAATAGCAAGGCAAATAATGAATTCATATTTCATCTTTTTTTGAATTGTTATTTACACAATATATAAAATTATTTATATTTTAGTTGCACAAACCTGAATCATGTTTAAATATGCAACTAAATTGGCCTAAAATTGAGACCAAAGTTAACCATTGATGCGTCGTCTATTGTATGATAGGTCTTTTAAACATATTATATTGATTAGCTTAATATTGATATTTATGATATAACTGAAAAATTGTTGACCAAAATTAGTTTAATAATGGGTTATACCAAAGAAAATTTAGATATACTTCATGGTTTATAATTACATGTATGTGAAAAGAAAATTCCGTTTTTGTCTTGATTTTGATCATCAACTACACCCCCAAATAACGAAAAAAAGAATGTATCTGAATAAACGAGTGCACTCAGTAGGGCACCAATAGTTATCTTACTGTGTCTAGCACATTGCATTTACTGTGCACCTGAGTGCACTCAGCATATTTGAGTGCACTCAGCATGTTTCATACGTTCAGGAGTGGGTTAATTATTCAAAATCCAGCTTTCGCTAAAAGTCCAGGTCCGCTGCATCAGCGCTCAATCTGCGCTCCGTTCATGTTTTGTATACACTCTGAGTGCACTACATTTGCATGCATTTGGGGTACGTAAGCGGAAAAGGGTCTGTACAATCTCAAATACAGTATCAAAAACACATTATCAAATACATTATCAAATACGAAACACTGCATCAAATATAGTATCAATTAAAAAATATAGTATCAAATACCAAATACTATATCAAATATCAAATAAAAAATAAAGTATAAAATACAGTATCAAAAAACCAAATACATTATCAAATACAATTACAGTATTAAATACAAAATACAGTTACAAATACCAAATACTGTGGTATCAAATACAGTATTAAGTACTAAATACAATATCAAATACAGTAACAATTACCAAATACAGTATCAAAACCCAAATACAGTATCAAATACCAAATACTGTATCAAATACCAAATACAGTATTAAATACAAAATAGTTTCAAATACAGTATCAAATACCAAATACAGTTTCAAATACCAAATACTGTGATATCAAATACTAAATACAATATCAAATACAGTAACAAATACCAAAAACAGTATCAAATACCAAATACAGTATTAAATACAAAATACAGTTTCAAATACCAAATACTGTGGTATCAGATACAGTAACAAATACCAAATACAGTATCAAATACCAAATACATTAATTAATATCAAATATGGTAACAACAAATACCAAAAATAGTATCAAATTCCAAATATGGTAACAAATATCAAATACTTAATATGGTAACAAATATCAAATACTTAATATGGTAACAAATAATTAATTCAGTAACAAGACTTTTTTACTATTGCAATTTTTTCTTTGAATCAGCATCAATTCATTTTATCAGAGACATATAACATATATTGCAAAATCAAAAGAAACTAAGATAGTCTTATATACTGTATTATCATATCATATATTATTAAACATATATTTTACAATTTGAGTGGGACAGTATGCAGTGGATACAATGTCACTTAAACTTCACGATTTCAATACCAGACTTGACTTGACGGCCATCCAGTACTCAGGACTCTGCTCTGGAAATGAACTTGAGAACAATTCTCAAAAATTTGGAGCTAAGACCATAATAAATTAATTGCTACATTATCATCCCCGCCTGCCCCCTAATTTCCATGCTGTCCCAACAATTTTTATTTTCATTAAAAAAATATAAAAATAATATATATAAAAAAAAATTGTTTTCTTTTGTTTTTATTAAAAAAACATCAAAAATTTTAAAAATAAAAAATAAACAAGAGTTGTCAGAAGACAACAAAGCCCGCCTATGGGATAAAACACCACCCATACAAAGATTGAGATTGGAAGCAAACACCAAAACTTAAACGCAACTAAATGCAAAAGTTTAACCTGGGTGTCTACAGACGCCGCCAGGGTCATGGCAATAGCTCTAAAAAATAAATCCTCCCACCCTCCCTGTTTTTTAAAAAAAATTGGATGATAATCTAGCAATTAATTTATAATGGCTTAATCTATCAAAATTATCAAAATGAGATATAAATAAAACATATTATCATAGAAGGAAACATGAGTACGTTTTTTTATACTCCAATAGTGAACCATCCGTCAGTGTGTGTCCTGCAATTACTCAAATGTCTTCTTTTTTTTTTACAGTAATAACATTCCTTTTCATTCCATTTCATTTGCTCTATCTTGATTAACACTAGCATCCGGGGTATAAGCAGCCTGGAAATGAACAATCATCCTATTTTATCCTGACTGGTTCCCTGATTTACACATCATTATCTCACAAAATACAATCAATGAATATTAGACAGAACAGTAAATCAAACGCGCATAGAATGGTTTACTGGCCTATTGGTTAAAAAAGCTGTCTGTGGAGATTTGCTCCTTAAAATTTGCGGCTTTAAAAAATGTCTCGCAAATTGTTTTAATTCCCATCTTGACAGTTTTGTTGTTATGATTTTAGAGCAAATCATGCCTTAAATCATGTACATCTGGCAAAATGAATCAAGATTTAAATGTGAAAATGTAATGTGAATGTTTCTGGTAGTTCTTATCTCGATTTAAATTTGATTCAGTAATTTGATTCAGTAATTTTGTATTCAGTAATGTGAATCAAGATTTAAATGTGAAAATGTATCTGGTAATCCTTATCAAGATTTAAATGTAAAAATGTATCTGGTAGTTCTTATCTCAATTTAAATGTGAAAATGTATCCAGTAATGTGAATCAAGATTTCAATGTGAAAATGTATCTGGTAATTCTTATCAAGATTTAAATGTGAAAATGTATCTGGTAATCCTTATCAAGATTTAAATGTAAAAATGTATCTGATAGTTCTTATCTCAATTTAAATGTGAAAATATATCCAGTAATGTGAATCAAGATTTCAATGTGAAAATGTATCTGGTAATTCTTATCAAGATTTAAATGTGAAAATGTATCTGGTAATCCTTATCAAGATTTAAATGTAAAAATGTATCTGATAGTTCTTATCTCAATTTAAATGCGAAAATGTATTCAGTAATGTGAATCAAGATTTCAATGTGAAAATGTATCTGGTAATTCTTATCTCAATTTAAATGTGAAAATGTATCTGGTAATTCTTGTTTAGATTTAAATGTGAAAATGTATCTGATAATTCTTATCTAGATAATTTTATAAATGTGAAAATGTATTTGGTAATGTGAATCAAGATTTCAATGTGAAAATGTAATTAAGCCAGTATTCAACAACCATTCTTAACACACTTAATTAAGAGACCATTTTTTGAGACCAAAATTTGCAAGCATGTATGGACACCTAATAAACAGTCAAATAAATTCTCACAATTATTCTATAGGTCATGGTAAACTAGATATCTAAGGTTGAAATTTGGATTTTCAAGCTTAAGCCTAAGAATATTCTCAAGAATGGTTGGTGAATACAGCACCTGGTAAGTCATATCAAGATTCTACTGCAACAAAATGTGGAAAACACTGTCTATACTGAGCAATGCATAATTGTAAGTGTTAAGATTATTAAGGGAAAAAATGGCTGCCTTGCATGTACCGGTATGCATATAACAATTAAGGATACTTTAAGTAATAACTTTAAACAAAGCATTCCTGTGTTGCTCTCGTGTGATACAACTGTGACATTATTATGACATTGATCTGGCCTAATTACAAACCAACTATCATTTATGTTCAATAAGAATATATGCACTCTATTGAGCACATAAGACTAAACATTTGGAGACTTGAGGCAGAATATGTTGGTTTCTTAACCTTTGTTCACTGGTCTAATATTGAGTAAATTCTTACAAATTCATTTGAACAATGTGTTCCATAACTGCATTTATATAATCTATAAATAAATGAATTCTGATTGGCCAGAATGATCCCTCACTGAACAAAATACTATATGATATTGAACAGTTTTACTTTGGGTTTTGTGAAACTGTGCATAAAATTATGATAAACCATGGTTACTTAAAATAGCCGCTGGGAATTCCAAGTGTTAATTAGTCGTACGTAACGATGAAAACTGAGATGTTCCGAATGCGGCGCTGTTTTCCAGTGGCTGTCAACAAGAGACTCGCATCCGATTTCAGCAATATTATCAATAATAAAGATGCCGACAAAAAAACGTAACTGTTCAAGCAATAAATATATTCCGCCATTATTTACTAGAGAAACAATTGTATGACTAGTTTAAATATAAAAATAACAAACACTTTTCTAGATGTCTTCATCACCAGGCCAAGTGGTGTTAAGACATGAGCTTATGCAAGATTTTGTGTTTTTTTCGTCGTGGTTCTAATCCAAGTAGGGGAATTTTATTTTCAATATCTTTTTTTTTAAGTTTAATTTATTTTACTTTTATATATAAGTACTATTGCAACATACGATGTATATCTTAATGACTTTTTGTCATTTCCCAAACAAAAAAAGCTAGTAAAGGCTCAGAAGACCGCCTCGGTCAATATTAATTTTTCTGGTGCATAGCAAATCATATTTCACAGCTGAAAAGTCCATAATTGTATAATCATAGACTGGTTATATAGGAGAAGATTTGATTTATGGTGTTTTGCGTATATTTTAAAAATTGTTCAGTCATATCGCAAATGCATCTACTCGGGACAGTATTCTGAGTGCTGTCACACTGGAGTATCATGCCACAGACAAATGGATTGATATCCCACCCAGTCACATTATACTGATACCGGGCCGACCAGACCTAAAACTATCCTCTTAATGCTGAGCCCATAGTGAGGAAGAATATAGTACCATATTTTATATCTTTGGTATGATCTGGTGCGATATGGAACTTACGACCTTCCGCAGGCAAGGTGGATGCTTCACCATTAGATCACCACTGTGGTTATAGGAAAAGAGAACCATTGAGAAAACAAGATTGGTTATCTCTAGAACAGCATATTTCATACTGACCTGACTTTTTTTAATTTGCTAAGTCAACTATTGACAAAAGACTAAAACACTACATATTGCTGCTTAGCAACACAATATAATTATCTTGAGTCATTCTTGACATTTATATATCCGTGTCTGGTCACATGATCGAAGTGCGATCAGGTGTACTTTGAATGTAGCAATTTACAATTTTATAAGATGCATTACATGGGACGGATGACAAGATATTCATAAATGTCTGCAATGCTTCGGGCAAACAAGAAAAATAGTGTGATGCCGCAAGATTGCAGACGAGAAATATTTTAGTTAAAATTAATTCAATACAAAATTTTACAATGAAAAATAGTTTGTTTGCATGCAGACAGATTCTGCTGAATCTTTGTCTAATGGCAAAACATCCAGCAAGGCTAAAAAAATTCCATTTCTCAAAACATGAATTCACACGTTTGCAACTAAATTCTTCATTATTCTGGTTGATAAATGCTGTATCAACAAAGCCTTCAGCTTGGGCAATACAAAAAAAAATACATTTGAATTTTGCCTCCTTCAGATCTTTTTACACAATTACCCAGAAGTCCTGATATTTCACTCCTATCTCACATACTACAACATTGTTACATTTAATCCATTTATTCCCACAACAGATTACAAGGTTGTTTTTTGTGTGAACATCATGCAACTTTTCAAGATTAAATCTGTCTTAATGAGAAGCTTGCCTGACCCTGCAAATTCACAGCTCCTGAAGGATACTGATTATGAATAAGATGCAGAATTATGTTTCCTGGTAAATAGTGATTTAAAAGATAAATATATCAACTACATTACATAGCATGTAATCAGAGATTTCCCCATCTACTGAATTCCCACTTAGAAAAAGTGATTTTTTCCAGAGTAAAAAGTTCACTGCATTGCCCTATATTCTATTTTTTTCAAAAAATCCATCACTATCAATTTCTTATATTAGAAAAGAAGTTAGTTGAACTCTTCAAGGTCACTTGTCATTACAGAAACCTCAGATAATAGTAAAATAGGTAACAAGTAATTTCTTATATGTCTTATTTCTTCAGCCAATCAAATCACTTCAGTAACAAGAAAGTAGATCACCATCTAACACAGCTAGAAGTTATAGTCACATGACTTCTAACCTATACAAAGATGATTTAAATTTCTGGAGTATCATATCTCACTTTCCACTACCCCCAAATACAATGTAATATTACTGAGCAAGGTGTTTTTAAGAAATAGAATTTTTTATTTCACCATGCTTCAACCATTTATTTTTTTACTAAGAAACAAGTGACTTTCCACAACATAAAAATTCATTGCATTCACCATGAAAGAAAATGTTCAGCAATATTTCAATATTACCATTTTCTGCAGTAATTCAACATATTCCCAGAGCAACTCCATAATTACTACAGCTCCTTGTGATATTAAAACCTGATAATATCATCCAAATTACTGCTTTCTCTGGGAACATCCCCAACTATAGTAGCACAATTATTAATACTTTTCCCGGGGAACAATAACCAACTATAGTCAGCACAATTATTAATACTTTTCCATGGTAACATCAGTATAATCAATAATCCATTCCCTGGGAACATTGCCAACTTACATCAGCACCATTATTACTGCATTCCCTATGAACACTGAATACTAATAGATGCACCAACATTAATGAATCCAAAGGAACATTACCAACTTATAGCAGCCCCATCATTAATGAATTCCCAAGGAACATTACCAACTTATAGCAGCCCCATCATTAATGAATTCCCAAGGAATATTACCAACGTAGAGCAGCCCCATCATTAATGAATTCCCAAGGAACATTACCAACTTATAGCAGCCCCATTATTAATGAATTCCCAAGGAATATTACCAACGTAGAGCAGCCCCATCATTAATGAATTCCCAAGGAACATTACCAACTAAGAGTAGCCTCATCATTAATGAATTCCCAAGGAACATTACCAACTAAGAGTAGCCTCATCATTAATGAATTCCCAACTGATAGCAGCCCCACAATTAATGAATTCCCAAGCAACATTACCAACTGATAGCAGCCCCATCATTAATGAATTCCCAACTGATAGCAGCCCCATCATTAATGAATTCCCAAGCAACATTACCAACCTAGAGTAGTCCCATCATTTATGAATTCCCAAGTAACATTACCAACTTATAGCAGCCCCATCATTTATGAATTCCCAAGTAACATTACCAACTTATAGCAGCCCCATCATTAATGAATTCCCAAGGAACATTACCAACTTATAGCAGCCCCATCATTAATGAATTCCCAAGGAATATTACCAACGTAGAGCAGCCCCATCATTAATGAATTCCCAAGGAACATTACCAACTTATAGCAGCCCCATTATTAATGAATTCCCAAGGAATATTACCAACGTAGAGCAGCCCCATCATTAATGAATTCCCAAGGAACATTACCAACTAAGAGTAGCCTCATCATTAATGAATTCCCAAGGAACATTACCGACTTAGAGCAGCCCCATCATTAATGAATTCCCAAGGGACATTACAAACTTATAGCAGCCCCATCATTAATGAATTCCCAAGGAACATTACCAACTTATAGCAGCCCCATCATTAATGAATTCCCAAGGAACATTACCAACTTAGAGCAGCCCCATCATTAATGAATTCCCAAGACTGACTACAACATTCATGTAAATTTTTTTTTACTTTCATTTTATAATCTGAATATGTAAAAAATTATGCTTTAATAATTTATTATTTCATCTAACTTTTGCAAAATAGAGGAGGAAAATGTCTCAGTGTGACTACAGGCAAACATCAAGGCAGCACTGCCTCAGTGTGGCTACGGGCAAACATCAAGGCAACAACTCCCTCAGTGTGGCTATGGGCAGACATCAAGGCAGCAACTGCCTCAGTTTGGCTATGGGCAAACATCAAAGCAGCAATTGCCTCAGTGTGGCTACGGGCAAACATCAAGGCAGCAACTGCCTCAGTTTGGCTATGGGCAGACATCAAAGCAGCAATTGCCTCAGTGTGGCTATGGGCAAACATCAAGGCATCAACAACCTCAGTGTGGCTACGGACAAACATCCAGGCAGCAACTGCCCCAGTATGCCTCTGGGCAAACATCAAGGCATCAGACGCCTCAATGTGGCTACGGGTAAACATCAAGGCATCAGCCGCCTCAGTGTGGCTACAGGCAAACATCAAGGCAGCAACTGCCTCAGTGTGGCTACGTGCAAACATCAATGCATCAACTGCCTCAGTGCGGCTATGGGTAAATATCAATGCATCAACTGCCTCAGCGCTGCTACGGCAAACATCAATGCATCAACTGCCTCAGTGTGGCTACGGCAAACATCAAGGCAGCGACTGCCTCAGTGTGGCTACAGGCAAACATCAAGGAAGCAACTGCCTCAGTGTGACTACGGGCAAACATCAATGCATCAACTGCCTCAGTGTGGCTATTGGCAAACATCAAGGCAACAACTGCCTCAGTGTGGCTACAGCAAACATCAAGGCATCAACTGACTCAGTGTGGCTACGGGCAAACATCAAGGCAGCAACTGCCTCAGTGTGGCTACGGGCAAACATCAAGGCAGCAACTGCCTCAGTGTGGCTATTGGCAAACATCAAGGCAGCAACTGCCTCAGTGTGGCTACGGGCAATCATCAAGGCAGCAACTGCCTCATTGTGGCTATGGCAAACATCAAGGCATCAACTGCCTCAGTGTGGCTATGAGCAAACATCAAGGAAGCAACTGCCTCAGTGTGGCTACAGCAAATATCAAGGCATCAACTGCCTCAGTGTGGCTACGGGCAAACATCACGGCATCAACTACCTCAGTGTGACTATAGGCAAACATCAAGGCATCAACTACCTCAGTGTGACTGCAGCAAACATCAAGGCAGCAGCTTCCTCAGTGTGGCTATGGGCAAACATCAAGGCAGCAACTGCCTCAATCTGGCTACGGGCAAACATCAAGGCAGCAACTGCCTCAGCATGGCTACGGCAAACATCAAGGCATCAACTGACTCAGTGTGGCAACGTCATGTTCAAAGTAACGCAATACATTTTGCAAAAAAATATATTCCGGAATGACGAGGATCAATCTGACCAATGAGTCTAGAGATAACAGATGGTTACAGTGAGTCATGTGACCATGTAACAGAAATGACCATTAGTGTCCACATAAAAATGGTCAGTTGTGGTAATCGTCGACTCTTCTTTAAACAATTATCCGTCATTAATGCCTATCAACTAGGCAAGATGCACTTATTTTTATCATTTTATTTCTTATTACACCATTAAATTGCCCAATATACCATTTTTGAAGTTTCTCAGGGATTTGGAAAGCGGATCATATTTTGATGTAAATTCACTTTTATTGCAACTAATGCGCCATCAAGGAATATTCAGCTCCCTTTAATGCAACTGTGTCGTCAAAAACTGCAATTTAAGTCGGTGAATGTCAAATGATTGGTCAATAAATGACAAAAGTAATTTTCTGCGCAAGGCAAAAGGTGTTTAATAAAATGTTTATTTTTATGGTCTGAATGTTCTGAAAGATTGATAGAGTATTTATTTTAGTATAAAGTTCTATATTTTTATGCAGGTACAGTTTCAGCGATATGGCAGGCAAGCATAAATGTCAATTTCCTGAGTGGCTGTATTATTTCTTTTGTAAATATTACTGACAAGAAAATTGCCGACATTTGATCTTATGATTATAAATGCAAATTCATCTTTTTTTTTCATAAACATGAATAAATATAGCAGCTGCAATTTTTCTCCTTAAAACTAATCTTGGTAATGTGTCATCTCGTGATTAAACAGGCAAATGCCTGATATTTTTTAACCTCATACAAAGGATGACATGCAAAGGAAAAATATTACAATACCAAGTTCATCCATACAGTGGCAGTGGTCATGGGGAAGAGCATCTGCCTAGCATGCGGAAGGTTGCGAGATCAATCCCAGCCGGGTCATACCAAAGACTTGAAAATTGTAGGATAATTAGAGGATAGTTCTAGACCGGTCGGCCCAGTGTCAGTATACAGGGACTGGGTGGGATATCATACCATGTGTCTGCAGCACGATAATCCAGTATCGCAGTGCTTAAGATACTGTCTCAAATAGACATCATCAGGATAAAGCTGAAAAGTTGTTGGAAGTCATGCTAAGCACCATACAATACAATACGTCTATATTTACATTGATATGTTGATCTAATACAAACTTGATCAGCGGTATACTAAGAAAGGATAGAATATAATCAGGAGAGTGTACATAGTAGAAAACGGTACAAATAAGGTTGACAGAGAGAAATAAATAGAGGGCCATAGACATATTAGATTTATATACAGAGTGAAGATACAAAGTACTCAAAACTTTTGTGGAGATATTAGGACTTTGAGACTCACTAGCATCTCAATGTCCCATCGGTGGGTGGGCTACATCAGATCTTGCCCGAAAACACCATTCAGATCGGTGCGGAATAAAGCTCCCTCTAGAAGAATACCGAAGAGAGGACCTCACCACCACATGCTGGTAGTCCGTTCGTAGCAGGGATGACTTTATCACTCAGATTTATATTACTTTTTTTTCTTAGTTGTGGATTAAAGATATCTGGCTGTCTTTGCTTTTTATACAAACTTAAAACCCAATAGCATAACCAATAACAGTAAAATTGTCCAGGAAAGGAGCAAAATTGGCCATCTGCTTAATACAGGTTAACATGCTCTGAAAGCGAAGAAATAAAAAATAGCAAATATGGCTGCTAAAGACAAGTGGCTGCTTAATAGAGGTGCCTGCTTACACATGTTTGGCTTTTGTTAGATAATTATTTGTTAGCAATAATATTATTACTCCTACAAATTTAATTCAATGAAACTTTTGTCAGTGTGAAATAACTTAATGGTAGCTAGCACAATCATAAGAATGTCTGAAATAATGAAGTGACACAAGCAAGATGTAATTATCTAGAGCCATGTTAATGTCCACTCCACTTTCAACAGTTACTGTAGTGTATGCAATTCTTTAATTATCTGGTAATGGCGACAACCTAAATGAGACATTGACATCTGCATTCAAAAACAACTTCTGGTACTGCAATTGTTTATTTCCAGTGAAATGGCTGCACTTCGGCTAGTTTACGAGTATTTACTAATGTAATATTCTAGATCCTGCTTCAAAACATATACTTAAATACTTAAAAAACTTAAATCTAAGAAAAGCAGCCAGGGGATTATGATTTTAGACTGGTTGCAGTAAAACTGCATATGGTTTCATTTAAAACTTATAAAAGTTTTTAAGTATTTGAGTAAAATGTTAGTGAAACAGAAGTCTGGGCATATATTGTTTATATAAATAGAATACTATTGTACTAATGTTACAAGTATGAAAGTTACATTAAATAGGGGATTTTTTTTATTTCAATCCAGACATCTCCTTTGGATTGTTTTTAAAAAAATTAACTTGTTATGAACCTTAACAAGAAAATAACAGTTTAATTTACTGTCTAAATATTTTTTTTACCTTAACAACTGTGAAAGTATGGACCTTTAAAGGGAATATATAATTATTTTTTTTTTTTTTTAAGTTTTAAAATTGGCTAAAATATTTTTTCAAAATATGTATTGTCTATATATACTCACTGACCTTGTATTGCCAAAAGTGTATCTATTTAAACAATGTCCCATTAATTTTTTTAAAAGGGATTTCCTAACTCGTGCTGTATGCCTAGGTTACACTAAAATAGATTTCCTGCTTAAAACGGCAGCATTTTTTGTGACGTATGATACGTATCACATGATTTCATTTTAATTTCAATTTAATCCACAGGTTTACTCTTATAAAGAGTTATTTCATCTCAGAAAGAGTCCATATGAAAATGTGAAGGTCATCAAGCAGTATTTAAGAGCTGTCTATTTTCAGAATGGGGATTTCGTTTCAAGTTTTACACTCCAATTTAAACCATTCTGAGTTTTTTATTAATGATATTGAAATGCTTTTTATCCGTTTAATTCCTTTAAAGAGAAGTAAACTGGCTATGAACCTTGCAGTACTATTCATTTTTTAAATAAATTTTTTACCTTATCAGCTGTGAAAGTAAGGACCTTAAATTAAAGGAATGACATCGTTGATTTTTTAGTTATTACAAGAGATTTCCTCATGTCTATTTCCCCGACAAAAGAAAGAAAACTCTGCTTTTCTGTACATAGCATTAGGGCATTACGTTAACGAGTTCTAACTTTTACCACACATTAAATATTGGAAGGTAAGTTCTTGCATCCAAGAAAATATTTACTTAAATTAAAGCAATGCGTCAAACATCATTTACCACATCTGTATCAACATTACAACTTGCAAAAATTCTAGCAAAACAGCTGTTCAATAATCATAGTTAAAAGTTACAACCGCTTAATGGCTGGAATAATGTATACAATGCAGTAACATTTAATAACAATTATAAAGCTTTACAAACATTTCCCGTAGTGAAGGTGCCAAAACCTCAGCAGATTATTTTATTTCAATGCCAAGTTCCACGGTATATTGTATTATTGTGTAAAATAAATGTTGCTATACCAACTAATTTTTATCTCATTACTTTGATTTGTTTTGTTTTTGTTCTATTAACTTTCCTTTTATAATTAAAGTGGTTAAATAAATTGATATTTATATTTAATCTTGAACATTACTGTTTTAAGAAGAGTGTATATATGATGGGTATAAAGGTAATGTTAACACTATATCTAACATTTCTTTAAAGCATAACCAACATTTATCACACTGCAAAATGTGACATACATTATTCTGAAAATACAAATGGTTGTTTAACCCTTTACTTCATAGATACCCGTTTTCTCGCACCAATCACAGGCATTTGAAAACAGTGCAAGAAGAGTTCAGACTGCTTGTAACGAGCAATCTGAACACTTCCTGCACTGTTTTCCACTCTGTTAGTTAATATAAACATAATTCACCCAATAATTCAAAAGCCTTCTATATTAGGTGTCCAAAGGTGTCTATATTACAGGTGTCCAAAGGCGTCTATATGAAGTAAAGGGTTAACTCAGTCAAAAATCATGGACCCAAAATGCAAAAGGGCCCAGTCACATTGAGCCTTCCTAGCAAGTTTAGGCTAAATCAGATTATCTGATCACAGTTGTCACAGCTATGCAGAACATTTAGTGAAAGCGAAAAACACAAAAAGAAAGACTTGGGAGCAATTCATGAAAGCTCAGAGCTTTCTTTACAATCAAACTAAATTATTTAAATTAGTGTAAACTCAACTCTGTATAACACTTGGTGATAAGCTGATAAATTAGTATAAACTAAAATCTGTATAACACTGGCAAATAAACCGATAAATTGGTGTAAACTAAACTCTGTATAGCACTGGGTGATAAGCTGATAAATTAGTGTAAACTATACTCTGTATAACATTAAGTGATAAGCTGATAAATAAGGATAAAATTAACTCTGTATAACACCAGGTGATAAGCTGATAAATAAGTATAAATTATACTCTGTATAACACTAGGAAATAAGCTGATAAATTATTGTAAACTATACTCTGTATAACACTGGCTAATAAGGTGATAAATTAGTGTAAACTAATCTCTCTATAACACTGGGTAATAAGCTGATAAATTAGTGTAAACTATACTCTGTATAACACTGGGTAATAAGCTGATAAATTAGTGTAAACTAAGCTCTGTATACCACTTGGTAATAAGCTGATAAATAAGTGTAAACTAAACTCTGTATAACACTGGGTAATAAGCTGATAAATAAGTGTAAACTAAGCTCTGTATACCACTGGGTAATAAGCTGATAAATTAGTGTAAATTATACTCTGTATAACACTGGGTAATAAGCTGATAAATTAGTATAAACTAAGCTCTGTATACCACTGGGTAATAAGCTGATAAATTAGTGTAAATTATACTCTGTATAACACTGGGTAATAAGCTGATAAATTAGTATAAACTAAACTCTGTATACCACTTGGTAATAAGGTGATAAATTAGTGTAAACTAAACTCTGTATAACACTGGGTAATAAGCTGATAAATCAGTGTAAACTAAGCTCTGTATACCACTGGGTAATAAGCTGATAAATTAGTGTAAATTATACTCTGTATAACACTGGGTAATAAGCTGGTAAATTAGTATAAACTAAACTCTGTATAACACTGGGTAATAAGCTGATCAATTAGTGTAAACTAAGCTCTGTATACCACTTGGTAATAAGCTCATAAATCAGTGTAAACTAAGCTCTGTATACCACTGGGTAATAAGCTGATAAATTAGTGTAAATTATACTCTGTATAACACTGGGTAATAAGCTGATAAATTAATATAAACTAAACTCTGTATAACACTGGGTAATAAGCTGATAAATTAGTGTAAACTAAGCTCTGTATACCACTTGGTAATAAGGTGATAAATTAGTGTAAATTATACTCTGTATAACACTGGGTAATAAGCTGATAAATTAGTATAAACTAAACTCTGTATAACACTGGGTAATAAGCTGATTAATTAGTGTAAACTATACTCTGTATAAAACTGGGTAATAAGATGATAAATTAGTGTAAACTAAACTCTGTATAACACTGGGTAATAAACTGATAAATTAGTGTAAACTAAGCTCTGTATACCACTTGGTAATAAGCTGATAAATAAGTGTAAATTATACTCTGTATAACACTGTGTAATAAGCTGATACATTAGTATAAACTAAACTCTGTATAACACTGGGTAATAAGCTGATAAATTAGTGTAAACTAAGCTCTGTATACCACTTGGTAATAAGCTGATAAATTAGTGTAAATTATACTCTATATAACACTCGGTAATAAGCTGATAAATTAGTATAAACTAAACTCTGTATAACACTGGGTAATAAGCTGATACATTAGTGTAAACTATACTCTGTATAATACTGGGTAATAAGCTGATAAATTAGTATAAACTAAACTCTGTATAATTAGTATAGACTAAACTCTGTTTAACACTGGGTAATAAGCTCATAAATTAGTGTAAACTATACTCTGTATAATACTGGGTAATAAGCTGATAAATTAGTGTAAATTATACTCTGTATAACACTGGGTAATAAGCTGATAAATTATTATAAACTAAACTCTGTATAACACTGGGTAATAAGCTGATAAATTAGTGTAAACTATACTCTGTATAATACTGGGTAATAAGCTGATAAATTAGTGTAAACTAAACTCTGTATAACACTTGGTAATAAGCTCATAAATTAGTGTAAACTAAGCTCTGTATAACACTAGGTAATAGGCTGATAAATTAGTGTAAACTAAACTCTGTTTAACACTGGGTAATAAGCTGATAAATTAGTGTAAACTAAGCTCTGTATACCACTTGGTAATAAGCTGATAAATTAGTGTAAATTAAACTCTGTATAACACTGGGTAATAAGCTGATACATTAGTATAAACTAAACTCTGTATAACACTGGGTAATAAGCTGATACATTAGTGTAAACTAAGCTCTGTATACCACTTGGTAATAAGCTGATAAATTAGTGTCAATTATACTCTATATAACACTGGGTAATAAGCTGATAAATTAGTATAAACTAAACTCTGTATAACACTGGGTAATAAGCTGATACATTAGTGTAAACTATACTCTGTATAATACTGGGTAATAAGCTGATAAATGAGTATAAACTAAACTCTTTATAATTAGTATAGACTAAACTCTGTTTAACACTGGGTAATAAGCTGATAAATTAGTGTAAACTATACTCTGTATAATACTGTGTAATAAGCTCATAAATTAGTATAAACTAAACTCTGTATAACACTGGGTAATAAGCAGATAAATTAGTGTAAACTCAAATCTGTATAACACTAGGTAATAAGCTAATAAATTAGTGTAAACTCAACTCTGTACAACACTAGGTAATAAGCTGATAAATTATTATAAACTAAACTCTGTATAACACCAGGTATTTAGCTGATAAATTGGTATAAATTATACTCTATAAAACACTAGGTGATAAGCTGATATATTGGTATTAACTGTACTCTGTATAACACTAGGTGATAAGGTGATAAATTAGTATAAACTATACTCTATATAACACTAAGTGATAAGCTGATATATTGGTATTAACTATACTCTGTATAACACTAGGAAATAAGCTGATAAAGTAGTATAAACTAAACTCTGTATCACACTAGGTAATAAGCTGATAAATTATTATAAACTAAACTCTATAATACTAAGTATTTAGCTGATAAATTTGTATACACAATACTCTGTAAAACACTAGGTGATAAGCTGATAAATTAGTATATACTATACTCTGTATAACACTAGGTATTTAGCTGATAAATTGGTATAAACAATACTCTGTAAAACACTAGGTGATAAGCTGATACATTGGTATAAACTTTACTCTGTACAACACTAGGTTATAAGCTCATTATTTGGTATAAACTATACTCAGTATAACACTGGATAATAAGCTCATCAATTTGTATAAACTATACTCTGTATAACACTATGTAATAAGATGATAAATTGGCATAAACTATACTCTGTAAAACACTAGGTAATAAGCTGATAAATTGTTATGAACTATACTCTGTATAACACTAGGTAATAAGCTCATTAATTTGTATAAACTATACTCTGTATAACACTAGGTAATAAGCTCATTAATTTGTATAAACTATACTCTGTATAACACTAGGTAATAAGCTCATTAATTGGTAAAAACTATTCTCTGTAAAACACTAGGTAATAAGCTGATAAAATGGTTTAAACTAAGGTCTGTATAACACTAGGTAATATGCTGATAAATTAGTATAAACTAAGCTCTGTTATAAGCTGATAAATTAGTGCAAACTATACTCTGTATAATACTGGGTAATAAACTGATAAATTTGTGTACATTAAACCCTGTATAACACTAGGTATTTAGCTGATAAATTGGTATAAACTATACTCTGTAAAACACTTGATAATAAGCTCATTAATTGGTATAAACTTTACTCTCTATAACACTAGGTAATAAGCTAATGAATTAGTATAAACTAAGCTCTATATAACACTTGGTAATAAGCTGATAAATTAGTGTAAACTAAACTCTGTACAACACTTGGTAACAAGCTGATAAATAGTGTAAACTAAACCCTGTTTAACACTAGGTAATAAGCTAATAAATTAGTGTAAACTAAACTCTGTATAACACTAGGTATTTAGCTGATAAATTGGTATAAACTATACTCTGTAAAACACTTGATAATAAGCTCATTAATTGGTATAAACTTTACTCTCTATAACACTAGGTAATAAGCTAATAAATTAGTATAAACTAAGCTCTGTATAACACTTGGTAATAAGCTGATAAATTAGTGTAAACTAAACTCTGTACAACACTTGGTAACAAGCTGATAAATAGTGTAAACTAAACCCTGTTTAACACTAGGTAATAAGCTAATAAATTAGTGTAAACTACACTCTGTATAACACTAGGTAATAAGCTGATATATAAGTGTAAACAAAACCCTGTTTAATACTAGGTAATAAGCTGATAAATTAGTGTAAACTTCACTCTGTTTCACACTAGGTGATAAACTGATAAATTAGTGTAAACTTAACTCTGTTTAACACATCTTAATAAGCTGATAAATAAGTGTAAACTTAACTTTGTATAACACTAGGTGATACGTTGATAAATTGTTACAAACTATACTCTGTATAACACTAGGTGATAAGCTGATAAATTGGTATAAACTATACTCTGTTTAACACTGGGTGATAAGCTGATAAATTATTATAAACTATACTCTGTATAACACTAGGTGATAAGCTGATAAATTGGTATAAACAATACTCTATATAACACTAGTTGATAAGCTGATAAATTAATATAAACTAAACTCTGTATAACACTAGTTGATAAGCTGAAAAATTGGTATAAACTATACTCTGTATAACACTAGTTGATAAGCTGATAAATTGGTATAAACAATACTCTATATAACACTAGTTGATAAGCTGATAAATTAATATAAACTAAACTCTGTATAACACTAGTTGATAAGCTGATAAATTGGTATAAACTATACTCTGTAAAACACTAGGTGATAAGCTAATTTTTGGTATAAACTATACTCTGTAAAACACTAGGTGATAAGCTAATTTTTGGTATAAACTCTACTCTGTATAACACTAGGTGATAAGCTGATAAATTATTATAAACTAAACTCTGTATAACACTAGGTGATAAGCTGATAAATAAGTATAAACCAAAATCTGTATAACACTAAGTGATTAGCTGATAAGTTAATATAAACTGAAATATGTATAACACCAGGTGATAAGCTGATAAGAAAGTATAAACTATACTCTGTATAACACTAGGTGATAAGCTGATAAATTAATATAAACTGAAATATGTATAACACTAGGTGAAAAGCTGATAAATTGGTATAAACTAAACTGTGTACAACACTGGGTTATAAGCTGTTAAATTAGTATCAACTAAACTATGTATAACACTGGGTGATAAGCTGATCAGTTAATATAAACTGAAATATGTATAACACTAGGTAAAAAGCTGATAAATTGGTATAAACTAAACTCTGTACAACACTGGGTTATAAGCTGCTAAATTAGTATAAACTAAACTCTGTATTACACTGGGTTATAAGCTGATAAATTAGTTTCAACTTAACTCTGTATTACACTGGGTTATAAGCTGATGAATTAGTATAAACTAAACTCAGTTTAACACTGGGTTATAAGCTGATGAATTAGTAAACTAAACTCAGTATAACACTGGGTTTTAAGCTGATGAATTAGTATAAACTAAACTCTGTATAACACTTGGTAATAGGCTGATAAGCCCTTCAAAAGAGATAGTTAAAACAAATTTATCTCATAAAATAAAAACTGATATAACAAGTTTTTCTTTAAAATACAAACAGAAATTGTGAACTTCAAACTGTCAGAATTTCTTTAATGTCCAAGACGCAAAAAAAAATAAATTAATCATTGATTGAACTTTGAACCATAAAGTTATTTAAAAACTCATAAATTCTTGCCAAAAGCTACTCACACAGGAAATACCTCTGCAGCATCTCTGTGTTGCCTCATCTATCAATTTATTTCCAATCCTTAGAATTTAACTTGATGGGAATCAGTTCTCTTCAACTGAATTAAGTAAGGACAAACTCTTTTTTGGAAAAAATTCAATGAAACTCATTGACAAGATTACCCCCCCAAAACTTAATTAATTAAATAAAATTAACAGTGTAACGAATGCAAAACAGGTTTGATGACAAACCAGGTCTCGATCAACTGGCAAATGAGAATGATTGTCATTAAATTCAACACTCACTGTGGTTGAGAATTAGCCAACGCTCATCAATATCAATAAGGTGGAATTAAATAATCCAAGAGTAAAGCCGGAAACCAATTGTGAACAAGTGAAACTTTAATAGGAGAACATGCGGCGTCAACAAAGCTGCTGATGGAACGTAATTTAGGGCGCAGATTAATTCATGAGATGGTATCCGGTTTCTGCAACTTAATTATTAATATGATTATCAAAACTTGATAGGTAAAAGGGGAACCAGTTTTGAAAAAAAAAATCCTCGAACTTAGTAAACAAACCAAATTTTGAATGCAACTACACTATTTGACACAGTTCATTCCAGAACATATTATTGTAATTGTACATTACTTACTACACTACCAAAGAATAGTTTATCAGCTAGAAGCTAGAGAGCACTTGAAATTTAATAGGTGAATTATTAAATAGATGATAGATGACAGAAACTGACCAATCAGAATTGCTGACCTTCAGCTTTGCTCAGGTGAGCCGAGTGATACAAAACCATAACTATGATTACTTTCCAATGGTATGCAACTGATTCAACACATTTACCTTCAATTTTTATATATATATTTATATTTAACTATGATAAGGCATTGGTCTTGTGGGGGAAGGAAATTGGAGAAATAGGAAATATCAACTTATTGCATTTAGTTACTATAGCAATCCATTTTTAAAGGAATACTACTGCTTACACTATTTAAACCTCCCTTCTTCGTTAATTTCATCTACTTTTTAATTTAAGAATGTTTGATAATGACACTCAATCAATATTAAGAAAACTTGTTTAACAATATTAAGAAAACTAAGTCTTGTTTAAGTAAGACTTTAAAGGGAATATATCAGGATTTTTACAATTTTATAAAAACATTTTTCCCCATATACCATGCCTATATTATTATACTCACTGACCCTGTATTGCCAAACAGATATCTATTTAAACATGTCACAATATCAAATTGAAAAGGGCTTTCCTAACTTGGGCTACATGCCTAGGTTAGACTAAAATAGATTTCACGCTTAAAATTGCACCAAATTTTGCGACATATTTCGAGTCACATGACTTCATTTTATTTCAACTTGATTCATTACACAGGTTTACACATAGTAGAAATTGTTTCATCTTAGAAAGAGTCAAAATGACGATGTGAATGTCGTCAAACAGTATTTAAGTGCTGTCTATTTTTAGAATGGGGATTTGGTTTCAAGTTTACCACTCCAATTTACAAGTTGATTTTGTCATGTTTTGGTAGATTTGTTGGTTTATATTTATTAATGATAATGAAATACTTTTTATCCATATTTTATTTTTGTTAAAGGAATTATATTGGTAAGTAACACAAACACGTTGTTAATCCAGACTTTTCCTGTATGCAGTGTGCACAAAATAATGCTTATGTATTGACCTATAACCTTTATTTACTTGAAAGTTATCAAATTAACAGTAATTGAATATTGGTCAAAACTTTAATACATCCCGCAATAAAGTATTGCGCAATTTTTACATTGAACTCTGTAAACTTCCTGAACAAAGCCTCGAAAACGATATTAGGAACGAGGCTTCACTATGTTATCTGATGATTGATTGGAAACCCGAATGCGGTTTGTTGAAAATGGTAAATGTAAACAAAAACAAAAACGTGGCTTCAGAAACCCAATGTTTGTAATAAAGAGGTTATGCAATTAGACACTTTAGACACGTTTATCTCTAAGTTATAAGTGTATCTTCATGCTAAGCGTGTGTATTTAGGACAGGGAATTGACGGTAATATGCCAATATAATCCCTTTAAGACATTGATAGTGTTTTATCCTCATACACTTCTTTTAAAAGAAATAAAACAGAATTTTTTTAGTCACCAACACTCCAAACACCAAGAAATAAAGTTACTATTATGTTGTCAACAATGATGCATGCTTGAGCTGATAATTGTACACGATGGAGATCACACAATTGAAAATGATCACTATGACATTTATAATGATGATGTGAATAAGGAATTACTAATGATGGTCATGCTTAAGGTGATAGGTATTATCAACAAAGATAACAAAGAGTTCTTGTGTGATGTGCCAGTGATGATATAAAAAAAATGGTAATAGAAATTACATTTCTATGCAATGACAGATTCATTTTATTGTAAAATTCCAATATAAATGTATTTGATTCTTTATTAATAATGCCAGAACATTTCAAATATCCTGCACATGAGTTTCTATGAGATTTAATTTCTTCTGTTAAATTAATAACATTTACAGATTTCTTAGTATAAATTATATTAATTAACAAACATTAACAAAAGGTTGTGTCATCAAAGATCAAATGAAGTAGAAACATGGAACATACCAGAAATTATTTAAATGCAACGAAATCGTAAAATAAACATTCTCAACTTGTGTTATTCTATATCTCCTTTGTGAATGCCTAACATTGTGTAACAGAGCTCTCTTATTTTGAGCTTTCAGTCAGCTGTTTACTATCCAATTAAATATGATTTTGCTAATCAGTTCTATATGGGAAGTTTTACGGTGATAAAACCATATCTTTTCCATTATGACAATCATAAATTCCAATACATTCAACAATGTTCCCGTAAAACAAACTTGTGCCCATTAAAGTTTCTTATTAAAACAGTATTGAACAGTTTTGTAATGATTATTGTGATTTATATCCAGCAATCTGTGCAGATTGACTCATGTTTCCCGGATTCAATTGATCACTCAAAAATAAAAGTTTGCAATCGCAATTGGTCAGTGAGCAGCATTCAGTGTTCAGTTGTTGCAGCATTCATGTAAAAGATGCATCCTCCTGTTCCAAGGTCAGATTCAGGATGTAACAGCCAGCGGGCAGGGGTCTTAATATTTGTAGACACACGATTTAGGCAAATTTTCACCATGTAGGTAGTTGGGAAAATAATTGCTTACTTCCAATTTTTTTTTAATTAAGTACAACCTAACTGAGAATTGTACTGATTTAAAGCTGTGTTTTGAAAATTTAAAGGGGATAGCATTTGCAATGAAGTAGCACCTTTTTGGTATTTGGGAATTCCAGCAGGGTGTCTGGTTCCCCAGTCCCCAGTCCTACCCTCTAAATATATCTGCCAATGTGTTCAAAGTGTGGTCAGTTTGGCAACATCTTTTGCTTGTTTGCCAATCATAAATATCAATGGAGATTTGTCAAAAAACTGATATTATCTAAATTATTAACTTTATTTAATAATTATATTGTGAAACAATTATGTTTTCATGACTAAGACAAATTTCACTCGAAGCATTCCTGGGCAGAAACAGTAATATTAAGCATATTTAGATAAAAGTGTGTTGCTCCAATCCTGGGACCAATGTCTTTATTAATGTGGGTTAGATTACATATCAATGTCAGTGTGAGTGATATAATATATCAATAACAACTTGGGATATATTAGATATCAGCATTAATCTGTGTGATATTTGATATCAACTTGTATGAATATTAACATGACTAATATCAGATATCAATGCAAATGTGGAGTGGTTAATTTTGGTACCAATGTGGTTGAGCTTAGATATCAACTTTAATTAAATGTGGGGAGTTAAGATATCAACTTTAATTAAGATGATTGTTATCAATGTGGGTGAGGTTAGATATCAATTTCAGTGTAAATGAGTTAACAGATCAATATCAATGTGAGTGAGCTTAGATATCAATTTAAGTGTAAATGAGTTTACATACCAATATCAATTTGGGTGAGCTTAGATATCAATTTCAATGTAAATGAGCTTACATACCAATATTAATGTGGGTGAGCTTAGATATCAATTTCAATGTAAATGAGTTAACAGACCAATATCAATGTGGGTGAGCTTAGATATCAATTTAAGTGTAAATGAGTTAACATACCAATATCAATTTGGGTGAGCTTAGATATCAATTTCAATGTAAATGAGCTTACATACCAATATCAATGTGGGTGAGCTTAGATATCAATTTCAATGTAAAGGAGTTTACATATCAATATCAATGTGGGTGAGCTTAGATATCAATTGCAATATAAATGAGCTTACATACCAATATCAATGTGGATGAGCTTAGATATCAATTTCAATGTAAATAAGCTTATGTACCAATATCAATGTTGGTGAGCTTAGATATCAGTTTCAATGTAAATAAGCTTACCTACCAATATCAATGTGGGTGAGCTTAGATATCAATTTTTTTTAATGTAAATGAGCTTACATATCAATATCAATGTGGGTGAGCTTAGATATCAATATCAATGTAAATGAGCTTACATACCAATATCAATGTGGGTGAGTTCAATTAAGACTGATAAAATTAAAATTAATTAAAAAAAAATATCAAGACAATACTTATGTTTCCCCCACCCCTCTGCGACTCACCCCCATCTTCCAAGTTATTATTTACTATACACAACCCAATCATACCGATTTCTACTGTAGAGGAAAACAAATGGCCACCATTATTTACATTTCCCACAGAAAAGAGGGAAATCGCAGCTATACCAGATGCATTTTATTGAGTTAAATACAGCTGAGTAATCCCTGCTTCCCGATGACATCAGTAGTAAAGTACTCTCATATTTTAAGTTTTAAAAACTAAAATGTTTTATTTGAGATAACTTCAAACAATTTTCAAAAGGCTATCCAATTTTATGGCCAAGTTCTGACAGATACGGCAAACAGGATTTCTTCCTGCTTCTAAAGATTTTATACTTAATCAATCCCGACTTTATGTTATTTCGACTTGATTACAGGGAATTTGAGTTTTATAAACTGCTATTTTACTCTTTCAGACAAACCATAAAGATTTTGTAATCCCATTACCAGTCATAAATATTGCAATATGAATCCAAAGCTAAAGCCAAGATTGCCCATGGATTCTCATAAAAATATCAGCTGCCCCTTCAAAACAAAATGTATGCAATATTTTAAGTTAAATGGAGCACAGCAATATTTAGATTATGACATTTACGATCATAATTGACAATTAATTTATAACTGATATAACAGTGTTTTCAAGGGTAATAAATGTAGCACTATTACATCTATACTTTTGGTCAGATCTAATTGAAACACTTAAATATTCCAGGCATTGTCCATATAACTGAAAAAGGAAAATTCCCCAAAGAAATTATTACTGTAGTTCTAATTTTTCATGAATATTTCGTCCAATTAATATAAAAAGAATTTTTTTTTAATTTCCCTTAAGCAATCAGTGTGGTTAACATGTCTTGGGTATTAATCAAATTTATAAACAAATGAGACAAAAAAGATTCATCACAATACGAGGAGTACAATTAATTTACGTTGCTTAAAGGAAGTATCGATGGCCCCCTTCGTCTGAATGACACAAATGGAGAGTTTAGAATCTGGAATTCAATAACCTGGGGCATCAGACAGACCTTGAAATGCAAGGTTAAGTTACAATTGTTACTCTGGGGGACTTAGGAATGTTACAGACAAAGAACAAACACTAGACTAAAACTGTCTCACAATATCTTTGTGGACAATACAGGGCAGTTTGTGGCACAAAATTGCCCAGGCTTAATTTAGAAAAACTCCAGGTGTACTTTTAAGGGGAATCTGTTTAGAAATCCCATCTTAACTGCAGAAGACCGTATAGCGTCGTTTACACAGAATGAGCATCAGATGGTTTTCAGGTGGAAAATCCAAATAAGCTTAAAAACGTCTTCCAAAAAATCCTGTCTATGAAATTCTGCCTTAATGGAGTCCAGGGCAAATTATGCCTAACAATCTGCCTTAAATCAGAACTGGTCAGATAACATTACTATACTTTTTTGACTGGTTTAGTGTATAATAATTGTTTAACAATTTTTCACAATTTATACAAATCTCACTCAATGTCTTCCTGGGTTGAACTGGAGTACTAAGCACTATGTAGGTAAAGAGTCTTGCTCAAGGACACAACACATGGCCATGGTGGGTGTCAAAACCATGACCCTCCATTCTTAGGTCAGATTCCCGCAGCCACTAGACCATTAGCTTCATGTTCATCATAACGCATTGCCAGTATAATATCACTGGGTAAGATATATAGAGGATCTTATATTTGTTTTAACCCTTTACTTCATATAGACGCCTTTGGACACCTCTAACATAGACACCTTTGGACACCTAATAAAGATGCCTTTGGACACCTAATATAGAAATAAAACTTTTGAATTATTGGGTGAATAATGTTTATAATAACTGGCAGAGTGGAAAACAGTGCAGGAAGAGTTCAGATTGCTCGTAACGAGTCTTTATCTATGGAGTAAAGGGTTAATCTATTATTAAACTTATTAAATGAATTAATGACAATATATTATGTGAGGCTTATACTCAACATTTTATCATTTTTGCCATTAACGAGTTTAATGAATTCAATAATAATCGAGCACGAAAGTAAAATTCATTTTATCACACAAATCATGAAAATGGTACATTTACAGTTTGTTTAAATGATCACCCTCTATACATGTTTGAAAGGAATGAGAATAAATCTACAATATCAGTCAGTCAACGTATGACGTGACATCACAAAAAATAACTCATTTTACCATGACAAATAAACTCTGTTTATATGTTCGGGCAATTCGGAAAATAGCTTGGCATTTTATATGGAAACATGGAGCACTCAACTGACAGAGAATACCATGTAAGTGTCTGATATTATCAACTTTATTAGGTGAGGCTTAGAAAAAAAACCTGGACAAGACTGCAGTCTTTGTTTTTTTCATGCCGAACCTGATAAAGTTGATAATATTAGAAACTCACATGGTATTCTATTTATCATGTCAACATTTCTAGTTCGTTTTTTATTCATTTTAAGTAGGATTTTAAAGTAGTTCCGTCCTGGTCAAAATGTAAAATTATACATAACCAAAACAACGTCATGAAGTAAACAAAATGACGTGATGTGCCTGAAAAACTTGCATTGATGTGATAAACATATGTTTATCAGGCAGGCAATTTATCAACAGAAATGAATGCAATGACATGATAAAAAGTGATATTATGTTAGCTGACCAGTAATATAAACAGAAAATATCGGTAGAACAGATGGATGCTCCCCCAAGTGAGTGTTTGACTCTGTACCATATGGTAATGATATAGAACGGGGGAAGTAACTGTGAGAGTTCTAAAGAGAAGTCAAAACATTATTTTTTATTTTGTGATACAAAACATTGCATAACATACTTTGAAATAGGTCATTATGATGCATCCTAGCAAGTTTCATAAGTTTGGTCATAGACAGAATCAAAGGGCCATAACTCCATGAAAAATCATCGAACCGGAACACATACAATATGCGCATCTACACTTGGTAATGATGCATCCTAGCAAGTTTCATAAATTTCCAACCTGAGGTAGTAGAGAAATAGCATGGACAAGAATTTGGTCACAGACTCAATTAAAGGGCCATAACTCCATGAAAAATTATCGAACCAGAACACAAAGACAATATGTAAATCTCCACTTGGTAGTGATGCATCCTAGCAAATTTCATATAATTTCAACATGGGATTGTAGAGAAATAGTGCGGACAAGAATTTGGTCACAGACAGAATCAAAGGGCCATAACTCCGTGAAAAATCATCGAACCAGAACACAAAGACAATATGCGCATCTGCACTTGGTAATAATGCATTCTAGCAAGTTTCATAAAATTCCAACCTGAGGTTGTAGAGAAATAGCCAGGACAAGAACTTGGAGACGCAAGGACGCACGCATGAAGCGGCGACCATTATGCTTCCCCACGTTGGGGGGAGCATAAAAATGTGATATTTTAGGTTTATTACATCACTGAAAATTATGTGATAATAATATTTAGGTATGAGACATTAGAACTTAGTGAATCAGTACTTTTGAAATGCTTTTAATATTTGTGGTCTAAAGAAAATACTACTAAGTCTGAAATATTTTCAAAAACGTCTATAAATTCAAAATAACACTAGATGCAACATTCAATGTGAAATGTCAATTTTATAGATACCTGGGGTCATACCTTAGTCAGACCTTTGGTGTAAATGGCCATCTCTCTATCCACACCACCGCCCCACTATCAAACAGTTAAATAAACTCTCTGTCTCGAGATATTGGGCAACTTTGTGCATCATACAGACACAGATAGTGCCAACAATTAATATGTTAAAGGAGAATGTTGCAGAGATTCCTGACATGGTGTGTGGTCAACACTCAGTTTTACAATTATTCATTTTTTCTCTGAAGTGTCCGCCAACATGTGCAGCACTGTTCACTACTGTGTGTGGCCATTAATTGAGGTAAATATGCTAACTATTATCTTGCTGCTTAAATACCAAGGTTAACACCTGCAAACAAACAAGGTAGAACAAGGTCAGTTTGTGTGTTACTCACAATGACTCATTATGTTTTGCTGCTGCTGCTGCTGTTGCTGTTGCTGTTGTTGTTGTTGTTGTATGGTATTTAACATCGTTTTTATCAATTTTGGTGGGGCATTTGTGGTCATATTTTGCTAGTTCTATAAATTATTTAAGATCTTGTGGTAATATAACTGTCGTGCAAGTTTGGTTAAGATTCAATGAAAAAATGGGGATGGGTGCTATAGCAACTCTATGACAATGTTAACATTTTCCCTACATAACTCTATTAAAAAAACATCAAGTTGTACTAACCATTAAGGAGCAATGAAGTCCACTTTCACTGAAATTAAGAATTACATATAACTGTCATTGTTATATACATTTTCCTATATAACTCAATGTAAAGTTTGCATCCCTTGTGACCATCACAAATTATTAAGCCACCCAAAATTCATAAACTTAAGAGATTATGGCTCAATGAAATCAACTCTGATCAGCACTGAATAAAGGAGAGATTGAGACTTCATTTTTTCACAATTTCAGTCTATTTTTAGAAACAGTAGCCATATTGGAGTTTTGTCTGCAATGTAAAATTTGCAATTCTGCAGAAGCACACCTCATTGCACCTTTATTGGAATAATAAATACTAATTTAAGGTTGCTACCATTTTTGTGCATTTCCTTACGTACTTATAAACTATGTAAACTTTGCACCCCAGTGCAGTTTCTCCATTTTTAAACTCACCAGAGCAAACCTCACCCAAGTTACTCTTGTGACAATCTATTTTTGTAATTATCCACTGTTATTACCCACAATTTCCTTAATTTTTACACCACAGAAAAGAAACTCAAGTCAAAATGCACCTTGAAAGTAGAAATGATTGCTCAAGGACGGGAAATTGTGGGTGATCCCAGACTCTGAATGTTGGCAGGCATTAAAATAAATACATATGTATTAATTTTATCAACTTAACTGGGCCTAACAACTTTAAAACATTCTCCACCCCTTCTAAATCCCACTCCAATGATGCAATCATTTACTGCATTAACACCCTATATCAACAGGAGTGTGATAAAATATATGGAAAGCAAAGCAAATATGCACCGTGCCGCAACAAGACAATTGTTCAGCAGAAGCAGCACCCGCAACATGTTGATCTCCCTCCTGCAAACTGATTAGCCAGGCAATGAAATTGTGATTACTTCCAGATAGGCTGATAAAGGTCCATTAGTACTGATTCAATTCCTGTCATTTCTCGCCACGATCAGAAGCATTGCAGATAGGGCACATCAGTTTTCACCAGGCAAAATGTGCACAACATATTAAAAACAGTTCAATTTTCTATTTTTTTTGTTTATTTGTGTTTTTCCAGTTGGGAAAAATTTAAATTCTTCAAATATTTTTAGATTTATTATGGATTTAGCAAAAGACATCAAGATAGCTTTTAGAATTTCAATAAAATTTTAAGATTTTTATACTGTTGATAATAAAGTCTATGCACTGTTTTTTATCTACTTTTTGATATCAGAATTACCTAACATTTCACTACACTATGCCTGGATTATAGCAGGGTTATTAAGCCAGGTCCTGTTTGCTCAGTTGGTAGCCCATCTGACCATCAATCCAGGAGTTGTGAGTTTGAATTCCTGTCTGGCCACAGTCTCCATACTTGCACCTCTCTGGTTTTAGCTATATAAGTCCATTTGACAAGCTGTAAAAGAACAATTATAATTTAACTTTGATGATGTGTGGAAATTCTTCAGTAAATTATATCAAATACAAGTTTTAAACCATTAACATGCTAAATGTCCACGAGACTTTATCATCCTTATTTCAAATCCAGTCCATCATTATGTAGAAGGCGACTCAGATATTATAAGAACTTAAAGGCTAATACACCGAACAGCCAGGAGTTACTTACATCAGAGCCACAGAAACACAACTCCTGCCGAACCAGACAGCCAACATATTTTTATGATTTTAGTATCAAGATTTTCATTGGAACTTTGGGTGGTGAACTTTTCTTCTAAAAACTAAAAGAAATGAAGATTTTTTACACTTACATCTATTTTTTTGTGTGACCATTTTCTCATTTTTAGCCCAATTTTGAAATACTGGTAAGACAACTTCTTTAACTATCTATATGAAATTTTCCCCACAGATGTAGAACTTGCTGTCGTCTTAATTTAAATTTTTTATTTCTATGGTGTGTTATTAAAAAGTATTTGTTAAATCAAGTACATTACCGTTTTGGTTAGAATAATGTTTTTGTCAAAATTCAAACATTTTTCATTTTAAACCCGTAATATTTAAAATTCAGAAGAACAATATTAAATAATTGATAATAGGAAAAAGTCATAATTTTTATAAGCTTTACTTTGGTAACAAAAGTATTTAATTCAGAAAAAGACTCAAAGAGCTATTAAAAGAAATCATAAATGTGCCACCCGAAACTTCAGCCATGCACATCATAGTGATATTTGCCTGTCAGTCTGTGTAATTCAATCACTGCTTACAAGCTACAGGTCTGGGTCTACAATGTTTGTAAATATAAGCCTGTCAGTCTGTGTAATTCAATCACTGCTTACAGGCTACAGGTCTGGGTCTACAATGTTTGTAAATATTAGCCTGCCAATCTGTGTAATTCAGTCACTGCTTACAGGCTACAGGTCTGGGTCTACATTGTTTGTAAATATTAGCCAGCCAGTCTGTGTAATTAAGTCACTGCTTACAGACTACAGGTCTGGTTCTACATTATTTGTAAATGGTACTATTTTCATTTTTAACAGCGACGTTAAACAAAAACTGTCAAAATTTGACATTAAATAATTGTCAATACAACTGTAAACATCTGGAAAATTTACATCTGAGCTTTCTTTGATTAAGAAATGCTCCAAAATGAAAGGTGTATGGAGCAAAATAGTTCCATCACACAAGTACCCATAGAGAGATATAATGAAAGTTCTATAAATGCTTTTCTGTTATAGTAATTAATACTGTAAGAAATTAATGGAGAACCTATTAATATTTTTATCATACAGTTACAAACAAATACCATAAACATCAAAAAGACAACAAAAATTTGATGCTACCGATATTTCTGTTACAGTTACAAATACTGAAAAAGTGAAGAATCTACAAATGCTATTCTGTTACATTAAAACAAATACATGTACACCGAAATCTTTTAAAAGTACACATGTTTGTTCAGTAATAATATAAGCAATAGATTATTGGTGTCTAGATGACCTTCCACTAATAAATCAATAGGTTTATTATTTCAGCTGAAATATTGGCAAGTATTAATCATGTGCAAGATGCTTGGTTTATGGTCCAGATGCCTATCACAAGCAGTTTAATGATATCTCTGAGAGATAAGATATCATTTTCACAATTATTCATAAAACAGGTACATATTTCCAGTCTGTGAAACTAAGTGCTGCCAAATTTAGTAACACTCAGAGAACTATGCCAGGGAAAGAGGTCTTTTCGGAGTTAGCCTTGTGTTTGTTTTATTTTGTTTAATCCTTATGCACTCTTACTTATAATGACCTAGATGCCAGGTTTCTCAGCATGTGAATATACTGCTGAGTCTTCAAAATACAGCTGTCACAATTTTGAAAATATTTGTTAGACTACCAGTCAGTATATTAGCCTACCAGTTTTGTTAATCTACAAGTGTGCATGTATACCCTACCAGTCTGTATGTTAGCCTACAATACAGTATGTATGTTAGCCTACTAGTCTGTATGTTAGCCTACCAGCTCATATGATAGTCTACCAATCTAACCTAAAGTATGTATTTTAGCCTAGTATGTAAGCCTACCTGTCTTTACGTTAGCCTACCAGAATGAATATTAGCCTACCCGAGTATATATGTTAACCTAACAACCTGTATTTTAGTCTATCAGTCTGTATGTGTTAACCTGTTTATCCAGTCATCCATGTATCCAGCCAATTAACTTTGAATTTACAAATCAGGATATTAATGTCACTTTTCATTTCTTTATTTGAATGATATTGGAACACCCTTTTCTACAGCTATGTAATACCTTTTTTGAATTCTCAATGTACACATTGCAACAAATTTAATCAAGTTATTATTAAACAGGCAATTTTTTTTTTAATCAACAATAGTTTTCAAGGCGTTAGTCCTATACTACAGAAATATAATTCAATAATACCATTGTGCCATTCCCCTACATATTAAAAATTAACCAAAATGCCTTTTAATTAGTTCATACATATTTATTTTAGCTTGAAAACGAAGAACGGTCAGAGCTTATTTGAACTGCTTGTGAGTCTGCTTCCTAGCAAGTACTGAATGTTGTATATTAAAAATTTACTATAACTACGTAGACCGCGGCGTGGTCTAGTGGTAGAGCGTACGCCTCGCATGCGGAAGGTTGTGGGTTCAATCCCCAGTCGGGTCATACCAAAGACTTTAAAAATGGTACTAGAAGCTTCCTAGCTTGACGCTCATCATTTAGAGGATAGTTCTAGGTCTGGTCGGCCCGGCGTCAGTATAATGAGACTAGGTGGGGTATCATACCATATGTCTGCGGCATGATACTCCAGTGTGACAGCGCTTAGAATACTGTCTAAAGTAGACACCGTCACAATATGACTGAAAAATTGTTGAAAGCGACGCTAAACACCATACAACAACTATAACTACATTAGTTTTATACCAGTTATCAAATTTGTAGGCAAATTAGTTAAAGAAGGCACACACTTGCACATACTCCGTCTCTGAATTTTACTTGCAGACAGATATGTCATTTCTTTTTTAACCTATTGCTGTATGTAAAGTCAATTAAAGAGACATAAGCTATAAATTCATGTCCAAGATAATTTATGATTCTGTATTGAGTTTTAGTGAAAATCATTGTACTGAAGAATTGTTATTTTCTGCAGCACCACAAGTTACTTTCTCGAAATGTGTGTTTAAATAGGTTGTCTTTACACCGCTGTTTTTGTGATTATTTTATATGAGTGAACCCTATTCCAGAAAAAACTAAACTCATTTCATTTATTACCGGAAATACAAGTCTTTAAATCTGAACAATGCTAGATGTTCTCAATTTTAACATAGAAATGATCAATCATTGTTCCAGTGGGTTATTATGTTCAACACATTCAGTTGATAATGACTGAATGTTTATGTATGGTTATTGTTGTGTACTTTATAGAACGGGGGAACAACAATTTCAGCGTCTGATTCCAAGTCATATAAAAGAAACAGCAAAAAAGACAGCAATAATTTTATCATTACATTTTATCATAAAAGCAGAAAAATATGAGCATGCCAACACGAATGTCCCCGCTTTTGATCGGAAACCAATTCTTACCAAAAATCAAGTAAAAAAGGGACCAACACCTGTAAAAAGCAGAGTCGGTAGTGTAATGGATAGAGGATAGAGTGTTGGCCACTCACGCAGAGTTTGCGGGTTCGATCCCCAGCTCAACACGATGCTTCTCATAAAACAACACTCAGTACTGGTTCTACCCAGGAAGCGGACTCGAGAGCAATTATATAAGCTCTGAGCTTTCATCGCAATCGAGCTAAAGTAAATAAGTATAAACTAACAAAATTAATCAAGTCAAAAAGGGATCATAACTCTTGTAAGATTTTACCAATGTCAATAGATATTGAACTGTATTTTATAACTATACGATTATGTACATATGAAATATCTTATATAAGGACTTCATCAAAACTGATTGATCTGAAACTTTTACCCTGGACAGATGACGCGGACAGACAGGGGTAATAGTTCACTCCCCTACATCATTCTTCAAATGGCAGTGGCATAAAAAAAGTTCATAAAATAGTTTTTTATCATATAAGATTGTATTATATTGTATAATTATTATTTAGCATTACATCCTAAAATATCAGACCTATAGATGATACCACTTTGCTTGATAAAAACAACAGCAAACATATTTCTTTTGTTTTCTTTCACTAATGACAGGCACATTTGCTGACACTCAATTTTCTCATTGAATATTTTACAGGTCAATAGGGTTTCACATCAAGCTAACAAAATTTGTACAACAAGAACAAGTGCAGTTCCCCAGTTACTTTCTGTAACTCAATAACTCATGCTGAGATAATTTTTATTGTCCAAACTCTCCAGTTTTCTTCTTTGGCATAACAAATTTATAGAAAATCTGCCATGCTTTGCTAATGGGGCAATTGAAATAAAAATAAACACTTGTTCAACTAACTTCATTCCCAGGCCTTGTTAATTTTCTTTTATTAAGTGCAAATATTCGCGTGAACAGAGACATTTTGGAACTTAAAAATCCTTTGTCACTATTGTTCTTAAATCTCGTTGGGGTTAAAATTCTTGTCATGAAATTCTATTGTCAGTGTCAATGGAATCTCTGTGTTGAATATTAACTCATTTAACAGGTTTAATTTGTTAATTTTCAAGAAAACTGAACATGGAACTTCTTTTAGGTCCTTAATTAGCAGACCATCTGTTAATTCATTTTTTCCCCAGAAAAGTTCTTGCAGAATATTTTTATTGAATTTGATAGTATTAAATATAAAGTTATTTCTTTCATTTATTGATCTGAAGAATACGAATTATTACTTGTGCCAGTTGGAGAAAAAAAATACAACTGAAATAAAATGCCATTTTGTGCATTCAAGATTGCAAAGTCAAATTTTAAATTGAGTGCGCTATTAACAAATTCACAGTCTTCTAAATGGAATGGTTACTCAATTAAATAAAAATTAAAATTGAAAAATTGAGTGAAATGAAATTGCAGCAGTGCTTTTTTCCATTAATCATACTTTAATATTCAAACCATTTTCTCAGAAGTAAACAACGCAGGAAATGATGTGACAAACAAAACCTTGAATCTTAATCTTGTGAAAACTAGTACAATTATGGTGAAAACCCGATTTGAGCTGTTCGGACATGTAAAATAGTAAGCAGGTGTGTAAACAAAGTGGAGCGGTAGCCCAGTGGATAGTGTTAGCCACTCATGCCAGAAGTTGCGGGATCGATCCCCAACTCAACCCTCTCAAAGAACACGGCTGGCCATCAATCCAAGGGACATGAATTCAAATCCCCATCTGGCCAGTCTCTGTGATGATTGATTTACAAAACTGCGTCTCACATCGCTGATTCAAGTGGAAAAGTTATCAGTTACTTGCCAAGATGGTTGTGCTCGAGTACTGGTCAACCTTTCAGGATCCCAGGAAAGAGTAGTTAGCCCTCGATGGCATAAAATGATGCTAAATATTCAATCAAACAAACGTAATAGCAAGTTCAAAATATTAAATAAAGTGCAGTATTAAATATCTTAGAGACCAGCTTGCAATAAAACTTGAAATGACTGTGATTTCAGTTGGGATGGTAATGCAGTCAATAGTGTTGGCCACTCTTCCAGAGGTGGCTTAGGTTCCTTACAATCAAGCTGAAATAAATTAGTATAAACTATTTAAGTGTTTGAACACTTACACTACATGAAGCTGGTATGAGCTTCAAAGTCCTCCTTGTTTCTACAATTGTGAAGCTAAAATATTCCGCAAATGATTCATCAAAACTTTGAAATAAAATCTTTTTTTTATATATTTTTTATTCAGACTGACTGGCTATTTTCCCTACACTTTCATGTAAGACGCTGAAATTAAAATGCAACTGGGTAAGTCCACAAGGCTGAGAAAAATGTAAAATGTATTAAAACGTGCTCTTATATAAATGTCAAGTGCATTTTTTTTTTTAAAGTAAGTCTGTCTAGCCTTTTTCCTTTAAAAATTAAGTAAATTCATGTAGATTATAATTATACAAAATAAAATGCTATATAGTTTAATAACACCATTTAACATACCAAAGAAAAGTGCAGAACACTTTCCTTTAATGTTACCATTACGTAATCATAAAATATTCTGAAAACATCTAAATCTTTGAACCCTGTGCCCCAAAACATCTACAAAGAGGAAAATCCAATGTTGATACGATTCTGCTCAACTCCCGGAAGTAAATATAACAAACATCGAAGAGGTATTTATTTCTTCACAGAAGGAACATGTTCTAGACAAGAAATAATTCATAGGATTACAAGCTTCCGACTGATTGTGCCAACTTCAACTACAGCATGTCTAAACACATTAGTATCAGCTACCTAATCATTGCAATAAATAGAAAATATCAGTAACCCCCAAGGAAACGTACCTGATCATTTTTTTAGGCAATTAAAGCAGTCTCTCATTATACAATTTACGATGAAAGTAAAACAACACCTTGAAAAGTACTCGATAACCTGTAATCAAATAAGAAACTTTATTTATTTATATTTACATCTGAAGATGCACAGAAACTCTGAAATGTACTTGGATAATTTTCTTTGATACAGTTAAAGCAAGTTTACACTGTTTACTGTATAAGTTAAATACCAGTCCCTCTAGGACATTTCATTAACCATTCATGATTAATTTCCAGCTAATTGTAATATTGTACCAAATTCATGTGCACTGTTAAATTAAAGCAGGCTTACTCCATGTTTTAGTTGGATTAAACACATTGTATTGCTTATAAACATATATACATTACATTATACATAAGGCATACATAATCAAATACAAGTATAGCCAAAAGGGTCTGGTCATAAGTTCTCTCAACAGAAGAAATGGTCATTACATGTTTTAGTTAGAGAGCACTTGTACAAAATAATAATATACTTTTAGTTTAAACATATTTTTTTAACTTTGATTGTAAAACAAGTTATTACAACTTCACAAATTATGCTTGAAGTCTACCTGGGTAGAACCAGTACTAAGCATATGCGGAAAAAGAGACTTGGTCAAGGAAACCACACATAGCCCATGTGACAGAGGATCGATCCCACCACCAGACCATGCACTCCACATAATATAATATCCTTTTGTAATTAAGTGAAAGAAGGAATGTTGTACTCTTAAAGTACTAATTGACCTCAAGGAATGTATCCAGTATATTATTATTGCATATCAGTAAACATGAAAATCATGCAAAACAATAATTGCAGGATTACATCAACCAAATTTTGATTCAATATATCCAAGAAGTAAAAGTAATTAGTGTGTTTCTGGAGCAGGAGACATCCAGCTTTATGTACCAGAGGAATTTATCAGAGAAAATCTTGCATACCATTTTATCCTACAATGTTCTCTTCAACTGATATTGTAATATATTATTCATCAGAGACAAACCCAATAGTGGCATATAGAAACTTTATTATTATTAAACCGAATTAGATGTACTAACTAACATTGTACTAAATGAACGTTCTTATTGCAGAGATTTTTCCTGTAAATTGGGAAGGGGCCCACGCCTTCAACATTGGGTGAAAAAAAACAGTACAATTGAGGGGAAATTGTGATTTTTTAAAAGCTTTCTTCATCCCCTCACACATAATTATTTTCCATTTTGGGATTTTTTTGTGGAAAAAACCCCAGGATTTTTAATTGGGAATAAACAGAATATTGGCCTCTGTTTAATACTGTAAAAATTCCTGTATTGGCAGCCACTTTTGAGGAAGAATTATTGGAAAATGCAACATTCAATAAATCATTATTTGATCACCCACAATTTATACTTACTTCAGAGTATTTTAACTTTTTACTCTGTTACAATAAATGACTGTTATTTCTGATGTTCTGTTAAATTAATGCCAAAAATGACATTCTCCTTTTTCCTTTAAGTATCTGTCTGGTATTTTTGTTTTACTTGCTGGCTACAGTATGGGATATAAGCTGGTATGATTTCATGATTATCAAACAAAATGGAAGCTTTCTTGATATTAACGTACCTGGTGTGTATTTTTCCAAGATAAAGACTATTTTCTTTGATCCAGTCTGGGTCGTTTCTTCACCATGACAACCTACACTCTGGCATATTCTTCTACAAAATAATATTTAATAAAATATTTGATTAAGAAGCATTTAATTTCATGAAAAATTGTCATCACTCCACATAAAATATATGTTAAGTGGAGCACATAGTCAAGTGGTAGATTATAATGGGTCAAAACGATCAAAGGGTCATGGGTTCGATCTCCTACCATGACCATGTATGTCTTCGAGCAACAAATTTTATCCATATACAGTGAGTTATGGTTTTATCATGGGAGACATCGAATGTGAAATTTGTGCAACTTACATAATAGAACAGAATGAATACTGTTTTACGGTGTACCAACACATTATAGGTTATTCAACGCCAACAGGAATTAAGATTCCAGGTTCACTCTACATGTACACAAACAACAAATTGACATACAGATTAAAAAAAATACATCAACAAATGAATAAGCAGAATGAACCTAGAACCTTGATACCTACAGAACTGCAGAGTTTCAGCAAATTCTATTGTATTACTCAAATTGTTGCTTTCTACAACATGCATGAGTCCCAATGATCCTATTCTTGCCATCACTCATATGACTCGCTAGAATCACAAGGGTTGGTAATTTAACCACAATAGTGAATATGACAAAAAATGATAATGGACACCCATTCTGACGATTCCAGCCCCTCTGCAGAGATCAACAGTCATTCTATTCTTAGCCGGAATCTGGCACACTGGCTGCAACTTACACATAAAAATAGGTTTAAAACAAACTATGTGTTAATATTGTTATATTACAGAAGTCAATGTATAAAAGTAAGTTGAGCATCTTGTCAATAATTAAATGTCTACATTGAAATTTTACAAATATACATATCAATCTCATGAACAGGTGCTGCATTAATGCACCATATTTATTTAAACAATCTTATGAACAATAATGGTGATGGTTGTTTACATTTTCTGACTGAATGGAGCCATATTCACCAACCATACTATGGCTCGAGCTTGAAAACCCAAATTTCAACCTTAGATATCTAGTTTACCATGATAGATAGAATATCTGTGAGAATTTATCTGACTACATGTATATATTAGATGTCCACACATGCTTGCAAGTTTTGGTTTTAAAACATATTCTCTTAAGTGTGTTTTTTTAAAATTCGCTCTCGAGTTCAAATCTGAAATTATAATTAAGAATGGTTGGAGAATACCACCCCTGAGGTTCGACTCCGTCGTTTTATGTGATATATTTTAAAGGAAGTATATCTGTGTTTTTCATATTTCAAAATATCAAACCAATATAAGTATACTTAATGAACTCATACTACAATAAGGTCATCATTTGATCATGCCAAAACAAGATTTCCTTGCAACTTGCCCTACATGCCTAGCTTACACTAAAATATATATCTTTCTTAACCCTTAACTTCATATAGACGCCTTTGGACACCTAATATAGACGCCTTTTGACACCTAATATAGAAGGCTTTTGAATTATTGGGTGAATTATGTTTATATTAACTGACAGAGTGGAAAACAGTGCAGGAAGTATTCAGATTGCTCGATACGAGCAATCTGAACTCTTCCTGCACTGTTTTCAAAGGCCTTCTGTGATTGGTGCAGGAAAATGCGTATCTATGGAGTAAAGGGTTAAAATATCTCAACATATTTTGTGACTATTAAATGAGTAATACAATTTTATTTTGATCAAGATTTGATCCATTGGTTACATATTGCAGAATCTGTTTCATCTTAGAAGAGTATGAATGACAAGGTAGAGGTGGTCAAGCAGTATTAAGTGTTGTCTATTTTTAGAATGGATATTTATTTAATTTCAATTTCCTCACTACCATTAAAATATCGTTTTTTGTTATGTCACAAGTTGTCATTTTTTGAATAAATCAAAATCAAATCATAATTATTTTATTTATTAATGATTATGAGACGCTTTGTATCCATTTTAAAAACTATATTTTTATTAAGACATTTACAGCAATTTTCCGTTACACCATGTAATAACATTATCCCATATTCACCTTGACACTGCTTATTGCTCCGGTGAGGAATTACTTAGCTAGAGAACAACAACTGGTCCATCTTGATGAGCTGTCTCACACGGAGTTGAGGTCTTCATATGGACCACTTACCCCTCCTCACCACAGAAAGTGCCCTTCTCTACCGAGTTGGTTTAAAGTGGGACACTCTAAACTGGAAGCTTCTTTTGATGTAATTCTCGGATTCATTATTACTTTATGAATAAAACACAAATGAAAATCAAAATCAATCAAAAAAACAACAAACTGTCCATTCAACAGAATAAAAATCTGAATCAGAAATATTACATTTAAAAATTGCATAATACAGTAAGCAATTCACATTAAAACAATTTTAAATATAAATTTTTCTTCAAGATCATACGGTTAGCCTTTATGTACTATTGTAGCAAGGCTGCAGATGGCAACTTACATAGAAATAAATTGATATGTAATTAACATTACTACTGTCTAGCCATGGAGCCAGTCTTTTTATGGTGACTATCAGTACAGCATTCACTTACATGTAGCACACAGGAGATGTAGGATAGAATTCCTGCTGAAGTGACTAATTTTTCATTTTTAGTTTCTAGATTAATATGTACCTTATAACGAAACTGAGCAGGACCACAATTTCTTCAAGCAAGTAACATTCAAACTGCCTCACAATCTGTACAGCTCAACAGGTCCAGTCTCAAACCCGCGACTCTCAGTGGTCCAGTGCAGTGCATGTGGCCATCTGGTCAAGAAGACTCCTGTGGGAAAATTGTGTACAATGTTAAAATATAGTAAAATTTGTATCATTACAGAAGCTGTGATTTAGCATGTGTGTGTGTGTTACTGGTTTATATTTCCAATGATGGCTCCTGGTCACATTATATCTGAGTCATGTGTTACTGGTTTATATTTCCACTGATGGCCCTGGACACATTATATCCGAGTCGTGTGTTACTGGTTTATATTTCCAGATGGCTCCAGGTCGGTTGTGTGTTACTGGTTTATATTTCCACTGATGACTTCAGGTCACATTATATCTGGGTTGTGTGTTACTGGTTTATATTTCCACTGATGGCCCTGGTCACATTATATCTGAAGACAAATATCTAAGTAGTTAGTAGGAACTCGGGTATGCATCACAATTTCTTTTTCAATATAATAACTTCTCCTTAATAAACAAGGTGGAGTAGTGTTATAAAGAATAGTGCTGGCCACTCTAACCAGAGGTCTTGGTTTGATCCAGAGGCAGGACCCAGTTGGACTTTGCAATACTCAGTTTTGTTAACTTATTTATTTTCATTGATTGTTCTTCGAACTAAAATAAATTGTTCTCAAAGTGTTCCTGGGTACAACCAGTACTGAGAATATATATATAATATGGAAAAATGTCTTGCTCAAGGACACCATACTCAGCAGTGGCAGATGGTCTCCTATCTTTGGTCTGATGCTCTACCATAGATCCAGACTGCTGCAATGGTGGTTTTAAGCTGTAAAACATCCGCCTTACATGTGGAAGGATGTGGGTTCGATTCCGGCCACATAATACCAAAGATTTGAAAAATGGTCCTAGACGCTTACTCATATGGCACTCAGCATCTAGTTGTCCAGATGTCAGTAGAATGTGGATGGGGTCTCATACCACAAGTCTGCGGCATGATACTCCATTGTGGCATGCAGACACTGTTATGACTGAAAAAAAATTGAAAGCAATAATTAACACCATACAACTACAACTAATCTACCAGTGGACTGTGCGCTCCAACGGTGATTTTGAAAAAAGCCCTGAATTTACTTCACAAACGAGTAAAAATAATCTGATATATGTCAACAAGGAGCCTGCATGTATGATTAAAGTAATTTTTGTTCAATGCATACAACATCTGTAAAACATTTCTAGAGTCATTTTTATACTTGGCAAGTACGTCATCTCAACTAGACGATGTGCCTTATTAATGCAATATTTGTGACTCCATCTCAAAATGATATTTCATTTAGTAAAGATTGAAATGTTGTGCAGAAAATAATTATGACATTTAAATATTATTAAATGTCATTAATGTTTTTAAGACGACATTGTCAATATTTTCTGGTTTCACTAATCGTTAAAACATATTTATTAGCAAATTTCAACAACAAATGCAATAACAAAATTTGAAAAACCTCTCGTTCTGAAATATGACGATCACCAATCTAATGATAAACATTACAAAATTTAAATGAAAGTATCAAAAAAAAGCCTTAGAGATAGCATTTAATACAGATAGCTTTCAGCTGATCACATATCTGCAATCTGTACTATATGTTTTTATACCTGCCATTATTATAATTGCAATATTATAATTGAAAATGTTATATCAATTTGATTATATCAAACAGTATACATAGATGAAGACGATACTTTTCTTTTTTGACTTTTTTTTCCTCATTTCTGTGCATTGAGTGACCAATTGAACAATACGCGCCGAATATAAAAACAATGAGCAGATTGCTTCATTTTTTTAGTTTCCAACTTATTCATTTTACTTTGACAAGTTATTTAAACTTATACAAATCACGCTCAAAGTCTTACTGGGTATAACCAGTACTAAACATATGTGGGAAAAGTGTTTTGCTAAAGTTTAAAGTTTAATCCAAACAAAGTTTTAAGATTGTCTTCAATGTTTTTATGATGGGTAATATGATCAATCCAACAGTTACGAAGGATTTTGCAAAAATATGAAAAAAAGATATTAAAATTTGTACCATTGATATAAACTACCTCCACCACAAATTTACTTGTACACAGGTATTCACTGAGGATCACTTGCAATTTTTCAAAATGCTGCCAGCACAAGACTGATCAGCCACATAAAAACCAAACCAGTAAACATGTTCAATTAAAAATTATCCTCATCTCTGCAGATTGAAATTATGGATTTCACAATGCTGATAATGACTGTAAAACAGTCATGTACTTGTTATTTGCGATTAGCATAGACTTTGATTAGATTTTGGGCACATTCTCGATACTGGGTTTGATAATACAGGAAATTATGGCATTTTAGTACAGATCTTTAACCCTTTACATCATATAGATGCCTTTGGACACCTCTTATATAGAAGGCTTTTGAATTATTGGGTGAATTATGTTTATATTAACTGACAGAGTGGAAAACAGTGCAGGAAGTGTTCAGATTGCTTGTTACGAGCAATCTGAACTCTTCCTGCATTTTTTTCAAAGTCCTGTGATTGGTGCGGAAAACGCGTATCTATGGAGTAAAGGGTTAAATGACTTTAGTACAAATCAGATTATTCACCTTAATGGGGCCCATACACTGGTTTTGGCAGCCAGATATTCAGCCAGGTAACCCCCTCTCCCCCTCTACACAACCATCTCTGGATCCACTAGTGATTTTCACTAAATGTGGGTATAATTACTGACTCAATGACTCTACATTCATAAAAACCTTGTTCTACAAGTTGGTGAACAAATATCCTACCCCGTCAACATATCAATATTTAATGACACTGATGAGATATTGTTTGATGACCAGTTCATGTATAATGTAATGACCATACCAGACATCTGTTTTCTTGAAATAAATGCATATTATAGAATATAATCTCACATACACATGCAAACAAACACTTTACTATTGCTGATCAATAAAACATCGCTCAGTCATTGAATTCTATTCAAAACCTTGCGGGAGTATAATTATTTTCAAAATAAGGTCTTATTGCTACAATTAAAATATTCCTGTTCAAACAGGGGCTCATTTATACACATAAACTTTTATGTTCAAAATGTGGGCTTATTGTTACGCTTAAAATATTTATGTTCTAAATAGGGGCTTATCGATACACATAAGATATTTATGTTCAAAATAGGGGCTCATTGATACATTTAAAATATTTATGTTCAAAAATGGCTGTTTATATCAAACAATGAAAACAAAGATCACAATCCTTTTGAATAACTATCTCTGTGGGGAAAAAAAACTACGTAGCATACTAATTTATCAAATAAGTTTGGTGAGGATCAAATTAAAAGTGTGGGTGCTAGAGTTTTTTTGGTTATATAACTACTGCGTAAGTTTGAAACTGAGAGTGCTATATAAGAGCACATACAAAATAAGATATATACAATTTTTGACGATTCAAGGGGCACAACTCCGACACTGATTATTCGATTTTGCCAGTTGAAGAACTCGTCCAAAATATTAATATTAAATACCTACTGTGTAAGTTTAGCTAAGATTAAATGAAAACTGCAGGTATTAAACTGCAAACAAAGTCTAATAAAGCAATATATGATGATTCAAGGGCCTTTACTCTGGTATTAATTATTCAATTTAGTCAGTTCAACCAAAATATTAGGGTTACTGTATATCATTACTGTGTAAGTTTGTTGAGGATCAAATTAAGAATGTGGGTGCTAAAGTGGACACAAGGTTAAATAGCACAATTTTTATGACTCAAGGACCACAACTCCTGCATTGATCGTCTGATTCAACCAATTCATCAACTTGTCCAAGAAATTATATAACTACTGCGTAAGTTCTGTGAAGATAAAATAAAACTCCAGAACAATGCAGGTACAACAAAAAGTTCACCGACTGACGACAGACACATGGCGATCAGAATAGCTTGCCTTGTTGGTCTCAAAATTAATGAACATGTGTATATTAGAAGTTTAAAAAATAAATTTGGCACCCAACTCTTTAAGGAAATTTAAATAAAATTGTGGTTCATTTAAATTAACAACACTTTCAACAGTCATAATTTTTATACCTCAAGAGCTATGATAAATTAGTGAAATACATTGTTCAATTTCATTTTTATTTCTAAAAGTTCATTTTAGGTAAAGTGTTCATTTTTACTTGAAACTACATGCTTCGGTAGCTGTGAAGTTACCTATTTTTGTCTAGATGTATCCATTCAATGAATAATACGCATCTTTTACATAGTGCTTTAACCCTTTACTCCATAGATACACGTTTTCCTGCACCAATCACAGAAGGCCTTTGAAAACAGTGCAGGAAGAGTTCAGATTGCTCGTTACGAGCAATCTGATCACTTCCTGCACTGTTTTCCACTCTGCCAGTTAATATAAACGTAATTCACCCATTAATTCAAAAGCCTTCTATATTAGGTGTCCAAAGGCGTCTATATTAGGTGTCCAAAGGCGTCTTTATTAGGTGTCCAAAGGCGTCTTTATGATGAAGTAAAGGGTTAATAGATTTTACATATTATAAATTAACAAATCAATCTCTTGTGTTACTTTTATACTGGAATCATCAATGGATTAAGATATTTTGTTGTTTTAAAATTCATTTAATATTTGAGTCGTATCCTGGATCTGCCCTTGTTACCTACAGGAAATGGACAACAGAATCACAATGTTGATGTTTGGATCTGCCTTGTAACCTACAGAAAATGGACTACAGAATCACAATGTTGATGTTTGGATCTGCCTTGTAACCTACAGGAAATGGACTACAGAACCACTACAGAAAATGGACTACAGAATCACAATGTTGATGTTTGGATCTGCCCTTGTAACCTACAGGAAATGTACTACAGAATCACTACAGGAAATGGACTACAGAATCACAATGTTGATGTTTGGATCTGTCTTGTAACCTACAGGAAATGGACTACAGAATCACTACAGAAAATGGACTACAGAATCACAATGTTGATGTTTGGATCTGTCTTGTAACCTACAGGAAATGGACTACAGAATCACAATGTTGATGTTTGGATCTGCCTTGAAACCTACAGGAAATGGACTACAGAATCACTACAGAAAATGGACTACAGAATCACAATGTTGATGTTTGGATCTGCCCTTGTAACCTACAGGAAATGTACTACAGAATCACTACAGGAAATGGACTACAGAATCACAATGTTGATGTTTGGATCTGCCCTTGTAACCTACAGGAAATGGACTACAGAATCACAATGTTGATGTTTGGATCTGCCATTGTAACCTACAGAAAATGTACTACAGAATCACTACAGGAAATGGACTACAGAATCACAATGTTGATGTTTGGATCTGCCCTTGTAACCTACAGGGAATGTACTACAGAATCACTACAGGAAATGGACTACAGAATCACAATGTTGATGTTTGGATCTGCCCTTGTAACCTACAGGAAATGTACTACAGAATCACTACATGAAATGGACTACACAATTACTATGTTGATGTTTGGATCTGCCCTTGTAAACTACAGGAAATAGTCTACAGAATCACAATGTTGATGTTTGGATCTGCCCTTGTAACCTACAGGAAATGTACTACAGAATCACTACATGAAATGGACTACACAATTACTATGTTGATGTTTGGATCTGCCATTGTAACCTACAGAAAATGGACTACAGAATCACCATGTTGATGTTTGGATCTGCCATTGTAACCTACAGGAAATGTACTACAGAATCATTACTGGAAATGGACTACAGAATCACAATGTTGATGTTTGGACCTGCCCTTGTAACCTACAGGAAATGGACTACAGAATCACCATGCTGATGTTTGGATATGCCCTTGTTACCTACAGGAAATGTACTACAGAATCATTACTGGAAATGGACTACGGAATCACCATGTTGATGTTTGGATCTGCCCTTGTAACCTACAGGAAATGTACTACAAAATCACAATGTTCATGTTTAGATCTGCCCTTGTAACTTACAGGAAATATACTACAGGAAATGGACTACAGAATCACAATGTTGATGTTTGGATCTGTCTTTGTAACCTACAGGAAATGGACTACAGAATCACAATGTTGATGTTTGGATCTGCCCTTGTAACTTACAGGAAATGTACTACAGAATCACTACAGGAAATGGACTACAGAATCACAATGCTGATGTTTGGATCTGCCCTTGTAACCTACAGGAAATGGACTACAGAATCACAATGTTGATGTTAGGATCTGTCCTTGTAACCTACAGAAAATGTACTACAGAATCACTATGTTCATGTTTAGATCTGCCCTTGTAACCTACAGGAAATATACTACAGGAAATGGACTACAGAATCACAATGTTGATGTTTGGATCTGTCTTTGTAACCTACAGGAAATGGACTACAGAATCACAATGTTGATGTTTGGATCTGCCATTGTAACTTACAGGAAATGTACTACAGAATCACTACAGGAAATGGACTACAGAATCACAATGCTGATGTTTGGATCTGCCCTTGTAACCTACAGGAAATGGACTACAGAATCACAATGTTGATGTTAGGATCTGTCCTTGTAACCTACAGGAAATGGACTACAAAATCACAATGTTGATGTTTGGATCTGCCCTTGTTACTTACAGGAAATGTACTACAGAATCACTACAGGAAATGGACTACAGATCACAATGCTAATGTTTGGATCTGCCCTTGTAACCTACAGGAAATGGACTACAGAATCACAATGTTGATGTTTAGATCTGCCCTTGTAACCTGCAGGAAATGTACTACAGATTCACTACAGGAAATGGACTACAGAATCACAATGTTGATGTTTGGATCTGCCCTTGTAACTTACAGGAAATGGACTACAGAATCACTATGTTCATGTTTAGATCTGCCCTTGTAACCTACAGGAAATGTACTACAGAATCACTACAGGAAATGGACTACAGAATCACAATGTTGATGTTTGGAACTGCCCTTGTAACCTACAGGAAATGGACTACAGAATCACAATGTTGATGTTTGGATCTGCCCTTGTAACCTAAGGAAATGTACTACAGAATCACTACAGGAAATGGACTACAGAATCACAATGTTGATGTTTGGATCTGCCCTTGTAACCTACAGGAAATGGACTACAGAATCACTATGTTCATGTTTAGATCTGCCCTTGTAACGTACACGAAATGAATTCCACATTCACCATGCTTATGTTTGGATCTGCCCTTGTAGCCTACAGGAATTGAAGTTCACATTCACCATGTTGATGTTAGAATCTGCCCCTGTAACATACAGGAAATGGACTACAGAATCAACATGTTGCTGCTGGCTGTCGACAATATCAGTTTTGTAACTAATTGAGCGACTGTAAAATCAAATAATGATAGCTGACATGCAACCCAAAGAAAATGGATGTTGTCATGCACATAATTTTATGTATATTTTTCATTTCCAAAAAATAAATGTGTAAAAGACATGGCAATTTAGATAAATGTATAAGAATGCTTGTGGTTTGGTGGGTTATTGTACCACACCCTGTGGTTATTTCCTTTGATATATTATAACTTCTGCATCATTATATAAAAAAAGCTCTTTTTCCTACGATGTTCTGTTCCTCATCGTGATATCGCTTGGTCAACAGGGACACACGATGCCACAACACAATGACAAAGACACGATGTAACAACAGCATGTAGGTGATGGAGCGAAGACACGACTGTATGATGATGATGCTATTTACAGTTAAAAAGTTAAAAGGTTAAAAAGATTAGATACCACTGCACCAGCACTGAGAACCCTGCCAATGCCTATTTCCTTCGTTTGGGCACAGATCCCAAAATCTTGTATCTATTAATATGCAATGAGTAGATGAGACGACGACAATGATAATCAATATTTTCTATGGTGTTTTTTGTAGTGTTATCAATATTCAAGCAGTCAATTATCACAGTTATTTTCTGTTTTGTATTTAGTGTTTCAAAGTCATGTTTTAGGTTGTCATTATATGCTGCGGCAATGTCTTTCATAACGTGCTTCCTGATATTTTCTGTTGTTTGACATTCAAGCGGGAAGTGTTTTAATGTTTCTGGTGCTTTATTACACATCTTACATGTTGGATCAATTTAGTTTTGGTTGAATGCAACTCTTGTAGTTTGTAAAATATAAGTGCCCGTTAGAATTTTCATTTTTACTGATATTCTTGCATTTTCTTTCACAGAGGTGCTAGCGTATATCATAGGATGTGAAATTCTTGGAGTGTATTTAGGCTTCATGTATTGGAGAGTTTTATATGTATAGGTTGTTCCCGCTATATATGCTTCATAATACTTTGATATTGTGTTATTAATCCGTTTTTTTCCATTTATGTTTTGACAGAGGAGCATCTAATTCTTCCATTATGTCACCAATATCATATTTCAAGAAAAGTTTATATATTTCAGTAAACCAACTTGCACTTTTCATAGTTTTTACTGCCAACTGTCTTCGTGCTAATCTCTTTTCAACACTGCATTCACTCATGCGACAAATATTACTGAACAGGTTTAACGCTTTAGTATTATTACTTCCAGTAATATTACTTTAAGTCCATATGTTAGTACTGGAATAACATAAATGATAATAATATGTAATGACGTTTTTGGATCTAACCCAGTTTCACCGTGTGGTCCACAGCAGACAGTAAACTAAACTAAGTTCTTCTTGCTTTTTTTAGATTATTTTCAACAGTTTTTATCATTGTTGAATTCATAGACTCCCCTCTTGACTCATCCCTGAATGTGTTGACGAGTCTACAGGGTTCATTTTAATATTGTTCATTACAAAACATTTTACCCCCTTTACAGTTTTCTCATTCTGTTGATACTACAGTGGTTTACATGTTGATTAAAAACGTATTTTTATGGATTAAACAAACCAGGTTATGTTTTAATTGTGAGTTTGTTATAAAAATACATGCATCTTATCTAGACGAATTGCTAAATGATACTTAATTGTAGTGATAAACTTTCTAAAACATTCTGAAACGACGAGACCGACGACGAACGGACGGCGGGCAAATTACCTGTAAATATATGACATAAGCTGGAAATAGAGCTATTCATAAAATGAACAGCGTGGCATTGGTTTCGTCTAGTCCAATTGTCGAGAAGAAAACGTAGCACTAATGTCTGCAAGATTTTCATTTTGACGGATGTCTTCACAATGACATCGATAAAACCTGTGGGCAGGCACATGCTTACCTTCTTTGCGTTCTTTACTGTTGTGGAAATTTGAAATGATCTATATTTAAAAAATGGCCGCCGAAAAAGTAGTCAAGAACATCGGCGACGCTTTCATTCTCTTTTAGGTGTAAGCCCACCATTGAATTTTTGTTCTCTATTCTATAGTAAAAATATAATATGCTTGAAGACATGCCATTCATAGAGAGATCCAATGAAAGAAGTGAAACTTGTATTTTATTATTTGTCAACCTCTGTACTACCAAAATATGATGAGAAAAGAAGGGGTCGGTGTAAAACGCTGACGCTTAAGCTGACAATATAGGCGGAGACGGAAAACGCTGTCGATATGTGCAAAGAAGGAAACGCTGACGACACGTTTTGAAACTGTTAAAAAAAATTGAAACTCTATCATACGCGTTAATAACACGGAATAATAAAAGATCTAATAATAAAATATTTTAGTTTTAATAATAATAAATCTAATTGCAGCTCTATTATTAGTGTTAATAAACGTGGATAATACTAGATCAGTAACCTCCAATACATTGTTTTTCTGTTGGCAAAGTGAAAGTAGTCTTTCGAGATCGTGTACTCCAATAATGCATTTCAAAAAAAAAATTGACTTAAAATAAGGAATATGCATTTTTAAAGTAGAGGAAACAATGTTTACTTGTAACCGCCAATCTGCGACTACCCTTGGGCATGCTTGTTTGCCCCTGTTTGCAATGGTGGCACCATGCCATTAGCAAAAGCAAGCGTCTGCAGCGATGCCTAGTATCCTGTCATTTCGTAACCGTGTCATTTCGTAACCTGATATTTTTGGTCTGGGCACATTCATTACATACTTCAAACAGTTATGAAATTGTGACAGAATAGCAGGTATTGAACTTACGCATGGAAAAGAGAGTTTCATTAATATCCAAACGCACTTGTGGATGTTGGAAGTTGTGTGTGTGTGTGTGTGTGGGGGGGGGGGGGGGGGGGGAGGGGGGGGGGGTTACGAGAGACATTGAGTCGAGCTGGGGATCGGACCCCCATCGTCTGGCATAAGCGACCAACACTATATCCACAACACTACCGCCTCTTGCTAAATGAGGATTGAATGAGAAATTAAAATGTGACATATCAAAGTTACAATAAATTTATTTGCTGTCATATCAGAGACATATTAACAGTTAAGTCACTGGTCATATATATCTATCAAACATATAAACCCGCCAGTAGGCATATAGCTCTCTTAAGACTAATACTAGGTTTTATCAAGTTAACCCATAAACGCTCTGTCTGTACATGTCACTATAACCAGTGACCTATCATGTAGTTAAGTTACTGCTATAACGATTAAGACACATTCTCGGGTATACGAATAAGGGATACCATTTTTTAGAAGGTTCGTGCAGCTGCATAGACTATAGAAAGGCAGTGACTTAATTCCATGTACTAACCCCGTACAATGTTGCTTAACTTCCTGTACAGTCAGTGTCGCTATAAAAGCGAGACTGTTGTAAGTGACCTTTGTACTTTTCACTACACTCCTTTTTTTTAATCTTTTAGGGGCTGACCCTAGCTGCACAGCCTTGTCTTGGTTCCCACAGTTCTTGGCCATATCTTGCCCGATCCTAAAGAAAGGGGGATATGTGCAGTCCAGGTTCAAAAGTCACTTCTGACACCATTTTAGTGATATCTGTCACCCAATCCGTGTACTAACCTCGTACAACGTTACTTTTCTTCCTGTACACTGCTAGAAACTAGCTGTGACCTACATGCACCAACATCACCATCATCAGTAGCAGAGGAAGCGACCAAAGTAACAACAATGTCAACAACAACAACAGCAGCAGCAGCAGCAGCAGCAGCAGCAGCAGCAGCAACAACAACAATACATGCCATCATCTAAGTAGCAGGAAATTATTTGCTTGATACCAACATTACTTATGTATTATCATCTCAGTATTAAACTCTAACATATTCATTCGATGAGTACTTTAAGAATATTAATATTTAAGAAATGAACTTCATTAGTTTTGTTGAATATTCATGAACTAAGACCATGTAACATGCAACGGACAACGTTAACATGCGCCCCGTCGCAATTCACTTATAACCTGCCCCCTCCTCCTCCACCCCCCCTCATTATTCAGGTTCAGCAAATACATTGAGGCCTGGAAATACATACTCATACACTCTGTCTCCTCAGGTTGCCCCCTATCCCATCAATTGAAACGTTCCTACGCCCAAGAAATTAATATCTCCAAAACTTTAAAAAAATACAATTAATTCATAAACCGTTTTCTCGAAATACAAACAAACTTAATATTGTAAAAAACAAAAAAACAACACACGAAGCAATTATTAAAAAATGTAAGAACACAGTGATCAAATTATTCTATTTCACTAGATAGTTTTGCGCATATAATGCAGTCTTTGCATGCGTCTTCTATTTTCGTTTCTGAAATCCTCTATCCAGATACACAATGCTAGACACACCGACTATTTCTGCACAAATTCAGAGATGGGAGAAACATGGCTGTAGAATGAAGTTCATGGCCAGTCACCACAGAGACTGTGTATAGGTGGGATTCAGACTGACGATCAGACTGAACTAGCCAGGCTGGGCTAATCTGTATGTATTAATATTGCGAAAATGAAACGTTCCTGGATGTCACTTGTTCGTACGAACTTATTAAAACTTACGTAAAAACAAAACGTCTCACACCACTATTACATTTCCCATAGGGCTCCATTGTAACATTTACGTCCAAAACACAGTGAAAAATCTTATTCTGCAGCATGTGTCTGGGCTCAAATTCTTCACTGATTCAAGATATGCAGTTATAAAGGAAAAATCATACATTGACCAGGTTGATTTTTTAAAAAATTAAATGCTTTTGTGAGACCTATCAATTTCCAGAGTAATAATATGTCACCTAATCGCCCTAAATGCGGTTCGAACCAACAATTCTGAAATAACACAGAATTGTCCAGAAAGCTGATATCAGCATAAAATTTTCAGTTTTGATTTCTAAAATACTGACCATTTAACTCATGCTAGCAAAAATAAATCATTGCAGTAAAAGCCCTGAAAAAAGAAGAAAAAGAGAACTAAAGTTTTATTTCTACCTCCTTCATCTGTACTCAAGGGAGATAATAGTGGTGTGAGTCCAAAACGTGACACTTAGGAACGTGTGCATTGGCGCAGTATCAATGTAAATATTAAAAAGGACTCGTATTTTCAAGGCTTCCTAAAATGAAGTAAGAGACACTATATGACTTTCGAACGTTAGTGAAACGGGACCCAGAAAACCGTCTTATTTAGCTCGACTAACGAGTTGACCCATTAAATGCGGAGCTGCCTTTATTTGGGCCGGGCCTAACTAGCTCAGTCGGTACCGCGTCTGACTATCAATCCAGGGGCCGTGAGTTCGAATCCCCGACCGGCCGTAATCTCTGTGAGGAATTATATACGACATTGCGTCTCATTATCATTCGTCTCTCACCGCCGATTCAAGTCGGAAAGTTATCAGTTACTTGCGGTTATGGGGTGTGCTCGAGTACTGGTTAACCGTCAAGGATCCCAGGAAACAGTGGTTAGGTTAACTGATCGTCTGTTAGCCCTCGATGGCATACTTGAAAACTGACGCTTAATATTCAATCAATCAATCCTTTATTTAGAAAGATTATACGTTTCGTGGATGAAACTATTGTTGTCATCACAGCGGTTCATGAATATATTAATACAACATGTCGTCTCATAAAAGTCTTAAAATAATTGTCATTGTCACGCAAGAAATATAATATTTTGCCGGTTAAATGTATCATAAATTGTTTGGAAATAAATGTACCTGACTAAACAAAACAATGAATATATCTGCTTTCTTGTCCTTCTGTTAATCTATATCTCATTATTTCTGCTATAAGCTGGTGGGGTTGGGTTGAGGGTGTGGGGTATTTCCATATCTCGTTTCCTTCTTTTTATATTAACAGTCGTTACATGCATTGTGGTAACCTTAATTCTCGTTTATTGCACAATACTGTCTGAACAATAACATGAAAGGCTGAATCTTAGTTGAAAGAATTTGGGGCTCAACCTATTTGCTGTATACGTGTATATTTATGTTGAAAATTAATTATGTTTAAACAAAAAAAAAAAACGAAGATTAATTCATCAAAACTTAACACTTTTCTCTTCTTCATTTTTTTTTATTTTTCACTCTCATTATTAGACTGATTATCAATATGCGATCAGGAAGAGAACGAGTGGTGTGTTCTTCCAGCCATATTTATATTCCGCATGACATAGTTTGTCATAATAAGCCCTATACCACTGTGAGATCACGACATCAGTAACACTTTGTGGCATGACAAGGCACTAACTTTATAATAAAGTTTTATATATATTTTGTCACGATAACATGATTCTTGCGCTTAAAATGTCCTATTAATTTCGTTTGAAATATTTTCAAAGTGGCTGTGATCTCTTGCTGCAGATAAGTAAAGCAATAGCTGGCAAAGCATTTACTACAATAAGACATCACTGGTGTTAAAAAATTTACTTCTATAAGAGTTTAACAAATGTATGTATTTATGAGCATCGAGGACTGTTGTTTTTTTTTTAAAAAAAAGGATATCACTGCACTACTATTTAAAAAAAACCAAACTGATCAACCTAACAATACATTGTGCATTTTTATGTGTGGATACATTCCTGCTATGAAAAAAATACTATATGAATATATTTACCGTGGAGATCCTAAACTTTATTTCATATAGAATCCAACTGTGTAGTGTGACCTATATCGCGACTATGCCGAAAAAGGTTGGATTACGCACTATTGCAACATTAGTTACATATCTCTCCATCATTGCAGCAATATATAGTGATATATTATCTATAAATAATAATAAAAAACACGTTCTTTTAGTTAACTTATTTTCGAAGACAGTTTTATTACTCGATCTATGTTATTATCATATTGTATGTATTTTTTTATATTATTACGTAACTTAACGAACGATGTATGCATAAATAAATGTGCATGTAGATCTATTCTCCCATCGAGTTGATAGCCTATATCTTAATGCTCAGATGAATAATTTGTTTTTGACAAAATAGACCCCATATATACATATTTGGTTAGTAGAGCTTACAAGCAATCAACGTGAACACAGCTGACAGATGGCATTGAGGTATATAAAATATTCACAGAAGCGTGAACCAAAACAAGCAAGCAAATACTCTACTATGAGCTGTATATAACTTAACTTCACTTGGCCGTGTCCCAAACACGCGCCGCAGAATAATTGTCATGAGAATGAAATTTACCGTGTCACGCAGAACACTTTTATTATGTCGAGCCAGGTCATCGGGAGCCGGTAATTGGCTGGACTTCAGCGTCACCGGGTTAATTGATTTTCACATTCACCTAAATGACGACTTGAAATTTCAAAGGAAACACAAGGAAATGATTAATTATTCCATATATTTGAAGAAAAAAATAGCATCCAACTAGACACGAGACATTCAGAGGTCGAAGCAAAAATACAAACAATGCACTGGCATCTAACTTAAGTATGGGAGACATTGCAATAAGGTTATGTCTCATTGAAAGGAAGCAACGGTGGTTTGGTGGCAGGGTGTTCGATTCACATGCGGAAGGTCGAAGATTTGATCCCAAATACGTGTACTTGAAAATTGTACTGGACGCTTCCTCGCTAGGCATCCAGCATTTAAAGGATAGTTATAGGTCTGGTCGGCCCGGTGTCAGTATAATGCGACCGGGTGGAGTACCATACAATGTGTCTTAGGCATGTAACTCCGGTGTGGCAGCACTAAGAATACTGTCTTAAGTAGACATCGTTGCAATACGACTGGAACTTTGTTGAAAGCGACGCTAATCACCAAACCACAACAACAAATATAAACAATACTCTGGAATCTAAAATAAGTTTGGAAGAAATGACAATAGGGAAACGCTGGTCAGTGGCAAAACCAGCACTGAAGAAACAGGTAGTTGTTGGTTATACCATAATTTATACCACCTAGCATACCGGTGCTCCCATCCTCACTCTTCATTCTCACTGCCGAAGTGAATCTTTTTTATAAAAACTTAAACATTGTTATATTCAAGCTCAAAACTACATTTATTTTCAGGACATTTATTTTTATCTGTATGCATCCATATATTTGTTTTGATAAGTAATATTTACATGTATGTGCGTATTTCTTGTAAAACCTACATTTTCACGACTCCGTTCAAAGACAGGTATGTTGATGGTGAGATCATAATAAAAAAACGAAACTGTAAGACAACTTGTCTTTTTTTCTGATATTGCAAAAATATATCAAATTCTATGCATTGGAAAAAAATGACAAAACAACAACTATAGAACTCATCCTTACACGAACGGCCGTAAAATTACAAGGGCTTAATATATTTGATAATAATGTTAAGATCGATTTTAAAATTAAAAAAATGGTGCAACTAGCAAAATTGTACTGTGGAATATTTTTAAACAAAAACAACACCGTATGGCATTTATTAATCAAATCAAATTAGTTACGTTAAAAGCTCATTTGTATAGGATGACACGCTTGTCCTTAATTTATTATCAAACCTACAGTAGAGATGCACTTAAAGTTCAGTTTTCGTCTGGTCTGTATCAATGAAGAACTGGACGATAATAAACCTTGTTTTCTTTTCCAGACACACACGTGTGAAGATGATGTTATTATACCCACATGAAACAGTAATTGACCTGTAATTGCAGGCACGTATGGCACTAAGTATTGCATTTTGGCGACCACAAAACAGAAATGGCGCAATAATTGGAGATAAAATGACAGTAGCTAAAATCGAAATTGCAATTGTGAGACTCCCTAGGTGGTTATTGAGTTGTTGCTGTTTGTTGTTTTCTTGTTGCAACAGTACAGTTCCGGTCATCGGTGTTGTAGTTTATCTGGTACGTAATGCTTTGGTACTTTCTTCTTTGGTCTTGATCATCTTCGACGCTTGCTTACGTCTTGATTCTCTGTGCAGAAAAAAAAATCGAATCAGAAATATTGACTGGGACTGAGGTGGTTGATTATTAACTTCTTTTTTTATTTCTAAGACAGCCAATTCATGTACAATGTTTAAGATATTTTGAAATAAAAAATGTAATCAGTTAGAATAACTAAGGAAATAAACACTCTATAAAACAGTGAAATGAAATACTGCGAAATTATCCCAAATTATAATTCCCGTGTTTTTTTGTTGTTGAAACCATACAGAAATGGATGGGATATAGTCAATGATTTTTCCCTAAAGCAAGAATAGGTAAGAGAAATTTTTTGTGCAGGTTAAGATATGTGTTGTCCATATTTATTATGATGCGCATTAAATTATTTTGAAGATCAATTTCACACATCTAAAAGAATGCTATCTTAATCAAATATTATACTTGACGTAGCTATTATCTTAAAAATACAACATCACAAAAAAACGGGCACGGCAACATACAATTAACGTGATCATTTTCATTTTATATCATAATTGATATATTTCCTAACTAACTTACTTTCATTTTACGAGCCAACATCCTTAAAGAATTAGATATCACACATAAAAACGTTTTCGCACATATAACATTCTGCCTGCTTCGTGATAAAACGTTAATTATCCAATAGATTACAGATACCAGCATACTCAAACGATTTCACGGGGATAAAAAAACAAACTAAACGAGAGTATTGGAAGATTATGGTATGCTAAAAGCAAATGCGCGTATCTATATGACGACAGTGACAATATGGTGTCCTCGTCAAAACGTTTATTAAGATTGTTGCGTTTTCAGAAACACCGCAGTCGCCGTTAATCATTAACGCTGTCGCGATATCAATTATACACGCATTTTCGTTGAGTGTACCACAGCCGTCCAGTGTTCTCGTCGACCGGTGTTCTGGTTGTCGACCAGTGTTCTGGTGTTCTGGTTGTCGACCAGTGTTCTGGTTGTCGTCCAGTGTTCTGGTTGACATCCAGTGTTCTGGTTGTCATCCAGTGTTCTCATTGTCGTCCAGTGTTCCAGTTGTCGACCGGTGTTCTGGTTGTCGTCCAATGTTCACGTTGTCGACCAGTGTTCTCATTGTCGATGAGTGTTCTGGTTGTCGTTCAGTGTTCTGGTTGTCGTCCGGTGTTCTGGTTGTCGACCAGTGTTCTGGCTGTCGTCCAGTGTTCTGGTTGTCATCCAGTGTTCAGGTTGTCGTTCAGTGTTCTGGTTCACAACCATATAGAGATTTCGATATTACGATCACCTTATAATGAGTAATATATTATCAGTGACGTCAAATAATTAAGACTTCGAGAAGTTCCACGTAACCTACTAATTAACAGTCGGACATGATCGCTGATACACATGTATTTGTGACATATGTCTCCTAGCGTATGGGTATACTTTTCAGTTTCATAAATAACGTTACTAGGTTCTAGTTGCCATGACATACTTTTTTTAAAAGTAATTTTAGGATTAATTAAACAAAACAACACGATATTAAATTATTTATTTAAGATTATAATTATATTTCCATTTTATGGAAAATTTATAGCAAATATCCATTGCTCTATACCTAACTTTGAATTCGATACAAGAACCATATCATCCGCAAAGGTAGGAGTACAAACCTTCAAGATCCAAGACCGCTATTTTCTAGAGGTTGTCCGACTAAAAGCATCGTCTGCTTCTAAATTTGCAAATAAGACTAAGTGAATAAGTTAACTTTTTAATAGTTTCACTTTTTCACAAATAAAACATACATTCTAATGAAAGTAATTTATAAATATGGTTCACTTGTAACACTATATTAAATGTGACTGAAGAAATGCAACGAAAATATCAGGCGCGTAGCGTGGGTGGCGTACCACGCTACGCCCCTAAATATATACAGCGCAGAATGAAATTAAAAAATACATAGTTTTTGATTATGTCCTTATTTTAACATATTCCATGCACAATCAATGAAAAAACGAGAATTAGAAAACGAAGTGACGCAGCAAAAAGTGGCATTCAACCCTCTTTTCGAATTATTTACATATCTAAAAATTGGGTTATCACATATCGTATGTGCTTTCTTACCTGTAACATTATAAGTAAGACAAGAAGATAAATAACCAGAAAATTGCATCTATATCATAAAATTCGGCGCCAAATTGTGTTCTAGGGATAATTCCATTAACAGATATATAAATCATTATATTTTATCTTCTTCACACAGTCATAAGACATAAATACGGAATAAACTCACCGTGCAGGTGCTTGTTCCTCAATTTACAACAAATTATATAATTTCGCTTGAGCAATTTTATCACAGAATATCAAATGTTGTTCTCCCTTTGCCAAATATATAGATAAACGCGTGCAACATAAACGTCCTGGCCGATACTAAAATTGATGAGTTCAAAACAATCTCTCAAATCGAAAAACATTGTCAGATGAGCATTCCAATATAATTAGATACGATAGCAAAATGGTATAAAACATTACTTTTCTTTGACTTCGAAATGACATTTTTATGAACCTAATGTTCAATTATATGTTTAATATACGTTGAACATGAGACGCACGTACAAAATACAGAGATTGCATAAACTAAATTCAAGGTCTCACATACGAATTAACCCCTTACATGACGGTAGCAAGAGTCTTATGCCAAATATATTAGAGCTGGGCATTATTTTTGTTGAAAATGCATAAAATTGTCATATTTCTTTGTAAATAGTTTAAACTTATCTATTTTACTTCGATTGTGAAAAAAAGTTCTTACAGCTTAGGCAAATCACGCTCGAGGTCTTCCTGGTTAGAACCAGTACTAACCATATGCGGAAAAGAGTCTTGCTCAATGACACCACATATAGCCGTGGCGGAGGATCGAACCCACGACCCTCCGATCATAGGCTCGATGTTGTACCACTGGACCACGCTCTTTGTAGATATGAGAGCATTGGAACATTTTCATGATTTCTGCCAAGTTTGGTTGACATTGGGTTAATGTTTAATGATGCTATACCAGTTTAAAGACGTGTTATGATATACCTGTTACAACAAAATGGTAGAATATAAAAAAGTTGGGAGTTCATTAAACAATCGATTTTGTGAAAAATCAACCTGGCCAGTGTTCCCAAAGTGCATTTCTCTACATGTTTTACAGTACAAAATGACTTGTTGCGCGAGACGTAAATGTATTGAGGACAAAAGTACACTGATGGACTTTTCAAACTTGATCCTTAACACTTTTTAAGAATATCTAAAAATAAATACGACACCCAGATTTCTGAAAGTTTATTTAAACAAAATATTCATTAAAATACATCATGTAAGCAATGGTAAACTAAACGATCCATAACAAGAATCCTCAAACCAAAATAGCAAGATTTGTCATATACACACAACCCACAAATGTTAAATTTGATTTTAAAACCGACCTAGACCGTTCCAACTGCTTTGAAATAATGTTGAAGTATCATGCGTGATATTTAAAAGATAATATAAAAGTGTTTTTTCATTCCTATTGTACTTTGACTAGATTTGAGTAAAAATACCACCGATTGCAAGACCACGTGAAAAATAACATATTTTGCACGTGCACTCCATGGCTCATTAAATGGCCCACGTGTAAACAAAATTTGTCTACTAACATCGTCGCCAAATATCATTTCTATAGGACTATATTTTTGTCTATACTTGAAAAGGGGTCTAGACATGTACCACGGGTGTTCGGATAATAATGTCAACAAGCGTTTTTATGAGAATGGGCGCTGCATTTAAATGTGTATGCTTTAATAATTACCACTTTGATAAACTTCAAAACAATATCCCTTTACCAAAATACATCGTGGTGTGGGTAACACCGATACATGTTTTAGTTTTATTTATTTTACATCGATTGTGAAACAAGTTCGACACAGACAAATTGCACAGCACACGTTAGTCCTTGTTCGTAACTTATACAATCGATGTAAAAACCCTTGTCAGCTTTGGAGAGACAAGACATTACATGGTACATTTTCTGGCAAATACAGAGGAAGGGGCAAAACCTTTACTTTTTCGGAACAGGGTAAAAGCAGCAGTTTAGTATGCGTGCAACTGCGTCCTTTGAACTTCATGTTGATCTAATATTTATTTCTCATTTTTACTCCATTTTCGAGCAAAACCAAATGAGCTCCAGAATTCCAAGCGACCTTTTAAAAGTTGATATATACATCGGCAACAATTAAAGGTACTTTATTTTTTTTATATTTCTCTACATTAATTGGCACAGAACCCTATTTTTACATATTTTATATAAAAAAAAGCATTGACACTTACAAAGCTATGTTATGATACATTTTCAGCTCATGTCATTCCAAGGAAATTGACTCGAGGGCGATTAATGTAAGCTTTTGTTACTTGGCAATTGAACTAAAATAAATTAGTATAAACCATAACGTTGTACTCTGCGTCACAGGAATTTCAAACGTCCACTGATACACGTTTTATTTTGTATTCTAAATAAGTACGTAGTTGTTTTGATGTTCTCAATAAAGACATACGATTATGAAATTATGTCCAGATTAATACTCGTAACAGCTAATGGATAAGATCTCTAAAGTAAATATTTATGAATGATTACATATAATTGGGGAGAATTTATTGCTAGCAATAAAAGCATCAAGTATCAGAACCAATTTGATTACGTCCATTACTGAATTCTTGATTTCAAAACATGAGCAAATATGTAATAAAACTACTTAATGGAAATAATGAGATCTGAAAAACGACCCCAAATTTAGCGCCAAAATTTAATTAATCATGCGCCTCGAATTTCCCGCAATTAACAATCGCGAGTGAAAACAAACAGAGATATACCGTTTATTAGGATGGTTAATCAGTTCATACGATCCAAATGTTTCCTTTTATGGAATACAGGTCGTGGAACAGTAATGCCCGGTCAGCTTATATGAACCGTGTATAATAAATCAGAAATACGAGCACGTGCGTCCAGCGGGAGATGTTGCATTCAAATACCACATCCACTGAAGCAGTGCATGCATATATAATAAACTTAGTTTAGTTTAAACTTATTTATTTTACATTGATTGCGAAAAAAGCTCGTACAACCTGTATCAATCACACTCGAAGTCTCCATGGGTAGAATTATGTAGGTAAGACAATAAGTAAGACAATGTGTAAATGGCCGGTAAAACTCGCCACGGCTGCAATCAGTACCGTTTAAAAATTGCTGCCTGGTTCTCTAACTCTATCATGTAGTGTATGCTAATTTGAGGTTGAGCCAGTCTCCAAAGGAATAAATTAGATAACATAAGCACCGAACTTCACTTATAAGCCATTTTAAACACATACCATGTTATATTTTTGGATATCCACATATATTAGTCTCGGAATGAATCTGGGGAGAAACCTGTCCTTCTGATAGTAAATGGCAAATTTTCTTACGTGAACCTTTTTTTGAAAGCTTATTCTAGTAACTGACATGTGAATATAGAAATATATTTTGTATATACATGTTTTGTAAAGGCATAAGTTAATAAAGTAGTCTTCTTCTTCTTCTTCTTCTTCTTCTTCTTCTTCTTCTTCTTCTTCTTCTTCTTCTTCTTTAAGTTCTAACGTAATTCCTATATTATATGTAACATTAGTAATTAAGATATGTATACATGTTCTCATTAACATAATTTTCTCTTTAACATAGACACTATTGCGAGAAGTTCAAGGGTCGAAGAACTGAAACTATTGTCCGATACAACATTCAAAACAGACATTCTCTCCCTTTTAAGATATGTCTTGGAATTATCGGTTTCTGTGACTAAACACTTATATGTTATAAATATTCCATGTATGAGTAGGCCTAAAGTATAGAATTCGTGATTGCGGAGCTCTTTAAAGACAAGGGTTGTATTCGAATATAATAAAACTTCATAAACTCAGACGCTATTATACTTACCTCTAGAAAAAAAATCATACATATGTACTGTTTTCCTTGTCAATATAGCGAGTAAAATACATGTTTCGAAATTCCCTAATTCATGTATAAATATACTGAACGGCGTTCTGGGAAAAGAGTGAGGCGTTGTGCGCCCGTTTACCTTGTTAAGCTCCGAGTGGCGTGTTTTTCTACAGACCGTTCTAATGCAGTGAACTCTATATTGTCACTTCTGTATACAGGGTTCTCAACAGGAAGGAATGCAAGCGCTGAGATAAGGGCGCGTAAATACTTTCAACACATTTTTCAAGCGCTGTGTAAGTAAGGCACTAATTGAAATACATTTCATGAATAAAACTTGTATTAATCAGTTAAAGGCATCATATTTAGTTTGTTTCATTTTGGGCATTAAAATGAGAAAAGATGGGACCATATATATATATGCAAAGAAAAATAATGATTTAGAGGAAAGTAAGCTTTTGCATAATTTTGTCAAAGAATTCAAGCGTTAGGGGAATACCATTTTTGATAGTAAAGCGCTGGAGTGCTCCTGTGCCTAAATGGCATGTGGAGAAGCCTGATATATATTATGTATTACACTTATTTTGTATACTGGTTATATCTATGCGTATTGGTGGTTGTGACCTTTAAACAATATGTCTGCTGTTAATTATAACCGCAGTGATGGTCTTGGGATAGAACGTCCGCCTCGTAAGCGGAAGGTCGTGGGTTCGATCCCCGGTTGGATCATACTAAATATTTGAACAATCGTAGTAGCAGAAACTTCCTCGCTTGACGCCTAGCATTAAGAGGAAAGGTCTAGGTCCGGTCGGCCCATTGTCAGTATAATATTACTGACTGGGGTATCATACCATGTATCTGGGGCATGGTACTCCAGTGTGACAGCGCTCAGAATACTGTCTCACGTAGACACCGTCGCAATACAAACACTTGTTGAAAGCAACACTAAACACCATACAGCCAACAACTGGTTGTTAATCATAGATTTGATAATTTTTTATACAAAAAAAAAACGATACTCCGACAAAATCATTTTAACATTTACAAAGAATATTATATCAGTTATTGCAAGCCTACACGTTTTATCAATTTTAACCCTTCAAACTGTTAAACTGAGAAGTGTTCACCAAAATTACTCGAATCTATAGCGTATTTAAGTTATTCATCAACAAATTCACGAAACACTGGATCCGAGTAAACATGCCTCCAAAAAGTGAAACATTATCTTTGCTCATTGATTTTTACAGCGCCTGCTCTCACACTGTGCACGCATCGCAGAATAAATACATGCAAATCAAATTTGTCGCGAACATCAACCGAATTATCTAATGGTCAATCAGTGGATGGGATTGCAGAGATTTGCGAGATGCCAGGATCGCCAACTTGATTGATTTTCTGCAAATTTAAAGAAATCTAGCCGTTACTATGCCACGGGACAATTACAAAGCCAGTATTAGGAAATGACCATTTACCAGAAATTATTGATGAACCAGTATTTTATCTTCATCCAAAACGCAATAATGTCGTTTGTCAGAGTTTTTTTTTTTGTTGTTATGTTTTTTTTTATTTTTCATGTTGCACTGGATAAAACATTGATTTATTATCTGTCAGTTTAAAAACTAGAATATTGAAGACAAGCCCTAAGGTTATAAACCTTTTTCAACTCAAAATTCGTACTCAAACATACGTTCCGGGATTCGTATAGAAACACAATTTTTGACAGATTCAGTTTAGAGTTGGGGTGGAAAGATAAAGCTGTTTTATTTTAGAGTTGAGCATGAACTCTTGAGCTGAGCATAAAACAAAGTTTTATAACATTGAGCCCTGATTGTTTAAAGAATGAATTGAACGAATTTTACATTCATAGTATAATATGGGACATAGGCGTTTACTAGCAAAAGCAACTATTTTTTTAAATTTATATATTAAGTTAGTTTTTTTATTCTCCAAATATTTATTTTCATTGTTCGATGCAGCCAGGATGTCAACGACGTTTGTGCTGCGTCTGAAAGTAGGTCTCTTAATTTTTTTGTTTTGAGTCAACGCTCCGTTCAGTATATAGTTTTAACTGACCTTAACACATGTATCTGTCATCGGATCTGTACAAACTTTGTTCCCATAAAGTCTACCTCTCTCTATTTCTCTATCGCTATTCGCCCAGCAGAATTGATTTTCTCCTCCTTTCAATATTTTATAAACTGTTCGTTCTGTGTCTCTAAATTTACAGACTCAAACTTATCTGCTATTGTTTAAAATATTTACATGTTGAATATATTTTTTTATGGTTAGGCCATGGCTAATGAAATTGTAATACTCTGTTTATGGAAGAGTTGTAACTAATGTTGTTACAACTTGTGACCAAACTCATTTGCATAATAATTATTATGGTAATAAGAGTGTTTAAACAAGTTTGCAAGATGGTGGTGCTTCTATATCTACATTCCACGATCAGAGACAGATATGTGCATCTTACACTATCGTCTAGCTGCCATTTCTTCATTTTATATCTATAATGTGTCTAAAAATCAAACTACGAGGGGCGTTCAATAAGTACTGTTATTCGCCCCATACATTATGAATCGTGAACATGTTAATCGTGAAATTTCAGTCAGATAGATTTATTTGTTGTGTATCCGATGATACCAACACACAAATCGTGCGGGTTCTCGAAAGAATATATATCGTAGTCTTTATCACATACAGTCGTACACGCTGCAGCCAAATACAGTGAAAGGAAAAAGAAAGTATACATACCTATAAACGTCGACAGGTCAAGGAACAATAAATGTATTGCATATAAATTTTGAATATATATATTTCATCATATTGTTGAATCAAAAAACAAACATTTAATTCATTTCAAAGCAAAACAATAAGAAAAAATCAGTTAATTTTCCATCACATGAATAAACTTAGCCAATAATGAAATAATTTTAAAAACAAAATGTATACTTGCTTTTTCCTTTCAGTGTAGTTGGAAAAAGAGTTGCTAAATGTGTTCATATGCGGAGCTGTATGAGTGCGCGTTATACAAGTATGCGCATCGCAGATTTTAATATGTATATGGCAATAGTAGGAAAATAAAACATTAACTTTCTATTTCGCGCAGCATAGAAAGAATGGTAGCAAAATATGGCTATCAAAGACAGACAGAGGAAGACCAAGCAACGCCAATGGAAGTCTGGTATTTCAGTGCATGGTGAGTATACACAAATCAAACTGTAAAGACATATCTTGGAAGTTGTTAAAAATATTAAAAAAGTGCATTTCTGTTAAATGCGATTACTTTGAAGGTATGAAACAAATATTATTAAGATATTATTTGTTGTTTTTATTTTATCCCAAATATAACACTACTTATTTAACGTCCCTCGTAAATATAACTTGAGATTCTATATCATCTTGTGATACACTGATTTCTTGAATCTCAATTGATTAATGATATTGCTGGCGAACAACCACGTTGTTTTCTTATTTCTTTCCCAGAAACACACACATATAAACGCGTGCAGATGATGAAAGCACAACCACATACGAAAGAAATTGACTTATATGTAATTACAAGGAAATATGGGATGAATTATTGAATTATTTTTTTGGCAAAGAGTCATTATGAAGGATTGTGATAAATTGACCATTGTAAACTCTCGGAGGATTTTCTTATAAGCTCTTCAAGACCTTATTTCTCACATCAAATGCATTTTTGTATCTAGGGTGAACTCACCATGAACGACTAAACTTGGTACACTATATCATTCTTGTTTTCACATTATGATAAAAAGTTACAAAATGAATGGAGAAAATTTGCGATTGTAAAATATGAGATTTATACAGATATAAAAAGGCATTGTATATATTTTTATCAAATTATGGAAAATATGTTTCCATTTGACTGCATATACACAACGGTACAATCTTTACTACAATATATAGACATGCAGTTTATAATTTGATTATGTTAATAATTATATTATAAGTTTATACTAATATATTATTTAGTTAATATTATATATTATTGAGTTTATAACTATATATGATTATATTATTAGTATATATTATTAAGTTAACATTAAATTTTATTGAGTTTATATCTATATTTGATTAGATTCTTATCATATATTATTTTATTTATAATTATATATTATTGAGTTTACAATTATATATAATTATCAACTATCCCAACAGCAGTTATGTGTGCTGTATGGCTGCAGTGTTATTGTTATTTCCTATTCCTTGGTATCTCATTATTTAGTATTATTCGAATATTGGCTTCTGTTTAACCAATATTTTACTAAAAAACCTAAACCTCAAACGTAACTTATTTTTGACTGGTTAGTTATCTATTATCTATTATATAATCAATATCAATAAAACCATATGCAGTTTTACTGGAACCAGTCTGAAATCATGATCACATGGCTGTTTTTTTTAGATTTATGTATTTAAGTGTTCACTTCCAGTGTAAAACCGCTACTGAACCTTGATTTTGAGAAGCATTGGGTCGGTCTTGGATCGAACACACAACCTCTGGTGTGAGCGGCAAACACTTTATCCATCATTACCCTAGATCATGCTAACACAGAATATTTCATCCAAGTAAGAATAATACGTGAAAAAGATATTAATGGCCTCGACTATGCTCATAAACAGATGCCTTGACTTATTACTAGTTTTATCAGCTGTACGGTCTGTAATGACACACTTCACCAAGTGCCAATATCACAATCACAATTGCTTTGACAATTTGGTTCCACTAATTGGCCACAATAAACCACCAACCGGGACAACACGCACAAATATATCACGTGGTTATGATGCTTAATCAATCCAAATCATTTAAATGTTTTCTTCTAATGGAATCAGCTTCTGGTTCACTCTGATCAAATAATTAGATACTTAAGCCTACACCAGTCCATTACTAGAAATTAGATAAATTACTTAATTGTTTCAAGTTTTCTATAATGGTCCCACAATTCACCACTGCTGTAACTACACGAACTTAGTGGATTATTCACAAGCATATTCTTTTACCGGGGAAATATATATGCACACTATTTGTATTTAAAATACAATAAATACCCACAAAATAATACATAATACAATGTTGGTATGCACTATATTACAATATTTTTAATAATGTCTCCTAACGGGATCCCTCGGAGACATAAGAGGAAATTAGCAGACTTTGTTTTATCGAGTCTGTTCATGAGCCGTAATTAAACATGCAACACCGCCGTAACATGGACTTACGTGGTATTCTGTTCTCTGATAACACTGAATGAGTTCCATGATTCCGAGACTGCAGTAAATAACCCATTTAACTATGTTGAAAATGTGCTACTGACCGTTCAAAGGCGGTGTCCGTGTTGCCCCTGTTGTAGTCTTGATCATATGCAACGCTTGGTTTTTCTTAAAAGACAAACGTCTGGACAAGTTGTGCAGAAGTGGAAGTTAGTCTTTTATAAAGGCGACGCTTGCTTTTCTAAAAGACAAAGATCTGATTGGCTGAAACAAACACACCTCTGCAATGGTTATGCTATAATAAAATTTAAAAATATTTATTCGGATGAAAATCATGGCAGTTATCTTGTACAAGATCTTTGTCATAGAAAATATCTAATAATATAAAAATAATGAATATAGAAATTAACATCCAACTGATACTCCTTTGAAATACTATGGCAATTTCCGGGGTAGTCCGAAATGTTAAAGATTGATTTTCGCTAAATATTTAATTGGTGTGTACATATTGTGCTCAAGTAACCATTTAGAGATTTTTTTAGTTGAGAAAAATCTCAGCCTGAGATGTTTAGTGAAACCCGTTCCTGTTTTTTTAACTATGACCGTTTTACTGTTTTTGTTTATTTGTACTATTCAGTTTTAACCATAAAAAAAGAAAAATGTCTATATGTTTAACAATTTTCTATTATCAAAGAGTGTGCATCGTCTAATCTTTTCTTCATTTTAGATGTTCCGGAACTACATTATAACAAAATTCCAAAATGATACACAGCCCATAATCCTTGACAAATTTGTCTGGAGCAGTATTTTTTTCTTCTCAGGAAAGCTTGTCTCTCACCGATATTTACACATTCGATCACAACTTTTTATTTCGAATATTTGTTTAATGATATCCAAATCTGCATCCATAAACATACATATACGTGATCCATTACCCAGCCCTGTAGGATCAGCATCCTCTGTTTCATAATGATTTATTACCAGATCATTTAATGTGCCAAAATTTCCGAAATACTATTCTATGTCTGATGCAGACCACATATCAAATCATGCATTTTCTATGGAATCTAACTCATTTCCGTCATATAAGCAGTGGTGAGCAATTTTATAGAAATTCTAACAGAGTTAGTTTCGGAAAAAAAGACAGACTTTTATTAATCAAACGTGCATATGTGTTTCAGCTTTGCTAAAATTGCACATAATTACGAATGTGTAATGGGTTAAAAGTTAAATACGCAGAATGCGATAGACTGAAGCTAATTCGATATTCTTTCTCGTCCTTTCGATATTCAACTTGAAGGTGTAACCCCACCATTGATTTTTGTTCTTTATTCTATAGTAAATAATAAAGATTTGAACGCTTGTCACTCATAGAGTGACACAAATGAAAGAAGTGAAACTTACATTTTACTGTTTGTCAACCACTGCACTACCAAAATATGATGAGAAAAGTAGGAGTCATCTGCCATATAATAGACTTTTTTCTGCTCAGTGTGTACACTGTTGACAAAGTGAAAGTAGACTTTCGAAATCATGTATTAATATACCATATTCCAAGCATCAATTTTCAAACATGGCAATGCTTTCAAAATGTTCAAAATACATCAATAATGCCATTCAAATAAAAAAATGAGCATTAAAATAAGGAAAATGCATTTTTAAAGAAGAATATTATTTATAACCACCGTTATGCGACTACCCCACGGAAGCACTTCCCTTTTCCAATGGTGGTACTAGGCCTGAAACTAACATCATATAGCAAATCTAACCTTATTTACCTTCAATATTGAAGAGTTATATATTTAGCTGTCGAAAAAAAGACGAAGATTAAAGTGAATATGGAGATCAAACAAAGTTATATCAGCAAACTAATGCATAATTTGCAATGTTTGCATGTATAGTGTTGTGGTGGTCGTGTCCTTCGAATACTTGGTCGCTTTGTTGAGATAAATCATTATATAATAATTATTATTTGTGTTATCTTTTTTGTTTAATCAATATTTGTATCTGTATTGATATGACAATAAGTATTAAGTGTACAAGACAATAGCTTAAGACAGGAACCATATATTAGGATTAGTATGCACGCAATGTTTATGATCTACTCTGTCATCCAATAATTAATAAGTCAAACCTAACTATTACAATAGGCCTTCATTTACGACTATAACATCACGTGTCATCATAATTATATAAACGTATTTGTTTTTTCTTTAAAAATGGTTTTAAGGCCATTTTCAACATACGACAGTATGTATATGGAGTGTCCAATTTTATTGGTGGAGGGAGAATGCAAAAAAGGTTCCAAGATCCTTCTTATTCCATATACACTTGGTAAACTATTGCAATAACGGGACGAATTTAGGGAAACGTCGATTCAAGCATGCATACTTATGATGTTTCCTGTTTGATGCAGATCTGCTCCAGCGCTATCTGTGATAAGGTTCTGCAATGAAAGTGTCCCGTTATATTTGGAACAAGAGACGCGTTATAAACCTGTCTCATTTTTGTTTTACAGCGGGAGGCAGTATCACTTGATGTAATGTTGGCATGTAAAAATGAAACTTTAATTACGTTTATCATTGTGTATGCCAGAAATACACGATAGAACAGGTGCCAACACGTTACTTTTGATATAAACTTGGTTAAAATAGCCAAACTTTAAAATTCCACTCCGGTATCTATCAATTTTCAATTTCTCCTTTTAATGACAAATTAATGTTGATATGAGGGCACATAAAATTTGCCTTATTATGTAGTTTCGATGGAAAAACACAACAGGAATTCTATTCAGATGCAGTCTATGATGATTACTATTAAAACGCGTGCCAACATCTTTAAAATAAATTGCTATTTAAAACGTTATTGGATCCACTGCCGCGCCAGTATTTGGTTTTTACTAAAGTTTGGCCAGGTCATTTTACAGCTCTATTGTGTTGGCTTTGCCGTTAGTTGTTCCATTGTCGTTTCCTCTGTTTGTTGTATTTTACAGGTCTATATGTGGGTCCTTGATCAAGACAATTTATCCGCATATGCTTAGTGCTGGTTCTATCAAGGAAGACTTTTTAGCGTGATTTGTCCAAGTTGTAAAAACTTCACGATCGATCGATGTTAAAAAGATAAGATTACAATAATATTAAGATATGATTACGAGTTCTGTATGTTATTTTGTGTGTTGTGATGACTTTGTCCATTGGATGCTATGTTACAATAGAGAGTCTTATTTATTCGTATATCAACATTTGCTCGATTACCTACTTAATAGATAATAAAATGTTAAAAATACTTCAGATTTTTTATAAGATATTCATATGAAATGATTGATTTTACATCGATTGTGAAATACGTTCTTAGATAAATCATGCTAGAAGCTTTGCTAGGTAGAACCAGCATTATGCATATAAAGTGTATTACGTACATTGCCGTAACTGGGGATCAGACCCACGACGCTCAGATGTTAATCTGATTCTATATCATTAAACTACGTACCACGGGTGTATTAATCGTTCACAAAGAACAACAATTGGTTTATTGCCCGTCAGACGTTTTTCTTTATTTTCGAAAAAAATATTTAAAAAATAATTCAGTATCTACATTATCGGACAAATTGCTGTCATTCAATTATTACTTTTATTTATCGTGATAAATACATACTCCGACTGCGATTCTTAATTCAAAGCAGATTTATAAGCGTCTCATTAATCAGTATCCACGTTTATATCATTATAACAAACTATAATTATCTGCCGGGCTACTCAGACAGGTGCTTGTCATGCTGTTTTAGACGGCGTATTCCGCCTCAGCTTACATTTTATCTAAGATATCAGAAACTGTTATCATAATCTCACTAAGCATATGTCGAATATTAATTGTAAGTATCCGAGAAGCAATGAAATACAAGAAAATATTGATACAAAACATCAAAGTCGGCCGGGCTATATCACATACCATTGTTTCGCTGAACGTTTATACAGCTTTGGTGCAAACTTGTGAGACTAAAAGCAACCGTGAGTTGCGGTTTAAATTATGCAAATTACCTGTTCTCGAGTAATATAGATGTAAAGTAAGTAGGGGTCGTGTGTCATATATGAGATTTTTTCCTGCTCATTGTGTACACTATTGACAAAGTGAAAGTAAACTTCCGAATTCATGTATTCATATCCTAATTTCCAAGCATAATTTTTTTTCTAAATTCACAATTCAAACATGATAATGCTTTCAAAAAGTTCAAAATACATCAATAATGCCAATCAAATAAAACAAATGAGCATTAAAATAAGGAAAATGCATTTTTAAAGAAAAAGAAACAACGATTATTTATAACCGACATTATGCGACTACCCCACGGAAGCACTTCCTTTTTCCAATGGTGGTACTATGCCTATACAAATACCACTGTTCGCGGTGTACCAGTTTCATTCGTGTTTTATTTCAATAATCTGTAGCCAAATAGGGGTAGGATCTCTCATTATTTCTTTCCCAGTTTGAAATAATTGAAGCAAATTATTATAACGAACCGTATGTTTTTGTTGGCTAATTTATGATCCCCAGCAAAATGTCATCATCATCTATAAATCATACCAACAGTACATTCTCCACTACAATATATACAAATTATATCTGTTTTTCCCCCTTCATTTCGTTTCGTCTTCGTTATTCATTTAGTTGATAATTTTATAACATTTTGATAACATAATTTGATAATTTGTTAAATTATGTAAATCAAATAGTAATGTTGCTGCTATCGTTTTACTTAGGTTATGTATGTTTGGTGTATAGTATTTGAAGGACGCCATTCTTCAGGTCCATATTGAAAATATATCAGCTTTCAAACTTGGTAATAAAGCAAAAATTAGACTTTATTTAATCAACAGTTGGCCTAATCTTAATCACGAATTCATATGACAGTTTTACAACATCCACAAATATGACATTTTGATAACCAAAACTATGACAAGATAACAACCATAAATATGACATTGCGACAATCACGAATATGACAATGTGACAACCATAAATATGACAATATGACAACCATAAATATAATAATGTATCAACAATGAATATAACAATGCAATAACCGTAAATATGACATTGTGACAACAATAAATAAGCAATGCAATAGCCACAAATATAACAATGCAATAACCATAAATATGAAACTGTGACAACTATAAATAGGCAATGCAATAACCATACATATAACAATGCAATAATCATAAACATGATAATGTGATAACTATATTTATTTGTTCATTTGATCCACTTACATGTATGTACGTCTTTAATTCATTATCGGAAAGAGTTAACTAAACCAACTTAAGTGTGATATCTTTACAAAAACAAGATGAAGCATTATCAAAACTCACCACTTGTCATTCATGTATTCATGATTTCTGCAAAATTATTTAGACAAATGGTGCACAGGGTTTATTAATTGGCATAGCCAAAGGTCATCGTGGTCCGTTTCTTAATTACGACGTTTTCTCAAGTTATTAGACAGAGGTTAGAGATCAACACCACTTCCTAATGGTTTTTACGGGTATTAGCATCTAAATTGGCATGTTTTAGTACAAATTAATCAATATGACAGGATTGAGATATCTGAAACTGGCCCCTAAAATATCATAGTTGGCTTCCGCTTGACAGTTACAACAAGCACTAACGATCATTTCAATTTTCTAAAAGCAAATGAAAAAAAAAAAGATTTTGGTTTTCTTTGAAATCGATTTTATTTTTAAAATGATGATGAAAGTGCTGATTTTGATGCTGATTCGGATGATAATGATGGTGATGGTGATAATGATAATGATAATGATAATGATAATGATAATGATAATGATAATGATAATGATAATGATAATGATAACATAATAATAACAACAGTAACAATTACAAGAATAATGAAACGAGGAAACTCTGCTGGACTAAGTTCAATCTTCACTGAGGTCATCAACACCATATTTTAAACAAGAACATGAGTTTTACAATACAAGTAATATAAATGATCATAATGTATACTGATTTTTCAAAGACAATATAAAAACGTTATAGATTTGCACTATTAATGATCTGTTCCACTTGATATTTGTCTTTTTAAGCTGTAAAACATACACAAAATACGTTTAAACTAAACTTAACTGCAAAAGACTACTCGATCCGATTGTTAAATAAAATCGGGGGGGGGGGGGGGGGGAGGGGGGATTAGGGTAGGGTTGTGGAGGGTGGTGGTGGTGGTGGTGGTGGTGGTGTGTGTGTGTGTGGGGGGGGGGGGGGGATTTCAAAGTATGACTCCAAAATATGACATAAAGCATTTTTTTATAAACCAGTCACCATTGGTGTATGAATGGAATAGTGTTTAAGTTAATCTCCATAAAATACAATAATAGATACAGGCTATCCACTATCAAAAACATTTATAACGGATGAAGTCACGTATCACGTTAAAATAAATAGATTAACGAAGAATAGTTTTAAATAATCACGAACGTAATTGCTTTACGTTTATTTCTTTTCTCAGAAAATTATCTGTTGCAGTCAAGTTTTAATTGCGTATATCTCTCAACTGCAGACTGTAAACTTAACGGTAGGTTAGGCATGGCAAATCCTTGTTGAAAAACGAGATTATTAAGTATTGTTTCTCAATCCTCAGTCGGTCTGGTCTGTAATTATATGGTTTATTCTCTGTTCTAGGCAAACTATTTTTTAATTTCTCTATAAAACAAATTAAGTCAACGCAAATGTATATTAAAACTGTCTGCGCTTCCCGGAAAAATGTATTGAACAGTAAAATTAACACTTTTACTAGACTTTGCTTATCACGTGAGAATTTTAACAATCTTTCGTAAATTTATTGTCTGAGATAAATTTGTACTGATATAACAAAATGGCAGACGCGAGTGATAATTCTGTAAAAGAGACTGTGTCTGTTTTTTTGTTTAAATATACGCTAGCTGCTTATATCTTAATGATTTGAGCATAGATAAAATTGATTGAAACACAGTCTTCTTAGTATTATCAAATTACTTCGTAACTTTATATATTGCAAACATATTTTTAAACGTTTATAGGAAATCTTACCTACGTTTGATGTAAAATGGGTTTTCAGATAAGTATTTAAAAGCAATTTCGTTTCAAAAGAAGACCGCGGCGTGGTCTAGTGGTAGAGCGTCCGCCTCGCATGCGGAAGGTCGTGGGTTTAATCCCTGGCCGGGTCATACCAAAGACTTTAAAAATGGTACTAGAAGCTTCCTCGCTTGACGCTCAGCATTAAGAGGAGAGTTCTAGGTCTGGTCGGCCCGGTGTCAGCATAATGTGACTGGGTGGGGTATCATACCATGTGTCTGCGGCATGATACTCCAGTGTGACAGCGCTCAGAATACTGTCTAAAGTAGACACCGTCGCGATATGACTGAAAAATTGTTGAAAGCGACGCTAAACACCATACAACGTTTCAAAACTCATCAGTTAAATACTCTTAGTTTAAACGTATTTATCTGACTTCTTACACAAATCACACTTGAAGTCCTCCTGAGTAGAACCCGTACTAAGCATAAGGAAAAAGTGTCTTGCTCAAGGACACCACAAATAGCCGTGGCGGAGGATCGAACCTACGACCCTCCGATCATGGGTTCAATGCTCTACCACAGGAACACGCACTCTTACATTTCGATCATTTTCTTTTTATTGCTTTTTTTTTTATATCTTGAGACAAATATGGAAGATCGGTTAATACAAACTTTTTATTTTAGTAGCAATAACCTAAAGATCAACACAAATAGAAATTCAGAAAACTGTTCATATTTTCTGAATAAAAATATATAGATCTATTTCTTGGTTCCTTGCAAATTATTCAACTTTAAAACTTATTATATACCTTGTGCTGATATTAGGACATTGATCCATGCGCAGTAGTAAGTTAAGATTTTCAAATATATGTTGTTAAGGTACTTTGTCTGAACATCTGGTCTCATTACAGAATAGTGGTGAAGACCAGTTCGTTCAACACTGCAGAACTTTGAAACCGTATTCTGTACTCATTTATAGATGATTGTCTAATCATTTATTTGTATATTTTAAAAATAAAGGGATCATTTTATTTGTTCAAAATTATGAATCATGAGGCAGGAAGCCTGAAAAATATTCATATTATATAGACTGAACAATAGTGTTCAACATAGTTACAAGCTAATCTGTTTTACAGTTTTATCCAATCAAGTTCAAGGCTTTTTTATGTTGAATCATGTTCTCTTGAGTGATTGTATTATTCTTATTATGGTGATAATATTGAGCCTATCTGCCTACCTGCTGCCTGCCTGCCTGCCTGCCTGCCTGCCTGCCTGCCTGCCTGCCTGCCTGTCTGTCTGTCTGTCTGTCTGTCTGTCTGTCTGTCTGTCTGTCTGTCTGTCTGTCTGTCTGTCTGTCTGTCTGTCTGTCTGTCTGTCTGTCTGTCTGTCTGTCTGTCTGTCTGTCTGTCTGTATGTCTGTCTGTCTGTCTGTCTGTCTGTCTGTCTGTCTGTCTGTCTGTCTGTCTGTCTGTCTGTCTGTCTGTCTGTCTGTCTGTCTGTCTGTCTGTCTGTCTGTCTGTCTGTCTGTCTGAGCTATTGTATCTATGTGTTCTTTGTTGTATCCTATATGTTCTTTGTTATATCATATGTGTTCTTTGTTGTAATCTATATGTTCTTTGTTGTAATCTATATGTTCTTTGTTGTAACCTATATGTTCTTTGTTGTAAATATGTGTTTTTGAATGCAATGTACCTGATGGATACACGTTGGCCTATTCTATTCCAACAAACGTGATTATTCAGAAGAAAAAAAATATTTAAAAAATAATGCGTTATTTTCTAAATCTAACGAAAATGATAAATGATGTTAATATGCACCTGATCTTCAAAAAACACCAACCAGGAAACTTGTTATTATTTCCAAGCATTCGCATACTTTTTATTGGGATTCCGAGAGTTATGGCGTAAATAAAAACAGCTTTCTTTTATTTTTTCTGACATATATTTCTCTAATATCTCAACAATCTAACATTATCAATTTTCTGCTGTACTACGTCCGCATAAATCTGCCTTGACAGTTCATAATCCGCGGATCCATCTCGGACGAGGTTTTTGCCTTGTAATTGGATTAGAGACAAAAGTAAATATACCAATTCAAACCAAACCATCAAATTCTAGAGAAGAGATTTACAATCTTGAATCAATTTGTCATTTGTGTATGACACAAAACATGATATAGAGACGTCTTCATTTTACTCGGCAAACATAGACGGCATAAATACAAGAAACTCATTTCGAGAATAAATACAGATAAAATCTGAGACTCGTTACCGATGAAATTGAATTCAGAACTCTGATTTCCTTCAGTAAATAAAATGGTAGTAGATTTCCGCGGTACGCTGATGATCAGATAAAACAAAGACCGTATTATAAACGCTGCAGATTGTGAATAAAAAAATAAACAGTCAAGCATTAATGTCACAATCCAAAGGACGTGTTTGAAAATGAATAAATATTTATCCAAGTTAAGATTTAGTTCATGTTTATAATTTTTTATATTGCACTTATTCACCCTACAATAAGGTTATCCTGTGAGTTTACTTTGGGAATAACAAGATTCCATTTTATTTAGTTTGTCTACGTTTTAGATACACGTGCTCATTCGTGCTTCACTTTAAGATTTGGAACATTGTATACAAAAAAGCAACATTCATTAAACTGTTCAAAGCTTTCTTAACACATGGAGATAACTGGCAAATGTTATAAATGTCAGTAATACATGTGTATCTCACAGAATAATTAATTGGAATAATAGAAAGGAACCAAACTATGAAAATAGCAGATTCTGGTTTGGTTTAAACATACTGGTATTGAATGTCTAAGTTGTGTTCAGCATATCCCAAAGCATATGTTCATATGGGGTTATGAAATATGCACAACCACTCGCGCCCACTAGCACCGACTTAAAAGTGCTTTTCTATTCTCAAGCTATACTAAATGGACTCCACAATTACAAGAGTTCAGAAATTACAACACTGAGTTACTATTTCTCTCACACTTTCCTCAGCAAATATGCGCTTTACCATATATCAATCACATTCGTGAGGGAACAGTAGGAAGGAACAACTCTGATCATGAAGAAAGGGCGAGGATGGACGTCAGTTGGTTGGTCTGCAGTTGGCAATAACGTGTTCCTCTTGACTCTAAATAATGGTGAATTCCTCCTAAATCCTTATACGGACAGAGGCGCTGGATACTTGTCCGGATCTCCGTCTTGTTGCATCCTTAGTTATCGTTCTTTTGCTGCTCTCGCTTCTGTAAAACTATTTACTCAGTTTCGTCTTATGACGTGACGACGAGGGGAAAGCGAGATTGGGTACACCCGATAGACAGGGGAAAGCGAGATCGGGTACACCCATTAGACAGGGGAAAGCGAGATAGGGTACACTAAATAAACAGGGGAAAGCGTGATTGGGTACGCCCGTTAGACAGGGGAAAGCGAGATAGGGTTCACCCATTAGACAGGGGAAAGCGAGAACAGGTATACCCGTTAGACAGGGGAAAGCGAGATAGGGTTCACCCATTAGACAGGGGAAAGCGAGAACAGGTATACCCGTTAGACAGGGGAAAGCGAGATAGGGTTCACCCGTTAGACAGGGGAAAGCGAGATTGGGTACACCCGTTAGACAGGGGAAAGCGAGATAGGGTTCACCCGTTAGACAGGGGAAAGCGAGATTGGGTACACCCGTTAGACAGGGGAAAGCGAGATAGGGTTCACCCGTTAGACAGGGGAAAGCGAGATTGGGTATACCCGTTAGACAGGGGAAAGCGAGACTGGGTTCACCCGTTAGACAGGGGAAAGCGAGATTGGGTACACCCGTTAGACAGGGGAAAGCGAGATTGGGTTCACCCGTTAGACAGGGGAAAGCGAGATTGGGTTCACCCGTTAGACAGGGGAAAGCGAGATTGGGTTCACCCGTTAGACAGGGGACAGCGAGATTGGGTTCACCCGTTAGACAGGGGAAAGCGAGATTGGGTTCACCCGTTAGACAGGGGACAGCGAGATTGGGTTCACCCGTTAGACAGGGGACAGCGAGATTGGGTTCACCCGTTAGACAGGGGAAAGCTCTCAAGTGGTGTTTTATAACTGACCGTTCTGAAGCGGTGACCGCTATTGTTACTGCCTCTCTATGTTTGTATTGTAATATAATGTTTTGTCTATATATTAATTGTGTTCGTCCATGTTGTTTTGATCCCATGTGTCCTTAAAATGTTTCTTGTTGGTTTTATATTTACTGATATTAAAAAAAACACATTAGCTTAGGCTTATTGTAATGAGACATGTCCGCTTAAAGAAAAATTTCATTAACAATTGATATATTCAATTAAAGAGAGCATTAATCATTTAACTCATCAATTTAGGATAAAAACTATTAAAATAGTTAATCGATTATCACTTTAAAGAATCATAAACACAAGGTTCATCTGGTACAGTATTAATATAAATGCATATAAAAATATATATATTATACGCATGTAAGCATACGTTTTACCATCCATTTCCATTAATACGTCACTATTCATTTATACTCATATGTGCATAGTATGCCAGAAATAAATTGTGGTTAATTTAATCTACTGAAGTGTTAACACATCTTCATACTTGTGAGACTGAAAACAAAATGGAAATGTCGTCCTGATAGAATATACTTATCGGTCTGGAAGACATTTCTTTAAATTACACAGAGTTAATACGCCAAAACATATCACTCTTGTGGACGCGTCTAAATAAAAAAGCCATGTACTTGACGTAATAAATAGTTTTCGCTATTCATATTTGCCAATCACTTCCAGACAGAATGCAAATTCGAAGTATTATACTGTCATTAGGGAATCAGTTTTGAATTTATGGATTAGTTTGCCTTTCACTGAAGCCTATAATTGAAGTATAGCTATTCGGGAACGCATATCAGATAGGGCAAATCAAAAACAGATTTTCTAGAGGAAGAAAAATGGGAATCCGCAACCATTTTCTCGGAACTCATTTTTCTCCCATTTTTAGCTAACAATACTATTGTATTACCCGGCTGAAATTAGGAAAACAAATGAGTTTTCAGTTCAACAGCTCTTGATTAATACAACTGGACGTACATTTCTAATAATCAAGACGTTGGTGGACCCTTCCTGTGGTGTTATAGTAATAAAGTGCGGAGGAATACAATTTGTTATTGTTTCATCATGCCCAGTGCATTAAAGCTAGTGTAATTGGCCGTCTTCTATATTTCTGACAACACAGTCCCCCAATCCCCAGCGTGGAACAATTAATCTAAACGGTTACGTACTGATCCTTGTTTGTTTTTTCCAAATGCGTCTGCTGCTGTTCACTGACCGCCTGTCGACATTTATGCACCAGGTGTTAAGTCATCATGTTTATTCTTTCTCTACTCATATTTATATCTGTAATTAAACCTTTTAATTATGTATTTTATGTTTCATACGATAATCCTCGTTTCAGTTCAAGTTTCCAACAAAATGAAGCTAAACATATTAAGGTGAAATATGTGCTATATACGTTATTATTTTTAAATGAGCCTCAATACTCTCATGATTTCATGTATTTATGTGAATTGGGTTAATAAAAGAAATTGAATGGAATTATACGGAGAATAATGTTTTACTTTTAAATTCAATTCCTTAAATGGAAAATAACTTTCGGTCAATTGTATTTTAACTTTTACCCATCATTTCTCCCGATTCCAAACTGGTATGCAAGCGTTGTTATGGTAATTAAGAGAATGCATCAAAACAACTAAGACGGTTAATTATTAGTAAAGCTTCTGTTCGAATGTTGTTGCTACTTACTTACGTCCTTCCGTGAAAAGACGACATATTTTAGTATACTGCTATATAGTACTGTGTTGAAATTGCCCGTTACTTGCGGAAGGACGGTGGTTCTACTCAGATTCATTCTGAGGTCTCCATCCGCCATTAAAACTGGATATGCCATTTATAACCTGATATGTGTTGAAAAATGGCGTTAAAACCAATTTAAAACAAAATACTGTATTGAATTTTGGTTTGATGTAACACACAACTGTGGCCAATATGTCACTTAATGTTTTTTTTTTTTATAAAAGTTTACCAATGTTCTTTTACTTTGAAAATGTGGTTTTTGTTTTGTAATATCAGAAACAACAAAATTATTTAGCTTAATGCATATTTCTTTGTTATATTAGTTCACAATCAACAACAGAAACTGCTATAGAAGTCTTTGCAATTAACAAAATTCCAATGTCTTTATTATTTTTATTATTATTATTATTATTATTATTATTATTATTATAATTATTATCATTATTGTTATTATTATTATTATTATTATTATTATTATTATTATTATTATTATTATTATTATTATTATTATTATTATTATCATCATCATTATTGTTATTATTATCATCATTATTGTTATTATTATTATCATTATCGTTATTATTATTATTATTATTATTATTATTATTATTATTATTATTATTATTATTATTATTATTATTATTGTTACTATCATTATTGTTATTATTATTATTATTATTATTATTATTATTATTATCATTATTGTTATTATTATTATTATTATTATTATTATTATTATGATTACCTCGATTGTGAAACAAGTATTTTACAACTTTGACAAATCACGCGTGAGGTCTTCCAGGGTAGGACTATTACTGAGCTTATGCAGGTAACAAGTTATTACAACTTAGACAAATTACGTTTGGAGTCTCCTTGGGCAGAACCAATACTAAGCATGTGCGGGTAGTGTCCACATATCCGTGGCAGAGGATCGAACCCACGACCCTTCGATCATGGTTCCGATGCTCTTAACTGGACAACGTGATCCACTTTTTTTTTATATCAAAGAGTATCATTTAATAAAAAAATTATTGTTCTTCAATATGATGTCTTTGTTTTTAATTTACTAGCTATACGTTTATGTCCTCCAATGAAGAGCAGTATGAAGGCAATTGTTAGTCTGGATCCTTAGCTGTTCTCTTGATTCTCTTAATGCCAAAGAACTGACGTACGCAGTTCGATGTTTTGTCCTCATTTTACAGTGGTGACCACGAAGCATGTAATATAATGTTTTCTGATGTGGCTGATATACGAGCGTTACATTACCGAGTTGTCAATCAAATATACAAACAAATCTGAGAGGGAATTAAACCATTTTCCACCAAACAATCCTCGCAATTACGAACAACCTCCACACGGACATGCGGATAGGAAGAGAATCCAAATCCAAGAGTTTGAGACAATGTAAGCGAACTTTACGTATTTTTGTTATATCGAAACGTATATTAATGATTTGTTTTGAATGAACTTTATATGTATCATGGTTACATTTTAGGCCTAATCTTAATCTCGTATCCCTTTTAAATGCATGTATTTACGTTCATTGATTATTAACTGACACAAATAGGTAAAACAATAACTTAAAAAAGAATTTTTAGTAATTAAACCGTCATTGTTAATAGCAAAAATAAGTATCTTATATTGTGAATAGGATTTTTAATTTATAAATATTTTGTAAAGAAAAAGTGTGTGTGGTTAGAGGTAATAATGAGTGTGGTTGCTTTTTCAATTATTGCTTATACTAATTTATTTATCTCCATTGTGAAGTAATCTCAGAGCTTATTTGAACCGCCATCAAGTCCGCTTCCTTGGTAGAACAGGATTTGTCGAATAAAAGACAAAATCTGGTTATTGAAGGGAATTATGTTGTTATTATTATGATTCAATGAATATCACACAAACAACGATGTTCAACTACCTTTTTCATAAATTTTCCTCTAAAAAATTATAAACAAATGGTGTGATTTCTATGTATTAGATAAAATTATGAGATCTCTCTATCTATCTTTATATTTTGCCACACGCCTTCACAGGCATAATCGGGCAGCTGCGCGTCGTGTCTTATATTAATAGAAAAAGAAAAAGTAAAGCATAAGGAAAAGGGTAAAAATAGTGTTAAAGGTGTTAAAACAGTGCGACAAGATAAAAGAAGATTAAAAACAAACTCAAAATGCTCATGGCTGAGTGTGCTGTAGCTGGCTAACTGCAAGCTTGAATGAATCAAAGTCTTCCAGGAGTACAACCTCTGCAGGTAACGAGATGCAACGGGCCTAGGCCCCAAAGTAGAATGCACAACCTCTAGTGTATCAACAATAATACCACCTCCCTTAATTCAACTATTGGACTTAAATTTAAAGGACAAAGTAAACACAACGGTACCAGAATAAGAAATATACACAGTTATTATAACACGGATAATGCAAAGGTACAGATAATTACCAACAGAAAAACAAGTTCTTGGCGACTGGTCTACAAAGCAATACATTTGTCTTAGTTCAATTTGCACAAACAAACAGGCTAATTTATGACTACGCTCCGTTTGGAACAATAAACCAAACAATTATTTGCAAATCTATTTACAAAACATTTTTCTGTTCGTATAGACACCAGGCGTGTACAATCACATTCTTCTATAACTGTACGTATTTTTATTTTGTCTTCTTTTTTGTAGACTACACCTTGTATAATTCAAAGTACTAAAGACAAAATAAATGATGGAACACCATCGAATTAAATATTTAAACACATTTTTTTCGGCAGTAAATGACCATAATACGACTACATGTGCCCTGGTGGAATAACACCATTTCCGATAATTTTCTGTAAACTAGATAAAAACTCGCTAATCATGTGTCCATTTCAGTGGAACTAGATAGTCTCGAGATGCTTCTAACTGAATTTAATGCTAGAAAACTCCTTCCTGATCAATAGTCTTGCCTAATTTGAAATAAATTGTAACGTTGCGAAAAATGAACAAATGTGTATTTTGGAGGTAATGTTTTGAAAATCTAATTTGTCTCTTTTTGGTTGTCACTAGCTCTGTCCCAAGGAAGAAATTACGTTTCAAACAAATCAGCACTCTGACGATGTACGATGCAGAATGAATACTTACAAAGTGTGACTGGAATTAACTATGTATTGGATCGCACAGTCGAGCGTGCTGTAGAAAAAAACGGAGCCGAAAACGGTGGAAAGTAACTGTCAATATAGCAGACCAATTAAAGGAATAGTATAATTATAATTCATAGCTTACTGTAAATAGAGACCAATACATATTACCAAAATGTATTTACGTGTGGGAGGATAGACTACCAATTTTTTTGTTGAACTTTAATACATTGTAACAGCATGTTGTTAAATACTTACACTCAACTAAAGATTAGAGAGTTTGAGAGGATGGTGAGAGAACGACAGCATTTCAAACCACTCGGCCGCAGATTAACCCAGCCGCTAGTAATCAATAAAATCGAAAGAACGGCTAATGAAACAGGGCTAGACCTTTTCGTGGGCATACAAGTTTATACTGCTGAATCGGCAATTTTAAAGTTCAAATGTCAGGATACGGTAAATTATTAGATTTTTAGAAATTCGAATAAATGACAAATATAACTTTTCCTTTAAATAGGTTATTTAACAACTATTTATACAAACTAATATCTACTCTGACGAAGCTGATCCTTAACCCCTATATTGATGTGCAAACCTACCGTGTGGGTGAGTGGGGGCCGGGGGGGGGGGGGGGGGGGACGGCAGGGGTTGCGAAAGGTTGGGTGCCCAGAATTTTTTCAAGTTGCATCTCCTGCGTTCTGGTGGCATTTCCAGGAGATATAAGGATGAAAAAATGATAACAAATGTGCAGGCCCTTGCGTTATGGCGCTAAGACAGCTATGTTACTGACCTCTGAAATGGCAAATGACACTTTGAATGAATGTGGACTGTGTAGATCCAACACAATGATAGTCTTGTCATGGATGTATCATAATAAATCAAGCGGTTACATTACTGTTTATCAGATATCACAATGATGTTTGGTTGATAGAAATTGTGAACCGTAATACTGTCACGTCCACTGACTAACGCTGCTGGCTAGATATTCTAAAGGTTAGAACAATAATAAGATATGTGTCTAACAGAAAATGGACATTCACAGCCAAACGACACTTACGTCATAATAACTTGCCAACGAAGCATAGAGTACCAAAAACAATGATAATACTTATTCATACAGAATAAATGGCGGCAACGGAAACCGCATAGGGCGGATCACAACAGTGCATAGAGTAATTATAATAACTAATAATCTGCAGACTGGCCACAATTGAAACCGAACTGGAACAATAATCTATAACGGGGCGTTTCACGTACACCATCTTGTAAGGCGTTGGGAAGAGCGTCTCCTCTTGGCATATATTTTCTTAATTTAAGTTGAGTGTATACAAAAAAAAGTTTATTGTCTAATGGTATTACGAGTCGAGGAATGTGCTTAATAATGCACGTAACATGAAAGAAATGTACAAATATTACAATTCAAAATGACCGGACCAGTTTAGCTCAGTCGGTAACACACCTGACTGTCAATTCATGGGTCATGAGTTTGAACCCCTGCCGGGCCTTAACCCCTGTGATATAAGTACTAAACATTATATTATGCGTTTGACAAGTTTTTATTTCATTACAGATATTTCTCTTGTTGTAGTTTTAAACACGTAAAGTATATTTTAAAAAAAAACGTCGTCGTGAACAATTATTATTGTTAATTAGTCACTTGAATATGCGGAAGGTCGGTACAAGCTAGAAATAGCTTTCTTCTCAGCTCTGTTGTTATGCATCGCTGTATATTGAATATATGTATATGTTATATATTGATTACAAATAAATATTGTTTAAACCAAAGACTTGAACAATTGTACTAGAAGCTTCCTCGCTTGGTGCTCAGCATTAAGAGATAATGTTAGGTCTGGTCGGCTCGATATCAGTATAAGTTGACTGGGTGGGGTACCATATCATGTGTTTGCAGCATGATACTCCAGTGTAGCAGTGCTCAGAATACGGTCTCAAGCGATATGACAGAAAAATTGTTGAAAGCGGTGCTAAACACCATACAGAATATACAACATCATACGGACGTGTCAATATTTCATGGGCCATGGGCGTACTCGGTGCAATATGTTCAATAATTGTTATTAATGAGGTACATCGCATTAATAACGTTCACATGACATTTAAAATGATCAATATAGCTCGTTATCATTAGTGTATGCGATATACAGTCAAACCTGACTTAAGCAGTCAGTCAAGGGAAGGAGTAAAGGTGGCCTTTTAAGATAGGTTGTTTAATTAATACAGGTTAATTTGTTTTGAAAATATAGAACTGGTAAATAGCAAACGTGGCTGATTGATACAAATGACTGCTCATTAGAGGTGACAGCTTACACAGTTTTGAGTGTAGTTAGTAGATCGGACATATTCATGATATACAGTTGGTAATTGTTACAATTTATTTACCTATCTATGTTTTTCAATTTTTAACTAGGCGGCTAATGAAACAGGACTAAGAATAGGTCCTCCGTGGCCGAGAGGTCTCAGGCGCCATCTCAAGATCACTTACCTCTCAACGCGAAGGTTGTAGATTCGAAGTCTCGCTCGATCAAAGATCTTTATGTGATAATTCTTACCAGTTACTTACGGAGGGACGATGGTTCTACTCAGATTCATTCTTGGGTCTTTCTCCACCAATAAAACTGGATATGACATATATAGCCTGAAATGTGTTGAAAATGCCGTTAAATCCCATTCAAAAGGAAGTACTAGGAACACCATAGGTATATCTCGGAAGGTCGCTGACTACTCCCCGACATTTTCAGATGTAGAAGATTCGTGACCCTTCAAGGAATACTGTTGTATTGTTAATTATCTAAAACATATATCAAAATTTTTTGGAGCGCGTGGTCCAGTGGTAGAGCACCGAACCCATAATCGGAGGGTTGTAGCTTCGATCCTTCCAAATGGCTATGTATGGTTTCCTTGAGCACTACATTTATTTTGCATATGGTTAGTACCGATTCTACCCAGGAAGACTTCGAACGTGATTTGTATAAGTTGTGATAATAACTTGTTTCTCAATAGAAGTAAAATAAATAAGTTTGCATTAAACATTTTTAAATCTAGACAAGTCAAATCCGAGAAGTACTGTAATGTATAGGGCAAACAATTGTCTCAGACAAGTACCGGTATTTATGTTTAATGTTTCCTATTTTCGTGTAAAGCAACTGGTCATAATATTCATTCATCTGCATACAGATGCCAAGTTTGATATTTCCTTTAATCGGCAATCCAAGATAGGTTTATCTGGATGTACTTATTTAAGATATTATACTTGCAAATGATGCATTCCCGTCTACGGACGAGTTTTTCAATCATTGGATTATCTTTGGTTTCATTAATTATTTTATTTCCTTAACATGAATGGTCAATTTGTTTATTTTATTTTCCATTCAGATCACATCCTATTATGTAAATGATTGCCCAAGTTCCCCAAAAAAGACGATCATTTCTTCATTTATTTGAATTAATTCGTATTTGAATGGCTACAAATTATTTCTCAATTCATCAATTATTTCGCTTTTTTCAATTGGGAAGAATGTTTGATGTAATTCTGTTTGAAATTTGGATTGCAGCATTTATTCCATTTCAATAATTATGAATTAGTTGACGTTTACAATTAAAATCATTGTATCATTTAAATAAAAACATGAAGTAGTTTTGTATTAGTCTTTCATAGTTCTGTAAAGAGTTTCTGTTAGTGTCAATATACTTTAGGTTACTTTTTTTATAACTGTAAATTTTGAAATGGTGTGATTTAATAAAAGTATATGTTTCGTTGTCAAAAATTAAGTATGTGTTTCAGATGCATACGTGTCAGTTCATCTCAGAAAGTTAATTCAATTTTTTCATAATTGTGCTCTTTTTTTCATGTTTTAATACATAGCCAACTGTTCCTTTTACACATTTAACGAAATATATTTGTATTACATATATGTGTGTGGCTATAACAGTGCTATAAAGTATAAATGCGCCCGAGAAATGAACAAGCAGAACGCCCAGCTGTCCGTATATACGTAGTCTATTCCATTCCCTGTTATCTCCTGAATTAGATCTGTTCTATACTTAAATTAATAATAAGCAGGGAATTCCATGTCTGTCCCACAATTTACAGCATGAAAGAACTGTGGTTTTATTCAGATTCATCTCAGGAATTCCATGTCTGTCCCACAATTCAAAGCATGGAAGGACTGCGGTTTTATTTAGAGTCATCTCAGGGAATTCCATGTCTGTCCCAAAATTCATAGCATGGAAGGACTATGGTTCTACTCAGATTCATCTCAGGGAATTCCATCCATGTATGTCCCACAATTCATAGCATGGAAAGATTGTGGCTCTATTCATCTTTAGGGAAATCCATGTCTGTCCCACAATTCATAACTTGAAAGGCTTGCAGTTCTATTCAGATTCATCTCAGGGAATTCCATGTCTGTCCCATAATTCATAGCATGGAATGACTGTGGTTCTATTCAGATTCATCTCAGGGAATTACATGTCTGTCCCAAAATTCATATCATGGAAGGCTTGTGGTTCTATTCAGACTCATCTCAGGGAAATCCATGTCTGTCCCACAATTCATGGTATGAAAGGACTGCGGTTCTATTCAGATTCATCTAATGGAAATCCATGTCTGTCCCACGATTCATAGCATGGAAGGATTGCTGTTCTGTTCAGATTCATTCCAAGAACTTTATGCAGCATAAAACTAAATATGTGAAATAATATGTAATGTGCTGAAAAGGGCGTTACTTCTACCGTCAAAAAGATAAACTACAATCTACAATATAATAAAACCTTTTTCAAACCTCTTATATTGTATTTCTTATGTGGACACTCTTTACTCTGTTTCTTAAATTTTATATCAAAAGGATAAACATGTATATACAAAATTTCTACATGTATTTTGTGAGTTGACAAAACTCTTGCTAATGGTGGAAAGATACCATAGTACGTATAGTCGTGGTCATATATGAAAAGAGGTGCAACAAATAGCGTACTTTCATCAGTTTGTATCGGTGCTATTAAAAACAACGAGAAGCACAATTTGTAGTTTTGAAAGATTTTTATTCATATGTTCAAACTAGTATGGTTTCATTGAAACACTAATATTATTTTAAAAACAGAAGTTTAAGACAGTAAGTTCTTAGGTGATTAATGCCTTTGGCATAGAGCCCCGTTAAAATGAACCCAGTGGGGTGTATGAGTCCGAAATAGGTGTACAGTAGAATTTCGATGGCTCGAACACAACGGGACTGGACAAAATAGTTCGACTTAAGGGTTGTTCGAGCCAAATATTTTCAACATCATACCATTCATGTACATACACAAAAATAGGAATTCGGCCGGAACCAGATAAGTGGTTCGAACTTATATGGTGTTCCAGCCATCCGTGTTCGAGCTAACGAAGTTCTACTGTACGTGTTTGATCATATTTTTCTTGCATCTAGGTCAACACCGATCCATTATTTTCCTATGATAACTAAGCAAATACTTTCATAAGTTCATAGGAACTGTCCCAGGATTAACCACAACTGAAATCAGAACAATGTGACAATAAAAAAAGTAATCATGAGTTCCCTTTTTGTATTGATTTAATTAAACCCAATATAGCACGTGCACATTCATGCAATAGAATAATACATGAATACACTTATCAATTAAAACTCCGTACACTCGGATTGAATTTACAATTTACGCACGATTATGTCCATACTGTGAAGTTATGCACAATTGTCAGATGTTTATAAATAATCATAGCGCTATGATTCGACTATCATCTCATTTCTACTTTGCTAAAACAAAACCTGGTGCAAGGGAGAACAATCCTGATTGTAAATACTATTCTTGCTGGTGACGTTTCAATGATAGCAATTGCAAACAATTGAAAATCTGATAAGCTCGCGGTTCGTTCTCAGCATTGTCTATTTTAGTGTCAGTAGTTTTTTTATAAGTGCTCTTTCTGCGTGACTTCAGTCTAAAATGCACTTGTACTGAACGTTGGTAAGGCAGTGGATTACTACAACTATAATAGTGTGTGATAACTGCTATTAATACTGCTAGTCATGTTAGTAGTAGACGGGACGATTAAACGTACGGACTGCGCATGCGCGGCTGCCATCTTGTTTAATCTAGTTAACAAATATACCCAATTTAACATAGTTAACGAGAAGACCCAAATTAACCTAGTTAATGAGTAGACCCACTAAGACCTAATAAAACTTGGTTAACGAGTGGGCCTAATTAATTAAACATGATTAAGAGTAGACCCAATGAAACCTGGTTAACGAGTAGACCCAATTTAATCTGGTTAACGGATACACCCAATTCAATCTAGTAAATGAGCAGACCCACTTAGACCAAATAAAACTTTGTTTACGAGTGGGCCTAATTAATTAAACTTGATTAACGAGTAGACTCAATTAAACCTGATTAACGAGTTAACCCAATTTAACTTGATTAACCAGTAGACTAAATTTAACCTAGTTAATAAGTAGTCCAAATTTAACCTAATTCAAGATCACTTACCTGTCGTAGTCCCGCTCGCTTCAAAAACTGTCTGTGGGGAAGTTTCCAGTTATTTGCAGAAGAACATTGATTCCACTGAGTCTGAGGTCCTCCTCCATCGGTAAAACTGGATATGCCGTATATAACCTGAAATGTGTTGAATATGGCGTTAAACCCCATTCAGCTCAGAGTTAACCTAGTTAACAAGTAGATCCAGTTTAACTTAGTTAACGAGTAGACCCATATTAACCTGGTTAATTAGTAGACCCGACTTAACCTAGTAAACAAGTAGATCCAATTTAACCTAGTTAATGAGTAGACCCACTTAGACCAAATTAAACTTGGTTAACGAGTGGGCCTAATAAATTAAACCTGATTAATGAGTGGACCCAATTTGCAGATCCATGTGTATTTGTTTACAATTTAGAGTGCATGCCTTCACAAGCTCCTCTCCAGAGGTTCAAATGTTAGGAAGTTGAGACCTTTTTTCCAGCTGATTATCATAACCACTTTTTTGCATGTGATATTTACATTCTCATAAAAATGTTTTTTTTAGCAAAAACCAACAACGATTATCATATTGATAACAACGAAAACAAGACTAAAAACAACATCAGCAACATCAGTGCTGACAGAATTTCCAACAGTAATTAATAATAGTAACAGCAACAACAGAAACAACACTATTACTACTACCACTACTACTACTACTTCTACTTCTACTACTACTACTACTACTACTACTATTACTACTACTACCACTACTACTACTACTACTACTACTACTACTACTACTACTACTACTACTACTACTACTACTACTACTACTACTACTACTACTACTACAACTACTACTATTACTAATACTACTACTACTACTACTACTACTACTACTACTACTACTACTACTCTACTACTACAAATACTACTACTACTACGACTACTTCTACTACTACTACTACTTCTACTACTACTACTACTATTACTACTACTATTACTACTACTACTTCTATTACTACTACTACTACTACTACAACTACTACTATTACAATATATTTTGATAATCAACAGTTCTACTGCTATACTGATGTAGCAACAAAACAACAAACATCAACAACGACGACAACAACAACAACAACAACAACAACAACAGCAACAGCAACAGCAACAGCAAAAGCAAAAGCAACAGCAACAGCAACAGCAACAGAAACAGCAACAGCAACAGCAACATCATATGCCGTGCCATAAAAACAATACCCAAAAAGTGGTTATGATATCAGCTGGAAAAAAAGTCTCAACTACCAAAAATTTGAACCTCTAGAGAGGAGCTTTTGAAGGCATGCAGTCTAAATTGTAAACAAATATACATGGATCTGTGTTTATACACCTTCAACAGACTTAAAGTAACCGATTAATGGTGTATATTATTAGCTCACTAAAACCTAACTGACAGGTGCAGAAAACAGATTTTTGGGGACCTTCAAGACAAGAATGGTGAAAAACTGACAGGATATAAACTTTCTTTGTTTGCATATGTGATGTTGTAGTGGTAGATGTACCAAGAATGCTTAAATGCCTAAACCAATGTTGGACTCAAACCTACAACCTCAGCAGTGAGAGTTAAGTGGTCTTCAGATGGCTTTTGAAACGACGTATTAGACCTCGCGGCCACGTTGTTTGTTATGGATATAATGAATAAAATGTGTTGGTAGTTTGATACAGTACATTTGACATGCAACATATGTCCTTTTACATGACCTTTAACATTCTTGTCATATTTCAGTTTTTTTGCTCTTATTATTCTTATATATTTTACTTAACCATTGCAGAATAATAACTTATTCACAAGTCGCGATGTCTATTCCTAAAAGCTTTTGAAATAAAAGACAAATTTACCATAAATCCCATAGCAGCATGTTTGAAGTTTCAACTACAAAGTCGGCTGTTTTTGTGAAAATTGATTTATTTTATTTTATGTTATTTTATGATCTGTATGAACTCATACGTAGGTACAAAACTGGAGTTATAAAGCATTCACTGATATCATATCTTTATATTTTATATGCCAATTTATTAAAAGTACAGCCGGTAATGTCGAGCTCTTTTTTTCACTTCTTCCGACAAAGAATGAAAACTAACTTAAGCTAGTTTCACCAACTTGACGAATAAGTATTGATATTTAGGTTAAAGTATCAATTACTAGTTTGGTAGTTTTGCAAATTAATTAGGCTCACTCGTTAACCAAGTTTAATTTGGTGTAAGTGGGTCTACTCATTAACTAGGTTAAATTGGGTCTGTAGTTAACAAGGTTAAGTTGGGTCTACTAATTAACCAGGTTAATATGGGTCTACTCGTTAACCATTTAAAGCGGGTCTACATGTTAACTAGGTTAAGTTGGGTCTCTTAATTAACCAAGTTAATATGGGTTTACTTATTAACTACGTTGAACTGGGTCTACTCGTTAGCTAGGTTAACTCTGAGCTAGTGGGGTTTAACGCCATATTCAGCATATTTCAGGTTATGTACGGCATATCAAGTTTAACTGATGCGGGAAGACCTCAGACTGAGTAGAATCACTGTCCTTCCGCAAATAACTGGAAATTTCCCTACACGTTTTGAGTGCAGGACTCAAACCTACGACCTGGGCGGTGAGAGGTAAGTGATCTTGAATTAGGTTAAATTTGGACTACTAATTAACTAGGTTAAATTTGGTATACTCGTTAATCAGGTTTGATTAATTAGACCCACTCGTCAACCAAGTTTAATTGGGTCTAAGTGGGTCTACTCTTTAACTAGGTTAAATTTGGTATATTTGTAAATCAGGTTAAATTGGGTCTATATACTCGTTAACAAGGTTAAATTGGGTCTACTCGTTAATCAGGTTTGATAAAAAAGGCCCACTCGTAAACCAATGTTTAATTGGGTCTTAGTGGGTCTACTCATTAACTAGGTTAAATTAGAATTGGGTCTACTCGTTAACTGAGTTAAAAAGGGTCTATTCATTGACTAGGTTAAATTGGGTCTACTGAATAACTAGGTTAAATTGGGTCTACTTTTTAACTAGGTTTTATTGGGTCTACTTGTTAATCAGGTTAAATTATGTTTACTTGTTAACAAGGTTAAATTGAGTCTACTCATTAACCAAGTTTAATAAGGTCTACTCGTTAACTGGGTTAAGTTGGGTATAGTCGTTAATCAGGGTTAATTATGTAGGCCCATTCATTAATCAAGTTTAACGGGGTCTAAATGGGTCTACTCATTAACTAGGTTTAATCAGGTCTACTTGTTAACGAGATTAAATTGGGTTCACTCCTTAATCAGGTTTAATTTATTGGGCCCACTCATTAACCAAGTTTAATTGGGTCTAAATGGGTTTACTTATTAAGTAGGTTAAATTGAGTCTATTCGTCAACCAAGTTAAATTGGTATACTTGTTTACTAAGTTAAATTTGGTCTAATTATTAACTAGGTTAAATTGGGTCTAACCCTGAACCAGGTTTAAGATCCTGGATGGCGTTTTTTTACCAGCTGTTTCATGGCGATGATTGCTGTTGTCATATCTTCTGTATCGTATCTTATCGTATCATATTATTCGTATTGTATCATGTCGTATGATGTGGCGTGGTATGGTATATATACAATGTATCGTATCTTATCGTATCATATTATTCGTATCGTATCATGTCGTATGATGTGGCGCGGTATGGTATATATACAATGTATCGTATCTTATCGTATCATATTATTCGTATCGTATCATGTCGTATGATGTGGCGTGGTATGGTATATATACACTGTATCGTATCTTATCGTATCATATTATTCGTATCGTATCATGTCGTATGATGTGGCGTTGTATGGTATATATACAATGTATCGTATCTTATCGTATCATATTATTCGTATCGTATCATGTCGTATGATGTGGCGTTGTATGGTATATATACAATGTATCGTATCTTATCGTATCATATTATTTGTATCGTATCATGTCGTATGATGTGGCGTTGTATGGTATATATACAATGTATCGTATCTTATCGTATCATATTATTCGCATCGTATCTTTATTGGTTATATTTATACTGTTGTGCTGTCTGTTTCGTTTGAATGCTACAACTCCTGTTGGGCATACACTGTCTTATTTTGGTCACAGAATCGCTTGAAATGGTTAATCTGCTAATAAAGAAGGAGTCGAAATATCCCGTCCCATAAGCACGTTTGCGATTGTATTGAAATTAAATCTACACCAGTGTTAACATTAATTTCCTCTCACATAACAAAACTGAAATTAAATTACAGTCTTATAAATATTTAAAGAATAAATAGTTATGTCTGAGACGACAGAATATGTATTCCAATTATAAAATGCATGCCCCACACACACAGTATGAGGATGTGTATTTAAATCGGAACTAAATCAAGAAAACGTGATTTATGTTTCAATTTGTATTTATATAACGTATGTGGTAAACATAAATAAGATATTGTCTTCAGTATGATAGGGACATTTAGAAATGTATATCCATTTATTTTAGTTCAACTGCGAAGTAAGCTCAATATTATTATATGAATCAACATCGAGTCTGTTTCCTGGGTAGAAACTAATTGTTATTTATGCATGATCACCTTAAACTCCAGTCAAAGTTTTACATTCAGTTGAATACAAAATGCTTGAATTTATTCCCGGTAATCATATTTATAGAGCTTTACTTTTGTATACATTTGTATTACAAAATACAAAATGATTACAAAATAATTGCTTAAAGTGGTATTTTATATCAGAAGAACATTTCTGCTCTTGTTTAAATACCATTGGATAACGCATATAACAATTATTCGCTATATACTAATGCAACTGTTTTGTATACCAAAAAATAATAAATTGTTTTCAATTATTTCAATGAAATTACAGTTACCATAGAAACACACTAAAATCAGACACTAAGCTGTGCCTCAGAGGTGGCCCTCTGGATTTTTCATACACCACAGACATGTGTCTATAGCAATTTGCCAATCTGATTGGTACCAATTTGTTAAATTTTGGATCTTAGATCACGGCCTATATGTGTGCTACAAATCTGTAACCATAATCGCATATAGATATTTAATCATTTGAGCATTTACATGCTTAAAATATATGTAATATACACTGTACTGCATGGAATAAACATATGACGTATACGGCACAAACACAAACACTACATATAATAAACCTAAGAAATATATAGCCATGATAATAGCACAGATATATACTTCCGTGTTAGTAGCAAAGACACAAACAGTACAAAGAATCAACATATAGGGAATTTATAAAGAATTAATATACTGATTGACTGAATATTTAGCGTCATTTTTATGCCATCGTGGGCTAACAGACGATCAGTTAACCTAACCACTGTTTCCTGGGATTAACCAGTACTCGAGCTCACCCCATCTCCGCAAGTAACTGATAACTTTCCTACTTAAATTAGTGGTGAGAATGAATGAATGAATGGTGTTTTACGGCACGTCGACACATAAATAGGTCATTTTGTGCGCGCAAAGATTAATGGACGTGATGATGACAAAAATATATTAAATAAATACGGTTAAAAATGTATTACAACTATTTACAAATAAATAAATGAAAATTATTTACAAATAAATAAATGAAAAAAACAACAACAAATAAGTGAACAAGGTCAATAATATAATAATTGTACTAAAAATGATTAAAAAGCTTAACCTCTTTAAGGAAACCAAATATATGTGAAACATCAATTTTATCAAATAATTCATTCATACTGTCGACTCTGTAGTATTTTTCTCGCATTGGAGAAAAGTCCACACAGTCGATCAGTATGTGCTTCACAGTAAGCGGTGCAAAACAGGGCACACACTCTGGAACAGGTTCACGTTTTAAAAGATATGAATGTGTACAGCGCGTATGCCCAATTCTACACCGAGCTAATACAATTTCTTCTCGACGAATACACCTATTGCTAGGATGCCATTCGCCAAGTTTTGGTTTAATAACATGTAATTTGTTATTTATAGCAAGATCCCAAGAGGACTGCCATGACCTAAAAATATATTTATTAATATGAGATTTAAAATCTGTAAAAGGCAGTTTAAAAGTAATAATATTCAAGCTTAAGGCTGCTTTTGCAGCCTTATCAGCTTTATCGTTTCCTCGAATTCCTGAATGGCTAGGAAGCCAGCAGAAAACAATAGTATTATCTTTACATAGAACATTGTATTTATTTAAAAGTTGAAGAACAAGAGGATTATCATCTTTCATGCCATCTATGGCTTGAAGAGATGAAAGTGAATCAGAAAATATAATAAACTGTTTTTCCTCAGAATCATTAATGTAGTCCAATGCCAAATCAATGGCTTTGAGTTCAGCTGAAAAGATGGAGGCTCCGTTTGGTAATCGGCTCTTTGAGGTGTGCTGTTCTGTAACAGCAGCTGCAGCCACGGTTTCTCCATCTTTAGAACCATCTGTATATATGTGACAATAATGATTATAAGACGATTTGATTTCATTAAATTTACTTTGGAAGATAGTGGAGTCTGTTTCAAATTTTTTGTCTTTACAAAGTTCAAAAATTATTTTTGGTTTCTCCAAAGTCCATGGTGGTATTTGTGAGACTTTGTACTTAGCAATTAAATTAAGATCAATATTGGCTTCGGTTAGTTTTGGTTTGATCCGGAGACCGAAAGTTCGAATAGCTTTAGGTTTTTTATCAAAGAGAGTTTCATAATTTGGGTCAAAAGTAAGATTAAAAGCAGGATTAGATGGATTTGAATGAAGTTTAATTGCATATTGAAGAGCCAGTTTTTCACGTCTTAAATACAACGATGGTTCATTTGCCTCTACATAAAGACTGTCAGCAGGGGACGTACGAAAGGCACCAAGGGCGAGTCGTAGTCCTTGGTTGTGTATAGGATCAAGCATCGCTAAGTAAGACTTGCGAGCTGATCCATATACAATAGAGCCGTAGTCCAATTTTGATCTGATTAGAGATCTGTAAAGTCGAAGTAAAACTTTACGATCTGCACCCCAATTAGTATTGGCAACAACTTTTAATAAATTTAGTGCTTTATTACACTTTGTCTTAAGATATTTAAGATGAGGAATAAAAGTAAGTTTACGGTCAAAAATAAGACCTAAAAATTTTGTTTCCTCAACAACAGGTATAGGTGTCCCATCTAACGTTAGATTGGGATCATCGTGATGTTTACGTAGTTGACAAAAATGCATACAATTTGTTTTAGACTTAGAAAATTTAAAACCGTTTTCATCAGACCAAGTCTGAAGTTTATTAAGGCATTGCTGTAGTTGCCTTTCAATAGTTTTCATATTTTTTGAACGGTAACAAATTACAAAATCGTCAACATATAAAGAGCAATCCACACCAGGATTTATACTCTTAACAATATTATTAATTTTAATATTAAAAAGTGTGACAGACAGAATACTGCCTTGTGGGACGCCCATCTCCTGTTTGTGAACATCGGAGAGGTTTGTTCCCATTCGGACTTGAAACTGTCTATCATCTAAAAAGTTTAAAATAAATGTAGCTAAACGGCCACGAAGGCCCATATTATGAAGATCTTTCATAATGCCATACTTCCACGTGGTGTCGTAGGCTTTCTCCAAGTCAAAAAATACAGCGACTAAATGTTCTTTCTTTATGAAAGCCTCCCTAACAAACGATTCAAATCTAACTAAATGGTCTGTAGTGCCCCTTTGGCGTCGGAATCCACTTTGATACTTAGTAATTAAGTTGTTGGATTCCAAGAACCAAACGAGGCGACCATTAATCATACGTTCCATGGTTTTACAAACACAACTTGTCAAAGCAATTGGACGGTAATTAACTGGATCCGTGTTATCTTTTCCAGGTTTGGGTACCGGAATAACGATAGCTTCCCTCCAAGACTCGGGGAAGTTTCCAGTCACCCAAACAGAGTTAAATATATCAAGTAGAATTAATAAGGACGATTCGGGTAAATGTTTTAAAAGTTGATAATGGATATCGTCCGGACCAGCTGATGTATCATGTGCCTTCTTTAAGGAATTTTTCAATTCATTCAAAGAGAACTTCTTATTATATTTTTCTGAATTATTTGATTTGAAGTTTAGTTTCTGCTTTTCAGTCTGATGTTTATGTTTTAAAAATTTTGGATTGCAATTAGTGGTAGATGAATTTTTTGAAAAAGTATCTGCCAAAGTATTAACGATGTCTTTGGCAGATGTGGCAGTATGATTTTCAGTTTTTAAATGGTTAACGCAACCTGGAGTACCCTTACCGTTGATTTTTCGGACCATGTCCCACGCCTTCTTAAGGGAAGTACGAGAATTAAGCCTAGAGACATAATCTCTCCAGGACTTTCTCTTACTCTCCTTAAGAGTACGTCTTGCTTTCGCACGAAACACTTTAAAATTGTCTAAATTATGTTGTGTAGGTCGTAAATTAAATTGACTTAAAGCTTTTTTACGATCCTTGACTGCATTCTTGCAGTCATCATCATACCATGGTTTTTTAGGGCGTTTTGGATTTGTCGAGGTTTTTGGGATAGATTTTTCGGCTATACTGTATAATATTGATGAAAACTGACCAGCAGGATCATCCGTATCGTTAAATAAATCAGGCTTTAACTGTTCTTCGCAAAGAGATTGGAACATATGCCAATCTGCTTTGCGAAGTTTCCATCGTTGATTTCTATCAAGAAGTGGAGGTCCAATATTTTCAAGAAATATTGGATAATGGTCACTCCCGCAGAGGTCATCACCAACACTCCATGAAAAGTCTAACAAAAGTGATGGCTCACAAACTGATAAATCGATGGAAGTTTTCGATCCTGAAGCAGGATGTAAATATGTATGAGATTTATTATCATTATAAAGACATAGGTTATTTTGATTTAAAAAAGATTCAACTTTATTACCTTTATCATTAATGTCTTTCAACCCCATATGTAATTGTGGGCATTAAAATCCCCCAAAAGCATAAAAGGTGATGGCAATTGTGCAATGAGTTGATCGAGATCTTTCGGATCAAGGGTTGCACTTGGTGGTAAATATAAAGAGCAAATTGTAATAACTCTATGCATTGTAACACTAACTGCAACTGCTTGCAGATTAGTGTCTAATGCAATTGTACTGTGTGGGACGTTTCTATTGACAAGAATAGACACGCCACCAGTTGCTTTTTCACCTGTATCACAAATTGTATTATATAAAGAATACTGTTTAAAAGTAGTTTTATCATTTGACTTCAAAAACGTTTCTTGAAGACAAAATGCAATAGGGTTATGTTCATTTAAAAGTAAACTAATCTCATCATAATTTGGTTTTAAACCTCGACAATTCCATTGTATTATTTTATTTGAATTTGAATCGTTCATTTAGGTGGAAGTATAGGTGCTAAAGGGACTTTTAACTTAACGACCTTGGAGGAATCCGATGATGCATCATCGGTTTCCATATCAAGGTAGGAAAATTTATTTTTCAACCGTATAGAGTCATCAGACTCCTCCGGTTGCTTCCCTGTTACGCATAATTTTGCAGTGGCTAGATGTATCTTAGCCTTCTGCGGAGTAGTTGGACTCTTGGTAATACCAGAGCCCGATGGTTTTGGGGAACTCGGGACATTCCCCGAGTTCTCCGGTTTTGGGGTACTCGGGACATTCCCCGAGTTCGCCGTTTTCTTATTAGAAATAGATGTAAGATTTTTCTTGTTTTGTTTAATATTTGGTTTAGGTTGTATAATTGGTTTAATTACCGGAGTTGAAGTCTGAGTCTCAGATGAGACTTTGGAATTACCAGGAACGACAGCAATATATGGTATGGGATTATCATTAAGCCAGGTAATATCAGTTTGAATTTCCATACATCTTGTGGTCTTTTTCTCAACAACTCTACTCACTTCAGCATATGATTTACCTGAAGGAGCAGATGGAGATTGGAGTTCAACAAGACGTCTGGCCTCTGGGAATGATACTTTATTTTGTAATTTAACTTTTTGAATTTCGCGTTCTTGTTTCCATTTTGGACAATCCCTCGAGAAAGCCCCGTGGTTCCCTTTGCAATTAATGCAAAGGGCGGGTTTTTTACAAGACGAGAAGTCTGTGTGTCCTTGTTCGCCACAGCGAGCACACAGGGCATCTCGTCTACATCTCTCTCGATGGTGTCCAAACTGTTGACAGTTAAAACAACGAAGTGGGTTGGGTATAAAAAGGTCAACGGGTAAAGATATATAACCGATTTTTACAGATTTTGGAAGGTTTGGAGAATTAAACGTAAGAATAAAAGTATTAGTCGGTTTTATATTGCCATCTTTCCTGGTATTAATTCTGGTCACCTCTGAAACTCCCTGTGGTTTCAAATTGACACTCATCTCCTCAACAGTACATTGTTCCAGTTCCCTGGAACGAATGACTCCTTTGGAGGAGTTGAGTGTAATATGAGGACGGACTTCTACAGGTATGTCAACAAATTTTTTTAATGAAAGGAGATTGTCAGAATGACTTTTTTTCTGACATTCAATCAAAATCTTATCAGATTTGAGCTTTTTCACCTCTCGCGGCTCACCAGCAATACCAAGTATTTGCTTGTGAATCGCAAAAGGTGAAAGCTTTGTTACTGGTCTAGATGGATCTGTTGATGTAACTGTTAAAAATCTTGGCCAATTAGTTGAAGTCAATAAATCGTCATCTGATTCAGCCTCCACTGAATCGTGTCGAGCACGTTTCAGAACAGACTGAGCAGGTGTAGGTCGTTTTGTAGTATCGTTTTGGTGTCTTTTTTTGGAAGCCATAATGAGTTTGTGTTTGTTTCGTTGTTCACGTTTCTCACCCGCCTCGGAGCCCAACAAGGGGACACATGCTGTGGATATCCGACAGACATGATGCCAAGAATACGTGGACAATATACTCCAGCAAAGTAATACATCAGATCCCGCATACCACCCGATGGATGTAAATTCAAGTCCCGACAAGACAAGAACCGCACCAACATCCATCTAAAATGGCATACGTATAACCATATAGCATTTCACTTTACAAGATTAGCCCATAAGCCATGATAGTTTTCAAGAATTTGAGAGTAAGATAACTAATATATATATTCATAGAAAATAAATATAGATAAGTAAATGAGAATGGAAAAAATCAATGGGGATGAAATAATGGAGAAAGGATGATACATGACAAAATATAATCCAAGAAAAATATCATGACAGACCGATTGATCAAGACCGGGCCCATCCGACCTCCCGTCTTGACTTGAAATCCGGACCAAAGTGGTGTGTTGCGTCGCAGACTCCTGCGGCGCTCAACCACCAGGACTCCTTCATCCAACCGCACGGGTCGCCACCCACGGTCAACAGGTGGGTTCCTTTTCGGGGAGGATCTTACCCCTCTGCTGGGAACGAGCAGTCGGTAAATTCTAATCCCTACCGACAGGGGGGTAGTGGTGAGAGACGAATGATAATGAGACACAATGTCGTATATCAATCATCATGGAGACTGTTGCCGGGCGGGGATTCGAACTCATGACTCCTGGATTGATAGTCAGACGTGTAACCGTCTGAAATATAAGAAGTATACAGTCAAAGTGATAGCACAGGCACAACCCACACTTAGAATGAATAATAAGAAGTATACTGTCATTACAATAGCACGGACGCAAACAATACATAGAATAAACATAAGAAGTCTTCATCTATAACAATAGCACAGACACAAACAATACATAGAATAAACATAAGAAGTCTTCATCTATAACAATAGCACAGACACAAACAATACATAGAATAAACATAAGGAGTATACAATAGCACAGACACAAATGATGTAAAACCAAGTCCTAGCATGATGACATATTTTAGGAAAGTTTTACCTGGTATACTGATATATCCAGCCTCGGTATTCCTACTGTAGTCACATGATGCAACTTGGCCAGATTTAGGCAAAAAATGAGCATGTGCACAGAGATAAATACTCATAAACACAGGTGGTTATGTACATTAACAATACGAATAAATTGATACTTTGTGCTTATGTACGCAAACAATAAGAATAAATTGATACTTAGTGCTTATGTACGCAAACAATAAGAATAAATTGATACTTTGTGCTTATGTACGCAAACAATAAGAATAAATTGATACTTAGTGCTTATGTACGCAAACAATAAGAATAAATTGATACTTTGTGCTTATGTACGCAAACAATAAGAATAAATTGATACTTAGTGCTTATGTACGCAAACAATAAGAATAAATTGATACTTTGTGCTTATGTACGCAAACAATAAGAATAAATTGATACTTTGTGCTTATGAACGTAAACAATAAGAATAAATTCAAACAATAAGAATAAATTGATACTTTGACATTGTACTGATGTTATCCTTGTTGACGTTGTCGAGACCAGGGCTGCGTTTCACGATAAAAATCGACGTAAGTCAATTTAATAATTTCTCCATTGTGTGTTTAAATTTTGATATAAATTTAAAATGATTGTATTTTCAGAAAATATGTAACTTTCTGCATGATTTGAGCCAACTTGGCTTCGTTTGGATGAAAATTAAAACTAATATGAAATATTGTTGGTTCACGATTACGGCGTTTTTTATCGTTAGTTATTTTTGTAAACGCACTCCAGGGCAGCAGGAGAAGAAAACTGACTCTACAAAAGAGAAAATAGCAATTACATATTCTATAAAACGTTTCCTATTCACATGAAAACGTTTTACCATTGGGAAAGTATTAAAACTTATAACAATGCATTTTCACTCTCGAGCACATTCTAGACATTAAACACTTTTTTTTGTCGTTATGTAAATCATACATTACATCCCCAACGACCGTTTGCCCAGGACTTTATATAATTATTAAATATTCAATGATTCATCTTTATTTATGTTCTCTGTCATGATAATGACTTGTTTGAAAATTTGTCGAAATATGCTCTGTTTTGTTGTGTTCGGTCCTAACATTGCTAATATTATCCATTTTCAAGTCACGCTGTCTCGCTTTCATGCAAAATGTTTGTATATGATAGACAATATTATTGCGAATCCCAGAAGAACATATTTCAGGATTCAACTATTACAAAGAAACCCGTTTGTTATCTAACAATGCATGTTTTAATATTTGTTCTCCGTCAATTCATCTCGAAAAAGCGCAATTTCCGAAGACTGAACCAACAGAAAACATTTGATTGAAAAACGGTGATTTATCAAATTGCAATGGAAAACGGTTGAACATTGCCCAAATGAGATTACATTTCAAAGAAATACAAATTCAATAAGGATTGGTTTTGTTATGAGCAATGCTAGTAATATTTGACGTATTAATAATAAGTTGATTTTATGAGCAAATATTTGCGATTTATACGTATAGATTTATCTAACTGTCCATATCATAGACGGTGATTTAATTGTCTTATAATTTATGTCGTATTTTATATCATCTTCGTAATTTTTGCTATTCAGTTTTCTGTTGATCTGATCAAATATGATATTCATTTCTTTAAATCATTTTCTAAAATTGGCGCGATAGTTTAGTATATAATCATAGAATAACTCTAGTTTCTGAATTAATTTTAATTCTTATTGCAGATTTTATATCAACGAGTGGCAGCAATTACGTAGTGTTATGTTGTAAATTTAGTTATGTTATTTGTTTTGTTGATTTTCATGAACGTTTCAGTCTCTTATAATTATATTTAGAATGGCTGTGTACATAACAATAATGTCTATTTTTATCTTGTATTGTATTGTTTGTACATTGTTGAGGGGAAAAAAGACTAAAAATCTAGTTGACAGATTATTTGTATCTGTGTCAGTTAATTATCACTCGATAATTGACATGCTTTGATTAATTACATATCTGATTTATTATAATTGATGTTGTAATCACGGAACGACGAATTTAATGAATAATCCTATCATTGCAATGTACTTCTGAAAAGGACACGTGACAATTTTTTATTCAATTTTTACTCATGTTCACATATTGATTACAGAATATAATATCATCACCATATACATATATTTATTTCCAAGTGTCTATTTGCTATTTCATATTTTAGGCGCACGTGACACTTTTCAAGTCAGTTTTTAACCCATGTTTATGCCTCAAACTAAAAAACTGACACTGTGCATGTAACACCTCAGCTCTGCTTTGTTCAGTAGAGCTAGAAATAAATTATATTTTCACATGAATGGGTAACGAAAATACTGTATATCTTGTTCCATGTTCACGTGCTGAACAATACTATTAGTTGGACTCAAGGACATATGATAAACTGATTCTTTGGAAACCTAAAACGCAATCAAATCGAAGAAAACAGCAGATTCGTTTGATCGAGTTTGCAGAAGAGGAGGAGGAGGAGAAGGAGAAGAAGAAGAAGAAGAAGAAGAAGAAGAAGAAAAAGAAGATGAAAAAGATTTTATTGATTTAACCTGTTACAGTTTCTCATCATACAAAATATATATGCAATGCATTTACGTGGCAAACCAACGCACACTTTTTAACAATTACAATAGTTCAAAATCAACATAGCTCTCAATCATTTTTTTGGAGTAAGAACGTATGAATTTCCTATATAATCTATATTCGATATAAAGTTTTGAAAATCAAATGAGGCTGAATATTTATTGGTTGTTTATGATGGAACGTCTTTTGAAAGATATTTCATAAACTTTATAGTTCCTGTATTGTTTGTTTGGTATATTTACTCTTTACTTCTCTGTGTGTTTGACATATTAAACATGCAACACCCATCAGGACACCCGCCCCTCCCCCTTATTCTATTCTATTTTCTTTTTTACAACATTGTACACCATGCATATTGCTCTGATGAATTTTACAGAGGAAACACTCACTGTTTACAGCGACGGTTTAGGCATGATGTGTAATTATGTTTAATTTTCATACATATATTTTGATCATTTTTATACACCATTTACGTATGAGCGTGCAAATATCAAATATAAATACAATACGGCAGTCATTCGAAGTGTTTGTTGGCCCTCGCAGCTTTGCTCTAGGCATTTTGATGAGCAAAATGATTATATAGCCAGTGGACAGCATCGACAGCGTCGCTACTTCTCCCGGTGCTGCACCACTGGCTGGATAAGACGTTAATTTTCTAAGTGCGTTCTGGTCGTTGTCGATTCTCGAAGATGAAGATTCAGATAAGGCGTTGTCTTGTAGTTGAAGATTAGATGAAGTCGATGTTGATTAGTCTTGAAGGCTGGTGTTTAAGTTCCCCGGCGTAGAATCACCGTTGCTGAGCAGAAGTCCCAAGGCGGGTGTTGCCATCATGCTGTATTTTGCACAATCCTTAAAAATCGCCACATGTAAGGTGATAAAATTACCCCCTGCGTCACACGTGGTCACACAAATGCACTGCATAAATAGACAGAGACGGCAAACATGAAGGGGTGTCACCAAACCATCGAAATTGTGAAAAAAGCAATCTAGTCAGCTCCAAAGTTTTTCCTGCATGTTTGGGCCAACAGACGACTATCTATAGAAATAAGGAACTTTCAAAATAATTGATAATGTGTTCAGTGTTCCAGAAGTGCATTTCCTCTATATGTAGAACAGTATAAAATTGTTTGGTGTGTGAGATGATGAACAGGATGCCTTCGTTCTTATTCATTTCTCACCAGCAGCAAGGATTTACCACATCGTATGTATTGAGATCTAGAATATGTTTAGACTAATGCATAGTCTATTCAATTTTAGTTTTATTGACCTGTACAGATTTAGCAATATCTTGCGAGTGAATACTTCTACTATAATTATTAATCTAATAATTGAAAAAACAACATTTGCAATTAGTGTGTAACCATATTCATTTTATATTTATTTTTGCAATCATATGTTATTTCCGTGCGTGTGTCTGTGTGCATCTTCGTCATGTGAAGAAGAGATTGATGTTAAACCATATAGTATGTGTATGTTGCGAAAAGATTAATCTGCTTCATGCATTACTGAAATAAAAACATATGTTATTTTTTTTTTGTTCTCAGAAGTTTTTAATGTTATCCATTGAAAAGTTGCTGTTATTAAGAAATCTTAGATATGACTTCAATAATCGTATCATGATTTCATTATTTGCTCTAATTTTGATATGAAAGTAGAGTCCATATTATTTGTTTTGTAACAGAAACGCCAGTCGAACATACTCGGTCAATTCCGTCATCCTTCGGCATTAGACTGAATTAGGATATCTGTACAAAATGTCTTTATATAACTTATAGTAAATTGTCAATGTCGTTCCGTCGTTGACAAATTCCTTGACATTCCGATTCATACCGTGACTGATCCTGTTTCCTTGTAAAGCAATTAAAAGTCTCCAGAATTATCCACAGAAAATAGTATCTGTAAGATTCAACTTTTCCACAAATATGACATTTCTGAGGTCACTGTCAATATCTACACTCCACGACTGACTCTTCCGCCGTATTACACCTACATTCATGACCGCATTTTCTCAGAAAGCAGTTCAACTCCCCTGATTTATCAACAAAATCACAATTTTACCTCACAGACAAATATATCTGCACTAATCAGCAATTTCAATAAAAATATGTGACCATGAAACCCACATTTAAGTTTGAATATGAATTATTTTCAGTCCCCTCCCCTCCCTACAAACCGGAAGCACTTCCGTAGTGGTGCGACACCTATCAAGATTGATGACATTGACGAAAGTAAGAAACGAACTATTGCCATTGACGTCATTGACGAATGAGTAATTCCTAAAGCTGTAGCCTTTATTAGAATCGTTGTTTCATAGGACGATTATGGCCGGTTCTGCCATGTTCAAGTTACAATGATATGCTCTCAAGTAATGTAAGCTGATAAGGAGCGAGACTGGATTTCTATTAGCAGATAACCTTAAGACAAGATGGTTCATTAGAACGTAAAATACGTTGAGGTTGGGCATAAATGAATGAAATAAAATCGATCGGGATCCGTCTGCCGTTCAACAACTTAATATTGTACTGGTAATAAAATTGGACTTTGAATTACTGGGTCGTGGCCCAAACTTTGATTTAAGATGTTGCTTAATGTATTTATTTACACTGTGTGACGGCGGGGTTGGTAAGAAGGCGATTCGGACGGTGACCTAAAACCATGGTTTGAGCTCCCGAAATGCGGTTTTGCTAATGACCTTTCAATGATAGTAACACTGTTGTCAGTGCTTCTTTGTGTACTTTATGTACACCATGTAACGATCAGGGAAGAGCGAGGTTGGCTGAACCTAAAGCCAAGGTTTAAGCTCCCCTGTTTCCTTTTTGCTTATGACTTCCATGTCGGTGACTCTAGTGTCACTTCTGTACACTTCTACATGTATGCGTGCGTGCTGCGTGCGTGCGTGTTTATACAGTCATTTAACAACCATCAGCAACATTTCCATAAATTCTACGTCTTTTGGACATATATTTCAAATATGTATTATATTACATACTAGTAATAGAATTTGGCACTTTATATCACTGTACTAAACAAACTACATTAAAAATTAAAAAATCAACACGTTCTAAATTGCACTTAAGCACTTTTAAGCTGTTTGAAAACCGAAATATGTGTCTATTTCAGGTCCAGTGAGACAGCTAAGATGTAATGAAAGGCATGCGTGTGGCGCGAGGGATTCTAATTGCTGCCTCTTTTTTTTATCCAAGACGCACACAAATCTGATTTACTTTTGAGAATGGTAAATCAATGAGCGAGATTCGTCGGTTATGAAGGCTGCCTTAACTGTATTTACAGTGTTTATCTTGTAAAGACATTTTAAACCGCTACTTAAATAATTGTGTTAGCAAAGCGCGTTGTTGAAACTATAAACTGTTCCGACAGGAGACAGCAGAAGAAATAGCTTCGATTCATGTTAAAAAAGAAAAAAAAACAGAATAATTATTCGATGTGGCTAGTTCAACATTTCTTATTATAAGATATTGCTTAGCTGACTGCTTCAAAGTATCAAGCCAGTGGCGGGACGGTGGTCTAATGGATAGAGTGTTGGCCGCTCACGCCAGAGATTGGGGGTTCGATCCCCTAGTCGACCCGATGCCTCTCATAAAACAACACTCAGTACTGGTTCTACCCAGGATGCGGACTCGAGAGCGGTTTGTTTAAGTTTTGAGCTTTCATCGCAATCGAGCTAAAAAAAAAATTAGTATAAACTGAATTATTAAGCCAATGAGTATATCGTTTAGTAGCAGTAAACACCGTAAGGTGAAGCATGTGATCAGTCAAAAAAGAAAAAAAACTGTCACATAGAACGGTAAAGAAATCACGGGAAATTATAATGGTTAGTCTGAGAATTGACTTCACACAACGGTGTGTCCTTGAGAAGTTATTGTAGAGATTAGTATACGGAGATTAGTATATCTATTCCAATATCACGCATACTATATTGTCTTGATACAAAGGTTGATTCGTTAGAAACACACGGATATTATAATAGCTAGGACTGTGCATACTGTATTGACACAACCGTTTGTCCGTGAATAGTATACAGGGTTATAATTGCTATTCCAAGACTACGTACACTATAATATTACCTTGATACAACGGAGTGTCAGCGGGTAATAAGGGATTGTATAAAGGATTGTATAGCTATTCAAAGACTTTGCATATAATTTATCACCTTTACACAACGGTGTGTCTGTGAGAAGTCCGCTGAGATAATGATAGCTATTTCAAGTATTGTCTTGACACAACAGTGTGTGCGAGAAAAGTATGCTGATATTATAATAGCGAGTCCAACGTTACACATATATATTATCTTGACACAACGGTATATCCAATGAAGGTCTACGGAGATTATAATGGCTATCCCAAGACCACGCATGCTATATTGTCTTGACACCACGGTGTGTCCGTGAGAAGTCTACGGATATTATAATACCTTTTCCAAGATTACGCAAACTACAATGCATTGACACAAGGGTGCGATCGTGAGAAGCACACATAATTGTAATAGCTCACATTTCATGAAGAATATCTTAAGCAACTCATGAAATAAAAACGAAAATGTTTACTTTAAAATATGTCTGTAGATGCTAAAATTGACAAAATGACATTCCTGATGTAACTTCAATATTGAGCCTATATTTTTGCTGTTCGTTTTTCTTGAACGGTCATTTAAGCTTCATACATATATTGCCATAAAACAATTATCTTGATTTGTAACGAAAATGTTTACATGCTAGAACTGTATATGTATATAGACAATAAAGCATGCGTAGTCTTTGAATAGCCGTTATAACGTAGACTTGCATCTAATGTGATTATGCGTCTACTGTAACATTCCCCATTGACTTGTCTGACTAATTTTCATTGTTTTAGGACTAAATCATTCGGTCCTGCAAAACTCCCGCAGTTTTGTCAAGGGAGCTTACACCTCCTCTTAATTTTGGTTGTCGTCTTTTACTATTTAAAGCAGATCCAGGACTCTAAAATATCTAATAATATAAAAAAATAATGAATAACAGAAATAAACTTCCTAACGATACTCTTTTGAAATACTATGAAAATCGTCGAGGTTGTCCGATTTGAATCAACCAATCAAAAACGTTATTTGATCTTCGCTAAATAAAGATGATTTTTATTCTCGGCCGAACTTGTCAAGACGTTTGTCTTTTAGAAAAGCAAGCATTGCATATGATTAAGACTAAACAAGGAGTAAAAAACATCAACAAAAAATGAAAAGAAAAAAAGAACCATTACTTACTATTGATCGGACTCTTTTACAATAAATCAGTAACCTTTCTGACGAAAAAAATCCCCTATTATAAATTGTCAGCATTTTATATCAATTATTTTAACCATGCAGATGTCCCCCACATGTTTTACACATACATCCAAAATTAAAATTTACAACCCTGTCACTACGCCTTTACTTCCAGGTCAGATTCTATGGCAAATTCGATAAACGAAAATGATACATATTTCTGACTCAACTTCGATTGATCAATGGCATAACTTTCTTTGGGTAAGCGGTAGAAATATTTCGAAATAAGCAACAGTTAAGTAACGCTGTCAAATAAATCAAAATACATGACAAAACCTGCGCGCATATATGTCTTAAATAGAATTTCTGTCGCGATAAAAACACGAGACATATTTCCTGTCGCCATCGAATCTACGTCACTTCCTGAATTTTGATCCAGTTTGTAATGATAAAATCTCGAGTATATTAGAGATTTGAAGTCAAGTAGAAATAATCTGTGTTTTTGACATTATTCTCACCGTGATCGCCTTTAAACAATCTGATCTGTGTCGAAGTACGATAAAATTCGATAATAAGACTTCAAAGTGGATAAATTATGATGTTATTATTTTCTAACTCGCCTTTCCATATGTAAAAAAAGTAAACTAAATTGTTTATTTATTATAGTGTCACCCCTATTGAAATGGCTAGCCACACTGAGCTTATGAGACAACCGTTTATGCTGTGTATAGTTACTTCCCGAAAGCTACCATTGTCAGGCGTCAAGCTGTTAGACATTCGGTACCCCTCAGTTTAACTAGCTGCTAGGTGAGCAACCGGCCACATCAGAAAAAATCCAAGTGCTTCCACTGGGATTCGTACCTTCGATATCCCGCATCCGAGGTGAACGCCTTAACCACTAGGCCACAGAAAACGTTTAACGTAACCATGCAGCACTTTACGTTTTACAACAAGTAACCCATACATGTTCTCTATGAAAAATGAAATAATTATAAGAAAACAAACATATATAACCAATATGAGACACTCAAAGGACACAGCCAGCATAAATAAACTAACCTATTCTATCTAGGCGCAGATTCTTCAGCATACTTTTAAGTCTAAACCCGGACTCAAACCCAGAATTGCCGGTTTTTAGATATTTTTTAACAGGAAAATATTTATATTTTACATGTTATTATTGCCTATTATTAGATACTTTTTAATAGGAAAATATTTATATTATACATGTTATTATTGATATTTTTAGATAAAACATCATTGAAATAGTTTTTTGCAAGAAAAATGTTGTTAATCTCTTGTAAAATTGTTTTTAAAGTAAATTGCAAAATTTCAGATATTGAGTTTGAGTCCGAGATTTATGCCGGAAACATTTATGAATTTAGGTCCTGTAAAATAATTACCAGTGTACTATAAGTACACACAACAGGGATCACCGCCACGGGGCACTTTACAGTCAGTTGCAGTTCATTTGAGGGGCTAAAACAAAGACCTCCAAACCTTTAGTATATCTAATTTGTTCAAACCAACTCTCCATAAAGGATTAACATTGAGGAAAACGTTTTCGTCACGTTAACAATAGTTTGAATAACCTTCGCCAGGATGTTATCACGTCCGATTCAGTGGTCACTTTCAAACACATACTTAACCGCAACTGGATTAAGAGTATGACAAATGTGACACCAGAAATGTGTAATTTCATTGTTTAAGTTCTCGCTTAACAACTGCCTCTCTTCCATGACGGTAGCAAAATAATTGCGATCAATAAATTGGAGCTGGTAAATCGGTTGGACATTAGTTTTGTTGAAAACTCACAATATTGTCGTATTTGTTTGTACATATGAGAAAATTGGAACATTTTCATGGATTCTGCCAAGTTTGAATGAACTGGGTACTGTTTGGTGAAGCTATTACTTAAAGATGCGTAGTGATACACTACAACAAATGGGCAGAATTGTCCAAAATGAAGGGGTGTCATCAAACCATATAAATTATGAAAAAGCAACCTGGCCATTCCCATATTTTTTCTACATATTTGGACAAACAAGGCACCTTTAGAACCATTGGTAATGTGTCCAGTGTTCCAGAAGTGCATTTTCCTATTTATAGAACTGTGTAAAACAAAGTGTTATTGGAGACGTTAAAAATAAACATTTGCGGTAACAACGTTTCTAACTGTACAAAATGTATGAAAACAAAGTTCCGCGTAGTTATAAATAGTTTACATGTTACATTTACGTTTCAAATTATGGATGATAAATATAACTTTCAATGCCAGACTGCGTTCTAAGAAATGAAATTATCTTTGACAATATTACTGCTTATCGACAAATTCATACAGAAGCTGTCTCAAACAAATATTGGAATTATTTTTGTTGCTATTGTTCATAGAAATTATCTACTAAAATATGTTGACGCATAACTTTGATTAAAATCGCTGTCAGTCAAATATTTCACCTACGCCTAGTTATATTGTTTTTTTTCACTGATGGTATGTTCCTTGCGCTGAAATTTTGATATGTTCACCTATTCTTACTATATTTATAAATTTTTACCTTGCTTGCTTCAACTAACAGATACGAATTCACAACTGCTTAATATTAGTCATGCCGTTGTGCAGCAGGAATGATAATATGTTTATTCAATCTTTCAAAAATAAACGCAGCGTTGGTCTATGAGAAGACCGTCCCTCTCGTATGCAAAAGGTCGTTGGTTCAATCCCCGGTCGAATCATACCGAAAACTTAAAAAATGGTACTAGAATCAGTAACAGTACATGATTATACAAGCAGTTTTCATAATTTAAGGTACACAAATATTAATTATAAATGTATCTAATCGTGACTAACGGTGATTTATCAAAGTTAGTAGAATTTGTTATGAGTCTGGGCTCGGAGACGTATGCTAGATAGATTAAAATATTTTACCAGTTTTGACAATGATAAACACCGTCTAATCATATTTTTTTAAATAAAAAAAAACGGCGTCCAATCACTAATCGATTTTTTAAAATCATGACTTCTTATGCTTATGCAGGTGTCTGTTTTTAACAGTACCAGGTATTCGTAGTAGTATAGGTAAAATCGTTTTGAGAATATAAATATTATACGCATATTCAGAAATATAACTGATATATATCTTCAATGGAAGCGTAAATACTATTTTTAAGTAACAAAAATCTTAAATAATCCAAACATTTGTTACACATACAGTAACCCTGTCAGAAATGCTGCCGAAATTTGTTGAAAATAAGCATTTAGATATTTATCAGTAGAATACCGCCAAATTTAAATTTAGTTTTTTTTGTGGTAATTATCTAAAAATATGCTGTGGCAAACAGCGGAGAAAAAACATCGAGTTTAAAGGGACCTTCAATGCGCGAAAGAAAGTATGTATTGTTACGGGAGCTACATACCCGTTTCGCCATCTTTAATTAGGAAATATGAGAGTAGGGGACTAGATTTTTTTTCTTTCAATTTAACAGTGAGACAAAAGGTTAATAATTTTTTTTGTATTGTATTACAATTTAGACATGTAATCTCAAACATGCATCACGTGTCTTCCTGCGTCAGCTGGCCACATCCATCAGAAGGTTTGATATATTGTCAATATTCCAATTATAGATAATGAAACTACGTATAATTAGGAGATATAAAACATCACGGCACCAACACTTCATTAGGATGTTTTACTATCATACTATCATAAGATTGTTCGATGCAAAATGTCAGATATAAAATACTACAACTTCATCAAGGAAAAATACAAAAGTTATCAGCAGTTCGTCTCAATCATATACCAAACCATCGTATAATTGACTAAATAAAAAAATCTGAGTTGATATCCGACTAGACTTTTAAGAAACAGGAGCTAATATTGTTAATTTTCGTATTTTGTCAGTATACTATACCAGCATGCTCAGTTAGCTGTTTAATGTGAAGTTTTTTGGAGCGGTTGAGCTCACTCGGTTTTGCTATGAATTGGAATACTGCTTAAAGGTGTAATGGACGTGAAAGATGCGACAAATTGCATTAGTCAACATGAACAATACTTTAAATAAAGTCTGCTAATTCATTTACCTGGTCCCAATGCTTTCAACATATAGCATTTACCTTTAAGTATTACAGACAGTTTAATTCTTGCTTTGTGTGCCTGATTAGGTTTAGCACTGTGTGTGTGTGAGAGTACAGCCAACAAAAGCGGAAGTCGTGGAGTTTTGTTGGTTGTTATAGAGAAACGTGCAAAATGAATTGTTTAAATATAGAACATGCTTGCACCAAGTTCTTGCCAGAAAATAGTTTGGAACTTAAACTAGACAATAGAGACGATCCTCGCTCTCACAACGGAGTTAATGACGTCACAAATTGATAAGAGCGTGAGCACTTTGGGTCGTATGAGTGTGTTATTGTCAAACTGTTTCAATATAAGTAAATGGATCGAAGTGAAAATAAAAATGTTTCATAATACTGTTTTGTTTTCTTCGGTACTGGCTGCGGTTTGAACGTACGAGTTTCTAGACAACAATTTAACCTTACTGAACCGCCAAATTTGAAAAATTACACATTTAAAAATGAATATCAAAGTGACTTTTAACTACCTTCATTTTTAACCCTTTACTTCATATAGACGACTTTGGACACCTCTAATTTAGATGCCTTTGGACACCTCTAATAGAGAAGGCCTTTGAATTATTGGGTGAATTATGTTTATATTAACTGACAGAGTGGAAAACAGTGCAGGAAGTGTTCAGATTGCTCGTTACTGGCAATCTGAACTCTTCCTGCACTGTTTTCAAAGGCCTTCTGTGATTGGTATCTATAGAGTAAAGGGTTAAATGGGGTTTAACGCCATTTTCATACATTTCAGGTTATATATGGCATATCCTGTTTTATTAGAAGGGTTTGAACCATCGTCTTTCCGTAAGCAACTGGCAATCTTCATCACGTGAAGTTTGTGGATCGAGCGGGACTCGAACCTACATCCTTAGCGCTGAGGGGTAAATGGACCCCTTTAAATAGTATCTATTTATTAAATTTTAAATCATTAACGAAATGAGCTACAGTATTTTTTTATTTTAATGTATTACTATTGCATTGTGTGATAATCCGTGACCGAGTGGTTAAAGGCTCTGTCTCAAGTTCCTTTACCTCTTATAACTATGGTCGAATGTTGAAGCTTCACACGGGCCAAAGAAAATATGTAAGAACGTTTGGCAACTACTTGTGAACGGAACGTATCTCTACTCAGATATATTCTGAAGTATTCATCCGCCAATAAAACAATAGTGCCATTTGATAGTTATATAACGTGTGATGTGTTGAACAGGCGTTAACACCAGAAAAAAAGTACTTTTTTTTAATCTCTGGTCTGAAGTAACCAGAGCGGCCAGTAGTAACGTTTTGTTACAAATCCATGTTTTGTTATAACTTATTCATTATTCAAAAGATAATTCATACCGGTGATATTATTCCGTTGCTAGAGGATTTGGTTGCGTGATTACCGTGACGAGCCGAATATTATACGCTCTCATGAAAGACAATATGCATATGATGTATTAAACATTCATGGTAGTGATATGGACTACTTCTTAATTCCATTCTTTTGAATAAGGCATTGTGTATTAAGGTATGATTTTGTATAATCTGACAATATTATCTGATGGCAATTCGTTTAATATATACAATATACAGTAATTATATATGGAAATATTCTGGTCTAGTTCTGATTCAGTGCATCTATTTATAGATTTCTTGCGAGGACAACAAAACGTGTCTAGCAACTGAACAGTAAAAAACTCGAACTGAATCATCCTTTTGCATGTATCTGATAAGCTTATTCGCATAAAGTGTTTAGTTTAAGTTGGAATCGAACACTTGACCCTAGCCAAGAAAGGCCAATAATCTTGAGATAACGTCTTAGGTATCTCGCCTTCGGTTTATGATTAAAAATCACAAACACCATCTCGAATAAAATAAACAAATAAAAATAATAAAATATTGAAAGATTTCTTCGTTGTGAGTCGTTGCACAAATTTCATATGAATTACATTTGTCGTTGCTATAACAATGTTTTCGCTCAGTGATATATTCACAGCATACATGTACATACCAACAGTTATCCTTAACATGATAATACCTTTTGCCAGAATTCATCTTAGTTGAAAATGACCTACACGTGATTCTTTCAGACCAATCATCATTCAGCATTCCTCTCTATAGATAGTGCACGACTAGCCTACCGAGACATTTAGACTATGCTCTTTTGACCAAGCTTTGTGGGTTAAATTAGAGAGACTCAGTCTAGATATGTGCTGACGCGCATGCTCAAAAGACTTTTCTGTATATTCTAATAATATTAGCATTCAAATTAGTGTCACTTATTCAGCATGAAAACAATCAATAAATAAAATAAGTGCAATACATACATAAATAAAAAATTAAAACTGGGTACTGTCAGTAGCAAATATGACTCACGTGACATACCTCTCACCGCTGAGCTCATGTGTTCGAGTCCAACTCGGTCAAAAAACTTTATCACGAAAGTTTTGCAGCATTTTGTGAAAGGACGGTGGATCTACTCAGATTCATAATGTGGCCCTCTTCACAAATAAAACAGATTTATCTTAATATGATATATGTTAAAAATTGCGTTAACCCCCACCCCCAAGCCCCCCCACCCCCCCCCCCCAAAAAAAAAAAAACAACAAAAAACAACAAACAAAAATAGTTGTGACCACTCCTTTGGATCATTTTTTTTAAAGAATCCAACTTATTGATTTCGTAAATGATCAACAGCCTTTCGTTGCCGATGAACAAACTTGCAAAAAAATAATTATCAAGCCATGACCGCAAACCAAAACCGATGAAACGATAATTCACGAGCTATGATTGTCTAAACATGACCACCGTGGCCGGACATTTTCGTTAGACCAAAGTCTATTTCCTGTACTGATGAATCGGTTTGTCTCCAGGTAATCTTGTAATGGGAAATCTAGTCGGACTCAGAATGAAATTACTTGAAGACGTTTTTCGTATCCTTTTTGTAAATATAGGAGAAATGTCTCTAATCATTTTCTACCACGAAGACCATCGATTTACATTTTTTTTTTATACTGAATTAACATTTTCGTGTAGCTTGATGCCGTCTTGATGTTACAAAGTCAAATCAACGTCGCATTTTTATTAATCTGACAATTTTAGGAATTAATTGAAATGTAATAACCACGGTGTGTATGTGTTTACTGCATCTTTAAAATGGTTGAATTTTGAAGCGAACGGCAATATATTTGTGGGCAGGTTGGTCCAAATATGTAGTCAAGTAAAACTCCTATTTGAAACCTAGTTTTTGTCTAGTGTTTCTGAAAACTTCAAAGTAACGTATGGAAATATGTTTGGCATAGCATTAAAGGGAGAGTCATGGGCAAACCATACCCCACGGCTTGTGCGTATATTATAACGTGTGTATTACATAAAAACGTCTTTTAACTGAGGCAGTCCGAAAGACTCCTGGTTTCTTAAGCGTCCGAAAATCAAATTTACATCTTAGCATCCGTGATTTCACAACCAGTTTTAAATAGGTATTATATTTTTGTCTATTCATTGCTCTATCCAAGTTAATACATTTTAATGCTTGCGTTTTGTTACGTTTTGACTACTATTGTTCAATATGGAAATATATCTGCTAGAATTATCTTGGACAAAGATTTTGACACACCGTCCAATGAACTATTTTCCAAACTGAAATGAATGGAATTTCCTAATATAGTTAAATATCCGCAAAAAGCAATACTAATGTACAAAAACATAAAAATTTCGATATTTAAGTACATGAAATACAGATGACATTCCCGAATCTTCCCGAAAATGCTATATATCCGAAAGCCAAACTGTGAATTATTTGGAAATTCTTTGTCTTATTCAGGAGCAGTAGTACGGAATTCCATCGCTGATTTTATTTTACTATCTGTGAATAGTTTACAGTTTAAAAGTAAATATCTGCAATGGAGAAGACCATGGCATACCAGTCATATATATACATAATACTAATCTACATATTATTTGAAAATTAATATATTTGACGTTCATTTGTTATGATTATATTTAATGTTTAACAGTGTTTTTGTTTAATTTTGTTGTTGAGGACCTCAGGGAAGATTAGACTGAGTCCAACTGAGTTTTCTAGTAAAATGAAGTCATCCTTATTAGTATATTATATCTCAGATATTGGACCGAGTCATACGATATTCAGCTGAGTTACGCTGTCCTCCACAGATGCAAGGTAAAATAGTGTGATAAATTATATTGGCGAGCAGAAACTGTACCTGAAATATATTGAAAAACAGGCAGTATAAGAGAAACAACTCTGAGTAGACAGTCTTCTGGTTATCTCTATAAAGTTGTCGGAAATGTAAATAAGAGATCGTATTATGACACTACTAAAAGTATAATTTTAATAAAAAAAAAATTGAGCCAAAACCTGAAGATGTTATTATGCAAGATAGATATACAGTAAGTATTATATTTCAATAAAAAAACAAAATATGTCACAAAAAGAGTGTCATATATTTTAAAGCAGAATTATGGAAACCCACACACCCTCTTATATTACATATATAAATATAAATATGTTATTTTCAATGTGTTATCTATCAACATTTTAATATAATCTACATCGTATTAGAAAGTTTAGTCACTGATTTAGTCTTGATCATCGGCGACGCTTGCTATTCTAGGATAAGTTGTGAAGAAACGTTTGAATCTGGAAGTAAGATCTGGTTAACAATCTGATCACCTCGGCCTTTATGCTACGCAACAGACCTCTGACATAATAAGGCGCCATTTTAGAAGTACTTTCAGTCACATGATAAAATTAAATGGCGGCTCCCTTATGCCACCTTTGTGGAAGTTGTGCCAGATACTTTTATTTACTGTCTGGGAGGAACAAAAACACGGATGTTTTAAATGTGATTACCATCAACTTCCCTTTCATACCTGTATAATAACGCCATATATTTAACTTAATGACGGATAAATAATTCGTTACTTTCACGCTAAAGAACACAAACTTGTCACACAGGCGAATAGCGTTGGTGTATTCTAGAGCTGTACACGAAGTGTATTATACGGAGGATACAGAAAAACCATATGTTTCACGATTGATCTGATTAGCTGAAACAAACACACCTCTGCAATGGTTATGCTATAATAAAACTTAAAACTATTTATTCGAACGGAAGTCATTGCCGTAATCTTGGACATGATCTTTGCTATAGAAAATATCTAATAATATAAAATAATGAATATATAAATAATCATTCAAACGATCCTCTTTTGAAATACTATGGAAATATCCGAGGTGGTCCAATCAAAAACTTTATTAGTTTACCGTTACAATAGTATTTCCGGTTGAACTCGTCAAGACGTTTGTCTTTTAGAAAAGCAAGCGTCGCCGATGATCAAGACTGATTTAACTATCTCTTCAACGTTCAAAGGTAGCTGCGGCGGATTTGGGTCAGATACGTTTCCGTGTGGTGTTGCTTGAAATAAATAAAAGTTAATTTAATGGAGATAAAAATAACGTATTTTAGTTATATACGCGTATACTATTATTTTGGAAATAAACTGCATTTAACCAAAAAATTATATACAAGTCTTTGATTTAACTAACCTAATTTTTCACTTTGAACGTTAAACAGACTACCGTCCTATATCGAAGGCAGGTAATGAATGTGACGCCTTTTCTCCCGGTTACAAATGTAAAATATAAGATTACTGGAGTGTTTTGACAACATCGAGGACCTTGTTCAATTAAATTTTCTTTGTTAGCAACTCGTTTAAGTATACCTCTAAACAAATACACATAAAACATCTTAACGAATCATTCATAAATTACGCAATTTCTGATATAAGGACCTTCAAGGGTCTGTTTCTCGACACATGCGTATTATATATGAATATACTATATAGTAAGAATGGTGAGTCAATCGTCTCTACATCTCTTATTACTTCAAACGACATCACGCGCTTGATTTTTTTTGAGAATTTATTATTACAAGTATGTTTTTTTTTTTTTTCTATACAAAAAAAAAGTTCTATTTCAGGTATGATTTGAATTGTTATTGTATAAATAAAGTGTGTTTGTGGTTTTTTTTCAATTTAAGCATGCTAATTTATATACAATAATTGTTCAGATTTCTTAATTTTGACTCGGATAACATGCAAGCTGAAGTTACGGTTTTATATTCACGTTATGTATTTCTATATGTTAACATGAAAGTTATCCTTTTACCCCGAAAGACGAAAAACGGGTAACAAACTGCACAGGTTAGATCAGATATTAAAATACATGAGGTATAAAAGAATAAAGAACAAGGTTCACGGACTCCCCAAAATGGCCCTGTTTAATTCAATAAAATTGAACCCTTATCTTTCTGCAAAATATTCTGGTTTTTATTTTGTCTTTATTATACTTATTCGTTTAAAGATGTATATTTTGTTTTTTTCAAGTTTACGTTTATGTTTATAACAATATCCTTAAAGTGTACATGTACAGCGGAATTGTGAAGTTTTCCTATATTTTAAGTAATTGTAAGTATATACAGTGAAAACACATTTGCTACAAATAATATTAACACATATAACTCAGAGCGTAACAGAACATGATCAGAATAAACATATTTTTGTGGTAAGAGTGCCTTTATAATCAAAAAAATTATTTAATGCCAAAAATAGGCCAAACTTAGACGGAAATTAGCATTTTCCTGAATTTTAACCTTCCAAGGGGTCATTCTATGTGTAGAAAAACATGAAATAGAAAAATAAAGTATATATTTTTTAAAAGAATAAAGTATATTTAATACAAATACACCAGACTTTACTGAAAAATAAGTATTTTAAGAAATGCATTTTACAGGCGCGCTATTGGGCCTTCGTGAACATTGTCCTTTACAATCAAAGATCGGATGGTGGTACAAAGGTGGTCAGCAACATTGTTTATTAGGTTCTGTATGTTGGTGGTTTGAAGTACAACTTCTGCGATTGTGGCCACTTTTTTAAGGAAATGGCTTCTTTTTTTTGAAAGGCATTATACCGGGAAAGGAAAAATCATAATAAAGGACACACTATGCTGAATTTATTCAATGAAGCACTTTAAAGCAACACATCCACGTTTAAAGTTTTTTAAAAAGTTTTTCAATTGAGTTGTGAGCACATTTCCCATACATAAATATATGGTCAGTGAGCTGTATATGTGCTAACAAACACTATCCAGAACGCTTTAGAATTATAAAAAAAGGTGTCCAAATTATAAAGCGTGACAAACGCTTTATAAATTATTTTTAAATTGCCGAGAATTCCAACTTGGCTTCAAATTGAATTATGCGAGTCGTATTAAAAAACTTCAAGTTTTAGTGCGTAGTGTACTTTACCTGCCTTGAAAGTCATTTTGACAATTTTTTTTGACTCGGGTGAGTTACACGCTTGTTTTATAAAGTGTTAGTCACGCATTATAATTTGGGCATCATTTTGTTCCGGATTGTGTTTATATGCTCATATACAGCTAATTGATCATATGTTTGTATGGGAAATGTGCTCATAACTCAATTAATTTTTTTTTTAAAAGTTCAAACGTGGATGTGTTGCTTTAACTGTTATAGTTTCACAATACACAGTCTTGTGTTTTAGCGTACACGTGTAACTGAAAATATCTATATTTGTATTTCCCTACTGGGAACGCATACATTCATTTATGGCATACAGTTGACGAAAACCCTCGTATATTGTCGTAAACATATGCATTTCAAAACAAAGAGGTCTTAAACGGATGAATCAAGTGTAAATTGGAAATACTTGGTAGTGAAATTCAATAATTGTAAGATATCTTCCATACATTTTTTTCTTGCTTTGAGACCTATCTACAATGTAAATAGGCTGGCTTAAGAGCAGTTTCCTTCGGTATTCAACATAAAACTTACCTTTACGTTAGCCTTCTTAACCTCAACTATTGAAGAGTTGCCCACTTGGATAACGAAAGGCGAAAATCGAACGTCAAATTAACTTCTAACTACTTGAATTAAGCCGCACAATCAAGTTGTGCCGCCCTTAGATCCGTATAAATTAAACCTCTATTCAAAATATTTGTTACACGCAATACATATTTAGCATGTTTAGAGAAAGATGGAAATAAATAAATTAATAGAAGTGTAAAATATCTTGTTATATCATTGCCCAATACATGAAATATGACAATATGTTTAGATACTTCCATATTTTTGTTATAATTATTATATTGGAATGATGTCTTGAATAGTATTATTCGCCATTATAATCAAACTTTTTTAGTAGATTTGATAAATTTATGAAAAATATGTCCCGTCTTTTGTAATGTACAAATGCTTAAAAACTTGATATTTCGACTCGGTTGAGATCTTTCAAAGCTTTCTATCATTGCTTTAAACGGCTTTTGATGTGAACTTCGTGAATACATATATCTTTCATAAATGGACAATAACTAGCACTCTTTAATAGTTGTACATTTTGTTGTGCCCCTTTATCAATTATAATGTCCCCGTTACCCTTTAGTTAATAAAATGACATCTTAACAACATTGTGATTAATGCGGATACATTTCAATAGTATTATGAAGTGATTTAGTTTTGTAATCCGCAAATATTGAGGGTGGCAGTTACGAGCAAATAAAGCCAGGACCACGGTTATCTGTTCCGCCTGTTTGACATTATAGCTATCATGCAGTCAGTGTCCCATTATATCAAGTTTGCTAGTTACGTTTGGAAAGACGATCAGTATTCATTAAACCCGTATTCGATATGTCTGCCGCATAAATGTATCTGGGTGTCATATTATAATATATATGTTGCAAAGGATTCCAAACCCAATTAAATCACATACACAACTCATTATAACTGTAATTGTCATATTACCATTCATGGACGCTCGTGATGTAACCAAAACCATTTTAAAGAGGTGCATAACATTGTATAACACCCCCACCCCCCGCACCACCAAAAAAAAAAGAAAAGAAAGAAGATATATATCCTCCACTTTCATCCGCAACACCAACATTGGTTTATAATAGTAATACCTATGGAACTGATAAAACTGATGAAATCAAACTATTGTTTTACACTTTTTGTCATATCTGAATGTGATCCTTCTAGCCATTTAGACCTCATTGAGGGTCTGTATACAAACTTGGGTATTCTAATTTCATATTTGTATCGTATTTGTAGATAATTTTCAGAAATAGTGTAAAGTTAAAAAACATCAACAGGCTTTGTGTCCCTTTAAGATATATGTTGTATACGGTTGAATGTTGATCACAGTTCACATGAAAGTGGTTCCTCGAAAGTCGAAGTACAACAAGTTTTTTGTTTCACCAAACTTTTTTAAGTTTTAACTTAATTTTGACTTGTCACTAATCTATTATATTATCAATATCAATAAACTTGCTATCATATGCCGTTTTACTGGAACTAGAACATTGCATAACATTTGTGAATTATTTACGCGCATTAGCCGTTCAGTATTTTTAGATGGTTCTTTGTACTGTCATATAATAATTATGTGTTTAACTTTATGATATTCGATAAAATGGGAGAACTTGCCATATTAAATACTCATGTACAGTCAGACACTAAATAGTGTAAAACCTCAGAGATGATTTAAAAATATATTTAAGTTCCATATGCTTTTTATACTAAAGATGATTTTTTAGCTTTTCTGGTAATAAGTGCGTCTTCTGTTATCTGTTGTTCGTGTCCGTGGTCTCGTTTATCCGGAAAAAGTGATATTTTGATTGGATTTTAATAAAACTTGGATATGTTTTAGCCCATATAACCACGGGACCTTAATCGCATTCGATGGTCAGTCGGTTTCATCTGTTTTACATATTTGGATAGTGATTGTTCGATCGCCCTAGAATTGCCAAAAATAGTACTACCTGGCGATCATATCACCTAAAGGTATTGTACTTTCATTTAATCTTTGCCGTTTAAATTTGATAATGGCAGAAATATGTTACCATGACGTTGTTGTTGTTGTTGTTGTTGTTGTTGTATGGTGTTTAGCGTCGCTTTGAACATACCGCGACGGTGTTTACTTTCAAGAGATGGTATTTTAAGCGTTGTCACACTTGAATATTATGACGCAGACACATTGTACATGTATGATACCCCCAACGAATCGCAATATACTGACACCGGGTTGACCAAACCTAGAAATACCTCTCAATGCTGAGCGCCAAGCGAGGAAGCTTTAAGTACCTTTCTTAAGTCTTCGGTAAAACTCGGCTGGTTTTCCAATACTACCTTAATGTCTCACACCACTATTAATTTCCCATAGAGCTCAATTGTAACATTTATGTCCGAAATACGGTGAAAAAACAAAACTTACAGCATATGTCTGTGCTCCAATTCTTCAATGGTTCAAGATACGCAATCATAAACCATACCTTGACAGCTTTTTTTTTAATTAAATGCTTTTGTGAGACCTATCAGTTTCCAAAGTAATAATATGTCAACTATTCGCCCACGATGCGGTTCGAACCAACAATTCTGAAATGACACAGAATTGTCCAGAAAGCAGGTATAAGGATAAAATTTCAGTGAAAAAAAGAAGAAAAAGAGAGCTAAAGTTGTCTACCTTCATCTGTAGGTCCCAAGCACTCAAGGGAGGTAATAGTGGTGTGAGTTCTGAATTCCGCATGCGTGGGTTACCATGAATAATTTTGTTCTTATTTAGTATACTTCTATCAATTGGTAACATATATATAAAGATAATGAAGTAAAACGATTCTTATTTTTTTGTATTGTTTCATTTGTTAAGTAGTAATTTCTTAAATATTTAAGTATTTTGGTCAAATATATGTGAAAGTGCTGTGGCGTGTTGGCCGTTCACGCTGGAAGATGCGGATTCGACCTCCAACTCGACCCGATGGCTACTTAGTACTGTTTTTACCCAAGTAGCGCACTCGAGAGCGATTCATATAAGCTATGAGCCTACTTTACAGTCGAATTTTAATAACGGAATGTTTTAATGGGAGGGAAAATAGTTTGAGCCGATAAATTAATTATGTTTTAAACATATTTTAAATTAAGTTTATTTCATGAACAAGCTACGAGCAAACCAATGTTTCATCATTATAATTCAAATGCTATCAATATATTAAAGACTGGATCAAAACAAAGTTCCAAACTAATGCCACAAATATTCACTCTTTTTGCCATTCACAAATGCGACTGTTTCACCTTACGGATGTAGTTGTCTCTTTATAACATCATCACCACAACAAATGTCTGATTGCGGGTCGTAAATCTCCCGTCCACAACACAATGTCATAGCTCCATATTTTCTATAATTTAGTTTTCCTTCGCAACAGATATGAACTGCTGGATCATATGCGTCTTTATTGCAACAGAGTGTAAACATTCCACATATTGTGTTCCTTACCTTTCCATTACAGCAAACTTGTTTTTCAGAACAGAAAGTTTTATTACCACAGCAACAATCATCCCTGGGTGTGCTCTTCATTTTAACCTGACCATCGCAGCATAGACACTCGTCTATATTGTAGCTATCTCGGCCACAACATTGTGAATTTTTACCAATTAGCCTAGCAATGTTTCCATCACAGCACATATATTTTCTTGGATTGTAACTCCGTGTACCACAGCATGTGGTTGTTTGACCTTTTCTTTCTTCTATAACACCAGCACAGCACATTTGTGTTTTTGTATTGTACGATCTCATTGCACAACAGCCATTATCGTCGCCGTTCATTCTCTCTCCAATGTATTTTCCATCACAACAAATTTGCGATAGATAGTTAAAGCTGTTACCATTGCAGCAATTTGTTTCGTTTTTAAGCCCTTTCAACGGTTGAACATATCTTCCATCACAACAAATATCAAACATTGGATTATAAGGATACGGTCCACAACAACGTGTCCACAGCGGGTCATTTGGGTACTTCTGGAACGTTTGTCCCTCACAGCATATTTCATTATCATTCATTGGGTAGTTTCCGCAGCACATGTGATCTCCAGGATTCATTTTCTTGACAATTCTGTTGTTACAGCATAATTCCAAATTTGCATCACATGCACTTCCTCCACAGCAAACTGTATTGGCGTATTTCTTAGGTACCACAAAATTACCACAGCATACTTGAAACTTTGGATCAAATGTTGTCAAACCACAACAATGTGTATCATACTGGCCAGTTTTCCTCACGATCTGTCCATTACAACAAAAGAACAGCTCTGGATTAAAGCTCTGTTTCATGCAGCACTGTGTATCACTCCCTTTCCGTTCTTGTACATTGCCGTCGCAGCAAACCTGGGTATGCGTATCATAGGTGCTGTTGCCGCAGCACCAGTTCGCATTGCCTTCTTTTTTCATTACCAAACCATTGCAACACACTTGCGTTCGTGAGTTAAATATATTATTTCCACAACACAGTGGAATTGATTCTCCAGGAATTAGTTTATGTACATAGTTATGACAACAGGCATGTGTTACGGAATTGTAAGTTCTGTCACCACAACAAAGATCGTCCCCCAAACTTTCTTTGACCAAGATCTGACCATCCTCACAGCACAACTTAGTTTCAGTATTGTATGCCCTATTACGGCAGCACGCTCTATTACCTCCCTTTTTATATTGCGGATTCCCTTCACAGCACAATTGTTTTCTTAGATCAATAGCTTTGTCCCCACAACATATATCAAAATACAAAGACATTTTTTTGTTTACTTTACCAGCACAGCATGTTTGTTTCCGGGTATCATATGCTTGTTTATCACAACATTTTGTAGAAACACCGCCCACCAATCTTCTAATTTTTCCATGGCAACATATTTGAGAGCGTGACGCGTAAGGCGTGTCGTTGCAGCACTTGTCTTGTGCTCTTTTCTTCTTCTTGACTATTGCCAGAGTTCCCTGGCAACACAGTTCCTTTCTTGGATTATAAGTTCTATCACCACAGCAATACTCAGAATTCTTGGTACGTTTTAAAATTGGTGTGTCATTGCAGCAAACATGTGTCCGCATGTTAATGGATCTATCCCCACAACACCAGTTGTCTTTTTTATGTTCCTTTCTAATGATTTTGTTATCACAGCAAAGCATAGTCACTGGATCATACACCTTATAGCCACAACAAGTAGCGCCTAGATGTCCACTTGAACTTAATATTTTGTGGTTAATCGTTCCATCGCAGCAAATCTTCGTCGCAGTATTGATCGTACCAATACCACAACATGCATTGTCATTAACATTACCTTTCCTCACTGGATTTCCATGACAACATAGGTGAGTTACCTTGTTGACAATTTCTTCTCCGCAGCATTCGCTATAAAATGGCTCATGACAGATATGCGGTTTATAATTGCAACACATTTCATAGTCTGAGTTAATGGAATAATTTCCACAGCAGTGATCATCGTTTGGATGTTTCTTTTGTACCAAACTACCGTCACAGCATAAATGAATTGCTGGGTCATAACTTGAATGTTTACAACAGTGGGATACTCCACCGTACCGTCTACAAATGTTTCCGTTGCAGCATACTTGTGTGTTGGTATTCATAGATTGACCGTTGCAGCACCAGTTGTCGTCATATTTGGATATGTCTACAATTTCGCCATTGCAACAAAGCTGTGTTTTATAGTTGTACGACTTTGAACCACAACAGCCGCTGTCCTTAGAGCTTATGTTACATGGCAAAGCCACGCCGTCACAGCATATTTCTTTATTTGTATCAATAGTCGTGTTCCCGCAACACCAGTTGTCTTTGGCATATTTTTTGTTTTGAATAATGAATCCATCACAGCAAACTTGTTTGTCTGGATTGTAGGCTAGCCCGTTACAACACCTCATTCCGTCTTTTAACTTGTTGAATAAATTGCCTTTACAACATATCTGTATTTTTGGATTATAGCTGATGTTATCGCAGCACATTGTTTTACTACAATTCAGCAACGGTTGAGGATTACCGCCACAGCAAATATCTTCAGAAACATTTATAGTACTATCACCACAGCAGCTGTCGTCAGACGGTTTGGTTTTATATTTAACTGTTCCACAACAGCATAAACTTGTTTTTTGATTATACGTGTCATTGCCACAACACATAGCAGTTCTCCTCCCATGCTGCTTTATTTTAAAAATATTATTCCCGCAGCAAAGTGCGTTTTCTGGATCGTAACCTTTCTTTCCACAGCAGCGCGTATGTTTATCTACAAAAAGCTCCGGTTCTCCATCGCAACATATGCTATAATCAGGATCGTAACTTTTGGCGCCACAACAACACCGATGATGTGTCAGCGTTTTACGGATGATTGTGCTATCTTTACAACACAACTGAGTTTTGATGTCAAAAGAGTGATCACCACAGCACGACGTGTTTGTCCCACCGACACAAATATTTCCGTTGCAACAACTCTGTGTTCTTTGATCAAAGCTTTTGTTCCCACAGCAGGTGCTGAAATATCCTCCTATACGATTTTGCAATATACCGTCACAGCACATTTGATTAAATGGACTAAATCCCCGACTTCCGCAACAGCAAGATCGGTCACCAGCCGGAGCAGACTGTATTAAACCATCACAGCAAATTTCATTGGGAAAATCAAAATCTGGAATTAATTTCTTATTTTCACACTTGGAACATCTTTTATCATAGACGTCTCGGCCGCAGCATCCCGTGGTATGTGGGCCAGCTCCAATAAATTTACGCACTTTTCCGTTACAGCAAGTCTTTTTTGTTGGGTCATAGCTTTCCTTGCCACAACAAAATGTTGCGTTCAGACTGTCGGTGACCAGTGGCTGGACGGTCATATTGCAGCATATGTTTTCTTCGGGGTCGTAACTTTCTCGGCAGCAACAATCGGTTCTTTCACCTTTTTGAACACAGTAAAACGAGTTCATAACTTTTATAAGTATGACTTATGACGTATAAAGGGGTGACCAAATAAATTTAGGTTTATTTCGCAGGTAATCAAATAAACTTCATCTTCAGATTGCTTGGATTTCTTTGTTTACATGTTAGTGTCCGAGATGTTACGATTGAAAATGACACCTTGCCGAAATTATTATGACATCAATACATTTTCAAGTACGATAAATATGTTTTGAAAACTAACAAATATTAGATTATTTTGTTTACTTATTAAAATACATTGTTACTTTTTTACTTAAAATGAAACGCTTAGTTCTGATAGCTCAATCTTCTGTTTGATCAATACATCACTTGCTTATGCAACAGCTGCATTTTCAAAGACTCACCTTATAAACGTTGTAAGAAAAGGCAATAACCAAGTATTTTCTATATTATTTTACTACTTAAAGTGTTAGTATGATAGAATATGATAAAAGCTAACCGAGTGTACTGACTGTGTAAATCGAATATTATAATTACCTGCGACCATATCTTGAAGAGAATCTTGTTCACAACATATATGTTTGACAGGATCATAGCTGGTTTCACCGCAACACTGTGTTATATCTCCCCCGACTAAAGGCTGCAGGACACCGTTGCAGCAGATGTATATATTGTTGTTGAATTCATTGCCATTGCACAATTCTGAAAACAGTATATTGGTTTAATTGGTCATACGTAAAATGTCTATTACTACATATTACTAAGTGTTTTATCTTAAGCTTACACAAATACGTTATATTATTCTTTTAACTAGTACTTAGGAGCAAAATCGAGTTTAATAATATACTTATTGATGCAATCCGTCTTACATATACAGCTAAAAAGTTTACTAAAAGAGATTTAAAACTAACAAACACGAAATTATTTTTAACACCGACAAAATAATTCGCCCACGCCTCCCTGTGTGTTACCACAATTTCTTATCTAAATAATTGCACACACTTTTTTTTCTACTTGTCCAACTTCTTTTTCATTTTTCTCTTCTAAGTTTTATAAAATTGTATATATAGTTTGCATAAAAAAAACAGTATAAGTACATGCATCACTCCGCCTTCGATGCAAATGCTTTTTTTGCGTTTTCTAATTCATTTATAATGATTGTTTATATTAATTAATTGGTTCTCCGTTTTTCTTTGTCATTAATTATTAAATGTTCATCAATATTCTTATTTTGTTGAATATTGTTGCAAATGATAATGTTTGACACGTGGAACCCCCACGTGTTGATCCTGTATTCTACGTCTCACTACACAGTTACGCCCCTTTTTTCCCACGGTAGCAAGATTCTTACTCTTAAAAAATAGGCCTATGTATTTTGGTTATGAAATATTTTCAAAATGGTTCATAGTGGCTGTGAGTTCTTGCTGCAGATGAGTAGAGCAAAAGTTGGCATAGCATATACTGCAATAAGACATCACTGGTGTTAAAAATGTGACTTTTATAGGATTTCAACATATGCATGTATTTATGAGCATTTGAGGACTTCTTTTTTAAAAAAAGCTCAGGGTGTCACTGCACCTTCCTTAAAAAAAATCCAACGTGGTCAACCTACCAGTTATTGTGAATTTTTATGTGTGTATACATTCCTGCTATGAAAAAAAAATACTTAAAAAATCTATGTGGAAATCTTTTTTTACCAGTGAAATCCTAGACCTTATTTTATATAGAACAAAGTACAAAATTCAACTGTGTAATGAGACCTCTAATATGATTGAATCAAGTTGCAAATTTAAAGCTATTTTTGTCACATGGAACCCCCATGTGTTGGTCCTGTATTCCGATATGATTGAATCATGTTGCAAAAGCTGTTTTTGTCACATGAAACCCCCACGTGTTGGTCCTGTATTCTAATATGATTGAATCATGTTGCAATGCTATGTTTGTCACATGGAACCCCTACATGTTGGTCCTGTATTCTGATATGATTGAATCATGTTGCAATGCTATGTTTGTCACATGAAACCCCCACGTGTTGGTCCTGTATTCTGATATGATTGAATCATGTTGCAATGCTATGTTTGTCACATGAAACCCCCACGTGTTGGTCCTGTATTCTGATATGATTGAATCATGTTGCAATGCTATGTTTGTCACATGGAATCCCCACATGTTGGTCCTGTATTTCTGATATGACTGAACTATGTTGTAAAGCTAGTGTATTGGCCCTGTATATATATTTTGATATAACTAAGTTGCAACCTGGTTAAAGAGGTGCGGTGGTTTTGTGGATAGACTATTGACCACACATGCAAGAGTTCGCAGGTTCGATCCCTAACTTGACCCGATGATTCTTGAAATAACAATCAGTACTGGTTCTACCCAGTGGGCGGATTCGAAAGGTCCATATAAGTTTTGAACTGTCTTCGCAATCGAGCTTATATAAGTTAATAAAAAACAAATTAAGTTATTGTTTGACACATGGGACCGACACGTGTTGTTTCGGTATTTCTGTATATCCCCAGTTCATACAACATATTCATATCAGTAATAAAGTCAAAAGTGCATGTTGGTAGTATGATCAATGTATGAATGTAAAACTAGAATATGTGGGTGAACAAAAGTATCTTACCTGCTTTATTTTCATATGGTTCCACTGAAATTAAAACCAGACAAAAACATTTAAAATAATGGCTTATTATTTATTTTAAAGTTTGTTGAATTTAGTAGATTGATCAAATAAAAATACAAGTCTTATTGTTTTCAAATCTCCATGTCTCTATAATTCCAGTTTACCCCTAGAATATCCCTCCATGTATCAAACGATAGTCCTGTTTGTTCAACTAATGTGTCATTATTTCTTTTATTGTAAAAAAGATAACTATCAACTTACACTCGCAATAGCTGTCTGGACAATACGGAGACGTATGGGCAGCTGAAAATACAAGATATAACTAAATATGCAATTGTTATGTTTACTATATACTTATCTAAACGTTAACATATTTAGTACAGACAGACATTGGTTTCTATAATAGTAAATCAAAGGTGTGTTTGTAAATTAGATCATTAGACTCGGTTGAAGGATTGGAAGAATGCGCAATGGCAAAAACTAAGTCACTTTCTTAATTTAACTTATATGAAGTTTGATAAAACACCAACACAGTCTTAAACTCAACCACTATCTACATTGTAATTGTACATTAGTGTTGTTTTATTTTCATTTTCAATTACACATTGCTGGCATGAAAAGTATTATCAAACACAGTGATAACTAGGTAAATGGAGTATACGTACCACAACACGTTCCATTACGCACACCATGTCTGGATATAGTGATGTCATCTTTACATATAAGGTTTGTCGGATCAAACGCCGCACGTTTACAACAGCACGTGAATCGACCAACCAGAGACTGAATCACACCTGCGAACAGAGTCCTTATTTCATAAAAAAAAAAAATGAGTATGCAAAATTTTAGCCAAACGTTTGTAACTAGAACGGCGATATAAATTATATAGTATGTAATAATGAATCATAATCCACTTGTCAACTAGTATTTTGTATTGCAGAAGGGGTGAGTGAGAGGCAGTTTGGCTTGAAAAGAGAAAAAAATCTGCATCTTCCTCGGCTAATATCTTAAAAAAATCCCTACCTACCATCACAACATATTTCTTTCGTCTGGTCATACCACGCCCACACTACATCGGAAATACATTCTGCACAACGTCTATCGAAACTAACACCTCCACAGCATCCAGTGTTTCCAAGTGTATCATGTATTTGCTGTTTAAAAATAAAAAAGATGTGTATAATAATCCATATTAAGATTTGATTTTAGCAAAGTCATTTTTTTTGTATTTGCTATTCTAAACCGAACGTTACTTCTCTACAGCTTGTAAAACATTTTGACAATGTAATATTCTGTTCGGCTGGATGGTCTTATAATGCTCAACAATATGTTATAATGTCTAATTATACACTTAAAGAAAGTTTGTATACGTTAAGAATGCTATCTCCATCTTCTACTGTTAAAATTTCATGACTAAGATTTGAATTTTTGATGCATTTTTTTTCCATTTTCGAAGCTTCCCCCAAAAGTGAGAATTCACAGGCGTCAATAACGAGTCAATGTTTCAGACGAATGGTTGATACACTCGTTACTGACGCCTGTGGATTTTCACTTTTGGGAGAAGCTTCGAAAAAGTTTACTTTTTACTGTTTCTTCGGTTCTTTTTCACTAGACGTGCCATTCTTGTATGTTTGCTTGTTGAACTGCATGATAATGTTGGGCCTCTTTTGGCTAAGTGACTACTATTCGAAAATATATTCATACGAATCACTGTTTGTATAACTGTATCTGTTTTACTGTTTGAATATTTATATGATCAATAGTTTAACAGTTTTACTTAATGTTGTATTGTTATAGTACTTATATATTATATTGTCCACAATGACTACATGTTTTACTTTGAGACTAAATGATATACATTTCGGTAATATTATCCCCTGTCTAACTATTGTATACGTATCTATGAAGCACTTACTGCCAGTTCACCTTGACAGCATGTGTGGTATTTTGGGTCATATGCCCTCCTGCCACAGCAGCGAGTCAACGTCCGGGGGTTGGTCATTCTGATTTCTAATTTACCGTCACAACAGATATATATAGCAGGATCATACGGCATCCCTCCACAATCTGTATAATAAATTTTAAAATATTGTAATTTATGCAGAATTGAAAGAAACTACAGCGTGTGGAAATTTCAACTGTTTTCCTCCCGTTTATACTTTTTATCGGATGGATCTTATAAACAATACATAACCAACATCATTGAAAAACAAACAACTCGCCATAAACTTACAATCAAATTGATATAATTTCTTTTTTTTTTTTTTTTTTTTTTACATATTTTAACATATCTAAAAGCTCGTAAACATAGTCACATCTTAATATTATATACAGCATATACTTCATATTACATACCGATACATTTGGTTACTTTAACCATTTACTTCATATAGATGCTTTTGGACACCTCTAATATAGACGCCTTTGGACACCTCTAATATAGATGCCTTTGGACACCTCTAATATAGAAGGCTTTCAATTATTGGGTGAATTATGTTTATATTAACTGACAGAGTGGAAAACAGTGCAGGAAGTGATTAGATTACTCGTTACGATTTGATTGGATCCTGCACTGTTTTCAAAGGCCTTCTGTGATTGGTGCTGGAAAACGCGTATCTATGGGGTAAAGGGTTAATTGAAAGAAAATCCTGATTCACTGTGATATGCACATTTTGTATTGCATCGTATAACGAATTATGTAACAATATATATACATTAGAGAAGCTTTGTTTGGTCAGCAGAACTACAATCACTATCATTCCAATAATCAAAATACAGTCATTTGGCGCTGTTGAAATCAATTTACGCCGGCAGCACACATTGAAAAAAAAGGACAAAAAACCCTAGAATATAGGTTTTAGCGCAAACTTGTCATGTTTCGCATTACTTGCTCAGCGTTATTTTGAAACATTGTAAAAAAAACATACCGGGCTGTTCCCTGCAGCATTTACCCATGCCATATGGAAATGGTTCAAGAAACTGACACCTGCTTCCTTTACCGCAGACAAATTCTGCAATACCACCGCACCGCCCCGCGCTGCCATACTGACATGTCTCTACAATATAAACATAATTGACGTGTATATCCAACATGAGATGAAACCCTCCAAGTAGGGTCCCTGTTCTCTGGAAATACTTAAAGTAATGGCCATTGTTCCCCAGATCCCCAAACGTATTTGCTTATAGTTCCGTAAAGTATTTCCCACAGATCTTTTAAATTAGACTTTTGATTCCTGGATACCTGAAAGTAATTGGCCATGTCTCCAAGATCTCAAAATCACCTTGGAGGGCTTAGGGGATTTAACGAGACACCCACCACATCAGCACAGACACAATACACATAGCATAAGTGTAATCAGTGTAAGTATGATATAAAATATACATAGACACCATTTATTTTGAGTTATTAAATGTATGGATAAACATGTAATTTGAGTTATTAAATGTATGAATAAACATGTATTTTGAGTTATTAAATGTATGGATAAACATGTATTTTGAGTTATTAAATGTATGGATAAACATGTAATTTGAGTTATTAAATGTATGAATAAACATGTATTTTGAGTTATTAAATGTACGGATAAACATGTATTTTGAGTTATTAAATGTCAGGATGTACATGTATTTTGAGTTATTAAATGTACAGATGAACATGTATTTGAGTTAATAAATGTATGAATGAACATGCATTTTGAGTTATCAACATGTATTTCGAGTTATTAACTGTATGGATGAACATGTATTTTGAGTTATAAACTGTATGGATGAACATGTATTTTAAGTTATTAAATGTATAGATGAACATGTAATTTGAGTTATTAAATGTCAGGATGAACATGTATTTGAGTTATTTAATGTATGAATAAACATGTATTTTGAGTTATTAACTGTCAGGATGTACATGTATTTTGAGTTATTAAATGTACAGATGAACACGTATTTGAGTTATTAAATGTATGGATGTACTTTCATTTTGAGTTATCAAATGTATGGATGAACATGTATTTGAGTTATAAAATGCACTGATGAACATGTATTTGAGATATTAAATGTATGAATAAACATGTATTTTGAGTTATTAAATGTACGAATAAACATGTATTTTGAGTTATTAAATGTATAAATGTACATGTATTTTGAGTTATTAAAGTATACGGATGAACAAGTATTTTGAGTTAATAAATGTATGGATGAACATGTAGTTTGAGTTATTAAAAGTATGGATGAACATGTATTTTGAGTTATTCAATGTACGGATAAACATGTATTTTTTGTTATTAAATGTCAGGATGTACATGTATTTTGAGTTATTAAATGTACAGATGAACACGTATTTGAGTTATTAAATGTATGAATGAACATACATTTTGAGTTATCAAATGTATGGATGAACATGTATTTGAGTTATAAAATGTACTGATGAACATGTATTTTGAGTTATTAAATGTATCAATAAACATGTATTTTGAGTTATTAAATGTATAAATGTACATGTATTTTGAGTTTTTAAATGTACGGATGAAAAAGTATTTTGAGTTAATAAATATATGGATGAACATGTAGTTTGAGTTATTAAAAGTATGGATGAACATGTATTTTGAGTTATCAAATGTACGGATAAACATGTATTTTGAGTTAATAAATATATGGATGAACATGTAGTTTGAGTTATTAAAAGTATGGATGTATATGTATTTTAAGTTATTAAACGTATTAATGAACATGTATTTGAGTTATTAAATATATGGATTTTAATGTATTTGAGTTATTAAATGTACGGATGAACATGTATTTTTAGTTATTAAATGTATAAATGAACATGTATTTTGAGTTATTAAATGTATAAATGTACATGTATTTTGAGTTATTAAAATGTACGGATGAACAAGTATTTTGAGTTAATAAATGTATGGATGAACATGTAGTTTGAGTTATTAAAAATATGGATGAACATGTATTTTGAGTTATTCAATGTACGGATAAACATGTATTTTTTGTTATTTAATGTATGGATGTACATGTATTTGAGTTATTAAATGTACTGATGAACATGCATTTGAGTTATTAAATGTATGAATAAACATGTATTTTGAGTTATTAAATGTACGGATAAACATGTATTTTGAGTTATTAAATGTCAGGATGTACATGTATTTTGAGTTATTAAATGTACAGATGAACATGTATTTGAGTTAATAAATGTATGAATGAACATGCATTTTGAGTTATCAAATGTATGGATGAACATGTATTTGAGTTATAAAATGTACTGATGAACATGTATTTGAGATATTAAATGTATGAATAAATATGTATTTTGAGTAATTAAATGTATCAGAAAACATGTATTTTGAGTTATTAAATGTATAAATGTACATGTATTTTGAGTTTTTAAATGTACGGATGAAAAAGTATTTTGAGTTAATAAATATATGGATGAACATGTAGTTTGAGTTATTAAAAGTTTGGATGAACATGTATTTTGAGTTATTGAATGTACGGATAAACATGTATTTTTTGTTATTAAATGTATGGATGTATATGTATTTTGAGTTATTAAACGTATGGATGAGCATGTATTTGAATTAACAAATGTACGCATGAACATGTATTGATGTAAATGTATTTGAGTTATTAAATGTACGGATGAACATGTATTTGAGTTATTAAATGTACTTATGAACCTGCATTTGAGTTATTAAATGTATGAATAAACATGACTTTTTAGTTAATAAATGTATAGATGAACATATACCTGAGTTATTAAATGTATGGATGAACATGCATTTTGAGTTATTAAATGCACGGATGAACATGTATTTGAGTTATTATAAGTATGGATGAACATGTATTTTCAGTTATTAAATGTACGGATGAACTTGTATTTTTAGTTATTAATTGTATGGATGAATATGTATTTTGAGTTATTAAATGTATGGATGAACATGTATAAGAGCTAATAAATGTACTGATGAACATGTATTTTGAGTTATTAAATGTATGGCTGTACATGCATTTTGAATTATTAAATGTATGGATGAACATATATTTGAGTTAATAGATTTACTGATGAACATGTATTTGAGTTATTAAATGTACTGATGGACATGTATTTGAGTTATTAAATGTACTGATGAACATGTATTTGAGTTATTAAATGTGTGGATGAACATGTATTTGAGTTAATAAATTTACTGATGAACGTGTATTTTGAGTTATTAAATGTATGGATGTACATGCATTTTGAGTTATTAAATGTATGGAAGAACATGTATTTGAGTTAATGAATTAACTGATGAACATGTATTTGTGTTATTAAATTTACTGATGAACATGTATTTTGAGTTATTAAATGTATGGATGTACATGTATTTTGAATTATTAAATGTATGGAAGAACATGTATTTGAGTTAATGAATTTACTGATGAACATGTATTTGTGTTATTAAATGTACTGATGAACATGTATTTTGAGTTATTAAATGTTTGGATGTACATGCAATTTGAATTATTAACTATATGGATAAACATGTATTTGAGTTAATGAATTTACTGATGAACATGTATTTGTGTTAATAAATGCAAGGATGTAAATGTATTTGAGTTATTAAATGTATGGATGTAAATGTATTTGAGTCATTAAATGTATGGATGAACATGTATTTGAGTCATTAAATGTACGGATGAACATGTATTTGGGTCAGTAAATGTATGGATTTACATGTATTTGAGTTATTAAATGCGTGAAAGAAAATGCATTTTGAGTTATTAATTGTGCGGATAAACATGCATTTTGAGTTACCAAAGGTATGGATGAACATGCATTTTGAATTATTAAATGTACGGATAAACATGTATTTGAGTTTTTAAATGTTTGGATGAACATGTATTTTGAGTTATTAAATGTATTGGTGAACATCTATTTTGTATGTAGATTTCAACTGCTATGTATGGACACGATCTGATTATAGATGTCTTGATGAAATATTCCACGGTCTTTCTACGTATACCCGTGTTAAAAACTTTACATTCATGGAGAGGCACATATATACTAGTGTTAAACATATAATTCTTGGAACATTAAACAACTACATCGTTACGCATTCAGAGTTTTTGGAATAAAATATTTGCTCGAATTAATTTTCAATGACAATCAATATAAATATTCCTTAATTGCTATCTGAGAAAAAAATACATTTTTTAATTTTTTGAAGAAAAAAGTTCCTCTACTATAAAATTGAAATTAAAATATTATCTTTTTTTTCTATGTTTACTAGTCAGCAATATGTTTTTGTGAACCTAGCAAATTGAACTGTTAACGAGAACACCAATCACTAATACATAAACATTGTTGAAATATATAATAGGTTTTATTTACTTTTTATTCCATCCAAAAATGCTTTTTCCCTATTTAAAAATAAAAAAAATTATTTGTATACCATTTATAATATAATATGACAACAGAACTAGGATAACTCATATTGAAACAAAGTTATATGTCTGATATTGCATAACGATATTGGGTTCTACGTATGGCAAGGGACTACGGATATTTACCGACTGGATCCATGCACTGGTCACCACACCCGTTAGTGCAGCATTTCTTTTCGCCCGGACAGTTATTGTCATTGGAACAAATTTCTATACATGTACCGAGTCCAACTGGTGCTGGACATGTCCCTGGTTTCTCAACTGGAATATCAAATATATTGTTGAAGTCGATGACACATCACTCGATCGCTTTTATAGTAAATTATATTTACTTTTATTGTAATTATAGCAAAGCGGGAATTTTATCGATAGTAGCCTATTCTAAGAAAGACAAAATATAAACACGCACACGCACACGCACACGCACACACACACACACACACACACACAACCTGTTCTAGTTTTAGTATTTCGTTTCATTTAATATATAAGGTTAATAAGCAAGACAAACAAAGGTCAAATGAATAACACAGCTTAATAGAATATATTATGCAAACCTATCGATTTATATTAATTTGATACTCACTCAAATCTTACGTGCACGGGCACCTTCCAGCAGATACGCCGTAACAAATAATAACGACTATGTTTTTTGTCTGTTATAGTCGAATGTTATCCTGGAATCTCATCGGTTTAATTTCTGTCCGGAAAATATTTATAATTTTAACAGAAGCAAAAAAATTACGATGCACCAGTTTCATTTTCACATTTTCTCTTCCGGTATTTCTCTACAACATCAATGTTGATACATGTGTAGCTTGTAAAAATGTTACATATACCCAACCTCCCATTCCATATATATATATATTGCTTGATATATTTTTAAAAACGTTAACACAGTTGTCAATTTTCATCCTTGTCTACTGCGAAACGCATGGAGTCTGGTGAGGTACATTTTCAGTCAACATGGGGCATCACATTTAATGGAACAATCATGTTTGAGTAAATTCTGATGTAGATTTTGTGAAAAGTCTACTACAAATGGACGATTAAGGACATTCTGTGCCACTGTATATTGGCAGTTAAAGATCTCCAAAAAACACATATATATACCATTTACATTATCGTGATACATTTAAGATCTTGAATTTATAAGTTTTTAATAAATTTGATTTGTTCTCTGTATAACCCTTTTTTCTTGTTAAATGTGAATGCATGGGCGTATGAATGTTAAATGCATCAAAACATGGTATTTCTGGAGCTAGCCATATACATACCAATTTGGCTCGTTACATAAGCCCACTTTTGTTATTGAATAACAGTGAAGCAAGAACGAACAGTTGCGCCCATATATTCCCAAAACTTAAGATTAAATAGAAAATTGAATTGTTTTGTATAACAATGTATTATAAATGTGATAAATTAACTCAAGTTTTATTAGTATATTGGCGATGTCTGGATGCGTGACCAATTGCCGCTTAAAGTTGAAATAGGGTTATGCTAGTATCGCATACGATCATCGTTTTCCAATGGACATCCAGGGTAACAAGCTTATTTGTAAGTTAAACTTAAAAGTAACCTTTCACGTTAACAGTAAATATAAGTTTGTACCATTTATAAAATAAGGTGAAAAGAGAACTAGGATAACAACAAACTGAGACAAAGTGAAACGTCTCGTATTTCATACCGATACTGTGGTCTACGTAAAACAAGGGACAATCGATATTTACCTACAGGATCCATGCACGTGTGACCACACCCGTTACTGCAGCATTTCTTTTCGCCCGGACAGTTATTGTCACTGGAACACATTTCTACACATGTACCGAATCCAGCTAGAACTGGACATGTCCCTGTTTTCACGACTGAAATATCAAATATATGTTTGAAGTCTTTGACACATTATTACTCGATAGTGAAATTGCTTTAATACAAGTGATTACAGCATAGAACGAAATTGATCAATACAGAAAAATACGTAAAAAATATCAGTTTCTGTTTTAGTTAACTGAACATTTCATAAGGTTATAATAAATTAATAACAAGCGGGGCGGTAGTGTAATGGAAAGAGTGCTGGCCGCTCATGCCAGAGGTTGCAGGTTCGATCCCCAGCTCGATGCCTCTCATAAACAACACTCAGTACTTGTTTTACCCAGGAAGCGGACTCGAAAGCGGTTCATATAAAATCTGAGCTTTCATCACAATCGAACTAAAACAAATAAGTATAAACTAAACTAATAACACAGCTGAATTAAATATATTATACAAACATATCAGTTTATATTAATATAATAATCAATTAAATCTTACGTGCACGGGTACCTTCCAGCAGATACGCCGTAACAAATATCAAGCAATATACATTCCTTAACAGACTCGTCTCCGACATTTTTTTTCTCTCACTCGGTTCTTGCCGCAACGCGCTGGTGTGAGTCCAGTAAAAACTCGAGCAGCTTTATAACATAATTGTAGCCTTTCACGTTACGTCCTTTTAATTTACATTATCGAACAAAACATAAGATACAATTAACGAAAGACGTATGAATAATTATCGACATACTTAAGTATTGATTGTTTCAGAGAATGGACATTTATAAATCTTCATAGAAGAAACATATGGCAGGAATGTGCCTAGGATGGATAAAAATACGACCATTATTCTACTTGATTATGCTTTTGTAACGCTTAACTTGGTTATAAATATATATGGTAGGTAACATTAACGTTATAATGTGGCGGACAGATGTTTTATCGCCAATCATGCAAACATATACGACATAATTGTGCTATAAAAAGGTCAATACTACTTTGTAAATACATATTATTGTTATAAACACAAACACATTTGAAAACTTTTTATTGCACTTCACAATAAAATGAGAAAATAAATCATAAACATGTATGGATGATTGATATTTGGTTGATAATTGTTTTGACAGCTGAGTGACAAACATATATTTTACAGTCTTTTCAGGTATCTCCAGACATTTGTTTTCTGAAAAAAATGTTGCTTTCAATGTCCATTAAACATTGTCCTTGAAATTTCATGATCTGATTGAATGATTGATTGATTGTAGATGTTAGCCTCGCTTTCAACAAATTTGCAGTCATGTCATTGTTTCTATTCAATTCAATTTCTTTATTATGCAAAAACATTGCAGAATGTTCTTCGCCTTGAACACTAAAGGCGTAATTACATAAATACATGAACTATTGTATAATGACAATGCGAAAATAATATTAATCAGATTCACACTTACATTAGAACAGAGTAGAACATGTGCAGTTATCCAGATTATTGAGAACTATAGAATTAAGCATGTTCCATAAAAGTTGGTTCAACATATGTATATCAAAATATACTAAAAATGTGCGGACCGCTATTATAATAATAATTATACCCAGTACACATAGAATATAAGTTTCTCTATTTCCATTTTACTTGATTAGTAAACATTGTGCTATATATTGCCACACTGGTATTTTATTATCTATTTAGTTGCCTCCGTGACCGAGTGATCTACGGCGTTGTCTTAAGATCACGTACCTCTCGCCGGTAAGGTCGTAGGTTCGAGTCACGTTGTGAGAAAGTTTGCCAGTTACTTGCGGAAGGACGGTGGTTCTACTCCGATTCATTTTAAGCTCTTTCTGCACCATTAAAACCGGATACTATATAAAACCTGTACTACGTTAACAATGGTTAAACATTTAACCCCAATAATGCGCAATTCTAATCCGACTCTAATGACTTTTGAGATATTCATTTATAATTGATAAATGAGCTCACAAGCTCAGTTTCCTGTATAATTAGTGCAGTGGATAAAGGTAAAGTGACATAACTAAACATACGTTTTATTTTTTTATATCACACGTACATGTGTATGCAGGTTTCAAATCAAATACTTAACTGAGGATATCTTAGCCTTAATTATTGATTTCAGCATAAAAAATGGTCATTATTTTACTCCACAATTAATTGTCAGTTTTTTTTTATATCATTGCTTTCAGCATCAGAGTATGTACTGTTTTTTACGCCACAAGAAATTGTCAAACGTTTTTTGTATTATTGCTTTAAGCATCAAAGTATGTAGTTGTTTTATTCCACAATTAAGTGCCAACATTTTTTGTATTATTGCTCTATGACTCAAACTAGGCAATTGTTATTCTCCACAATAATTGTCAAGCATTTTGTATCATTGATTTAAGCACAATAGTAGGTAATTGGTTTACTCCTAAACATTTGTCAAGCTTGGTTGTATCATTGCTCTAAGTATCAAAGTAGGTAATTGTTTTTATTTACAATTAATTGTCAAACGTTTTTTTTTTGTATTGTTCCTTAAAGCATCATTTTCAATTTCTTTATTAGACAAAAACATTATTAAATGTTCATTACCTTGAACAATAAGGCATTAACAAAAAATACAGTAACTATTAAACTCTGACAATAAATACACATTATCAATCAGATTCACACTTACACTCAGGCAGGGAACATGTAAATGAGTGGGAAATATAGACTTTACTATATTACGTATAACTTGGTCTAATGTCAAAATAATTAAAAAAAAGAAAACATAAACATATATATAGATGTATTATATACGTTACGTATGTAATACAACCATATACACATAGAGATTTTATGTTTTTGTTACACTTGATAATTTACCCATGTATTGTCCCACTGGCCCAGCAAAACGTACTAGCTACGCTGGGCCATATGACGCGATATAGAGCATACAAATCATTCACACATTGTATTAGATAAATAAAGACTTACACATGTAGTTTATAACAAAATTAAATACTGGTCATTGAGTGTAGAATTTACAAGATTCCCGAAATTCCGCTGTATTTTAGGCAGGACTGTTAATGAATGAATATTATCTACAACACACTTCACGTGGTTTTACTGTTGATGTTTTACTATCAACTATAACAAACTGGCGAGATAATGAAACGCCTCATCGAAAATTGGCGTTATTTTCGTTACATAGTTTAAATTTGGGGGTAAATGTCAGAAATGTACATGTACTCTGACCGACAAACCCAACAAACCGAAACTCGTACGATTTTATCCAGTTCATTGTTAAATTCATGTACTGTACCTGCTCATGATTTCCTCGTGCAGCCCGTGCGTGTCAAATACGTTGTATCGAGTGAATTTTAGACAAGTACATGTGTGAGTCGAAAAACAACCATATTTTCAGAGGTTTTCTGACAATTATCCAGTTTCTGATAATGCCGAGGCTAATTTTCGAAGAGAGGGCCCACGTTTTGGCCATGCTCGAATGTTTGCGGATGCAAGAACATGTCGCTAGACGTTTTAACGTCTCTCGTTCAACAATATTGCGTCTCGTTTGCCATGTCCGAGACACGGGAACGTTTGTCGATAGGCGACGTTCAGGTAGACCGCATGTAACGTCAGTACGGCAGGATAATTATAAACGTCAACGCCATCTGCGTGACCGATTTCTGACGGCTGAATCGACGTCACGTTTAGTGGTAGTTAACCGTGGACAGTCAGTCGACATACAGTCAGAAATCGGCAAAGAGAACGGGGAATTAGCTGCCACAGGCCCTACCGCGGTCTATTTATTACGCAACGTCACCGTCACCAACGTTTTATTTGGGCCCACAACCATCACGGTCAGCGTTGGCATAACGTAGTGTTTAGTGACGAGTGACGTTTTAACTTGTCGAATGCCGACGGACGTATCCGTGTCTACAGACGATGTCATGATCGCTACGCCAACAATTGCGTTTTGCAGCACAACCGTTACGGTGGGGGCGGAGTTATGGTCTGGGCAGCCATGAACAATAGGTTTAAGTCCCAACCAGTTGTATGCCAAGGTAATATCAGAGCTAGGCGTTACATCAACCAAATAATACGTCCTGTGGTTGTCCCTATGTTCCGCTAACGTCAAGGCCTGATCTTCCAATATGGCAATGCGCCACCTCACGTTACACGTGTAGCCAGGAACTTTTTACAGATCCGCAACATTGACGTCTTGCCTTGGCCGGCGTGTTCGCCTGACTGCAATCCGATTGAACATGTCTGGGATTACCTTGGACGGCGGTTACGTCAACGTCAACCGCAGCCTGCCATCGTCCAGGAATTGACATAAGCTCTCCACCAGGAGTGGGCCAGAATCCCACGGTATCTGCTACGTAACTGGTGCGGTTCCATGAGGCGACGTCTTGCTGCTTTGGTTACAAGCAGAGGTGGCCACACGCGCTACGGATTGAGTCAGTGAAATTGCTCTGAACAGTCTATTGAAATTCAAAATTTGAAGCATAATGCGTCTTATGAACCATCAATTCTCTTAAATGATAAAATTTGCGAATGGAATTGTTCTTTTCTAATCTTGAATCACGGTGAACAAATTATTGTACATTGAATTAGAATGAGACGTTTCTTTTTCTCGTCGGTGTACTGTACTGCACATGCTTTTAGTATTTACGATATTTAGTCACATGTTGTGGTCACCGGTACGTAAGGTCAAGGAAACTAAGAATTATTTCTGTACAAAATGTGTTAAATTACTCTGAATGCATAAAATAGCAAAGTGGATTCAAACTAGATATATCAAAGTGAAATTCGATTTGGATACATGGCAGTTTGTGAGTAAATTTTAATACCGTTAACATTGATTAGTTAACATGTGACGTAAAGGGTTGATTAAATAAAAATCACTCGGTCAGACGTTCACGTTTCAGCATCGACAGGTAAACATATTTAGCAAGTTTTATTATCAATTTTGAATTTTGTGTAATGAATAATAACTTAATTTTTTGTAATGTCGGCCAGTGACAATAGCACTTTGGAAGACATGTATTTCTTATATTTTATATGCATTTACGCTGGGATCGTTCTATATTACTAAATCTACATTCTTCTTCTGGTAGCTTATGTACAGAACCCTTCAGTCTAGTTAATGCATTTCTATGACTTTTATTTACAATACACTTTACATTATACATTATTTCAATACCAAAGTTATTATTAATTTTTTGGTATGTAATCAATTTAAGCGAATCCATTAATGTAGCATACCATGTTTGATGGCATTGATCGTATAGTTTTTCTAACAATTTAGATAACTGTAATTTAGAAATAGTATTTTCATGCCATAAATGATAAAACCCAAGATCATTTAATATGTCGTTAACCCCCATTGCCCATGACGAGCGGATATTGTTATTGATTTGATCGTTGACTATTATGGATATCAATGTACCAGGTCAAAATTTACTCCAATGCCAGAACTTAAATATAATTTCTTTTCTGGCTACAATTAAAGGAATTTTGCTATTTCCATATAAACAGCAGAATTTGGAGTTTGAGTTCTTACTCATAAAATTTGCTTTGAAAATTTAAGAGACAGTCTTTTAATATCTGGTGCTGCATGAAATTATCATACTTCAGAGCGATAATTTAATATAGCTTGTATCATTCATCAAACTTAGCAATTGTTTTACTCCACAATGATTAGCAAGTACTTCGTTTCATTGCTTTAAGCATCACAGTAGGTCCACAATTTATTGTCTATCTTTATTGTATCATTGCTATAATCACCAAATTGGTAATTGTCTTAACTACATTTAGTTATTAAACTTTTTGTGTTACTGCTTTAAGCATCAAAGTGGGTATTTTACTCCACAATTTATTGCAAACCGTTTTGGTTTTGTACTATTGGTCTAAGCATCAAAGTGGGTAATTGTTTTACTCCACAATTTATTGCAAATCGTTTTGGTTTTGTATTATTAGTCTTAGCATCAAAGTGTGTAATATTTTACTCCACAATTTATTGCAAATCGTTTTGGTTGTGTTTTATTGATCTTAGCATCAAAGTGGGTAATGTTTTACTCCACAATTTATCGTCAAAACATTTTTGTATTATTGCTCTTAGTATCAACGTATGTAATTGGTTTACTCCACAAATTATTGTCAACATTTTATATCATTGCTCTTAGCATGAAAGTATGTAATTGGTTTACTCCACATTTTATTATCGACCTTTTTGTATCATTGCCCTAAGCATCAAAGCAAGCAATTGCTTTGCTGCACAACCTATTGTCAAACGTTTTGAAATTAATATGATGCTAGCCTTTAATTTTAAAACTGATGAAGTATTTTACTACACACTCATCGTAAGTATTATGATCGGTATGGGTCTAAGTTTAATACCTAGTTCTCATTCTTATACATGTTTTACAACTTATTTGTTATATGTATGGTGTTTCAAATTATTAAAAGCATTAAACCTCATAGATAGAGATACTTACAGCGAGCTATGTGTTTCCTTTTAATAATATGAAATAATAATAATAATAATAAAATATTTCATAGTCGATGAAAACTAGCATTCGTTTCATTTCAATATTCAAAACAGAAATCCATATTTTTTTATTGTGTTGTTTACGTGTTTGCGCTTTAAAATAAATACTTATGGTATGAAACATAAAATAACGACTACCTCGTAGTTGTAAAAGTTTTATTGAAAAAATCAAACTTAACACTCGATTTATTTCTAAAATCATATATACAAATCGATAAAACATTGTTTACAAACACGTATTGTTATCCAGTGCATTCTTAAAGCCCACATATAAAACAATACCAACATTTCGCCTATTTTCCGGAAGATTAATATGAAAGATGAGCATTTCACTTTACTCATACTTATATAAAAAACAGTACCTGTTCTTACATGACGTAATACACAAGTACCCGTCCTTGCATGACGTAATACAAAAGGAACTGTCCATTGATTTTTGTTCTTTATTTTATAGTAAATAATAAAAGTTTGAAGGCTTGTCATTCATGGAGAACCCCAAATGAAAGAAGTGAAACCTACATTTTACTGTTTGACAACCTCTGCACTATCAAAATATGATGAAAAAAGTAGGGGTCATGTGTCATATAAGAGATTTTTTCTGCTAAGTGTGTAAAACTTTGACAAAGTGAAAGTAGACTTCCGAAATCATGTATGCATACCCAAATTTCCAAGCACCATTTTTTTTTAAATTCACAATTCAAACATGGCAATGCTATCAAAATGTTCAATATACATCATTAATGTCATTCAAATAAAAAAATAAGCATTAAAATAAGGAAAATGCATTTTTAAAGAAGAATAAACGAGGATTATTTATAACCGCCATTATGCGACTACCCCACGGAAGCACTTCCTTTTTTGCAATGGTGGTACTATGCCTAATACACAAAGACCCGTCCTTACATAACGCAATACACAAGGACCTGTCCTTACATGACACAATACACAAGTACTTGTCCTTACATGACGTAATACACAAGGGACTGTCCTTACATGACGTAGTACACAAGGACATGCCCTTAAATGACGTTGTACACAAGGCGTTAACTTTCAAAACAAGCTTTTGTTTACAAGCTTACTACTTATATTTCATTGTACACAATCTTTATTTCATTCTTATTTTTCACGGTACTTAATACTCATGCCACAAGAACAGCTTGCGATGCTTAACCTTTACCGCCTTACAGCATTTAATGTATCAGTTAATTGTATCATTGCATTACTAATTAGTATTTAATGTTGGTTGTGATGTTGTTTCACTACAAAACAACTAAATATATCAGATTATTACAATAAAGAAAGTACTTGAAAATTGTCTCGTTACAATTCTTAATGTACTCGATCATAACGATTGAATTGATTGATTGAATAATTTTCAATTATAATATTAAAAATATTAGCTAACTATTCAATTACAATACTAAATAGCTCAGATAATTATTCAATTACAATACTTAATACCTCAGATAATTATTCAATATAATACTAAATAGCTCAGATAATTATTCAATTACAATTCTAAAAAGCTCGGATAATTACAATACTTTATGTATTAGATTCAATTACAAAAATTACTGTAGTAGATTACCGTTTATTTACAATATTTCATATGTTAAAGGTTCATTTACAATACTAAAGCACAAAATAATTCCAGTATCTTATATTCTAGACAGTTCTAGATAATTGTTCCATCAAAAACTTAATATATTAGATCTTAGTATATGATGTATTTAAAGTCGTAACTATTCTATTTAAAACATTAGACAAGTTTCCCAGGACATTACTTGTTGTATTAAATATTACACTATTTAATATAGTAGATCATTATTCCATGATGATATCCTATTTATTATATTAATGTCCCATGACAATATCGTAATTATACTTTAAATCATTATTCCATGTATATTTAATATATTAAATTATCTTTCAATGGCAATATTGAACATATTAGATTATTGTCGTGTGCCAATATTCGATATATTAACATATCATTCCATGGCAATATTTAACATATTAGATTATTGTTGTAGGCCAATATTCAATATATTAGATTATTATTCCATGGCATAATTTAACATATTAGATAATTGTTTTATGCCAATATTCGATATATTAGATTATTATTCCATGGTGATTTGAATATATTAGATTATTGTTGTATGACAATATTAAATATATATGATTAATAGGACATGGTAATTTTAATACATCATGTATATTAAATCATTATTACATGACAATATTTAATACATTAAATCATTATTCCATGGCAATATTTAATACATTAAATCATTATTTCATTACAATATTCAATACATTAAATCATTATTCGACAATATTTAATACATTAAATCATCATTCCATGACAATATTTAATACATTAAATCATTATTTCATTACACTATTTAATACATTAAATCATTATTCGACAATATTCAATACATTAAATCATTATTCCATTACAATATTTAATAAACTAGATAATATTTTCAGTACAATATTCAGTATACTAGATCATTATAATAAAGTAAACAAGTAAACAGAGAACTAAACATATCACACTGAGAACAGACCAATTACACTACTGTAATTAGTATTTTAAAATTTTATCATATGTGAATGTGAGTTAAACAGTTAAAGTTTTTAATGAAAATAAAGTGCATCTGAGTGCTTTTAAATAACAAAATGTGCATATTACCCTATTTTTTTCTTGATGGTTATTGATTTTGAATGATTAATGAAGATGGAAGAAATTTTTGTCATCAATAATGAAATTAATACGTTTGGCACTTTCAACATTATTTGTAAATTAAGCTCTTGACTGGGTTACATGTGTAAATATGTGTGCATGTGTAGCAGCCTTTACATATGTAGAGTATACACGACGATAAATGCATTCATATTCTCACAGGATTGATCTTCTTCTTGTATACAAATTATTATACCTCAAATTGTACTCTGTGTATTGCATTGCGATTTATTATACGATGTGAATCTGCGAACATTAATGGATAAGTATTCAACAACCCTTGCCCAGATATGGTCGAGAAAGTTAATAGCATTCATGAACTTAATTCATTTTAATTGATAAACATAACCAAAACACATAAAAAATAAAAAGTATGTCCGTTATTTCAAAATTAAAAGAAATGTATGACTGTTTTATCAAATGTGAAAGTTAAACATTTATATGAAATGTCTAACATGTAAATCTAGAAAACAATACTGTCAACCATATAAACTATAGCACTGCCAAGATATAATATTTTCTTGCTCTTGATTTAATGACAACTTGAACTGTATAATGGAAAAAAAGATAAATGAAATCAATATATCATGTCATTCGACCCGCTCGTGAAAGAAGAAGCGGTTTTCTCCTTTGACAACATGCTTTGCCTTCTTTGGTCTTCTACCCGTTTGAGCCTGCAAATAATCATCAACATTAACATGAACAAACAAACGGCTTTATATTCATGTTATGACAATGACAGTTTGTATTTATGAACCAATTGGAATATCGAATAATGATTGAATTAAGGCAATAATTGCTTTAAACCAAAATTGCATTTAGGTTATTTACAAACTCGTGTTGGCGAATTATCAGTAAATACAGGTAACCGATAATAACATTTGTTGAGTGTACTAACCTCGTATAATTGATGGCATATACTTACTTAGAAGATTTACATGTCGTATACTCACCTCATATACTTTCATGACGTATATTCACCTCGTATATTTGTATGGCGTATACTTTCCTCGTATATTTGTATGACGTATACTCACCTCGTATATTTGTATGACGTAATTTCGCTTGTATATTTGCATGACGTATACTCACTTCGTATATTTGCATGGCGTATACTCACCTCGTATATTTGTATGGCGTATACTTACCTCGTATATTTGTATGGCGTATACTTACCTCGTATATTTGCATTGCGTAAACTCACCTCGTATATTTGATTGGCGTTTACTCACCTCGTATATTTGCATGGCGTATACTCACCTCGTATATTTGCATGGCGTATACTCAACTCTTATATTTGCATGACGTATACTCACCTCGTGTATTTGTATGGCGAATACTCAACTCGTATATTTGTATGGCGTATACTCACCTCTTATATTTGTACGACGTATCCTCACCTCGTATATTTGTATGGCGTATACTCACTTCGTATATTTGCATGGCGTATACTCACCTCTTATATTTGCATGGCGTATACTCACCTCGTATATTTGCATGGCGTATACTCACCTCGTATATTTGCATGGCGTATACTCACCTCGTATTTTTGTATGGCGTATACTCACCTCGTACATTTGTATGGCGTATACTCACCTCGTATGTTTATCTGACGTGTACTTACCTCGTATATTTATATGACGTGTACTTACCTCGTATATTTATCTGACGTGTATTTGTTCAATATGTCCATGTAACGTCTGGATACTTGTACAGAATTGTTATTGGTTCCCTGCATCATGTCCATGGCTTTCTTCCTTACCCAATATGCCGACTGTTTTGTTAGGTTTGTACCTGTGGACAAATTTACATTTAAACATTAACACGTGATGGATATGTCACTGATTATTATCTTGAAACAGCCACTGTAGCACGTGCATGTCGTAAGAGACGAAACCTTGTATATAATTTGCTGAAACTCTGTTGTATTTTGTATAATGAAGTGTCGTTCGATCCCCGGCCGGGTAATACCAAAGACTTAAAATTTAATTAAAAGCTTCCTCGCTTGGTGCCAATCATTTAGAGGATAGTTCTAGGACCCGGTGTCAGTATAATGTGACTGGGTGGGTATCATAACATGTGTTTGTTACATGATACTCCAGTGTGTGGCAGCGCTCAGAGTACTACTATCTTCAGAAGTCAAGTATAACTGAACAATCGATGAAAGCGACGTTTAACACCGTAAAACAACAACAACAACAACAACAATAACAACAACAACAATAATGAAGTGTCTCTAGCGTCATATAACCAACCAAACAGTTTGTGTCGCTACTCCGTTAAATCACATTTCATTTATTCATTCAGTTATTCTGAATTACTGACTTTATATGTGGAGAATAATAAGTTTTCCCTATAAAGTTCGTTAGGTGAGGATATGAAAATGCAACAAGACGAGAGACTTTGTCTGGTATTCGAATTCCTTATGGAAAAACATGCAACTGACTATAGGTATCAATCATAATATCGTGGACACTATTTTGAAGGTAAAAAATAAAGTATTACGGATGATTGTTTATTTCGCTACCTGCCAAATAAACATCAATTATTTTAGTCAGACCGTTATTATGTCAAAAAATGCCCTGTGGTAGGATATAATAGATATAGACTCGTCAATGTTACCGGGCCAATTGTGCAAAACCTTTCTTGCTTTACATGACGCCAAGAGGGATAATTTGTAATGGCTTGAACATGTTTTGCCATATATATACAATTGGGTAGGTCATGGTGGATAGATCCCCCACGGCACCAGCACAATCCTCATCCCGCCAAAAAAGTTGCTTTTGGTGGCAGGGGTACATGTTTACTAAAACCAGTCACTTAATTGGTTATAACTGGAGAAAAAAGTGTGTGTTATGCATTCCACATTTTGTAAATTCAAAAATACTGTCACCTTCTGTTACACTTGGGTTATATACTTACTAAACAATATGTCCCAATCTTCTAATAAAATGATCGGCATATAATTGTTTTCAACATTTCAAGTTGCTATATTTTGTTTCACCTATGCACACAGAATGCTCAACTTTATATTAATGGGAGGAAAAAAGGAATATACTTATTCTGTTATTGATTGGCTGGTGGGCAGATCCTTTATCAAGGTATTTGCATGTAAGTGAACTGCCATTCAATAGTTCAAGTAATCTAACTTTAAGGTCTACTTAAATTTCTTTCTGAATGTTGCGTGAATGTTTTCAACACTGTATCATAAACCGTAATAAAATAAGAACGCCAGCTGTGGTATAAGTTATCATCAATGCTGTTGCTATGCTTATCACAACAACGATAACATCAATATCATAGAAAATGTGCACATAGCCATTCAAATATATGAGTTACAAGAGACTATCGCAAAGTGCAAAATACAGATATAGGGCTGCAAATCGATTTTCAAAAGTATGTTAAGATAAAAACCAAACTGAAACTCGGAGAACTTAAGAAAGGGCACTATTGGACAATTATAACAATAAATGGTATCATAGGAAACAAAAATGACGTAAGGTTAATTAAATACCGATCTGACAAAATAACAGACACACATGCACACACTAACTTTTAAAAGATACATTTCGTTTAAGGACACATACGTGTAGGCACTACTGACTTGGAACTAGGATTTGGGTATAGCATGGTCATGGTTAACACCAATGTTCCTTGTCCATTTGATTACAACAAAAGAGCAAGCTTCATTACTTTCATTGTTCAATAATGGAACCAAATATCCAGCAAATGTGATCTTCTTTTAAATACACAATACTTTTAATATGACTTGGACACGATTGTTGTGTTTACTAAAGTTGTAATTAAGCAGAGCGGTAGTGTAGTAAATAGAGGGGTTGGTCACTCACGCATGAGGTTACAGGTTCGGTCCAAAGATGGACCCAAAGCCTCTAAAAACAACACCCAGTTGTGGTTCTACGCAGAAAGAGAACTACTCATATAACTGTTTACGTTTTATACACTGAAAGGAAAAAGAAAGTATACATTTTGTTTTTTGAAATTATATTATTATTGGCTAAGTTTATTCATGTGATGGAAAATGAACTGATTTTTTCTTATTGTTTTGCTTTGAAATGAATTAAATGTGTGTTTTTTTATTCAACAATATGATGAAATATACATATTATACAAAATTTATATGCAATACATTTATTGTTCCTTGACCTGTCGACGTTTATAGGTATGTATACTTTCTTTTTCCTTTCACTGTATATACATGTATTTGTTTTAAGCATATTTAATATTTAAGCACAAACACACCTAATGGGTTCATGTCTCTCTGCACTGACGCAGGCCTCTGCCTGGGCGGCTGCTGGTACTTATCGTTGGACATGTCTAGTGGATTGTAACAAATATTGTCATGCATGGATAGAAATAGAGGGATGTAGCACATGTAGTCCAAGAACGAGATCTGAAAGTGTTAAAAAAGATTTTCTGAATATCAATTTTTATCAAAATAATAGCGCAAATCCTTATATTACGTATATGCTGTTTCCTATAAATAATACTAAACAATTTCTGTGTAATACAACATCTGGTGTAAAAAATAATAACAAACTGTTCCTAGATTGAACTATGTCTAGACGGTTATTTGCATTTAATAAATCATATATCAATATATTACTCGCCTGAAGTTGAGGATATAAACATGAGCTACGTATCACTGTACTATATGAAACAATTTGTCATTTATTACGACGAGGCTGTACTTATATTCACATTCAAGTACATGCAATGGTGTTAAAACTAACAAACATGGACTCTATGTTTGCGCTATGACCTGTTAAATATGTTTATCAAATTCATTCAAGAACAAAATCACTAAAGAATGATGTTAGGTCGAAACCAGAATATAAATCAACACGAGACGTAACATTCAAAGGAAACGGCAATCACAAGTGGCAGCTTACCGCTTGTAATAGTCAGTGGAAAAAGCACCTGCGATCTTAAACATTTTGTCTATTGTTTATATTCAAAATTTCTAATGATACAAAATAGCGTAAAACCCGTCATCCTTACCTCCCCAAAATCATTGGGCACCATCTTTTCAATGATGTGTTGCTGTTGCTTCCAGTTCAAACCTCCAGCTATGAGTTCAATTTTTAATGAGTCGGATGTTATAAAGTTGGGATCGCGGTCCGATGGAATGTTGGTGTAGAACATCGCCTTGTATAAATCCAGCTTACGCTCAATGTCGGCCAGGTTGCAAATTTCTAAAAGTCTTTGACTCATAGAGCTGTATAAGGAATATAAAGATATAAGGTCGGCATGAGTTACATACTTGAATTGTATCATTAAAGGAACATACCTTGGATCCTCTGTACATTGAAGGTGTGTATATATTGTCAAATAATTCTTTCATCTGCAACATGTAAATTTATAAAATATGTCTTTGTGTTTACATGGTGCATTGTTCAATGAGTTTCTTTTTTTGTTCCAAATGCATGTATATCTTTCAATGATATAACGCTTTCAATTTTCCCAATTTGATTTAGTTTTACATAATAATATCCTCTTTAACTTTATTGATCATTAATTATATTTGCTTTTTATTAAATAACCAAAATGTATGTAATATATAGAGAAATTGGGTTAGTGCCTTTCCTTATAAAGTGTGTCATGTGAGACTACGAAAAGGCCATAAAGGCCTGTAGCATATATGGAACATTACCATAATTATTTTGTTATACAAGTAGGAATCTAGCCACTGTGGTAGTCTACAACTTACTCCATATGCGTGACTCTCTCACACAGCGCCGTCATCACGCCAAACATTCGGAACGTTATCAGCGTCGCCTCGTCTATCTTTAGAACCTTCATCACATAATCCATCTGTTTACTTGTCATGTGCTGTATCGACGGAACGCCGTCAAGGGCAACTCTTGCTTCCTGTAATTCATCAACCAAATGTTAGAAGTTTATTTAAGTGGAACGGTAGTGCAGTTGAGTAGATTGTTAGCAGCTCACATTAAAGATTGTAGATTAGACTCCCAGCTGGGCCCAATGACCTCTAAAATAACAATTGATACTAGTTCTACCTAGGAAGAGGGTTCAATAGCGGATTATAGAAGTTATAAGCTTAATCAGTAACCGAACTAAAATACATTTGTATAAGCAAAAAGTAACATATTCGTCGATATCATAATGAGGCATATTCTCATTACTTTAATAATACATGCTACCATTAAGAACACTATTTCAATTAAAAAGGTAAATGTGTGATTTGATCAAATAAATCGGATGGTTTCTTACACTCAATATGATTTAGCAGCTAGCTGTCTCAATTACTTATACACCAATGTGCACATTGGCAAATGTTTGTGTAGTAATGTTGTACATAATAACGTACGTGACTGTTGAGCACTGTGTCCAAATCGCTGTCTTCCACAACAAATGCTCTCGCATATCCGTCTACTCTGGAAGGATCCACAAGCTTATAATGCGACAGAAAGTCGATGTCAGCATCTGTAAATATAACGTTTAAATTCGAAACGTCAATGAAAAGGTGACCAAAGTACACAGTGCTGTTCCGGTCGTGCGTTTACAATTCATGATATCAGATATCTTATTTCATTTAATGTTCTGTTGGAATATAATTTAAAGAGCTGTTTGATAAATTCATCGTTTAAATCATTAAAATAACAAATGGTCATGTCACTGTTTTCAATCATGAAAAGCATGAAAAAGTAATGCAAATGGACAATAAAATATCAATTAAGTTCACCTGTGAATTGGCATTATCATTGAGACTCGCGACCAAACCATTTCAGTACTTACTCGAGTTTTTACAATCCAATAAGTATTCTCTAAGCAATATTGATAATAATAATTTTTTTAAACTAATATCAATTGTTATATAATTACAATTGCATATAAATGATTTAAATTGCACATCAACAATAACTGTGTTACACTTACATACAAAATAACGTTTACATACAAATATCTTAAATTACATATAGATAATTAAAATTGCATATGAATAATAACAATTACATATTAATATTTACAATTACATATATCAAACATGTAAATGCAATTATATATAAATAATTACAATTTCATGTAATTAATTACAATAGCATTTAAAATATTACAGTTACATATAAATAACTACAATTACTTATAAACATATACTCTTACGTATAAATAACTACAATATCATATAAGTAATTACAATTACATATAGCAGAGACATTCAATTACCTCTCTCATCAAGATCTTTGGCATACTTGTCCACAAGTTTACTTAGGCTTATGACACGTTCTAAATGTTTCTGCAATACCGCACCACCTCTCCTCATTATTACGTTCACTCGCTTCAGTCCCGAAACTACAAATATAAATAAAATGTTTAAGCATTGTATATGTTCATATATAAAACATGTTAATTACTCGTTTATACAAAACCCGTGTAGTTCCGAGTAAGAACAGAATCAGTGTCGATTTATCAATGCAGAGAGTTAGAAATCCTCCGAATTGTTGGCATGTTCGTTTATCTTTTTTTTATGTTCTTTATTTTGGTTAAATTACCAACCCCTGTGTTGTTCCAGGGAGCCATATGAGTGACGGTAGGAATATGATCACTGTGGTTCATGCATGTCGTAAGAAGAGTCTATCTATAGAATTTGTTTAAACTCTGAAGTTCTGCAGGTATCAAGGTTCGACTTTCGTTCTGTATATGCATTTGTTGATGTGATTTTTTAATCAATATGTTAATTTGTTGTTTTTGTACATGCACAATGAACCTGGAATCTCCTTCGTGTTGGTATCAATAACTTACAATATATTGGAACGCCGTAAAACCCCATTCATTCCCTGCAACTTTAAACACACATAATATATTTTTCGGCATGTATACATGTAAGTTATATGTGTAGCAGTTACAAAAATCGATATCGTATTGTTGTGGGCATACAATTTCTTATTTTTACCTAAAACTGCATCGATTTTTTTATCTTTATATTATATCGTTTTTGTTGCCTTAATTTCATTTCTTTTTTAATCTGTATAAATTTTTAAATATCTTACGTGTGTCCAAATCTAGATCAGGGTCGTCAGCCAGAGCAGAATCGCTGATATCAGAATCGTATTCTCCAATACCCTTGGTGCCTACTGTAACGCCGCCTTGTGTTATCTCAATGTCCTTGCCAAATATGCTCTGGAATTATAGAGTTAAAGTATTATTTCGTAAATACAAGTAAATTTAATCTACAAATTGCACATAATTAATACGCCTTTGACAACTGATAAAGTGGTATTTATGAGTCGTCAAAATGTGCTTATTGAATTATCATTTTTAATTTCCTACTGTGAATCTTGATACAAATAAAGTTATAATTGTTTCACGTTTATAATAGGCATTATCAGATAAATGCATGTCTTAATTTCCATTATTTTATTTGCTGAAAACCAATATTTTTTTATGTTTAGAATTGAAACTACTTTTATGTTACCTTTTTGGATAAACTTGTACATGCAACTATGTAACAAGTGGTTTACAGTTATGTGTGTACATTAACTACTTGAATTAAATACATTGTGTCACATACTTTCATTTCCAAACCATATCTCTTTTTACAATATATTATTTATGAAACGATTAAAATCAATTTTTATCCAACACTTTGGTTAATGGTTGATTTCGTTATTGCATTTGACAGTTGTAATATCGAAACTGTAAATTAATCACCTTCAGCCGTTTCGCAATTTCTTTTGCAGATAGATTTGGGTCAATACCAAGTGCTCTTAATTCATCTGCCGTAATGTTATCGAGATCAATTTTCTTTTTCTTCAACTTCAGTTTACCGTCTGCTCCCACTTCGAAAGTTTGTTTATCTGTAATCGATGATAAACTACAATTTGTCCGAACACTAAATTATTTCATATCTTACAAATTATGAAAATGATATCTTGCAAATTACAAAATTAGTTTTATTGTTACAAAACGTTCATTAATATCAGTTAAGGTATATTTTAATGTTTTACATATTAACCAGCACTCATTATTACTTGACATGTAAGTAAAACCAACAATAATATGATGTTAACAGCAATTATATGTATAACTTTTTATTATTTACTATTTAACAACTATATATGACATTGTTCTGGACACCTTTTCCATTATGGCAAATACCACCACCGCTACTTACGTTCGAGGAATGAACCAGTCTAGCGTTGGTATAAGCAAGAACAAAAAAACATATAACCCACCTTCTTCTTGTTCTTTTTTAAGTTTCTCGGAGAGAGCTGATTCTGTATCGTCATCTGTCAAAAACTGAAAAATAAAAAAAAGTTCTGAGCATGTGTAAGTCCAGCAAATATGTCCATTTCACAGGAAAAAAAGGTTTTAATACGATTGCTTTGAAGTATTTTTAAAGTCGTTGTTATGGTAGCGATAACAACGAGTAAATGGTCATTATGGATTTTGTAATTAATCTATTTGATATATATCACGGTGTTTATTTATGTTAGAAGCAAAGTATGATCGATGATCAAAACCATTTATTGCAATAAAAGATCAGTGTTTAAGAAATACCTGATGTACAATCTATATTTGTATGGCTAGTGTTCGAATTAGAAAGTATTATTAAACACAGAGACAAACTGGATTTTAAAAAATGCACTTTCACTATCAGAAAAACTATTGGTGATCAAAGGTCCATTAAACGAACATTTAGGACTATCTTTTTGTAAAACGTTGTGTTTTGATTATAACCATTTCCTGACAACGTGACATTCGGCCTTTGTTAAAGGAGTGAACGTGTGGGTTCTATTGTGTTGAAGGTAAGATATGACAGGAACGTACACAATATTTTGTAACGTTTGTTCACATGACGACCGATCTTGTATTCAGGATAATTATGGGGTTAAATTGTTTTAATTATAGAGCGTTGCTTGTAACCTCAACTGAAACAAATACTACATTTGAACTGACAAGGATAATTATTCTAAGACAAACAAACGAATGTTGTGTTGTCAAACGACCATCGTAGTCACAATTTTTATATCTATTTTTTAAATGTATTACCTTTATTGATTTGGATGTTCTGCCTGTATTTATACTTTTATCATCTAAAAGGAAAGTACAAATGTAATGCATTTATTTAATAATGAATAATAATCACAATTCTTTATATGACAATTATTACTGGCAAATATACGAATAGCATATACAGGTGAAGAAGTCATCATTAATTGTTTTCAAACTTAAGCTTCTTTATAAGTATACATTTAAATTTTATGTTATTTCATCTATGGATGTCATTATTATACATCTAATGTTTATGTTACTTCAACTATGGCTCTAATATTAATATTAGATATAACAGCTTCGATACAATGAAGCCAACAATCGTCAAACGTGTTATCTGTTAGATTAATGACATAAAACAAAATATTGATTCCATGACTAACTTTAACAAAATAAATATTGTCAAGTATGTCAACATTCTAATCCGTTGGCCAAAGTTTTTATTCTGTCGTCATCTCCTCCAAACAGCAGGAAGACATGGCACCGTATAACAAGGCGATTTAATTTAATTGTGAACTTGATTTTAAAATCAAATGAAAAATCGGTAGAGGCTGAGAATTTCAACGTGTTATGTTAATAGTTTACAAAATGAATACCATATACCTTCGCTTTCATAGATTCTGCCTTGTGGTATTGTGGGTAAGGGTTTAATCATAGTTGTTTCTCTGTGCAGTTTTGGCGGCAGATCGCTTCCTTCGCTTGCTGTAAAGGTTTACGTACATCACATTATATCACGTGACGTATTCAGTTTCATTTTTCCAAAGTTCCAATGACATTCGTAGCTTATAAAGGCCAAAAATGTTAAAACATAGGATAAAAGACGTTCATACATTCATTATACTTACAGGTTATCTAAACTTCTTTGTCTACGGTACCTATTCAGTAAAAGATTTCATCTGCGCCTAAACATAGTAATTCAGGACTGATCGAGAGTAGAGTAAACATTAGAGTCAATTCAGTTGTCATATAGCGTTTTAAATTTTCAAACAATTTCAAATTTCATTTGTTTTTATATAATATTGACGAATTTGCTTCAGTTCTTATATTCTGTATATCAAGTTTGATATCAAACTGTCCGCCTATAGAATGTTAGATTGGTGTAAGATACAAACATTTGAACAAACATTTGATAATGAAATAACTTCAAACATATTTTATTGGTTTAAACAGTATTTTTTTGTGTGAATATTTGAATGAGTGAATGTAAAAATGTATTTTGAATGAGTGAAACAACGCCCGTACGGCTTACACTAATAAAAATGTATTTTGAATTAGTGAAACAACGCCCGTAAGGTTTACACTAATAAAAATGTATTTTGAATGAGTGAAACAACGCCCGTAAGGTTTGCACGATTAAAATTGTATTTTGAATGAGTGAAACAACGCCCGTATGGTTTGCATTATATGCAATAACTACCTACCATCACTTCCACGTCTATTGCGTTTGTTCAACTCCGTGTCTCGTTTCGACGCCCAGCTGTAGAAAAAACATGACATAAATTAAATTACACAGAATGAGGATCTGACATGGGTTTGAGGCTCGATTAAAATGGTCCCTCCTGAGAATAATTCGTTGTCATGTGTTATATTGTTGTAAATGATTATAACAGTCATATAATCGGGATATGTGAATTGTAAAGATACTTTTAAAAATACCAAATATCGATTATACTCGTACTTATAAGTTATAGTAGTGATGATTTAAAAAATATTTAAAACATGTGTAAATACATAGATAGTATTGTACAATAAATCAAAAACGTTTTCAAGATTATTGAAAATTGATTCAAATAATTATTATTTTGTTTTTGTATTTATCATAACCATCCACATAATAATCAATTTCACCATTTTCTTGATTATCATCATCATCATCATCAGCAGTTTTGATAATATTGCTGTTGTTATAATTGGAATAAGTATTCTACTCACTCGTCATGTGACAACCCAATCTCTCTATTGTCCTTTTTGGAGGTATTTGCGAGGGGTCTAGGTGCCCCTTTGTCGTAGGTCACCATAGATTTGGGTCTACCCCCGCCCTCTGCCAAAGATAATTACAACATCGTTTTTTATTTTAAATTAATTAAAGTGATGTATCACGGAATGGATAAAAACAATGAACATGGTGTATCAAATAGGAGTAACAAAGTTGTCTCAAAGTTGTAAATGAACAGTCATATACTTATGTTATTTAGATTTGATTATTTAGAAATATACCGAAAGAAAGAACGAAATAATGAATGAATTAATGAACGAACGAACGAACGAACGAACGAACGAACGAACGAACGAACGAACGAACGAACGAACGAACGAACGAACGAACGAACGGACGGACGGACGGACGGACGGACGGACGGACGGACGGATGGATGGATGGATATAATTTAAATTAGAAAAATATTGTAATAATATTTACAAATAAATAAACATAAATAAAGAAAACATATCTTATACAAAGTCATTGAAATAATGAGAAAAAAACAGAATTTCGCCTCTTTAAATGTCATTTGATTAACAATGACATTGAGTTAGAAGTACATAAGTGTTGACTATATACCACAGAGACCAAGGACAGTGAGATAGCAGGAATAATTTAATTTCGTGTCTTCAATAACGCTATCAATTTAAACTAGTAAAATAAATATGAAAGCTTAAACTTTCTGATATGGCATAATTCTATTTGCAATTTTTTTCGCATTTTTGTTGCTTCTGTAAAACTTTATACTCACTGCTTAGCGTTGATGCAGCACTAGACCTGCGTCTTAAGGAAGACATCCTTCTATCCTCCTGTACTTTTAAGCGTTCCTTATCTTCTTCTCTCTTAGCTGCCATCTCCGCTTCTTTCTCTGCCAGCGAGGCGTATTTCTTCCTACAAACATGTGTAATTAAACTAAAGTTCACCGGAACTTAGAGTCTAAAATAGTTAGAAATACGCTCAATGTATTTTGTATTATATGAATAATTAAAAAAATCCGCACTATTTAAGGTTACTTTACAAATGTTTCTTTAAAATGCACGACACTCTGTTTTCTTTATAAATTCTGAAAAAGCTAACATATACATGTATTTTTACCAGCTTTGGTTAAAAAATAATAGGGGGTATAGCCGGTGATTTTTTTAAATATAAAGATATTAATATAACACAGTAACACACTTTTTTTCGTGATCATTATCATCTTAGTACTAAATGTGGTTTTTAACTAATTTAAAAAAAATATCTATTTTTAATAGTATGTGACTGTTTGCACACACGTTAAAACACTATTTAGAACAAGTTTATTTTAATACATATAAGATTATTCAATCTGATAGGTGAAATTTCAAAAGTCAAATATGGTTAGTAAGTATAATATAGAATACGTGCACTCAACACTACTGAAATACATTTAAAACTATTTATCTCAACTTACTCATTTTTCTTTTTCATTATTTCATCGTATTTATCTCCATATTTTTCGCGTCTTCGCTTCTCTCTTTCTTTCCGTTTTTGCTCCTTCATTGCAAGGTATTGACGACGTTGTGCTGGGTTCAGCTTAGACAAATCAATATCGTCTTCAGTTGTTGCATCACTGAAGTCAGACGGAACTTTCATTTCTTCGTCCAGGAGCTTTTGTTCATTTAGTGCTGCTTCGCTACCTATGATGTGTAAGACAAGATAAGTTTCTTAGAATTTCGCTTAACATGATTCACAATTAGTAACAAACAATATAAATAACACAAACCATAGACACCTTTCGTTTAAAAAATGTGAGCGAATGATGATTCATAACTTACATTCAATATATACACCCTTCTCATCATGCAGAAACATGATCAAATGAGTTTGTATTTGGAAATCATTTAAGTTGACTTATTTATATGTCAAGTATTAAACGAAACTAAATGAATAACATGTACATATATTAAAACTATATAAAATATTTCCTCTTCTCTCTAAAGTCATAAAACAGGTTTTGGGAAAAGAGCTTTACAATATCCCGTTTGATATATATATAGCAAAGGTTATCATAATCGCTACAGGAATTAAATTTTTTAAAATCATTTTTTTCCCATTTCTGGCACTTACTCAGGTCGAACATCATACGTAGGACAATGTAATAACACATGTGTCTCATTTTAATCCATAACTTATTTATTTTACATCAATTGTCAAACAACAGTTTTGACAAATCACGCTCGAAGTCTTCCTGGGTAGTACCAGTACTAAGTATATGCGGATAATATGTCTTACTTAAGAACATTACACATAGTCGTGGCGGGGGATTGAACAAACGACCCACCCCGATAATGGATCTGATGCTCTACCACTGGACCAGGCGCTCCATTTCGCAACTTTACAATGACACAAGATCGCTCACTTACACTTTACCTTTCAGTTTCTATAGCTACCGGAGCGATGTACTTCTACAGTTTACTAAATCACATATATATATTTGATAATAAGTTACACTTTTACTCCTTAAAACTCGTACTTTAAAAGATTATAAACAAACCACACAAAAAAATGTATAAAGCAAACGTTTTTTTTTTTGTTTTTTTTTTGTGTTTAGCACATTTAAATACACGTTTTTTTTCATCTTTTCCCAATACTTTTAGTATCATGCATTGAAAACATGAAAATATTCGTTTCCGAGGAGGTTTTCTAATGTAGCATTGGAATTACTGATTAAGTGAGAAGTTCAATGAGGTCTGGGTCTTCACAAATATGGTAACAACCGCAACTTCTAAATTTTGGTGTGCGGTTAAGTTGAACAACATCACCAATGTAATAAAGCGCCAATGGTTGAGGACATTATTGCAGAAAACGTATCACTGTGTTTGTATATATATATATATATTTAACATTTATATTTTAACATTTATATTTTATATTTTAAAGGTACCAGCAGTAGGATAAGGGCTTCATATTACCTGGCCATTTGACATCGCCGGGTATAAGTGACTCTCCTTCATTGCGGAGGTTCTTTAGACTGTCCGTTGTTGTTTCCCGCAGAAGCTCGCCGTTTCTTTTAATCTTTAAACTGTCCACTGCTTCTTTTGCGTCTCTAAGCGGGTTAAGTAGAAATCATTGAGAAGTTTAAGATTATTGTTTAACAAATGTATGATACATGAAAATCCTTTGTTGTGAAGTTTATTACAATATAAATGTTTTAGTATTGATGATATTAACTGTTATATATCTTATTTTAAGTTTATTTTATTTTTCAAATTTGATCATATTGAGTAAATAATATAAGATGACGTGAACAATAATAACGTAATAGTGTTTATTCATATCATATCGTTATAATTTATGATGATAATAATACCGTATGGCAAGGCAATTTGTATTAATTAATTATTAATAATTTTTGAAATAATTAATTTACAAAAACAAAGATAGTGGTAATTTGAGTATGTACCGTACCAATGTACGCTAGTAGTAACGTAATGCCGTATGATCACCATGTTTGTGGTAACGTAATGATGTATTATGATATTTTTAGTTGTGACGTAATGCTGTATGACTACAATGCTTATGGTAACTTACTGATGTATGATGATATTTTTAGTGGTAACGTAATGCTGTATGATTACAATGCTTGTGGTAACGTACTGATGTATGATGATATTTTTAGTGGTAACGTAATGTTGTATGATTACCATGCTTGTGGTAACGTACTGATGTATGATGATATTTTTAGTGGTGACGTAATTCTGTATGATTACAATGCTTGTGGTAACGTACTAATGTATGATGATATTTTTAGTGGTGACGTAATGCTGTATGATTACAATGCTTGTGGTAACGTACTGATGTATGATTACAATGCTTGTGGTAACTTACTGATGTATGATGATATTTTTAGTTGTGACGTAATGCTGTATGATTACAATGCTTGTGGTAACGTACTGATGTATGATGATATTTTTAGTGGTGACGTAATGCTGTATGATTACAATGCTTGTGGTAACGTACTGATGTATGATGATATTTTTAGTGTTAACGTTATGCTGTATGATTACCATACTTATGGTAACGCACTGATGTATGATGATATTTTAAGTGGTGACGTAATGCTGTATGATTACAATGCTTGTGGTAACGTACTGATGTATGATGTTATTTTTAGTGGTGACGTAATGCTGTATGAATACCATGCTTGTGGTAACGTACTGATGTATGATGATATTTTTAGTGGTAACGTAATGCTGTATGAATACAATGCTTTTGGTAACGTACTGATGTATGATGATATTTTTAGTGTTAATGTTATGCTGTATGATTACCATACTTATGGTAACGCACTGATGTATGATGATATTTTAAGTGGTGACGTAATGCTGTATGATTACAATGCTTGTGGTAACGTACTGATGTATGATGATATTTTTAGTGTTAACGTTATGCTGTATGATTACCATACTTATGGTAACGCACTGATGTATGATGATATTTTAAGTGGTGACGTAATGCTGTACGAATACCATGCTTGTGGTACCGTACTGATGTATGATGATATTTTAAGTGGTGACGTAATGCTGTATGATTACAATGCTTGTGGTAACGTATTGATGTATGATGATATTTTTAGTGTTAACGTTATGCTGTATGATTACCATACTTATGGTAACGCACTGATGTATGATGATATTTTAAGTGGTGACGTAATGCTGTACGAATACCATGCTTGTGGTACCGTACTGATGTATGATGATATTTTGAGTTGTAACGTTATGCTGTATGATTACAATGCTTGTGGTAACGTATTGATGTATGATGATATTTTTAGTGGTGACGTAATGCTGTATGAATACAATGCTTTTGGTAACGTACTGATGTATGATGATATTTTTAGTGGTGACGTAATGCTGTATGAATACAATGCTTTTGTTAACGTAATGATGTATTATGATATTTTTAGTTGTGACGTAATGCTGTATGATTACAATGCTTGTGGTAACGTACTGATGTATGATGATATTTTTAGTGGTAACGTTATGCTGTATGATTACCATGCTTGTGGTAACGTACTGATGTATGATGATATTTTAGTGGTAACGTAATGCTATATGTTTACCATACTTGTGGTAACGTACTGATATATGATGGTATTTTAGTGGTCATGCAATGCTATATGATTACCATGCTTGTGGTAATGTACTGATGTATGATGATATTTTGAGTTGTAACGTTATGCTGTATGATTACCATGCTTGTGGTAACGTACTGATGTATGATGATAATATTAGTGGTAACGCAATGCTGTATGATTACCATGCTTGTGAGAACATCTGATGTATGATTACAATGCTTGTGGTAACGTACTGATGTATGATGATATTTTTAGTGGTAACGTAATGCTGTTTGATTACAATACTTGTGGTAACGTACTGATGTATGATGATATATTTGTGGTAACGTAATGCTGTATGATTACCAAGCTTGTGGTAACGTACTGATGTATGATTACAATGCTTGTGGTAACGTACTGATGTATGGTGATATTGTTAGTGGTAACATAATGCTGTATGATTACCATGCCTATGGTAACGTAATGATGTATGATGATATTAAAGTTGTAACGTAATGCTGTATGCTTACAATACTTGTGGTAACGTACTGATGTATGATGATAGTTTTAGTGGTAACGTAATGCTGTATGATAACAATACTTGTGGTAACGTAATGCTGTATAATTACTATACTAGTTGTAACGTACTGATCTATGAAGGCATTTAAGTTTTAATGGTGATGTAATGCTGTAAGAACGAATTTTTATTGGTAACGTAATGCTGTATGATGGTTATATTAGTGGTAACGTAATGCTGTATGAAGGCATTTTTAGTGTTAACGTAACGCTGTATGAAGGTTATGTTAGTTGTAACGTACTGATGTATGGAGGTTATGCTAGTGTTAACGTACTGATGTATGATTACTATGCCAGTGACGATACTGTATTGTAACATTATTATTACTAAGATAACGGTTACACGATAATGTATCAAATTCTGTATGATAACCCAGAACTCAGTAATGAAATAATTGAATTATTCTAGGTGGAACTATGATTATTAGAAAGACGACGTGAATAAAAATTGGGATTACTATTGTTGTAACGTGATAAATGGTGATGGATTTGATGATTGCTTACACGTTGAATGTTGAATGTTGTTTTATATGTTATTGTTTAGTTGAATAAGTCGATTAGTAGGCTATCGTTACTCTTGAAGGTCATGATACTGAAAGTTGGACATGGAATTTGAATGAAGTATCTATATCGACATGCTGTTTTGTGAGTTAAGAAATTATAACTTCACGAGTGTCACAATTATTCAAATGCAATCATCAATATTAATGTTTCAAACCATACGTGGTATTTAATCAAGTATTAGGCAAAATGAAATGTGGTTTTAGTTACTTGCTCAACAATAAATAGGATAGGAACGCTTGTACCAAATTGGCTTCAAAATATGAAGTAGCATACTATCCTCAATGCCATATGTTGTTTAATTTGTCTGTATTAAGTACACATTACTACATTTATGATTGTAATGTATATTTACTATCGACTTTAAAAAAACGTATTTGATACAATATTTGTCTCAAATGCAACATTACGATTTTAATAAACTTTAAGTTTACATATATTCAAGTGATTGGGAGAAAAGCCAAATATACCAAACCCGATCAAAAATATCTAGAGTTGGCATGAAAACATTAGTATAAATTATGTAGCCTGAACTTTACCAATTTTATTTCTGCCTCACAAATAACGGATGATTTAATAACAAACATATGTGCGCACTGTAGTTAAATATATATAATTTAATTGGTTAACAAATTAATCAAAATTCTTCGAATTACCTTTCTGAACCTGAAAGTAACAAATAAACTCTTTATAACGTTATTTTGTATATAACGGTAAAACAAAATATATACAACTATACTGTAACCTAACAATTTCTTCACTCTAAATGTATCGATTCGGACTTTTAGAAATACATTTATACTTTAATTTGGTTGGGAACTATACAGGCCTTCTTTATTAACACAGATGGTTATACAAACTATTTTTGTTGTTTTTTCCCATTTTTTTAACCAACATTTTTATTTATTAATTGATTAAAGGAGTTTAATACCATTTTCAACACAATGTATGTTATATATGGAACACTCAGTTTTATTAGTGGAGGAAGACTTCAGAATAAATCTGAAAATAAAAATCGTCCACCAGAAAATAATTGGCAATGCTCGAACCCATGCCCACAGAGGTCAGGTAAGAGACCTTCAAACAACACCTTAGCCAACTCGGACACGGATGACCCTAGCAGTAATTTCAGGGAACAGTATTGTTATGTGCACGGTGGTATAGAAGTGTATCTACTAACATGTATAAAAATATCATAAAAGTCCTATGTCGTTAAAATTGTGAATACCAGCTGTATTGGTTGACTGAAATCAGAAGATTAAATCGCTTTCCAAATATCTGTAATGATCTCTCCGTTGTTTTTTCAGAGGCTGCGTTAAGAAATTACGATACTATCCTATTAGTAAATGGAAATATAGAAATAGTGAAATGAATGCAATAATTCCATTTGTAAAGAATATGTTTGCTACAATGAACTAAGCCATTAGCATTTCTTTGGTCAGTCATAAAAATAGTATCATTCCTGAATGATAGACGCATATATGACAATAAATAAGTATTTTCTATCTCAAAGACCCCGTACTTACCTTTGAAACCTCGCGATGACCGACCCTTGACCGGTTTTGGGTCTCCATATCCAACAATGTTACCATCTGCATCTCGAATTCTTTTCCTCTGAACTTGCCGTCTAGTCCCCCCTTCACTCACTTCACTTACAATGCTAACATCCGATTCTTCCTCGTCTTCACTATCCCCTGATCCATCGCTGCCACGTCGCCGTTCTTTATTTTGACCAGCAGACTTTTCCATTTCGTCTTTTAACAGTGCATATGCTTCTTCATCAGATAGGTTTGCCCCGCTTCTGAAGGATTCACTTCGGCTGTATGTTCCGTCCGCATGGCGTTTCTTGCGTCTAACAGTCCGGGTACCACCGGCACTAACGACGCTGTAGTAGCTGTGTTCACTGTCAGAACCGTGTTCTCTGTCTCTGCGGCGTTGGCGGCGTCTAGCTTCACCCTCCTCGTCCTATGTAGCATATAATAGAATTATTATTTCGTATTTGACGTATACTAGTTGTATTGTCCCAAGGTAGTGTAATATTACAGAAAAAGAAAGTCCTTTCCGACTGTCAACAATGGATTTATTTCAAAATATGTAAATCTCTTATTTTGTAGATCTAGCAACTAATCATACAAAGCATATCTTCATAATCCAGCTACATATTATTGAACGCGGTTAGTATATGGTATATATAATAGCTGTCCTAATTTTATTTCCATTATTTCTTCAAATTCACTTACACTTAATAAATTGAAAAACAAATATCTGAAAGTAACACATTTACCAGTTTCAAAGAAAATTGAGTCGGAAATATTTAGACACCTTGTCATTTCTGATGTGAATATGTAGATTTGCTACATAAAAGAAGATTGTTTTCCTTACGAATACGTGATAAATTATGACATTATATTTTAGAAACATGTTATGGGATGCATCGATTCGTATAGTAAAGTGTTTGTTTATTATAGTGTCACCCCTATTGAAAGGGCCTGCCACACTGGGTTTATGATATACTTTTATGTTGTACACAGTCACATCCCAAAAGCTATCATTACTAAGCGTCAGGCTGTTAGACAAACGGTACCCCTCAATTTAACTAGCAGCTGGATGAGCAACCGACCTCCCGCTTCCTAGGCGGACGCCTTAACCACTAGACCACAAAAGACGGATAAGATGCTGGGTACATGCTATATTTCGTTTAACAGACTAATCATATTAAAAGCAGTTGGTACTTAATGAGTTACAAAATTATTTTGAAAAATCTTTAAAGTTTGTTTTAGAATACCTGACTGCTGTGATAGGAGTGTTCATCACTGTACGTTCCGTCATCTCGTTTTCGTCTGCGTTTCACGTGGCGCGTCCCTCCGGCGCTGACGACACTTCTGTAGCTGTACTCGCTGTCGCTGCCAGTGTCCCTCTTTCCTTTGCGGTATTTCTCCTTTTCTTCCTTCGTCATACCTTTCAGTTTAGCTTTCATCGCCTTTTTCACAGCAGCGGCCATGGCTGTGGTTTTCTTTCCGGCAGCAGCTCTCGCGCCTCCTTTCTTTGCCCTACAGTTGTAAGCATGTTTATTCATCTAACGAACTAATTGAAATGGTGCAATTAAAATGTCTATATTTTGAAATACGGACTTACGCTTACGAACTTATTTGCTTTCTGCTTTGACAAGATTTGACAGATTCTTATCTTTATAAAAGAAAAATATAAGATAATTAACATGAAACACATAGCCAACAGTTATGAATATGATGATATATTTCGGTGTCCCGTTACGGTCATCGCGGCATGTATTTTAAATTAAGTCAAGTCGAAACAATGAAACTATGATGGTGAAAAGTCGAAACAACGAAACAACTTTTCACTATCGTTGTTCGACTTTTCACCATCGTTATTTCGATTAGACTTAATTTAAAAAGTATGTTGCGATGGTCCCAAAGGGACACCGTACGTTTTACATGCATTTGCATCTGAACATTATTTTTTGCATGGTTTAGTATAAAATTACAATATTGGTCGTGACGTCCAATGTGTTAAATTATTCATTAGCTTAATAATCATTTTACACGCTATACAGCGTCATCGGACTGTACTACTGGAGCCTGTTTTGAGAGGCGGGGGAGGTGATGCATGTTTTAATACCACATAAGTAGGACTCAGTACAACAAAGTATGTTATCTTTTTATTTTGGTTGCGTTTAGTGCTTTCAAAAATCCTTAAAAATGCTCAGTTATTATTATCAATGCGTTAAAAAAAGTAACCAAATACAAATCCGACATTATTTTCTTCCTGTAAGATTGTTATCATTTGAAATCGATCCGCAGTTGAAATTTATATTTATCTACATCTGCTGTGATATAAGTTCTTTATTTGACAAATAATAGCAATATACATGTCAAACAAGAGTTGTGGCATTCAGAGGCCATTACATAAATACAAACAAATGTAACAACAGCAGTGGAACGGTCAGTGGGGCAACTCAAATCTGGTTTACGGATGCACCCGACCTCACTCGCTTCCCCTTGAATTCGCGTCATAAAACAAGACAGTGTAAATAAATGTGGGTCGATGTATTCCTGGGTAAAACCAGTGATGGGAAAATGCATTACACTCATACCTGTCTGAATGACGTGATTCAAAATGGATTTGTTTGTGTCACCCAGTGAATAGTGTTTGTATAGAGTTATGTAAAGTAGTTGTAGTATAAGAATAATAAATCTGTTAATACACGGTATAATAAATTCAATTAGCTAAACGTCTCACTACACAGTAACGCCCCTTTTTCCAACGGTAGCAAGATTCTTACTCTTAAAAAATAGTCCTATGTTCTTTGGTTATGAAATATTTTCAAAATGGTTCATAGTGGCTGTTATTTATTTGCTGCAGATGAGTAGAGCAAAAGTTGGCATAGCATATACTGCAATAAGACATCACTGGTGTTAAAAATGCGACTTTATTAGGATTTCAACATATGCATGTATTTATGAGCATTTGAGGGCTTCTTTTTTTCAAAAAAGCTCAGGGTGTCACTGCAACCTCTTTAAAAAAAAAACAACGTGGGCAACCTACAAGTTATTGTGCATTTTTGTGTGTGTATACATTCCTGCTACGAAAAAAAAGTTCTATGTGGAATTCTTTTTTTATCAGTGAATCCTAGACCTTATTTTATAAAGAACAAAGAACAAAATTCAATTGTATAGTGAGACCTTAAACTCGACCAGATTTCTTCCACAAGGTTATATTATCTCCGGTTAAGGGATATTGGACGTTAAGTATCTCTGAAAATTATGAATTATCTTTGGGTGTTTAATCCAATTTAGTAAATTTCTTACATTTGTTATTGTTAGTTCAGTTTCGTGCGTGTCAACCACATTTTGCGACATTATAATTAGGACGAATTTTCATCGATGACGATCTTTATAATTCTGACGTGGATAACTTGCAGACACATTTAATTAAATTTTGGGATCAATGGTTTATTGATTGAATCTTTAGCGTCACTTTTATGCCATTGAGAGCTAACAAACGATCAATTAACCTAACCACTGTTTCCTGGGCTCATGAAAGGTTAACCTGTACTCGAGCACAACCCATCTCCTCAAGTAACTGATAACTTTCCCACTTGAATAAGCTGTGAGAGACGAATGATACTAAGACACAATGTCGTTAATCAATAGTCATGGAAACTGTTGCCGGGCGAAGATTCTAACTCACGATCCCTGGATTGATAGTCAGACGCGTTGCCGACTGAGCTAATCGAGCCCGGCTTAATGGTTTATGTAACGCAGTTGTGGTGGCTACTTCACTTATTTATATTAAATTTATTACACTATGAAAACATCGTTAAAATTGAATGTGTTATAAGTTTTATATTGCATATATACACTTTCTTATTTCTCAAGTTGTCTTGTCAATCCAGCGGTTCGAATGTCATGTTTCAATGTTTATTGTTTACTCTTATGTCATCTTGTAAGTTCGAATGTTTTGTTGTAAACTCTAATGTCACCTCGTTCGTTAAGCCGTCATGCTGTACTGTCTGCCTTGAATTACGTGTTTATGTCAGGATCATAACGCTCATATTGTGCTGTCTGTCTTGCGTTCCGTATGCCATTTCAAGGTTAAATCTTTACTATCACATTGTCTTGTCTGTCTAGCAGTGCGAGTGCCATTCTTCAAGGTTTATTCTCACAATGCCTTGTCCTCTTGGCAGTCCGAATATCACACAGCAATGTTTATTCCTATCTTGTCTTATTCGTCAGGCAGTTTGAAAAACATGCTTCAATAATTACTTTTCATTTTCATATCGTGTTGGTCATTTTGGTAATACGAATGTCATGATTCAAGTTTAACCCATTACTCTCAGTTACTCACTTGTTGTCTTGTCCGTCTGGCATCCGAACTGCATGCTTCAATGTATATTGTTCACTCTATGTTGTCTTGTTAGATAAGTTTGTATGTCTTGAAGGGCAAATGTCAAGACCATTACGCTCATATTGTACTGTTCGTCATGCGGTCCGAATGCCATATTTCAATGTTTAACCAATACTCCCACATTGCCTTATCCGTCCAGCAGTACTGAAAGCCATGTTTTAAGGTTTAACCATAATTTTCAATATTGTCTGTTTGGCAGTCCGAATGGCATGTTTCAAGGTTAAATTATAACTCTCATATTGTCTTGTTTGTCTTGAAATACCATGCTTAAAGGTTTTACCATTATTCTCATGTTGACTTGTCTGTCTGGCAGTCCAATGAGGTACAAGGCATTTATTAACAAACTGTCACCTTCAGTCCCGTAGAAGTTATCATTTATGAATAAAAATATTTGTATTTACATTAAAAAGAGTTATCAGTCAGGCATACTTATCGGTGATAACAGAATAACGTATAATTGTCGGTGATAAACATCATAAAAAGTTATCAGTCAGGCATACTTATCGGTGATTAACAGTATAACGTATAATAATCGGTGATTAACATCATAAAGAGTTATAAGTCAGGCATACTTATCGGTGATTGACAGTAAAACGTATAATTATCGATGGTAAACATCATAAAGAGTTATCAGTCAGGCATACTTATCGGTTGATTGACAGTATAACGTATAATTATCGGTGATAAACATCAGACAGTTATCAGTCAGGCACACTTATCGGTGATTAACAGTATAAAGTATAATTATCGTAGAAAAACATCATAAAGACTTACCAGCCAGGCATACATATCGGTGTTTAACAGTATTACGTATAGTTATCGTTGATAAACATCATAAAGACTTATCAATCAGACAAACTTATCGGTGATTAACATTATAACATATAATTATCGGTGGTAAACATCATAAAAAGTTACTAACCAAGCATACATATCGGTGTTTAACAGTATAATGTATAATTGTCGGTGATAAACATCATAAAGAGTTACCAGTTAGGCATATTTATCGGTGATTAAAAGTATAACATATAATAATCGGTGGTAAACATCATAAGGAGTTACCAGTCGGGCATACTTATCGGTGATTAACATTGTAACGTATATTTATCGGTGGTAAACATAATCAAAAGTTACCAGTCAGGCATACATATCGGTGTTTAACAATATAACATATAATTATCGGTGATAAACATCATAAAGAGTTATCAGTCAAGCACACTTATCGGTGATTAACAGTATAACGTATAATTGTCGGTAATAAACATCATAAAGAGTTACCAGCCAGGCATACATATCGGTGTTTAACAGTATAACGTATAATTGTCGGTGATAAACATCATAAAGAGTTATCAGTCAGGCATATTTATCGGTGATTAACGGTATAACGTATAATTATTGATGATAAACATCATAAAGAGTTATCAGTCAGGCATATTTATTCGTGATTAACATTATAACGTATAATTATCGGTGGTGAAATCATAAACAGTTATAAGTCAGGTACACTTATTGGTGATTAACATTAACGTATAGTTATCGGTGATAAAACATCATGAAAAGTTATCAGTCATGAATAACTTTGTACAATTCATATTTACAATATTGTTTACACTGTTTATTTAGTTGTTGGTTCTTTTGAAGTATTTCGTCTGGATGTTGTTTGTGTATACTTTCTAAATGAATATCTCCGTTCGAATTCCTCCAAATTAAATATTGAGTAGAGTACTTTAATGTGTTTAAAAGTCAAAATTCAACATGTAGAAATGATGTGTTGCTTAAATCTAAAGGTGAAGATGTAACATTGGTTTCACACTATTATGTGCATCTTTAAATTCCAGTCTTATGAGTAGTGGTCATAACCAAAAGACCAGTATAATTCGTCTCATGTTGGTAGAATTTGTGGCTCAACCATTTTGCTTATAAATATGTTGAGAGAAATAAAATATGTTTACACTAAGTTATAGATCAAAGATAATGATATATTATTCGTATTTATATAAATAATAAAGATAACGTTTTGTTGTTATTTGCATTGTTAATTATGAATTGGATTAAAGAAATCATTAAACTTTATTAAAACATAAATTATAATTTATGCTGTGTATGTCCACATGTAAGAAAGTGAATCAAACCGTGTAATAGATATGGAAACAATACGTGAGTGCAAACAAAGGGATTGAGAACGTGTGTACAGATATATATATATATATATATATATATATATATATATATATATATATATATCCAAGAAGAGACGGAGTTTTAAAAGGCACACATACGCACACATATTGATGATGTATTGCTGTAGCAGGATTAAACACTCTTGATATCATATAACAGTGATTGAATAGGTGATATTATAATCTAATGAAACGCGTGAGAAGTAAGAAATTACAGTTATAGTAAATTTACATGAATTGGTATTTTGGTAATATACATGTACTTCAGATCTTAGACATGTTTTAGAACTAGTGGTAAATTGGTTAATAAAATGAAACATTTGGCATTATTGGTCTTGTATTAGAACGATGATATATCGGTCAACTCCAGTCCAGGGCCAAATCAATGGAACATTTGGAAAAGAAAAAAAATATCGATTTCCCCTAAAGGTGTAGAAAAATTATCAATTTCCGTGTTAAATAAACATTATTTCTGAGACTGTCAATATTTATTGTTATTGTTTTAGATAATCTATATATATACATTTTCTAATTTGATAATTTACACTGGTTGTGTTTTTTTATCAACAAATTTCCTCTATTTTCGGCATGTTTTCGTAATCAATACTCGAACATGACTTCTTACAAAAAAAGATGTATACAAACCTGTCGGTCATTTCATAGCAAAGATCAGATTGTTTGTTTGTGGTCATTATAACAAACTATTGGCAGATTGATAGTTTTTTTTAAAAACATATACATGTCATGTACCATGTTCTTAACGGTTGCAATAAAAATTGTCGTATTTCCCTATTTCATAAGAATAAAATTGGCATATGTTTGTGCATATACGTGACCACACAGAACGTTTTGTGGGATAAAAGGATATGTGAACGTTACTTACGCTTTCTTTCTTGCCGCTAAAACTTCTGTAAAACAATCACGTTATTACTTAATGCATATGTAATGAATATATCCAATGACATCTGACAAGTGGCCAGTGACACGGAACAATGTTGCTATGAGTTCACTGTCCCATAAACATAGCTCTTATCGGCATGTTGCTATGAGTTTCTTCGACACTGTCCCATACACATAGCCCTTTCCGACATGTTGCTATGAGTTCCTTCGACACTGCCCCATAAACATAGCTCTTACCGGCATGTTGCTATGAGTTCCTTCGACACTGCCCCATAAACATAGCTCTTACCGACATGTTGCTATGAGTTCCTTCGACACTGTCCCATAAACATAGCGTTTACGGTTTATAAAGATTCAATGTCGCTACGCGTTGAATCATTTAAAAATTGTAGTAAAGGTCATAGTTTTTTCTTATTTATGGAAAATAGAATAGAGTAAATAGAGCACGAATCAGTTGATATGCGCGTTCGCAGATTGATAGGCGCCAATATGCTCTAGAAAATATTTGAATTTATTATTGTTTAGATTAAACAACCAACAATACAAATGAAATAGGAAAAAGTAAAGATGTTTGCTATGACTAATTTCTAAAAGCTTATTTGCGACTGATAAAATTAATTGATACCGTCTGGAATGGAATTCAAACGTTTTTGATATATGGACAAGACAACACTGAACATAACCAATGATTTTATTCACTCTACCTATATTTTATATATATGTGTATGTCGTCGAATTAAAATCATATATACATAACTTGGCACAACTTGGATCACTTAAATATTATGAAGGGAAAACATATCTTTATGTTCAAGCTTCAAATTTAAAATATTAACAAACTATGACTCATATATATCAATAAAGATTATTATCAAATACATACTTTACATATAAGGTTAAGGAAACACATAAAATAAATACACACAACCACATGTGTGTATAGTATACAAAACGTTCATATATGACGTACAATTACGTCATACTAACCTGTTAGTCCATTCATCTTCTGAAAGTACGATGGTTGACGTCATAATGTTATGGCACGCTATCTTTGAATTCATATATAAATACTACTGAGCAGGGACCATTGCTTTTAATGCAGAGACATGTTGTTCTCCTTTTCCTTGGGTTCTCCGTGTCCGAGTGGTCAATATGGCTGTCTCGAGATCACTTAACTCCCATTGTTAAGGTCGAACCCATTTTTGTTCAAATATTTTATGTGAAAAAGATTGCCAGGTACTTGCGGAAGGATGATGGTTCTATTCAGATTCATTTAAATGCATCTCGGATATTCCAGTATATATAAATGATGTCATATATAACCTACAACGTATTGAAAATGGCGCTTAACCCTATTAAAAAAGTAAAACTAATAATAACACAAATAATATAAGACACAAACAAGGTACAGGCTCATTTTCTCATGAACGATTAGTTTAAGATATGGGAGTTATTTCCCTTACGTGTATTATTTTTGCTATTGTTACAATTAAACTTTTTATTCATATTAAGCCATCCTCATATTTAAAAAATACTGTCGGTAAATCTCTATATAACAAACTAATAATAATAATGAAACTAAGAAAAAGACGAAAATGAAAGCGGTACATAAATACCGTTCAACTACACATTTAAAGCATGTGTCGCTATATACAGTTATAATGTCGTTTACTCTTGGTTAAATACATACATGTAGCAAAAACAATCATAAATGGCGACATACATTATAATATAATTGTTACATTACCAAATATGAGATCATGATCGTACTTAGGAGACATTTTAATTGCAAATTATGTTTTAAATATAATCATTTTAAATGATGAGCAACTGAAACTGAGAGATTTGTTTTTTTGAAAAAAATTTAGCACTTAAGTAAAATCAAAATAAATATAAGTAGTTGCAAATGTTATTGGCGTTTTAAGCCTTGCCGATTGGCCGATATGCAACTATAGAAACTTTCTTTTTTTATTTATCCATTGAGATAATTAAACGCACAATTAAAATATATATCATTCTGATAAGAAAAATGAAACCATTAACGAAAAACAATGTTTAATTTTGCTTATATACTCACTTATATACGTTTATATAATAACTCTCTATTCAAACAAAATAAAACAGTAAAAAACAACAACGAGTATACATATATTCGTCACATATACAGAATCAAGTCTTTTTTTTTTTTCAGACTTCTTTTTTGCAAAAGAATTATCGGAATCCTATACGAACATGACTCTACACAAATCTACATTTAATAGTTATGTTTAAAAATAGTATCTTATATTATTCAAACATATCATGAAATTATCCTATATGGGTGTTTTATTTTTTTACACCGGAATATTGTATAGCCGTCTTCCAGTCATCACGGATGTTTTATAGATGGGAACTATATTTTACTTCCGGTTATCATGGATATTCTAAAGATTGGAACTATTTTCTTCTTCCTTCCGGTCATCGCATATATTCTAAAGATGGGAACTATATTTAACTTCCGGTTATCAGGACCATATCATTGGTGGAGGACTGTCAGATGCAATTTCTATTGGTTTTTCTTCTATCAGCTGCGGCAATCTATTGTGAAGAAACAAAAGATTTAAATGTAAACAACATTCACTTACTGCTTGTATAGAGAAATATAAATAAAATAGTACATTAAAACCATGATAGACAGGGCATTCAGAAGTGGAAATAATCGTTTTTGTGTATGTTTTTATATTTGTGTTTTTGCTTTTGCAACTATATGTAAATATTATCTAATAATATGATCTCTTGGAGGCACAGAACGCAACAAGACGAAAAAAAATCCAGCAGTCTCAGTTTGATTTTGTCTGGTCATGAAATGTGCTCCTCATGTCCCCTATCACCGACGTAAGCAGTACTCTACTCTGGAGCAACACTGAACTGGCTCCATAGTTTCATAGTTTCAGAAATAATAATAACACTCAGTACGGGGCGACAACTGCTAAAATCCCCAATAATGTATTGTTTACTTGCTATTTTAATTACTTTTCTTTGCCATCGAGTCGTTCTTCACCCTGCACAAATTACGATTCAAAATTAAATATATACTTAATTTCATATATTTTATGTACTATACGTGACCATATACTTAGTTAAATAAAATAATTGTATATCATTACAATGAACCATAAAAGGACCAGATGTCTAAAACGTATTCACTGTTAACAGTGACATCACAGATAACATCGTTGTATAACATTATAATCGATCATTGCATTTTTTGCCATTTGGCTAAAAGCTATGTTTTGTAATAAGTTAAATTGTTCAAAATATCGACGCTTCAGTGAAACCTAAATATAAAACGTAAAATAAAACCAAGAATTACTTACGTTGCTACTTTATTAAGTAATTTGACCTTTTCCTCTTTCAGATCTTTTGGGTCAATTTTCCCTTCAAGCAGATCTTTTGCCTGTTCACGCAGCTGAAAAACCGACTCCTTCCGCATTGGTTGACCTTAGAAAACAAATACGCGATGGGTGAATATAATTGGTTTCCATGACATTGTGATATTGGTATATCTTTTAAAAATATCTTGCAACATGAAGCTCGGATATTGATTTGGTTTCACTGAATTCTACTTTTGATTGATGATATAAAATGCTTTAATTTCTTTAATATTTTTTATCATAATGTTAACAGTACGCGTATTTAAATATTTTTTAATTTGAACTTCATATAGTTCTAACCTTATTTTTGATTGATTTCTAATACTACAATGATTATTAAAGGCAGTGAAAAATAAATCCTCGGTATTTAGTTATTTTAAACTAAAGAAATGTTTACCAAGTGGGTTCATGTCTCGTTGTCTATGTCCGCCAGAGGCTTTGCGCATCATATGATCGTATTTATCATCAGACATATCAAGCGGATTGTCAACAATGTTTTCGTGCATTGACAAGAACAACGGAACATAGCATAGGTAGTCTAAGAACGATATCTGTAAACATAGAATAAAATAAAATTATAGAACTTGTTATAGAATGTTTTTCATGTATATGTATTATATAATATACCAAACCAATTATTCAAATAAAAGTGCGGCAATAACCTAACTATTAATATTGAAAAGTTATGTTAATCATTTACGACATTGACAACCACATATTCGAAATTTTCCTTCGACAAAATTAAATAAAAAATTTGGAAGTACGATGGATACATGTATTTACAAACGAACATATAAACCAAATCATGGTTAATGAAAAAAGGATGGATGAGAAACAAGCAACATATATTACAGCTTTAATCCTTCTGTAATATAACCAATTAGTCATGTTGTCAATATAGGAACAATACCTCATTAAAAGCATTTGGCTGAAGTTTATCAACAATGAATTCTTGTTGCTTCCAGTTGAGACCCCCAGCAATGAGTTCTATTCTAAGAGACTCGGCTTTTATGAAATTAGCGTCTCTGTCTGATTCCGCGTTACAGTAGAACATGGCGCGGTATAATCCCATTTTGCGTTGAATATCTAATAGGTCACTTATTTCCAGCAGGTACTTGCTCAAAGGACTGTGAAGAAAACATAAATTTTATAGACTCAACTATACCATGGCAGTTTCTTGTTTTACATGTAAATGAGTTATTATTGATATTTATTGAATATTCTGTAAGATTTTGATAAACAGCAATCTCAAATTGCTGATATTTAAAGATGCATCGCCTATAACGTTCAAAAAGTTTATTGGATCACGGAGAAAGAAGTCTCATTCGAAGAAAATGGTTGATTCCGTCATTGTAGTTTATCTTATTTATGAGAAATGCGTCAAAACACATGTCATTTTCCGTTTTATTTGTCAAAGTTTTAACATAACCCGATACTGGCCAATGCGTGACTTTATCACCGGCCTCGATTTAATATTTGGTCAACAAAATTAAAGACGTTTACACTATATGAAACAGAATATCCATAATATATGATGTTTTATATAAATGTGCAGTTTTACTGCTAAGATCGAAAACAAGTTTTTTAAAGATATAATATATGACCATCAATGGTTTGTATTTAAACACATCTAATTGAGAAGACAAACATCACAAAGTACTCACTCCATCTGGGTCACCCTCTCACACAATGCTGTAATCACAGCAAACATTCGGAACGTCACTTGCGAGGCGTCATCAATCTTTAAAACCTAAATATCATACGGAATGAATATATTTTATTAAATCTGTTTCATTAACATTTTTACATACATATATACACTTGTATATACAAAGATTTAATAAGCGTAACGGACATTCACATAAAAGTATCTAATAAAATAAACGATTGCATAATCATAGAAAAAACAAACGTTAGCTAGATGTAAATTTATATTTCTTCGGTAGGGATATTACGTTCTAGCTCGCTGATTGGCCTGTTGCTTCAGCGGATGTTGAAGTAAGTCACAGTTTGATAATCGAATTAACTGAATATTCCTGGGATTGATTAAATAGCAAACAAAAACGTTTGGTTGAAAGATATTTAATTAAATTTTGGAACATAAACTTAATGTTGTGTGAATATATTAAGTTAAAAACTAATATTGAATCATTTTGTGTATAAAATTTCACACATGTTCATACATAGAACTATTTTTTTGTAAAAATTAAAAAATACATGTTTTATTAAGTTTAAAATAGTTAATTGAGCACCAATGCATAATTTAAGTAGGCTACAAAATAACCATGTGAAACATACAATAGATGAATTAATTACCTTGAAAACATACTCAAACTGTTTCGGCGTCATTAGTTGTACAGTGGGTACGCCATCTAACGCTTGTTTTGTCTCCTACAATTAAACATACACACTAATATTAGTGATATTATATAACTATTTAAGATTTATTAATTTTACTTTGATTAAAAAACCAGTTACTACATCTTTCAGTACTAAGCACATGCGGATAAAATGTCTTGCTCAAGGACACAAGACAATACATTATATCCTATATCTGCTATCATTATATCGGTTCATACTCGTTTATGTTACCAAATTAATTAATATGTTAAATGTGTGTTTTAAATTGATGAGAAGTTTTGGAATGAAATTGAAAAATCAAGGTTAGAAATGTTTGTCTTTGTTTATCATTTATGTCATATCTAGATTCGATACAATACCCATACTAGCGGTTTTTAAGGTATTCGGTATAGTTACCATTTACATAATAATGTGTACAAAATTTATATCAGTTATTAAACTGGTCAGTCATTTTATTCAAATAACTGAATGTTTTCCACAGTTATTTCATTAAAAAGATGGTCTTACTTTGGCAGATATGACTGTGTCAAAGTTGTCATCTTCCACCACAAAAGCTCTTGCGTACGACTCTAACTTCCCTGGATCCACAAGTTTGTAGTGGGTTAGAAAATCTATATCTGCGTCTACAAAATAAGGATTCCAAATTATATATTGCGTAATGAATGCATCACTGTATAAGTAAAAAATAGATTTTAAAATAATTTGTTAACAGATACAGTTGACTGACTTCGTTCTGAGAGGGCTTTAAAAGGTCGTTACGAATTGTTTCTAAGTGTTGTCAGTATAAGCAGGGATTTATGCCAAATGTATAGCCCTGTTTGTGCCGGCATGATTAAAATTTTGCACCGTCAAAACGCGACAGGGACTACTTTTTATTCGCCGAATTATATATGTTCTCATTAGTTTATGTATGCAACAAGTCAAGCCATAAAATATATTAGGACATTGTCTTAAAAATGATGCATAAACTTAACCAAACGCTACAATAATATTAATCAAACTAGGAGGGCGTGTGGATATTTATCAAAGCTCGGCCTTTAGTACTTTTAATGCTTTGATTTTTGGTATTTTATTATCATAGAGGTCATTCTAATAAAGAGACTCCCCTTATTTTATTTTTGTTGAAACAATTTAAAATTTATATTAATATTAATGGACACGAAAGTCCTAAAAAATGAAAAAATGACAAAATACCTTTACATTTATTATAAGGTAAAATTATTCTGTAGAGTTGTGTTTCTTGCCTAAACAGATGCAGTACCGAAAAGGAAAAGAACAAACATGAAAAATTACACCCAAATTTACAAAGAGAAAGCAATATGAAAATAATATATATAAAACAGTCCAAAAAGAGCTCTTAAATTTGGCCCAAACTTTTCTCAATTGACGATAAGATTTCCCCTCATATTAGACCATGCTGATTGTGTCTAAATGATTATATATTAAAAAACAAGCGTATACTGAACTTTGTATATTATATCACAATGTGTGGTATGTTCATAGCAATGCGTTAAAGGCATTGCATATTCACGAATGGTTACACCATATTTGATTTTGGGTAACATTGTTTTATCATAAATTATTATATAACTGTGTATCAGTATGTGGCTAAAATATAAGTATCAAATAGCTGAGAGTCATTTATAAATTACAAATATAAGAAATATCCAGCCTAACAACGCGTATCAGTCACTATGATAACACATGACAACGCGTATCAGTCACTATGATAGTACATAACAACACGTATCAGTAACAACGCGTTTTAGACACAAAAATATATCATAACAACGCGTATCAGTAACGTCGCGTTTCAGACACAGTACTATTACATAACAATGCGTAACATTAACAAAGCGTATCAGTAACAACGCGTTTCAAACACTGTACTATAACATAGTTCATACTTCAAAATAAGAGCAATACTAGTCACAAAGGAAAATATGCAGAAGCAATAAACACACATCTCTCTATACACTTGTTTTGTCATTTATACAAATGAAGAATGTATAACAGAGCAATATTCAGAATTGTGTTGTTACGTAAATGAAATAATTATTCACATGAATGACCTATACCACAATAGTGAACTACTCACCCTTTTCATCTAGATCTTTTGCGTAGTCATCTTTTAATTTGCATTGGTCCATAATGCGTTTCATGTGGTCTTGTAATTTTTTACCCCCTCGTTTCCATACAACATTCACTTTCTTCAGCCCACGTACTGTAATCAGAAATATTTATACAAATATCCACCATGAATTATACGAGAGATGTAATTTACGTGTTATGGGCGTTTCTCCCAACTTAAATATAACTCTCGGACACTTTATGGCTATAAAACATAACTAGATACACATAGCATAGTCATGAAATGCTGCTTCTGTACCAACATGTATGAATGTATATACATTCGTAATGTAAAAGTAATATTTTGAATGTTTTATTTATTATTCAATTTATTTATCTATTTATTGATTTATTAAACTGTTAATGTATTTTTCGTTTTTATTGATATAATTTCAATCAGCATTTGGTGAACTTTTCTTTTCTCATGCACTACTTTATTATAAATGAGCGCATGGGCTGTTTTATATGTTACTTACATCTCAAATTAATGAAAAGTTATACATTTTACAACTAGCAAAACTTTGACATTATGACTGTATAATTCAGTTCATATTGACTACCATACTTACATGTGGAAACATCCAAATCTTCGTCGTCAGCTAAGTCATCTGTATTTGCATCACTTCCAAAATCACTAAACCGTTTTGTTGGTATTAATTTATCTCCTAAAGTTATTGCAATATCTTTCCCAAACTTTTCTTTCAAAAGTCTCGCTATTTCTTTTTGGTCTAAATCCGGATCTATACCAAGTTTTCGGAGGTCATCAGCAGTTAGTTTGGAAAGGTCTATCTTCTTTTGACCATCTCGCAATCTAATTTTTCCATCGGCGCCAACCTCAAATGCAGCATCATCAGCTCCGTCACCTGTTGATATACCAATGTACTTTCATAAAACATGCATACTATTGTCCAAATAAACATTGGTGTGTAGCGTTGGACTAATTCAGTGGGAAGATATCAGTTACTAGAGGTGATGAATGAGCTCGATTACTGGTTAACCTTCTAGGATCCAGATCCATGGTTGGTTATTTTAACTGATCATCTGTAAGTCCATCGATGGCATAAAATATCTCTAAATATAAATATCCAATCACGACTGATATATTTTCACTATAATTTGATTGATGCCTCTGAAGAAAAGGTTTATATATTATATACCTTTTTATAAATTATAGATTTCTCATCGAGTGAATTTTCATATTATTAAAAAAAAAATGAAATTACAAACGGGAATTCCACAGTTTTCAAACATAAATTAAAGAAAACAAACTGTTTTTAATTTTTCAATTAGTTATTTTAACCCAATGACAGATAAAGCATATTTGATATTGTAAAGAAGTCGCATTAAGTTCTGCATCGGATATTAGTAAAATCACAAAAAAACAAAACAACAGACGTTACCTCCAAATTTCTTTGGTGGCTTTTCTTTCTTGACGACTCTTACATTTCCATCTTCATCTAAAATGTGAATAACAAACTCATATAGAATGATAAAATACCAAAATATATTGATTAAAACATATCTATATTTCGGATATCTTACAATATTACATATTTACAAACATTTTTGTCAAAATGATTGGAATGGAAGACAAGCTTATAGAATTCCTCTCCTAAATACAAAACAATTATACAAACTATGATGATAAATGCGGATTTTTAGTTAAGTATACAATATAACAACATTGATTTTATAATAAAGATCAATTGTAAAGATATATTAGAATAGAAATGGAAGTTTCAGTTTCGGAAAATATACATATTTGGTGGAATTATGGGCGCATTTGAATGGGAGGATTTATTAACGTTCATGCCATTTAAAACTATATATGTGACATTAGAAACGACCCATATATATTTTGATTCCTCGTGATGAAATCTTAATGTTCTACACGAATAACTATTCCAAATGCTACAAAACACGTATTCACTAGAGTTGACTAAAAACAAAGTTTTATATTTAAAGTAAATCTGCTTTTTTGTGTTTGTATTTTTCCTGATATCATTGTAACGAAATAATTGGGGAGAAAATGTTTACTTACAAAAGCAAAATGTAATCAGCAATAAAAAGCTGAACTAAAATTTAACACAAGCAAAGATTGCATAAGTACGTTTAGTTGTATGAGAGTTAAGCATGGTAACGTTGTATGAGAGCTAAGACTGATTACGTTGTATGAGAGCTTAGAATGATAACGTTGTAGGAGAACTTAAGAAGGATAACGTTGTAGGAGAGCCAAGAATGATAACGTTGTAGGGGAACTTAAGAATAACGTTGTAGGAGAGCTAAGAAGGATAACGTTGTAGGAGAGCTAAAAAGGATAACGTTATGGGAGAGCTAAGTAGGATAACGTAAATAAGAAGGATAACGTTGAAGGAGAGCTAAGAAGGATAACGTTGTAGGAGAGCTAAAAAGGATAACATTATAGGAGAGCTAAGTAGGATAACGTAGATAAGGAGGATAACGTTGAGGAGAGCTAAGAAGGATAACGTTGTAGGAGAGCTAAAAAGGATAACGTTATGGGAGAGCTAAGTAGGATAACATAGATAAGAAGGATAACGTTGTAGGAGAGCTAAGAAGGAAAACGCTGTAGGAGAGAGCTAAGAAGTATAACGTTGTAGGAGAGCTAAGAAGGATAACGTTATGGGAGAGCTAAGTAGAATAACGTAAATAAGAAGGATAGCGTTGTAGGAGAGCTAAGAATGATAACGTTGTAGGAGAGCTAAGAATGATAACGTTGTAGGAGAGCTAAGAACGATAACATTGTAAGATAGCTAAGAAGGATAACATTGAAGGAGAGCTAAGAATGATAACGTTAAAGGAGAGCTAAGAACGATACGCACCATACTGATACTCGTACTCCGAGCCACTGTCGCCATCCTGAAATATTGAATAGCGAAAATTGTGTCTTCCCGTTTTACATATTAAGTAATTTTCAATATATTTATATAACAAGTTTTTATTACAGTGGGGTTTAAAATTTTAACGATTTTAAATATCTGAAACAATCAAAGAAATATAACTTACCGCTCCTCCCCCTTTCTTCTTTTTTCCTATTATTCTCCCTTGTTCGTCATATTGCTATAATTAGAGAAATGTTATACTTCGTAAGTATTTTTGCTATGGTATGTCACGTGACACATATGGTTCAATTGTAAAGTCGAAGGTTTGTTTTAGAAAATAATTAAACGCTATGTCTAAGAGAAAACATATACAACCACTACAACAGAACATACACATACAAAAGATGCATAGAATAATTATGACAAGAACACTAGAAAACACATAAAGATTACGTTTCGGATTTTCAAATGTGTACTTGGTTGAGATGAGACTCAATGGTATCCAAAGAGCTAGAACGATTAAAAATGATAAAATAGAATTAATTGTGATTTATTTAGTTTATCTGCTTATAAGTAAACGTTAATTCACGTCATACTTCTACTATTGAATCATTAAGAAAATAGAATTGGACAATAGTATACAGTGGTGCATAGGTTTTGCATAAAACATTGCAATCACGTACTTAATAGTACCTGCTCCATATTTTATCCTATTGAAGTAAAGGATTTTCGCTTCATACTTTTCATAAATTGACTTAATGAGTTCTTCGTGATATTTAGACCACAAGATATGCGCACACATTCGCCGGAGCTCGAACTAAGATGAATAGAGCTTAAAATGAGATTTTTTTCTAAAATAAAAAAAGCCAAAAGGAGGGGCCAAATATCTTTGAATCTTTCTTATTTAAAAAAAACATTTCATTTTATGTTCGAATCTATACATAATTTGTCAACATCACATACACACACACAACAAACTATGTACACAAGTATATGAAAACCACATCATTCTTATATTATAAATGAAATATCGCATGCTATGGTATTATACAAAGAAATCTGAAATGACGTCATACAACTCCAATTTACGTTGGCTATGACGTAAATATACGTGTTAAATATCTAATACAAAGATAGATCTTTAACAAGCTGGTGCTATAAAACCGTAATATTGTGCAATGTTAACCACTGTAACATCAAAGAAACCGCTATATGTATATATTGCACTTCCTTTTTTAATTGACACCATTTTACAACCATTAGTATGTATAGCATGTTAAAGTGGTGGTCAAATAGTGTATACCTCTCCAATTCTTTTCTGTGAAATAAAGTATTCTTCTTTCGTCATAGTTCTAACAGTAAATTATATCATTTCGAATCTATATGAAACAGTGTTAATTTTCAATAACAAATTATCTACGGTGAAATATTTTGAAATATCAAAAATGGCATTTGGGTGACATATAATTACGTTCCTCAAATATATTGAGATCAAAATTAATGTAAAGCATTTTTTCTACTAGCAGCGTCTTCTAAAAAAATCTAATTCATAATTGAATAGCTTAATTATACACGTTAGTATAAGACGTTCTTACAGTATATGACAGAAGTTTGAACGTTACTTGTACTGCCTGTTGCATGTATTACCTGTGTTCGGAAACAGTAAATATATAATGCGCATATTTTTTTCTATCACGAAACGAATAAACCCTACTTACAAACAGTTATTTCAAAGACATGTATAGCATGAGTATACGACTTACATATTCGTAGTCATCTGGACCTTGGTCTCCTGGGCGGGTTGTCTTTTTATTCTTTTTGATTTTCTTTCCAGTGATTGGATCATATTCACCTAGATCACGATATACACGAAACACATTAGCAGTGCTGGTAAGGTAAGGGAATATTATGTTTTAAGATATTACACTGCCAAAATATAAATATATTCCTAAGAGGAAGAACGATATACATTTTACAATTAATGATAAGATAAGTAAATGTAGAATCGTTGTTTAGTAATTATTATGTTTCACTAAAACCTCCACATTGCTTATTATCTATATTAGTGAGCTTTTATAGCTAAAATTATTCAAGTTTTAAAGCGATTTTACTACAATATTAGTACAATAAGGAACATAAATGATTAAATGAGCTACATATATCATATAAAACTAAAATTGTATCTAAAAGCAAAACTCTAGCAGAAAACCATACTATAATATGTTACTAAAGCTACAACATTAACATATAATATTAAACTGCATAATACTTACAACAATAAGCTGTTATACACTTTGAGCATAGCTGTAGATAAGTCTTCTCATTAAAATCCACACCCACAACGCGCATGATTCAGGTTGCATTTTATTACATGTAACTCCGTTCGTATAGTTGGAAAACTATTCAATATCGTGTAATAAAACGGTTTCGTATTTACATGGTATGAGTGTAATATTAGTTGTATACTTCGTATATGGTTGTAAACTTTACAAAGGTTAGTAAATCCAAATAATGCCAACCAGCAGACGTTGGCATCTAAACGTACCCACCCAACAGTATCCCATATATCCAGGTTTCAATGTAGCCTTCATGAGTATTAACAATATCAAATCAATATAACATTCGAGGCATTTTAAATTGTTTTAAATGAAACACTGCATATATAACATTTAACATTAAATATTTCTGGGTTGGGGTAGCCCAACACTGGCAGTGAGTGAGAAAAGCATTTAACCTGCTCCTTTCTGGCGTTTAACACATGACCATATAGCATACTTGATATTGAATTTAAATATAAAAGCGTGTTAAGAACGAAATAGTAATTTATAGAAATGAAGCCTCAATGATATACGAGAGAATGAGAAATCTTTTATATAATATTAAGAAACTTCCAAGGCTATTTATTTATTACCCAAATTAAGTATAAACTATAATTCCAGGTGTTAATGTAAATGTATACACAGTATTGATCCAGATATATAGACGTGTTTTAGTTAGTATAGCCCAGAACTGTAACGAAAGGTTACATCTTAATAAAGGGTTAAATACGGAATATTAAATTGTCAATAACATATCTCCACAATTGTTATCTCATTTGGGCCAAATTTTTATATATATATATATATATAGATAGATATTAAATTATTGGACTAATGAAAAATTCACTTTAGAACGTATTTGATTAATAGACAACAATTACAAGCTATACTAGTTCTACAAGACGATATACTAGTTTTAAAAAAGCACTCCGGGTGTATCATCTATTTTTGAGACAAATGCATTTAAGTTATGCGAACGCAACATAAACTAATATAGTGAAACCTCAGTTTTAATATATATATATAATATATGATATTAGAACTGCAAGTACAAGTAACTTATTAGCTTCAATAAGATACGCAAATCAACAATGCGCTAGCAAGCTAAGCTAAATTATAAAACAGTTATCTTTAATGTATTAATACATTAAGAAACATAATTATTGTTCGGGGTGGGCATGTCAGCTAAAGGCTTTGTGGTTTTTTATAAATTTAATTTTAGTTGCATATTTATAAATTAGTTATCAAAAGATACACCTTTTTCAGTGGCAAATAAAACTGTTATACTTTTGAAACTCTGTCATAAAAGATGTCAGCAATGAATAATTTTGAATTGGGAAAATCAATGCACTTAGTTCTGCCAAAACGGCAAACAATCAGATATTTTGACAAATATAAAATAGTGTTATAAAATTTAAGCACTTTTAATATCGGAATTTGACACATATTAGTTCATGTTTCAGCATAAATTTCTGATTTCTTTTTCAAAATGGTCATCCAACACAATTTGTCATTGAAATCTATCCACCTTAATATCTTTTATTATATTTTAAAAATAATCGACCGATTTTAAAACAATGAAAAAAAGAGAAACATTTCCTTGCAAAGAAATGCATCATGGTCAAAATTTTTTTAAATTTGGGTATTTACGGTAAAATGCTCACAAGATAGGTTCAATGTATTGTACGAAGATTTTACGAATCTATTTTAATAATGTTCATTATGTATTACACAACTAAGCAGTGGTTTTACTTAATTACAATCATATTCACAAATATTGAGATGGAAGGAATTGGTGTTAATAGAATAGACACATTTAAAGACTTTATATGTAATTAAGACGATACTGAAAACGAATTTCTTTTTGATTTAATATGTTTTATGTATAATGAATGGAAGGAAGTTAATGAAGAAATGTTATTGTACAAGACCAAAGTACTTTACGATATAAATGAAATCATCGCATTCTAAATTTAAGTAAATTTATTTCTGAAGCTTTTATAATGAAGCACTCTGTTCCAATAATTATTTTTTAACTTGCAATATTGTTACTGATACAAAAAAGATAAATTAATTAATTTAAGTATGATGATAACATTTTATTATTTCAGATATTCAACCTAGTATAGTAATAGCACAACTGTCATGTTATAAAGTAGTATGTATATGTGTTTATTTATCATGATATGAAACTGCACATAGTTTAAATCAATAAAAAACAACTTATATGTCTTATAAAAGAATGTCTTACTTAGACACAATTTATGGCTTTGTTTTATATAGTGTTCAACAAATTTTAAAAAAAAACTTTAGCCGATACATGCGCCCTGAATAATAGTCATTAATGGTCTATGAAACATGTTACTGAATATAAAACAAATCGATTTATTCAAGTTAAACAATTAAAACACAAGAATTAGAACAGCTTGGTTAATAAGCATCTGATGATCAAATATATATAATTGATATGAGAGATTTATTTATAAATCAGTATACTTTAAATAAAAGTTAAATGAAAAGAATATATTTAGCTTTCATAAAGAAAATAAAAAAAAGTCATTTAATCAAATGCCAAACTAAAATATAGTATATATAAACTATTATAGGTAAAGTAATAATTTAAATATAAACAGTTGCTGTTCACTTACTTTCATCGCTTTCGTCATCAGCCTCGTGACCATCTTTCTTCTTACCCTTCTTTCCTTTCTCACGTTTACCTTGTGCGCTGCAATAAAGAGGCTTTAAATGAAACTTAATTATACGTCAGTGTGATTGACTGCCATTAACAACTACAATCTACATGTGAAAAGCGCACGTGTAAATGGCACACATAATGCCGCAATAAACATCTTGTATAAACTACACATAATTGGAAAAATTGGCATTTAATTGTAAGAGAATTGGCTATAGAAATTTAAGCATATCCTTAAAATAGAGCTGTATGCGTTAACGTTTTATGAATAAAAAATCATAGAATAACGTGCCATATATTAAAAATTGAATTTGAAAAAATGACATGCGTAATGTGTCAATCGTTAGAAATATTTATATACATGTGCATGTATCTGAAATAACTATTTTAAACAAATATTGTTTTTCTTTTAAATAATAAAAAATATAATAATAAAATTGGAAAATGTCATGACTAAATAATATACTTTCTATATAAGTAGCATTATACTGACATGCATTAGTGTGGCAAATAAGCAAAGTTTAAATGTTTATAAGATGTTGAAGTATTAGAACTTACACTAGTTCGCTAATTCTGACCGGATTGCCTTCTGAATCAACTGTCCAATCACTGGAGGGACTTATCAATCCCTTCTCACGCAAGTCTTGAAGAATTTTCTGCTTCTTAGCCCTGTGAGAAATAACGAATCAATGACAATTGTATCTTGTAGATCATAAAAAATCATTTCCTTTAACGATACATATTTTTGTATTATGAGTTTTTATAGAAGAGGTGACATGTATTTATTGTGATTTAGAATGCTAGCCCCTACTAGTTATACAGCATATACAGTACTTGTCAGTATTTGTCAATACTTGTCAGTACTTGTCAATAAATGAACTGTGTAAAGAGAATATTCTTTTAAATTGTCTTCAGTAAATAAACTCAAAATAAAAAAATAAAGTACGTGTAAATATATATTTTTTTCAATTCCAAGAGAATTTATATTTTAACTACAGCAAAACTATCTCCATTAATATTCCGTATTTAACCCTTTATTAAGATGTAACCTTTCGTTATTGACCCATTGTGTATACTTATGACTTTAATGATATATATATATATATACTCTAAGGGCCTTGAAAAACACCACTTACATAGAGAAATTTAAGTGCAGAAAATGTAATCAGATTTCAAAATAAGTTTATATACGTTAAGAATGGCATCTCTGTCTTCTACGGTCAAAATTTCAGAACTCAGACTTAAAGTATTTAATGCATTTTTTTCTCCATTTTTTGAAGTTTTACCCAAGAATGAAAATTCACAGGCGTCAATTACGAATGTAGCTTCAAAAAATGAAAAATATTTATACCGTAATTTGTAGGTAGGCTGTCAAGTTGAAACCTAGCATAGAGCAGGAAAAAAACTCTGTAAAATGTATACTGTTTAAAAATGGTGTAACGTTTTCAAAGTCCCTGAGTGCATACTATATAGCTACATTAACTGGCGTAGATTAAATTTCATAACACAATATGCAGAAACAATTAAAACTTAAAATGTAAATAACCTTTTGACTTTATCACACTTCCAAATGAACGAGTAACGAATATTACACTTCTTACAGTTTAAATCAGAATATTATGTGAAGCTGGATTAACCAAACTGGCTCAGTTCAAATGATCTATTTCGAAAAGATAATTGGTTGAACAAATTGAAATAACGATGAATACATACTCTTTCTTGGCGGCCTTTCTGACTGGTTCCCCGGTGTCTGAATCAATGGACCAGTCACTTGAGGGACTTATTAAACCCTTTTCTCTCATCTCTTGTAGTTTCTTCAATTTCTTTAACCTGATTTGAAATTTAAAGGCGTGTTATTTAGTATACACTTATCAAAAAAATCTATTTTTTGAGAAGATGATTTTGCTTATTTTAAAAGAAACTAAAATCAATTGTTGCACTTTCATCTATGAAATCAAACACAAGTACTCATAAAGCATTTCCATGAAATTCCATGAAGTTCCATTAAATCGATTCAAAGATTTTTTATTGATGTAATGAAAGTGGAAAAAGGTTTTCATATAGAATAACTTTTTAAAAAAAACCTTGTTACTTGATGTATAATCAAACAATTTATTTAGCATTATTATAGAAATAAATTGTGTATAATAATTAAAATGGTGGAAATACAGAATAATGTTTCTTTTGGGATTGAACAGAATTAATACAATGCCATTTCATAACAATGATAATAGCAATTACCACGCTTTAAATGTAAGAAAACCAGCAACACATTAGATCGGTATTAGAAACTCGACAACATAAAAACGTCATATAAACATGTTAGTGGAAATAAAGCACATTAAATCAGTTCTATGAAAATAAACTGGTATAACAAAACAGGAAATCTAATCACCTATCAGCTCTGGGTTTTTTTATTAATTTAACATAAAGATACAATAAAAATTCTTGTCTGAAACAGAAAGTTAGGTTAAAGAGTTAATCCTCATTTTAATAGTATGTTTTTTTTATAGAGGAACAAATAGTTGGAACAATATCCAACCTTCGCTGTGGTGCTCATTGATAATCAAGATTTCTCTATACCAGTGATCCTTAATATGCTAGTATGTGTGCTTCTTGTCAGACGAAGCAGTCATCCAAAGCACTGTCTGGCAGATTTAAAACTAATAAAGGTTTTAGGGTTTTACTTATGAAGATGTCCGCATACCAGTTTTTACTAATACACAAATAAAACATGACACTGTCAGGTAGATTGTTAACTACTAAGTGTTGCCCATACAGCAAATATCACCGACTGAGCAGAAGAGGCGTTTTTCATTCTATTGTCAAAAGGTGTGACAATTAAAGGTTACTATTCTTCCATTTGGACTACTGCAGTTGTTTTCATTTTAATGCACTTTTAAGAAATACGTTAATTACATGAATGATTTCAGCTTAATAAGTAAACGTCCGTAGTTTTATGACTTTTTAAAAGTACCTTTACATTCTAGGGTGGCACATAAGCTGTATTGAGCTAAACAGAAGTTAACAGTATTTAAGGAGTTTACTAGCATTTTAGATTATACAAAAAATGTCAAAATTCTTGATTAGAAATTCTAAAGCAGAATTTAGAGTACACCATGCAGAGCAATAGCCCAAAGCATTTCCGAGGAGTTGTAAGTGTAAAGGAGTTCTACAGCAAAATAGAACAAATTTAAAGCCTTTAAGAGGAGTTGTAAGTAGAGAAGGTTCAAAAGCGGATTAAACGTCGTATAATGCAGAGCAATTATAGTACTTTGAGTGTTTGTTAGTAAGTACAGAAGGCTCAACGGCAGATTAAACGTCGTATCATGCTGAATAAGTATAATACTTTGAGTGTTTGTTAGTTGTTGTAAGTACAGAAGGCTCAACGGCAGATCAAACGTCGTATCATGCTGAATAAATATAGTACTTTGAGTGTTTGTTAGTTGTTGTAAGAACAGAAGGCTCAACGGCAGATTAAACGTCGAATCATGCTGAATAATTATAGTACTTTGAGTGTTTGTTAGTTGTTGTAAGTACAGAAGGCTCAACGGCAGATTAACGTCGTACCATGCTGAATATTTATAGTACTTAGAGTTTTTGTTAGTTGTTGTAAGTACAGAAGGCTCAACGGCAGATTTAACGTCGTATCAAGCAGAATCATAGTCCTTTAATTTTTTGTTAGGAGTTGTAAGTACAGAATGTTCAACGACAGATTATCGTGTCATGCGGAACAATAATCCTTTAACAAATTTTGTTACGAGTTGTAAGTGCGGAATGTTCAACTGCATATTGTATGTAAGTAATATCATACACAACAATAGTCTTAAGCCTTTGCAAGTATTGGAAAATACAGAAGGTTTAATTGCAGATTATAATCAGTATCGTGCGAAACAAGAGTTTAGCCCTTGCAAAGGAACGTTAGTAAAACAAAGTTCTAAAATTCAAATATTAAGTGTACGAAGCAAAGATTCACAGTATAATATTATTGAGGAAAGTGTTAGTATTTTAAAGTTCAAGGATTTAGCGTGAGAAGCAAGAGTCGATACAACATGACATGCGTGTTACTATCAGAAAAAGCAAGTATCCCATTTGAAAGGCTAAAAACACTGTTAGTCAGTTCCTAACAGCGTGACAACAACGAAAGCGTCAAGCAGTAATGTCAATTTATATTACTCCTTTTGTTTTTCCACCATAAGGTCATATTTGTCGCCGTATTTTTCCCTTCGTCTTTGTTCCCTTGCAGCTTTTCGTTCTGCCTTTGCTTTGAAATACGCCTGTTTCTCTTCTTCTGTCATGTTTTCCAGATCAACAGCGTCTGATACTGTTGATGCGTCACTAAAATCACCAACATCAGCAAACTTCCCGCCTTTTATGTTCTTTATTTGCTCTTTTGCTTTAGCAGCGGCTTTAGCCTTAATTTTAGCCTCGGCTTTCTGTTTACTTGTAAGTTTAGGTTTCTTAACCATCATTTTGCCTCCCTTACCATCAGACACTTCGGTGTATACGCTGAGTTTTAGATAAATATGGGTACAATTAATACATACATGTACACATATACAAAAACAAATGTTACTCTTGGAGAATATATAATATGGGTAGCAAACATTGTATTAAGTAGGAGAATATGGTATATTGACACGCACAAAAATGTATGTAATACAGTAATAATAACAAGGTTAGCAATAGAGTAATATATAGATTCATAATTATTTTTGAATCACGTATATAACGGTCATATATATATTATCGATTACTATAATGTATATATGTATAGGAAACAATCACAATGTTATGCAATACATGAACTTAACATTGATTAATTAAGGCACTAGGAAATGAAGATACATCGATTGAGAAAGTTTAAGTGTAAGTTTTGTGTATCTCTGTGTATTAATTAATTTATTACCACTAAAATATAATTAGAATATAAATGTTTTTATTCAGCTTTATCTGTAAATCAGCAATTATATACAAGTTAAAGAGATTTATAGACATTAACTACCTAAATGTATGTCATTTTAGAAAAAAATGAGGAACAGATAATTGTTTTACATAACAGGATGTTTTATTTATTCAGAAGTTTAACCTACCTTTCATCATCAGACTCCGAGAAGTCTTCCTTTTTACCATAACCAATGACATTGCCTTGTGCATCTCTTAACTTCTTTTTACGAGTGACGTGTCGTGTTCCACCTACGCTTACTTCGCTTTCATAACTATAGTCGCTCCCACTGCCTCCTCGCTGCTTCTTCTTTTTCTTTCCGGCAGCTGCTTCTTTTGCAGCCTTTTCAGCCTTAGCTTTCGCTTCTTTGGCTTCTTTTTCTTTTTTCTTCTTTTCAGCTAAGCGTCCTCCTGGTTTGTCGCTGTCTGCACTATGATACGATTCACTGTCACTATATGTGCCATCTGCTCGCTTGCGTTTTCGCTTCACGTGTCTTGTGCCGCCCTCGCTTACCACGCTGTAGTAACTGTGAGCACTGTTTTGGTGCTCGCGTTCCCTTCGACGTCGTCGTCGTCGGGCTGCACCTTCTGGATCTTGGTCACTATGATATGATTCAGGATCACTGTAAGTTCCGTCATTGCGCTTACGTCGGCGCTGCACGTGCCGAGTACCACCAGCACTTACTATGCTCTTGTAACTATAGTCACTGTCACTGTTTTCATCACGTTTTCCCGCCTTACGACGAGCACGCGACTCTGCTGTCTCCTCTTCGTTAACTCCGCCCATTTTACCTTTCTTCCCTTTTTTCCCTTTTGTCAAAGTGTCTATACCACTGTCTATATCTGACTCTTGTCCAATTTTTCTAAATGAAAAAACAACAACAAAATAACAAATATATTAACCTTTTCATTTTATAATAACATTTATGATTTGCACGTGCAGGTCATTGTTCGAATTACTGTTTTATCGGATCGTCTTTTCCCTGCAGCTAATGAGTACAGGTGTCCAATCTTATAGACTTACCTGGATTCACGTATGCCTTTACATAACAATACACTATGGATCGACAATAGCCTGCATTCGGTGTTTAGGTTGTTTTATACTTTATACAAATAAGTTATTACTAATACAATGGTTATAATCCGACTTGTAATTTACTAAAATGGTCCGCGAATACCACCAGATAAAACTGTTCAAATGCTCATCTTATGTAAACAAGTATTTCAGATTATAAGACTCCATTATGAAAACCCATGTTGGATAGACAAATTTCACCCTCTTGGTTAAAATACTTGCAGGGAACTCGGCTATCCCACATAGATGAACTCATGATGAATTTACTTCTCCCATTCATCTCAGTTAAATGGCCGTCATCACAAAAATAATCTACTTTTTAAATGCGTGTTTAAAGCGCAAAATTTTAAATATATAAAATGAAGAAATTGACATATTAAAGTACCAGACATTACACCTGGTAATCTCCCCGCATAATGTCTGTTTAAAAAATGACTTCAAATATAATTTTACCCTGATCACGTTGCCGCCGGTTAGCACGACGTCATAAATATAAATACATCAATATCTTTTTGCGGTGTTCTACAACAAAAGCAAGTTTTAAAATATTTTCCTAGGCGTGAATATGAAAATATAAATGAATACGATTTGTAGATAAGGAAATAAGGATCATAAAAATGGATTTAGTCTAAGATTTTCATCAGATCATGTGAGAAAGATGTCATGTGACATGGAAAATAGAGTTTTCCTCCATGGGGAAAATCCGTATCTCCTATGAGTAGAAAAAAGATAAATGAAAACGCAACACAGGAAGGGGTATGAAAAAGCAACACAGGGTTTAGAGGGAACTAATTTGAAAATGAAGAAAGTGACACCAATTTAGGAGGTACCAAATTATTCAGCTACATATTAAGTAGATAAACAAAAACATTAACATATAATGACTACGGCAGGATATGAGTATAAACACTCGTGCTAAAAATGTTGCGTTTTCATATTTCTTCCTGTATTGCGTTTTCATATATATTCCTGTGTTGCGTTTTCATATTTTTCCCTGTATTGCGTTTTCATATCTCTTCATGTGCTGCGTTTTCATACCTCTTCCTGTGTTGCGTTTTTTATATCTCTTGAGTATAATTATCAAATAGTCCACTTACTTCTTGTATTTCTTTCCAGTGAGCGGGTCAACAATAACTTCGTATATAGCACCATCTTTACCCACTATTTTCTGTCCTGCTACGGCTGTAATAAATTGGCATTCAAGTAAATATGGATAATTAATTTTAATGTCTGTGTGCAGTCAGTGAACTATCACTTTTCAAAAAAAACACAATGGACAGATCTTTATAAATAATATATGATGGATAATCATTATAATGGAATTGTTTGTGCAAAGCATCGAACCCTCGGTTATGGGAACCGAAGCCATTTTTGTGTTCAACTAAGTTTTCTATTCAACCAGATTGGCTTGTTTTTGCCGAGTCCGCTTGCAGTGGGCTACCCAGACTATAGCTTTCTCATTCATAGAAAAATTATGAAATAAAATTGCACAAATGTTCATCATAATGAAACGAAGTGTCGCACATGAAATCAATGCCCGTCACTCAAGAGTCAAAGTCACCCATAGAGGTTCAAGGTCAGAAACAGGTTATAAAAAGTTCTTGTCCGCTCTACCTCTATCTTAAACCACTTGACAGATTTTATAATAACATGACAAGAACGTCACCGTATCAGGCGGTGTGTCGCTCGCAAAACTCGAGTTCGTAGCTCAAAGGCCAATGTCACACTTCAGGTTTTAAGGTCGGAAATAGGTACAAATTTCGTATCAACTCCATAACTTGTAAACCACTTGACAGATTAAAAAATAACATGGCACAAATGTTCATCATAATGAGATAATGCGTTACGCTAAGACAAAATTCCGTTGTTCAAAGTCAGTTACATGTCTGCTCCATATTTTGTAAACCATATAACAAATCTTTAATTGACAAAATATTGACCATAATGAGATATGGAAAACATAAGAACAAGGTCCGTTGCTCAGAAGGTCAAACTAAAATGCCCAATGTCAGAAATAAGTACAATGTTTCGTGTCCGATTCATATCTTGTAAACCACTAGGCAGATTTTTGGAATAACATGGCACAAACGTTCATTTTACACAAGACCTTCACTCAAAGGATAAGGTTAAACCTAGAGGTTCAAAGTCAGAAATAAGTACAATATTTCATGGTAGCTCCATATATGCTAAACCATCAGTAAGAATTTGAAATAATTGGACACAAATATGCATCATAATGGAACGCAACACCCATATCTATAGGTCAAAGGTCAAAGTCACAACAAAAGGTTCAAAGTGAGATATAGGTACATTATTTGGTTTTCACTTCATAGTTTGTAAAATAATTGACAGATTTTGGAATAACGTGCCACAAATATTCACCATGACTAGACGACGTCCGATCACAGGTCTATGCTGATATTGTAACCATGGACAATTCGTTACAACACAGTTAATGTCGGTTTGCTATCCAATCAAGCAGTATTTTATTTAGAGTTTATGTAAGGAACTACGTTATGAACGCTGAATGAGGGAACGTTATCACATTAAACATCAAGTGACAAAAAAGCTTTATTTGCCTTCAATATGAAATGGAAGACGAGTTTAACGAGTTGGGACGTTTTATTTATTTGCATTCTAACGCGCTGAACGATATAATTTCCAGTGGCTGGTCGAATTGTATGTGAAACAATAACTGATACGGCATACCCCTAGTTCTGTATGTGTTTTATGTTATTTATTTGTTCTTCCGAGGTATATATTAAGCTTAAATTGTAGGAACATGTTTCATAATTGATATTAAAAGCTAACTGCAGTAATATCATTGGCCCAAAACAGACTGTTAGGTTGATTACCTACTCTAGAAAATAAATCTAACTCGTTTATTTCCAACTGAAATGCAGATATATTATTTTGATATCATTGCAAAGAAACAACAGGTTCCTTAGGTATTATTCTTGTAAAACATTGAAATGACATCATTTAGATTACTCAAGATTGCATTGTTTTCTTGACAATAATATACAGCAAAATATAACTCTCTCAGGTGTAATAATATCGACACATGTGTAATATATAAAACTATTCATTATAATAAAAAAGTCAGTATGATTCTTGACATTCAACGGCAAACATTTTAATTATGTGTACAATTACACTTTTTCCTTTATTATTTATTCCAGAAAAAAATCTCAATTGATAAACAATTTGGCATTTTAAAAAAAAAGCGACGTAGGAAAAAAAACAATGTTATTTTTCGTCATAATGTGCGACTGTAATGAAAATTGATTCACACTTTTAAACATTTTATAAACATAATTGCGTCTTATTTTTAAATGTTTTACCTGTCAGAAGTTCCGGATCGTCGTCTTCGTAAACCGTCGAAGCCTTCTCCCAATCTTCAATTTTCTCTCCCTTTTCAAGTTTAATAAACTTTTTCAAAAATTCAGGATCACCACCAGCATCCTGAAACGCTTGATATTCCTCTTCTGTGAGCATGATTGTTTTCTCAATCAACCTACCACTTTTTGTTCTCACGTATGTTTTTATCACTTTCATAGGTTTGCCTTCTGATTTTTCCCAATCTTCAACTGTACCGCCATCTTCTCCCAAATATTTGCCTAATATTTCATTCATATCTCCACCACCTGCCATTAAACGATCGTATTCATCAGCTCGCACCATTATTGTCTTTTCTATTATCCTTCCACTCTTTGTTCTTACTTTCATTTTTATAGCTTTCATGGGTTCTTGACTCTCCCAACCTTCTACCGTCTCCCCTTCTTCGAGCGGTAAATATTTCTTTATTATTTCCGCAGGATCTTTTCCTTCCTTTATCATTCTATCATAGTCTTCTTGTGAAATCATTATTGTCTTTTCTATTAATCTCCCACTCTTTGTACGAACATATGTTTTTATAGTTTTCATTTTGGCTTCTTCCCATCCTTCTATGGTTTCACCGTCCTTCGCGTATTTCTTCAACAAATCCTTTGCATCTACTTTGCCTTGAGTAATAGCATCGTAATCCTCTTTTGAAACATATACAACTTTCTCAATTAATCTTCCGCTCTTTGTTCGTACGTAAGTTTTAATGGCTTTCACCTCGTCCTTATCCCATGATTCCAATCCTTCCTGTTCTTCTTTCGTAAGATATTTGTTCAGAATGTCCTGAGCACCTTTCCCTGCTTTGAATGCTTCATAATCTTCCTCAGAAAGGAAAATGATTCTTTCTATTAGACGGCCACTCTTTGTCCGAATATAGGTTTTGATGGCTTTAACCTCTGTTGGAAATAATAATAGAATACGCAATTAAGTGGACGTCGTTGGATTTAAATGTAATTTGTTGCATAACAATTCAGAAGTGACATATGATTTGATTTCTTAATTTTGACAAAATTATGCAAATAAGCATGGTTCATAAAACAAAACAAAACAAAATGTCCAATATATTATATAAATATACGAAATGACCACATATGCAAGAACTCTTTAGTGATTTGAAATAGAAAGTAGAAAGGATTTTCCCTCTAGCCAAAATAAATAAAGTATTTGTATAAGATATGAATAATTTATTAGTTTTAAAACATGGTTCCGTGTGATTTGTACATGAGAAATACTACATGAACATTTAGTTAAGTGAACATCCCTGTTACGCCATTCGTTGAATACAGCCTATTATTATTGACGTATTTAAAAGAGATCAAACATAAAAGGAAGCAGAATTCTGTATCATATTTGCTACCATGTTTTATTTCATGATTAGAAATTATTATGTAAATTAACATACGTTTCTCTTTTATAGCTTCTAATCTTTGTTTGGCGATTAGTTCTCGCTGTCTCTGAAAAATATATTGGAAACAATAGTGGTGTGAATATTATATTTATGTATATCAATGACTCGTATAGAGTTCTATATAAGTCCTTGATTATACAGTATACTGTTTTGTTATATCAACAATTCTCAAAAACTACATTCACAAACTGCTTGTCCGTATGGGGCAACAACGTGAAGTTATTCCAAATTGATTTTGCATTCAGGACTTTACATTTTAATGCAAAGTTAACAAGTCCACATACACGATAATTGACTTTACATGCACGAGCATCATCTTTACAAACACGATCATCCGCATTGCGTGCGCGGTTGTCAACTTTGCATGCACGATCATCCGCATTGCGTGCGCGGTTATCAACATTACATGCATGATCACCCGCATTGCGTGCGCGGTTGTCAACTTTACATGCACGATTATCCGCATTGCATGCGCGGTTATCAACATTACCTACACGATCATTCACATTGCTTGCGCGGTTGTCAACTTTGCATGCACGATCATTCAAAAGAACGGTGACCCAGCACTTTCCAACAAATATTTAAATTATTAAATTTGTTGTTATCGTTGTAACCACTGATTCAAATACTGCGCAGGAGCTGACATTGCTGCTTTTTCTAGTGTCGATGATTCCCCAACCCCCGTATCATTTCTATCTCCACAAGAACTACAGGATAGTGTGCATTCTGCTTTAGTTAATTCTATTGTAACAACTACATTCTATTAACATAAAAGTTACTTTTCCAGCTGCTACGAGGACATACCGACACTGCGAGTTACTACTGTGACTGTCTTCGGAGAATTTTCACTTGCATGTGTGCCTAATGGTTAATGTTTAATAATAAATATGATTTAATTACCTGAAGTTCCAGTTCCTCCAGAAGGCATTTCACATACCAGTAGCCGTGTCTGTAGCCGCCACCCACGCGAATATACTTGTGCTGTAAATACATACAAAATTAGAAAGTAGCTGGCGTAGTTTATTCAGACACATCAACATATATAGATATAGATATATACATGTTATATATCAATATTCAGCAATTTAACAGTCTGCACAAATACATGAAAATATGAATATAGTCAGAACATGAACAATTTAACATATCATTTGTTATACCTATAACATCATCCTAGATCAGATTTACCAAAAGAACAAAATTTATTTCATTTTTATCTATTTTTAGCTCAGCTTTTTGGAAAAAAAAAACAAACGAAGAGCTATTGCCATGACCCTGGCGTCGTCGGCGTCGTCGTCGTTGTCGTCGTCCGCTGGTTAAAGTTTTATGTTTAGCTCAGCTTTTATTCTGTTTCTGAACAAACAACTCATGTTACGGTGACTAAACTTCATAAACACATTCATTTCATGTTATACAAACAATGTGTATAGCTAATTACCTAAATTTACATACTTTGAGCTCTAAAACCTTCGGTTAAAGTTTTTTTGTTTATTTCGGGTTTGGTTAAAGTTTAATGTTTAGCTCAGCATTTTCTCTGTTTCTGAACGAACTACTCATGTTTTGGTGACTAAACTTCATAAACACATTTATATTATGTCGTAAAACAATGTATATTGCTAACTTACATAAGTTTCCATACTTTGTGCTTTAAAACCTTAGGTTAAAAGATTTTTGTTGAGCTCGGGTTTGAATTTTTTTGTTTACATTTTCATTTTTAAATCAATTTTATTTTTCAGTAATACTATTAATTCTGTCAGCTGATCACCATCAACTAAAAAAAGTTTACATCACTGACCTTGACCTATTTAATGGACTTTCCTGCCCGAGCCCAACCAAGATCCCCACCCTGTTGCCCATATTTTTTTTTGTTTTAAGACTCTCACCCCCCCACCACCACCCCCAACACCACCACAACCACCAACCCACCCCATTATTTCTTTTATTATTTTTTTTTTTTTATTAAATCAAATACTCTGCCCAATTTCATTTTTTTAGTGAAAACACACACAAAAAGAACCGTTCTGTAAACAGGGGATCGAGCTTATAGTCTTCCGTGACAAGCGAGAGCCAGCGTAAACCAAATCAACCAAAATATCGCTTAAGCAAATACCCACACACATGCAATCAGCGAATAGTATTGCATACATGACTTTACATGTACGTATTTTATTACTAAATGGCGTTACCAATATATTAATAAATTAAAAAAGCGGGGGATTTGTAATTTTATGACATACTTTAATACCAGTAGGTCGATTTTAAGTTTAATTGGAAAAGAATATTAGTAAATTATCAGTACAATACACAATCTATCAGGTTTAGTTTACGTAAAACTGAATCATTCCACTAAACAATTGCTCTTTGTAATTTGTATAATACATTCATGGACGCGTGCCATCACGTTAAGGTACATTTTTACAAACTTTGAAATTCAATTAACTTATATATTCAATATTTTATTTACTTAAGCAGGTCAATTAGATCTCCTTCACATTTTGTTATGGGGGTGTAATAGGTGGTGCCATATTCTATATATTTATTTAACTACAAAAGACCTTTCTTCCCTTTAGCACTCTTGAATGTAAGGATACGTCTTCGTTCACACTATGTTTGATTAGGACAATAAAAATCATTGCTAGATTCTCAACCATTATTTTCTTTTCTTTTTTTTCTTTTTTTTTTTATGAAATAAAAAGGGTCGGACGGCATGAAAATTGGGGTTTAAATGACTATTTAACAGAAAACGTTGGAGGATCTGATTTATTACCCATAATTGTTTGTTTTCAGGGTTTTTACAAAAATGTAAGAATTTGAGTCCGATTTATTGATGAATTTAGGCCCTGTGCGTCTAGGAAACCAGATATCAACACCAAACTCTACATGCCGTTGCTCCGTGATGACGATAAGTTGTTTACGAAATTACGCAATATCGATATGGGTTTTATAACCAGGGCACATTAATTTTATAGAACTAGCGAGATGTAGATACCGTATTTATGTTCTATTCAGTATTTGCAATTAGCTTGGATTTTATAAACAAAGATATAAACTCACCGACTCGCATTTCTTGTGTGGTATTTTCAGAAGGCATTTCAAGCACTCTTCGCTGGTGGACTGAAAAATATTGATTTCTCGTTGTTATTGGTAGTTATAAAAACAAATTGTTTCATAATAAACACGTAAACCCTTGATTTAAAAGGGAAATAAAGAGTATATATAAGTATAGCTTATAGCATAGTATATTTGCATAACAAAGCATAGGTTAATATCATATGCCCATTTAAAATCCGCAACTTTTACTGGTACAGGTTCACATAAAATGTCTGCTCAAAGTAATATTGGCCGCTGTTGAGGTCTATACAAGCATGATATTTCTTACAAGTGTATAATTTTCACGAGAACAGTCGTCTGGTGAAAGATGGAAAGTAAACAGAAGAAAAAACAAAATGTTTTACCATTAATGAAAAAGGCAACAATGAGCTCAACGTACACATCCGTAAATGCCTTCAGTGAGTATTCGAAGGAGCGTGAAGTATTTGATGTGGCAGAAGAAAACTTAACCAAAGTGGATGTTGACATTTATTTAGGAAAATTTTAGTAAAAAGGAAAGCTGCAAAATATGCTATAATGGTACATATCATATGATATTAATATTTGTGAGTTAAACCAGAAAAACTTAACTGACTTTCATGTACTGGGCAGACATGTGTGAGAGTGGCCAAAATATGTTTGTCAGGAATTGAGAAATATATGCTCCGTGAAACCCTACTGGGCACCTTGTGTGAGAGTCGCTCAAAACTGCTCGTCCGGAATTGAGTAAAATATGCTTCGTGAAACCCAACTGGGCACCATGTGTGAGAGTCGCTCAAAACTCCTTGTCTGGATTTGCTATATATATGCTCATTGAAAACCAGCTGGGCACCCTGTGTGAGAGTCGCTCAAAACTGCTTGGCAGGGTTTAAGAGATATATGCTCTGTGAAACCCAACTGTGCACCCTGTGTGAGAATCGCTCAAAACTGCTTGGCAGGATTTGAGAGATATATGCTCCGTGAAATGCAACTGGGCACACTATGCGAGAGTCGCTCAAAACTGCTTGGCAGGCTTTGAGAGATATATGTTCCATGAAACCCAACTGGGCACCCTGTGTGAGAATCGCTCAAAACTGCTTGGCAGGATTTGAGAGAGATATACTCCGTGAAATGCAACTGGGCACACTATGTGAGAGTCGCTCAAAACTGCTTGTCAGGCTTTGAGAGATATATGTTCCGTGAAACCCAACTGGGCACCCTGTGTGAGACGCGCTCAAAACTGCTTGTCAGGATTTGAGAGATATATGCTCCGTGAAATGCAACTGGGCAATCTGTGTGAGAGTCGCTCAGAGGTGTTTGTCAGGAATAGAGGAATATATGCTCCGTGAAATCCAACTGGGCAATCTGTGGAAGAGTTGCTTAAAACTGCTTGTCATGATTCGAGAGATATATGCTCTGTGAAACCCAACTGGGCACACTGTGTGAGAGGATTTGAGAGATATTAGGAAAGATTCCTCCACGTGGAACCTAACTGACTTTCATGTACTGGCCAGACATGTGAGAGTTGGCAGGATTTAAGACGTACTCACGCACACCGAGCTCATGTGTGAGAGTCTAAACTAATTGTCAGGATTTGAAAGGTTAGAGAAGGTTATATATGAAGTATCTATTAACAAGATTATATCAAGATTAATAACATTATGTTCTGTTTTGTAATGACAGTTACACATTGTATGACGATTAATCTGACAGAATTAATATAATTATATACATTAAAACCGCCTTAAAGTTATATCGGTAGATTAACTGTAGTGTATTAAGTCATGTCTTGTGATATTGGCGTACATGTGTTTTTAATCAGTTGATCAAGCAACCTTGCTGTAAATGACTTCCACAATGACTGACCAAGATAGTGGTGATATAAGATACAATATTGAATAACCAGATCGTTTATTAACTTTACTATTATAATATTATCTTTATATCGTAACCTCAATTAAGTATGTCACTCAGGTAAAACAGAAATACGGACTCTAATAACATTGGTATTGAAGGTGTTTTGTGTCGCTTTAAAAAATATATATATCTCAATTATATATGAGACATATACAAATCTGAGACATATAAAGGTATCCAAAGCTTAATTACATCAAACACATATAAAAGTATCCAGTAAATAGTTACGTCTGATCAAATATCAAAATATATTTACAACAGAAACATAATAAAACATAACTACGTCAGATGCATATACAATTATGAAAACATAGTAACGTATGATTAATATCAAAGTATTCAAAACATAATTACATTAGATACATATAAAAATATAAAAATATATTTACGTCAGAGACATGTAAATGTATCAACAACGAAGTTAAGTAAGATGCAAATGAAGGTATCAAATATTGTTACGTCAGAGGCATATAAAAGTATCAATTTAATACATACGTCAAAGCGACATAAAAGTATAAAAAACGAAGTTAAGTAAGATGCATACGAAGGTATCAAATATAGTTACGTCAGATACATATTCAAGTATCAAAGTTATTTAAACACGTCCAATGCATATTTAAACAAAATTAAAAGTGTCACATAATGTATTTGGGGTAATGTCAGTTACTCAAAACCAATGTAGATTTTATTATTTAATTTACATCAGCATATATGTACTGTTCTGTTCTCGCACATGATAGTTCATCTCCAATAGGTACATATGTACTTATTTTGTTTTAGATAAACTATGCTGAACGCTTATAATAAAATGAGAATATGTTTTGTTAGCCCTTTTCATATCTAAAAATAGCATATACTGAACGGAACAGCTAACCCGCCACCTGACACTTTATGTACCTAGCATTTTATATATTTTCTCAAAAAAGTATTCAAAGAATTTTCTTGAAAATTGGACTAAATAAATTAAAAAATTTAAGCTATGTAAAAGTCAATATATATTGTCTGCTAATGTGGTATGGACATTTTAATAATGCTTCTCAATATTTTGACTAACATATTGGAAATACAAAAGCGGCGGGTTAGCTGTTCCGTTCAGTATATATTTTGACAAAGATATTGGAAATACAAAAACGGCTGGTTAGCTGTTCCGTTCAGTTTATATTTTGACAAAGATATTGGAAATACAAAAGTGGCGGGTTAGCTGTTCCGTTCAGTATATATTTTGACAGAGATATTGGAAATACAAAAGTGGCGGGTTAGCTGTCCGTTCAGTATATATTTTGACAGAGATATTGGAAATACAAAAGTGGCGGGTTAGCTGTCCGTTCAGTATATATTTTGACAGAGATATTGGAAATACAAAAGCGGCGGGTTAGCTGTTCCGCTCAGTATATATTTTGACAAAGATATTGGAAATACAAAAGTGGCGGGTTAGCTGTTCCGTTCAGTATATATTTTGACAGAGATATTGGAAATACAAAAGTGGCGGGTTAGCTGTCCGTTCAGTATATATTTTGACAGAGATATTTGAAATACAAAAGTGGCGGGTTAGCTGTTCCGTTCAGTATATATTTTGACAAAGATATTGGAAATACAAAAGTGGCGGGTTAGCTGTTCCGTTCAGTATATATTTTGACAGAGATATTGGAAATACAAAAGTGGCGGGTTAGCTGTTCCGTTCAGTATATATTTTGACAAAGATATTGGAAATACAAAAGTGGCGGGTTAGCTGTTCCGTTAAGTATATATTTTGACAAAGATATTGGAAATACAAAAGTGGCGGGTTAGCTGTTCCGTTCAGTATATATTTTGACAAAGATATTGGAAATACAAAAAAGGCGGGTTAGCTGTTCCGTTCAGTATATATTTTGACAAAGATATTGAAACTACAAAAGCGGCTGGTAAGCTGTTCCGTTCAGTATATATTTTGACAAAGATATTGGAAATACAAAAGTGGCGGGTTAGCTGTTCCGTTCAGTATATATTTTGACAAAGATTTTGGAAATACAAAAGCGGCGGGTTAGCTGTTCCGTTCAGTATATATTTTGACAAAGATATTGGAAATACAAAAGTGGCGGGTTAGCTGTTCCGTTCAGTATATATTTTGACAAAGATATTGGAAATACAAAAGTGGCGGGTTAGCTGTTCCGTTCAGTATATATCTTACACTTTTATAAGTCATGTATATACATAAAAACTATCCAAAGCCTTTTAATCTGAAGCATAATAAATAAGCCGCGAATTGTTAATGAACGTGGCCAGAGAAATACCAAACGGATATTTGAGTGTTTTCTTGAAAATCAAATCACATAAATTATGTCCATGGTAGACTATAATATAACAGGGTGTTTTATGATATATGTTGAAACACAAGTCTATATATGAGGTTAACACGTGACCGTCAAATCAATTTCTTCTCGTATACATAATATTCAATGTAACGAATTAATACAAAGACGGACATTTTCTAAAGTTTTTATTGTTTCAATATACCAAATCAGCAACGAAATAGCTGAGTGAATAATAAAACAGCGTTACGAACATGGTCAGGGAGAATGCAGCAATTATGTTATTATTGATTTAGTAATTGTCAATTAGTCACAATTCCGTATTTAGATGCGGACAATACTAGTCTATATACAGAACCTGATATTTCCCGAATCAGATACATTAATCCTCAATGAAAAAAGCAGGAAAGTCTGTGCCTGTCCCACAATTCATAGCGATTAAATGCTAACTAAACTATGACGTCATACAAACTTTCCCTGAACCAGTTGACCAATCAATGTTCTCAAATGTGTTGCTACATAACGGACCCAATCGGGAGACCTGGGTCCGTTCTACAGACTAGAACAATATTAATACAATAGAATTGATTGAGTATAACCATTACAGATGAGTCTCTGTTTTCATTATTAACGCATTGGAATCCTATAACTGAGTATGAAACATTTGAATTTCAATTATTTACTTAATTGTTAGCTGGCAACATTCCTATAAGCATCTCGTACATCATTGTATTAGTTTGAGTCATTCTATTTACAAGCCCTTATATTCGCATGAGCAGATTGTGCAAAATTTTCTTCTGCGTAGTGTTTATTTCGGACTTCTGTTCAATGTTTTATTACTGACTACAATGTCTTTTTTATTTAAAAAAGCGTATTAATTCTACATCGATTGAAGCCCCCCCCCCCCCCCCCCCCCCCTCCCCCCAACCCCTTCGGTAACGAGTCTTCCTGTAATAACATTGATTACTGAACGTACTAGAAGAAAGAGAAAAAGACAAAAGAAGAAATAAACATGAGGTGTGTACTGGTTATGGTATGGTTTATCATTGGTCACTGTGATTATGTTATTGTATTTAGAAAATACATACCTTGGGGAGAAACGGTGAGTTTGCGCTGAGTCTGGTCCTCAGATCGGGCGTACTTCGGTACTTGGCAGAGTACTTCGAGTGGATTTCTGAGTGGGCCCGACTCTGTAAAAATGAAAACAATACATCAATATTAACATTAATATGTAACGATTTTAGTGTGTTTGATTATTAAACTGAAAAAAACGTTGCATTGAATGTGTGTTGTTGTTTTATGTGTGGGAGGGGAGGGGCGGTTAATGTTGTTGTTTTATGTGTGGGAGGGGAGGGGCGGTTAATGTTGTTGTTTAATGTGTGGGAGGGGAGGGCGATTAATGTTGTTGTTTAATGTGTGGGAGGGAGGGCGGTTAATGAAGTTAAGAACGCCATTTCCAACATTTTCAGGTTATATATGTATATGTCATATATAGTTTTATTGGTGGTGGTAGACCTCAAGAATGAATCTGAGTAGAACCACCGCTATTCTGCAAGTAACTGGCAAACTTTCTCACATAAATAACTGGACCGAGCGGGACTCGAAGCAACGACCTTAGTGATGAGTAAGTGATCTTGAGATGGCGCCTTCGACCACTCGGCTACGGAGGACCATTTTATGTTATTTAAGAGGAATCTAGTTAGTGCAGTGGTAGATGTAACACATATATATATATATCCTATCTCATCCAATTTGTCTTATGAATTGCCCCTTATGATGACAAATATGTAGAAAGATCGTACGTTTAATTATTTTTTGTTTGCAGTTCATGGTTTGTGTGCAGTTAATACAGGTATGACCTTCAATCTTGTGAATTTTGTTTTCTGTCTAAACACATATACATGCACTGTATCTTCCATTGATATTACAAGTATCGTTTGTTGTGAACTACGTATGCAAATCAAAATAGTGTTGATACCATTGAACAACGTGTTGTTTATTTTCCATATTTATATTTAAAATGATATTGCAAATAAATCCTAACCATATCCATATCTAACATTTCTCGCGCAGCCTGTTCCAAGAAGCGTTTATCAAGCGTCCTGGATCCCCATCCGGGTTCCGCCATACCAGACGGTGCCACCATGTTTGTGTAACTTGCACTGTGTGTATTTATTTCAGACTTTGGTCGCCGTTTTACTGATGGTGACGTTTTCTTTAATTCTGTCTCTAATCCCGTTGACATATTTTTTCTCTGTCGTTTGATAGCAATTGGGGGCAATGGATCATATTTTATACTAGCACGTGGCGTCTTCTGCTCATCTGAAAATTCAGGTAACGTTGTTGATTCATGCGAGTCTTTGTTAGTTGTATTTGAACTGCTTTCGATGTTTTCTATTTCGCTTTTCGAGAGACTTGGTGCAGGTCGGCGTTTCAATGGTTTATCGTCAGCAGAAGGATATGGTCCATTTATTGGTTGAACATCCCATTGCTGCCTCTTCCACGCATTTGGAACTACAATTTCCGACATGGGTCTTTCTCTCTGTGCGCCTCTAACTTTATATCTATTTTTATCCGTTTTAGCAACATTCGGAGAACGAAAGTTAAGTTGTCGTCTGTACAAGTTGGCATTGTCGTTATCCCTCAGTTGAGCATATGCTTCACGACGTTTGCTCACAATGGTAGATATATCACCCAGACGCCTGACATTTTTTGAATTTGTTGATTTATTTGAAGATTTATTGCTTTTAGACTTGGATGGCACTAGCGTTGGGTCAAATAACTCAGATAAAATAGTATTTCCAATTTGGACACGTGATATTAATTCCAAATCCGACATGGTAGACATTGTTTTCAGCGTGTGATCCACGATGTACGTCCTTACAAGCTCAATGCATAACACATGTATATGTCTGTGTTATTCCAGACAAATCCAAAGTTTAATACGTCAGGTATATAACCCCCATAAGTCTAAAAGAGTATTTAAAATTAAAAATGTGCTTTAAAATCGTTTTATCAAATATATTTTCTCAATATTTTCACAGCAATTTAAGAGCCTTTTAAATCTTTTTTGAAATATCCGTTTTGCCTTTATTGAAATCCAAACATGGCGAAACCTTCAGTACATATCAATGTTTTAATAAAAGCTTGAGAATAAACTAGTGGCATTATAAACACCCAAAAGTATAATCTGTTGTGGTAAGGACAATACACCATGTCAGTATTATTTTCATCCTTAATAAACAATCCTTTGTAGCGAATCAAAACGTAACCGACCCAGAGGTTAACTTATTCAATATAAGGTCACATAATTGGATGCCATTAAATAGGAACATGCATAAACTATTTTATATGATACACCATGTGGGCAGAAGGAAACAAAAGCAGCATTAATTCTATACTGTTAGAAACAGTTTATTTTTCAGTCGTTATGCGTCTGGAATTCTTTTGTTTTAAAGCGTAGAGTGGTTTGCATATTCTAAAAATGTATGTAACTTTAAACCGAACATGTTAACGCCCTGAATGCCGGCGGTTAGAACTAAACCAGGGCTGCGTTCAGCACCGTTAAACAGTAAACATGTGTTAATGTCTGGTTCCCTTAAATTATTGCTTACTAGTTGAGCCAGTATCCAGGAAAACATTTGATCGAACTGAACGCAGCCCACATGTCGAGTATGTTTGAGCAAAGTATTGTGTTCCTAAACTTCCTAACCATGCCCTGATCACGGTCATAGTGTATTTTAGTAGGTATAATGTCATGTTCATTTTGTCCCGTATATTTTGAATGTCTGATTGACTGAATGCCGCAGCATTCGTACCGTTTATATCCAAGTTCTTATATGTTGAATGCCGGGTAGTGGTTGAAAAGTTTATGTTGAACTTCGAGCATGTTGAATGTCGGATTGAAATGTCACCGTGTGTGTTGAATGTCAGATTGAAATGGCTTCGTGTGTGTTGAATGTTGGACTTAAATGGCACCGTGTGCGATGGATGTCGAATTTAAATGGCACCGTGTATGTTGAATGTCAGACTGAAATGGTACAGTGTGTGTGTGTAATGTCGAATTTAAATGACATCGTGTGTGTTGAATGTCGGATTTAAATGGTACCTTTTATGTTGAATGCCAGATTGAAATGGCATAATGTGTGTTGAATGTCGGATTTAAATGACATCGTGTGTGTTGAATTGCAGATTGAAATCGCATCGTGTGTGTTGGATGTCGGATCGAAATGGCATAGTGTGTGTTGAATGTCAGATTGAAATGGCACCGTGTGTGTTGAATGTCGGATCGAAATGGCATAGTGTGTGTTGAATGTCAGATTGAAATGGCACCGTGTGTGTTGAATGTTGGATTGAATTATTGTACTGACCCTGGCGTCGGTTTTAAGATACACTCTATGACCATATCTCAGTAACCATGAGACATGCATAATAGAAACTTACATGTCTTCATTTACATCCAAGGGACTCCGGTTGATAAGTGCGGTGACTTTATAAATTGAATTTAAGATAGAATTAAACCTTTTCATGTGTTATTTTGGAATATTAACATATATCTTACTACCATTTAAGGAACACAAAGGGACGAATGGGTTACATTTGATTTAAGTGAATTGTGTGACTCCTTTTTATTACGTCACATGTGCATTCACCATCATTGAGGGCACTCAACGAGACAAATGATACAACTCAAGTTTTAATTTTAGACAGAACTGTGATCCTTTTTCAGTATAATACCTAGAAAACTCAGTTTACGTTTCATAACAAACTTCTATCTCAGTAACTACTTGTCATGCACAAACGAAACTTCGCATGCATGTGTGTTCATTTCCATTAAATTGACTTAAATTGACAAATGGGATCACTTCGATTAGATTTTTTTTATTTTTTTTTTAATTTTATAACAAACTTCTATCGCATTTAAGAGACTCAAAGTGACAACTTTTATCTAACTTAATCCCGCTTAAATACTTAAACAATTGATAGTAAGAGCATATCTCAATAGCGTCTAGTTACATATCAATGACACTTCACAGATGTCGTCACAAAGAGGAACTCAAGGGAATAACTTGTATTTTGACTTAAGGTAGCATGAAAACACATTTGATACTTAGTCAAATGGGTTAATGTTCAACATCAAACTTACATCTTAGAAACTACTAGTCTTACAGCGATATGAAATATCACAACCATCTCCACTATCATTAATGTCTAAGAAAATACTTCTAAAATTTGATTGAAAAAAAACTATCGGTGTGTTCAGTATTATCATTTTTATACGAAAACTCATAGGGACAGGTGTCATGACCGTTACTTGTATTTCATTAGAATCGTACGCATCTTAGTCGGACTTTATGACAAAACCCTGCTTATGTCGGCTTGATCTAGTGTTGTAATCTTGATCACCACCAAAATGTATAGCACGCCTCATAGTACTGTCCAGTCTCAGTCACCCAATAGTTATTGTTGTAAGATACGCATCCAAAAGTCGAGCGCGCTTTCCTCGAAGAACTGGTGATATTTTAGGTTTACTGTCAAATTTGGCTAGCACTTTCATGCTGGCTGTTTAAAACCGTGTGCGTTGAATATAGGAGCATATGTTATATTATGTTATGCTTAATTTTATACCATAATATTGAACTACCAACGTGCATACACCAAATCTATATAGGTGTTGCCTGTTTGCATTTCACATTACCATATTATGAAAATTAATCTCGGGCATTTTTGTGCATGAAGCTATAGATCAATAAACGGATTTACAGCACTTTGATGTTGGGATCGTATCGACTATTCATTATCGTTATCCGATCGTTTTAATACAATAAATCAGCGCACGTTCTCCACACCGATGACACCTCGTAAAATCCCACTTAATTTATAATTATATTTTAAAAGCCATTTATACATAATGCTCTTGGGTATCAAGTTACCTCTTTTCAAAAGACATGCGCGATAAGACGATATTTATAAATGTAACTATTAACAAAACATGACCTCTCAATAATACATTTATAAACACTGCGCAATTTACAAACACAAAACTACATTATGCTATATATGAACACATGTATACGTGTATGGGGTCGGAAGGGAAGGACACATGACAGGTTATGTCGATTAACTGAAAAAAGACTACTTGTAATTGTTTGGATTTCTAAGATACGTTTAAGATAGCATCTATAACCTTGTTGTTAATTATTTATGTTTAAATAAAACATTAACATGTAGGCCAGGTTTAACCTGTTCAAAACAAAAGTCTAGACCGTAGAATGTCTTGGAGATTTAGACTTAAACTGATATGGTTTTCTCATAGGGACATACGTCTGTGTTGAAATGGAATCTAGTAACGTTAATAAACCCTCACATATTATAATAACTTATGTTTTAATTACCTTTAAGACTAATTAGTCAAGATTAACACCGGTATCTTAACTTTTATTGTGTATATATTCAATTCATAGAATTGACTTTGTGATTAGATTTAATTAAATCTCTATGATATAAATGATATTTTAAAGTATAATCAATAGTCTCTTGTCATTCTATTTAGAACGACATAGAGTCATTATTGTAAATTGTTGTTTGCCATGTATATTGATATATGTGTATTACGTTACCATAATGAATTTGAAATACAATAGATCAAGTACCATCACAATAAAATGTATATTTAAACCGTTTAAACAACGGTTTAAATATACATTTTATTGTGATGGTTACTATAAAACTGGCGCTGCCACACTTGTATTTGTTTCCGATGTTGAAATTAAATTGGTATGTTTTGTTTACAATTATCACAAATGGATGACTTTCAATCATTTACCGGAGTTATGCCCCTTAACAAACTAGAAGGTATAGTTTTACATACAGATTGATGTATCTGGATGCCATCGTATTTGAACCATGTTAATATTTGAGAAATAGTGTAAGAAACCGTGGTCGGTTTCTGTAGTTCGTGTGAACGAGATGCAAGTTAACTGTACGGATAACATACACTGAATAGCAAAGGCACGTCTATAGCGTCTAGAATTAATATATATATTACAGGTTAAACCCAAATGTTTTTATTTTAAAAAGTCAGTCAGTGGGATTTAGTTGTAATTATTTTACTTTCTTTTGTATGTGATAATCTTTATTAAAACACTGTAGTTTTACAGACAATGTGATGATACGATTATTAACTATGCTTATCTTTTAAACTGTTTTCTTAAAGTTTTTTTCTTTTTGTTAAATGGGGGTGATACTTGACTATTCATATAATATTTTACATTCATTCGTTCATCCAGTGATTTGTTCACTTATTCATCCATTCATTCTTTCTTCGTTCGTACATTCATTCATTCATTCATTCATTCATTCATTCATTCATTCATTCATTCATTCATTCATTCATTCATTCATCCATTCATTCATTCATTCGTTCGTTCGTTCGTTCGTTCGTTCATTCATTCATACATTCATTCATTATTCATTCATTCATTCGTTCATTCATTCATTCATTCATTCATTCATTCATTTATTCATCAATCCAGCATCCAGCCAATTATTCAGGCATCCATCTTTGGACATTTCCATCCATGTGTCCTTCCACCCATTGAACTAGTTCGTCTATCCGTCCCGATACACCATTTATAACGTATCATTTTTGCAAATGGCGTTTACTCCAAACACAAACGATCAAATGTGTATATCGGCTTGCAGACGATAGTTTATCTTAAACAGTAAACAGCGTAATATGGAGCGTCAACAATTTGTTTATACCAAAACCACGTGCGTTTGTTCGTACGTAATAGTTCATCAGTCGAACAAAGTTCTCAAAGGCTGTATTTTTCAATTTCATTCATTGTTAGTTGTACTGGCCAGCAGGGCTTATGTCATGGTAAATTGTCCTTCGTCCGTCCTTTAACCCTTTTGTTGTAGACGCGAGAGCACCTTCATTTTCACTGAATCTTAACCAAACTTGCACAGCAGTTATATAACCACAGGATCTCGGACGAGTTTGCGAACCAGCGTCATTCGACCATAAATGCCCCCGCCACAGGGCTTATAAGCACATTTTAAGCGAAATTTCAAAAACATTTTCTCTGAAAGTTCAAGGCCTAGACCTTAGATATTTTATATGTAGTATCAAATTGGGTCCCCTAAACGATTTGTTGAAGTCGGTGTCTGGGGTCAAATTTTGGGCCGCCACAGGGGTCACCGTTTTACATAGAGTTATATAGGGATATGTTGTCGACGTGGTAGTACCTCCATTTTTCATTGAATCTTAACCAAACTTGCACAGCCGTTATATAACCACAATTTCTCAGACGAGTTCTTGAACCAGTGTCATTCGACTATAAATGACCCCGCCACAGGGCTTTTAAGCACTTTTTAAGCGAAATTTAAAAAAACCCATTTTCTCTGAAAGGCCTAGACCTTAGATAGTTAACATGTAGCATTGCATGGAGGTCCTGTAAAGCATATGTTGCGAGTAGAGTGTTCAGGTCTTCTTGGGCCTCTTGTTTTAAAAATGCACTAAAAAAACATACCACGAATGTGTGTCTAAGATCAACATGTGAACATTATCCCTAAACAATCTCATCACGGTTTAATTGCTAATACCGGATAATCAATTTGTATATATTTTGCTACCATTTGTGACAGAAAAGAATACACCCGCTTATCTTATCAATCCAGAATATGTTCGACCCAAGAGTTTAGTCAAATAGTTTATATCCAGGTAAGGAGTTATGGAATGATACGGAACTACCGAGGAATTTTCAGTCGCGTTAATGTGTTGTTTTCCGTTAAATGTCGAGAAGTAGAGAACTGCACGAAGAATTGATTTAAAAATAAAGTATTTCAGTTGTTCAATTACCATCTTACAAGTGTGTGCAAGAATCCGTAGATTAGTAAAATGAAATGGGCGAAAGTTCTAGGCATCTTAGGACAACTGTTGGTTTGCTGTTACACACACTTAATGCGTGACCGTTTAAACAGCTGGAATGTTTAATACAGGTGTCGCTTGATAGAGGTCAAGCTTAATAAAATGAAATTAATGAATTAAGAGGTGTGCTAGATGTGATGTTTGATAGGGATGACGTATAAAATAGGGGGTACGTGATATACGTGATGCTTATTGGAGGTAATTAGAAGTGAAGTAGAGAGTAGGGGCCTATGCTTAAAAGAGGTGATGTTTAATAAAGACGATGCTTAATAGAGACATTGTCTAATAGGGACATTGTCTAATAGGCATAATGCCACCATTGCAAAAAGGAAGTGCTTCCGTGGGGTAGTCGCATAATGGCGGTTATAAATAATCCTCATTTCTTCTTCCTTAAAATAGCATTTTTCTTATTTTAATGCTCATTTTTTTTATTTGAATGGCATTATTGATGTATTTTGAAGATTTTGATAGCATTGTCATGTTTGAATTGTGAATTTAGAAAAAAAAATGATGCTTGGAAATTGGGGTATAAATTCGGGATTTCGGAAGTCTACTTTCACTTTGTCACCAGTGTACACACTGAGCAGAAAAAAAATCTCTTATATGACACATGACCCCTACTTTTCCCATCATATTTTGAAAGTGCAGAGGTTGACAAACAGTAAAATGTAGGTTTCACTTCTTTCATGTTGGATTCTCTATGAATGACAAGCCTTCAAACTTTTATTATTTACTATAGAATAAAGAACAAAAATCAATGGTGGGGTTACACCTATAAGGGACATTGTCTAATAGGGACATTGTCAAATAGGGACATTGTATATGGTATATAGGATTATATATGGTACTGCTTACTAGGGGTTATATCTGGTACTGCTTTTACTAGGAGTTATATTTGGTACTGCTTAATAGGAGTTATATCTGGAACTGCTTACTTGGGGTTATATATGTATTTAGTACTGTATTTGGTTCTGTACAACAAGGTGTGACTATGGTACTGTAAAACAGAGGTTGTATGTAGTACAGGGGTTGTATTTAGAACTGTTAAACGGGTTGTATTTGGTACTGTAAAACAGGGGTTGTATTTGGTACTGTAAAACAGGAGTTGTATTTAGTACTGTAAATCAGTGGTTGTATTTGGTACTGCATAACAGTGGTTGTATTTAGTACTGTAAAACAGGGGTTGCATGTAGTACTGTAAAACTGGGGTTGTATTTAATACTGTAAAACAGGGGTTGTATGTAGTACTGCAAAACTGGGATTGCATTTTATACTGTAAAACAGGGGTTGTATTAAGTAATGCTTCATAGAACTGTTAACACATATATTGTCAAACATGTGTATGGGCGTAATGTATTGGATTTTCAATTGTATATTACATTTTTTTACAATTAAACTTTTTAAGTTAAGTCGTAAATTATCAGTTTCTGTGCTTTTACAATTTGAATTTTTTTTTTTTTTTCATTTAGAGTATATTGAGCTTAAATTTATATTTATATTCTAACACAAAACTAATGTTTAATTCATACTTTTTAATAACCTTTCTTTACTTTAAAATTGCAATATCTGCCACGTGATTAAATTATGTTTGTTAATTAAATGACTCTGCTTGGTTACTTACCGCTGCTCTGCTGTGTCCCCGCAGTGACGGCAGTTTGGTGTAAGACCGGGAAGTTGTGATATTTCGTGACGTCTGAAACATGCAGTTATCTGAAAATGAAAAAAAAAATCAGTAACTCTTTCAAAAAACAGTATGTTTGTATTTTTATCCGTGTCATACCGACGTATTCTGACCCTCATTACTCGGTATGACTCTCACTACTAGATATGACCCTTGTTATTCAGTATAACCCTCTCTGCTTGCTCGTATGACCCTCTCTACTCGGTATGACCCTCACTACTCAGTATGACCCTCACTACTCGGTTTGACCATCACTGCTCGGTATGACCCTCAATACTCAGTTTGAACCTCGCTTCTCAGTTTGACCCTCACTACTCGGTGTACCAGCATTACCCTCACTACTCAGTATGACCCTCACTACTCGGTATGACCCTCACTATTCGGTATGACCCTCACTACTCGGTTTGACCCTCACTACTCGGTAGGACCCTCACTACTTTGTATGACCCTCACTACTCGGTAGGACCAGCATTACTCGGTTTGACCCTCACTACTGGATATGACCCTCACTACCCAGTTTGCCCCTCACTGCTCAGTTTGACCCCCACTACTCGGTATGACCCCAACTACTCGGTTTGACCCTCACTACTTGGTTTGACCCTCACTACCTGGTATGACCCTCACTTTCCGGTTTGACCCTCACTACTAAGTTTGACCCTCACTACTCGGTATGACCCTCACTACCCGGTTTGACCCTCACTACTCAGTATGACCAGCATTACTCGGTATGACCCTCACTGCTCCGTTTGACCCTCACTGCTCGGTATGACCCTCACAACTCGGTTTGACCCTCACTACTCAGAATGACCTTCAATACTCGGTTTGACCCTCATTACTCGATATGACCCCAACTACTCAGTATGACCCTCAGTTTGACCCTCACTACTTGGGTTGACCTTCACTAATTGGTATGATCCTCACTACCCAGTTTGACCCTCTCTACTCGGTAGGACCAGCATTACTCCCTATGACCCTCACTACTCAGTTTGACCCTCACTACTCTGTATGACCTTCACTACTCGGTTTGACCCTCACTACTCAGTATGACCCTCACTACTCGGTTTGACCCACACTATGCGGTATGGCCTTCACTACTCGGTATGACCCTCAATACTCGGTTTGACTCTAACCACTCGGTATGACCTTCACTACTCGCTATGACTCGGTTTGACCCACACTATGCGATATGGCCCTCACTACTCGGTATGACCCTCAATACTCGGTTTGACCTTAACCACTCAGTATGACCTTCACTACTCGCTATGACTCTCACTACTCAGTATGACCCTCACTACTCAGTATGACCAGCATTATTCGGTATGAGCCTCACTACTCGGTATGACACTCACTACTCAGTTTCACCCTCAATACTCGTTTGACCCTCACTACTCAGTATGACCAGCATTATTCGGTATGAGCCTCACTACTCGGTATGACCCTCACTACTCAGTTTGAACCTCACTACTCGGTATGACCCTTACTCAGTTTGAACCTCACTAATCGGTATGACCCTCACTACTCGGTATGACCCTTACTCAGTTTGAACCTCACTACTCGGTATGATCCTTACTCAGTTTGAACCTCACTACTCGGTATGACCCTCACTACTCGGTAGGACCCAAACTTCTCGGTAGGACCCTCACTACTCGGTATGACCCTCACTACTCAGTATGACCCTCACTACTCGGTTTGACCCTCACTACTCAGTATGACCCTCACTACTCGGTTTGACCCTCACTATTCGGTATGACCAGCATCAATCGGTATGACCCTCACTACTCGGTTTGACCCTCACTTCTCGGTAGGACCAGCATTACTTGGTATGACCATCACTACTCGGTATGACCCTCATTACTCCGTTTGACCCTCACTACTCGGTATGACCCTCACTACTCAGTTTGACCCTCACTACTCAGTATGACACTCACTATTCGGTTTGACCCACACTACTCGGTATGACCCTCACTACTGGGTATGACCCTCACTACTCGGTTTGACCTTAACTACTCTGTATGACCCTCACTACTCGGTATGACTCTCAACACTCGGTATGACCCTCACTACTCGGTTTGACCCTCACTACTCAGTATGACCAGCATTACTCGGTATGAGCCTCGCTACTTGGTATAACCCTCACTACTCGGTTTAACCCTCACTACTCAGTAGGACCCTCACTACTCGGTATGATCCTGACTACTCGGTTTGACCCACACTACTCGGTATAACCCTCACCACTCGGTTTGACCCTCACCACTCGGTATGACTCTCACTACTCGGTTTGACCCTCATTACTCGGTATGACCCTCACTACTTGGTTAGACCCTCACTACTCGGTATGACCCTCACTACTCAGTTTGACTCTCTATTCGGTAGGACCAGCATTACTTGCTCGTATGACTCACATTATATAAGATAAGATAGTTGGCAACAACTGAGGTTTTAATGGTCATCTATTGCTTTTAGATACACGTATATGCATTCTTATCATTGAAACAGCCAGCTTGACATTTCAGACATTTTTTTTTCTTTTCAGATGCATATAACGTTATTATGCTAGCACTGGCTCAGAAAAATTACAATTTTCATCCAATATAATCTTCAAAAATGAATGATGGCCTTGCTGATTCACGGAATGACGGTTATACAAGTCATACAAGCCCTAAGGAATTGACGATTTGGCAATGTGGAAAACTAATCGTTCTTATTTTCGCATATGCCATACACGTATCAGTAATACTTCTTTTAAAATGTCAACATAGGGGGCCTTCAACGGCCCATATTAATTGACACAATCGACAGATTCCGTATTAAACTGGCGGTTGTTCAAAATTTGTAGATATCCAATTTCCCCCCCTTCCATCTAATCATTATATAGTACGTACCAATGCTTAGTAATGATTTGATTAAAGAATGTCCTCTATTGTTTGTTCTAGATTAATTTATTCATGTAGAAAATTAAGTATCAAGGGCAAAGAGCCATTAATTAGCTGCTCTGTTTTATCAGTAGGTCACGGTAATTGTAAGTGAGGTAACGCTTTTTGTCCGTTAGCAATTTTTTGTACGCTGGAGCATGCTCTTGTTTTAAAGCATTGTGTACACTTAAATGTGAAATTAAGAGGCAGTGAAATTATCAAATCAAGCTTATACTTATTTATTGATTTACAGAACGAATATTAATATTTAGTCAACAGCATGTGTTATACCCGTCAGTTGAAAATATCGTTTCACGACCTTTAATTTGATACATGATAAGTATAATTAAAATCCTGGGATCTTTTTACTAATATGTTTCGGATATTAATCGGGTATCAATATAACTTGATTACTTTTTTTGTTTATGTGTTAAATTAATGTTTTGCTTTGCAAATATGTTGAGGGCCTCATGGAAGATTTGAGTTTATTCAAATGAGTTCTTTCGTTAATAAAAGTATTTATTATTATTATTATAATTATTATTATTGTTATTATTATTATTATTATTATTATTATTATTATTATTATTATTATTATTATTATTATTATTATTAATCTTATAACGCAAGTGTTATTACCGTGCGCGACGTCAATACATGTTGCGTACATAAAATACAGTAAGACACGTTTCCCTATAAATGCGACCCTCGCTATTCTGTATGACACCCAGTACTAACTTAATATTATACTATTCGTATTGTTTATATTTAATTTTTAAATTTTTTTTTAGTTTGTTTGTTTGTTGAATCTGAGTATAACAACCGTCCTTCTGCAAGTAACTGGCAAACCGTCTCACATAAAGTTTTTTGAGCGAGCGGGACTCGAACCTACGACCTTAGTGGTGAAAACATACAACCTTAGTGGTGATAAACTACGACTTTAATGGTAAATGATATTGAGACGGCGCCTAGGAACAACCACTCAGTCACGGAGGTTTAGTTATCAGTTTACAAATGATTGGTGAACTACATTTTGTATCTTCTTTTCTATACTTCACACTTCTATCAATCATACCTTTGTCTTTTATTTGTTAACTTTGAATGTTCTTTCCACCTCTATTTTGTGTCTCATTTCATCTAATTTCAATTCACATTAAATGTGGTTTAAATTTATAATATTTTATTGCAAGCTTCATTATACAAAACACATTTACAATATAAACAGTGGCATAATGCTCATGAAAAAAGCAGTTAGGTTGGACTACAAGTTGTTCCGACATTGTTTACAGTCCTTCCCACAGCATTGCATGTTACGTTTATTAAACTAAAATGGCGGTGAAAAACAAATAAAAACTTCAAATTAAAGAAAGCGACAAAGAAAAAAAAAAGAATAAAAAAGAATGAAAAAATAAAAGAAGAAACAAAAAAAGAAATGCGGTAAGCCGCGCTATATGGACTTGACGGTGTCTACTTGAGACAGTATTCCGAGCGCTGCAACACTGATGTATCATACCGCAGATACCAAGTCACATTATACTGACACCGGAATATTATTTGTAATGACCCGGCCGGAGATCGAACCCATGATCTTCCGCATGCGATGTGGACGCTCCACTCTAGACCACTCTCCTGTAGTCTTTGACATTGTATCTAGACTCAAGTTTTTAATCCTAATAAATGGTTAGGTACATATTTTATATGTTTTTTAAATTGTTTTAAAGAACGCCATGTACGAGAGCTGCCAGACTGCCACACATGTTAACGTAATACTGCCTTGCCAAAAGACACAACTAAGTACATTGTTTTATTTTATTTTCTGTACATGCATATCATCGTGTATTTTGACAATGATACTTTTAATTGAAAAGCGTATTTTCTGTTTCAAACAACAAATGTAGTAAATGTAGAGCATGTATTTAAGTTTTACTGTCCTTCATGGACAAGTGGTCTAAGGAGGCACCGTCTCAAGGTCACTTACCTCTCACAGCTGAGGTCATGGGTTTGTTTCCAGCTCGGCCGAAGCACTTTATTTAAGAAAGTTTGTCAATAACTTACAAAGAGACTGTGTTTTCACTCAGATCCATGCCAATAAAATGGGTTTAATTAAATTTTAACAGATGGGTGTATTTGAGAAGATTTCAGGATGTCTGTCTTAAAAGAACTTAGGGGAGTCACTGCACTGTCTTTAATAAAAACCAACTGGTTAATACAACAGTTAATGTCCATTTTTATGAGCAGATCCATTCCTGCTGTGGAAAAAATTCTTTAAAAACTTTTTTATGTGCATTCTTTATTCGTGGTAGTCCAAGACCTTATTGTATTTTTAGAGCAAAATTCAACTGTGTAGTGTGATCTGAAAACGGTGCTAAACCCATTCAATGTATCGATAGTATATTATTGCGTGTGAGTGCTTCACGGCACAGCGTATTTGATGGGTGGGGCTACAAGTGGTTTGTTAAACAACGTAATGAGTCCCTTGCACCAAAGTGTTTGTCTTTATTTCTAATAACAATAATGATTTGAATATTAATCATTGATTATCAATAATCTAACGGATAAAATCATAATCTGGTAAACATAAGTGCACTACGGATAGTGTATCGTGAAATGTGAGATTTGTTCGTAATATATGTTTTTACCGTATTGTTCAAACGTTAACCGCAATACAAGACATTGCTTTTAACAATAAAAGTTTATCACCTTTATTTAAATATAGCATAATCAAAATTAAGGTCGATTAACTGATCTGAAAACAGTTTCGTTAATATATATTAGTATAAACTTATGAACTCTCCATACTCCAGTATGTATTTACGGATTAGATAAGCTAGTTAAGGTCCTTAATCTCGTTATTATGCCAAGAAGGCGACATTGGTGTATACTTAATGTTTAGTCCGGGGTCTTTATTTACACCGCTTCTCAGACAGAGATAGAGTCGGAGAAAGAGAGAGAGAGAGAGAGAGAGAGAGAGGGAGGGAGGGATGGAGGGAGGGAGGGACGGACGGACGGACGGACGGACAGAGATAGCGGGGCGGGGCAGGGCGGTAGTGTAGCGGGTTCGATCCCCAGCTCGGTCCGATGCCTCTAACAGAATCAACACTCAGAAAATGTCCTTACCAGGAAGCGGACTCGCACCCGGTTCACATAAGCTTTGAGCTTTCTTCGTTATCAAGCTAGGGAGATAACGATTATATATAAATTATATTCCTATATTTACAAATCTTTGTTTTTTATTTGTCTGACAAATCACTGTTTTAAACGTGGATATGAATAACGCTTTCAGCATGAGCGATAAACTATTTCAGTCGCCCTGTTATAATAAATAACACGCTTGTCAGAGGAGAGCAGGCGTATCGAACAACATCACCTTATCAACGGATTGAAAAAATCAGTTATTGAAGTTTTAATACGTTTTGTTTGACACTAGTATTCCTTTATTGATTAAGATACCTTGATTAATAGTTAAACTGATAGCCCAATGTCAGCGATCAGTAAACACGAAGCTTTTAATCTCATAACTCGCTGTTTGGGGTACGTACAGCTTTCATAAAGTGTCCATTAAATACAATATATCGATATGATAACGGAAAGAAACCCAATAACCTAATCGGAATTTCATCTGAAAATTACAAAATATGACACTATTAGACGGGAGAATACAAACTGAATGCGTTACTTGACCTTTCAAGAAAAAAATAACAAAATTAAGTGGATCATAAGAGATTAAAGTGAATAGATATATACGTGTTTGTGAACGTTATGAAATATTGAGGGAAAAAATCGATCGAACACGGATGCCGTACTTATAAATGTTATCAGTCGAATTATTGAATAATATGAAAAAAATGTTTGAATAGCAACAGCAATAGTTATGGTAATAATAAAATAGTAAAGTAATAACAAAAATGCTAATAGTAATAACAGCAAAAATGATAGCAATAACAACAACATAATAGTAACAACAACAACAACAACAAAAACAACAACAAGAACAACAACAAACAACAACGACGACGACGTAGACGACGACGACGACGATAACGACAACATCAACAACAACAGTATTGACATCAATAATAAAAGTAATAATAACAACAATAATGGTAATAACAACAATAATAATGGTAATAACAACAACAATGGTGATAATAACAACAATAATAGTAATAACAACACTTGTAATAGTAATAACAACAACGATAATAGTCATAACAACAACAACGATAATAGTAATAACAACAACAACGACAACAACACTTGTAATAGTTATAACAATAATTGTAATAGTAATAATAACACTTGTAATAGTAATAACAACAACGATAATAGTAATAACAACACTTTTAATAGGTATAATAATAATTGTTATAGTAATAAAAACAACAATAATAGTAATAACAACACTTGTAATAGTAATAACAACAATTGTTATAGTATTAACAACAACAATAATAGTAATAATAACACATGTAATAGTTATAACAACAATTATAATAGTAATAACAACACTTGTCATATTTATAATAATAATTGTAATAGTAATAACAACACTTGTAATAGTAATAACAACAACGATAATAGTAATAACAACACTTTTAATAGGTATAATAATAATTGTTATAGTAATAAAAACAACAATAATAGTAATAACAACACTTGTAATAGTAATAAAAACAATTGTTATAGTAATAACAACAACAATCATAGTAATAATAACACGTGTAATAGTTATAACAACAATTATAATAGTAATAACAACAATTGTCATAGTTATAATAATAATTGTAATAGTAATAACAACACTTGTAATAGTAATAATAACAATTGTTATAGTAATAACAACAACAATTATAGTAATAATAACACGTGTAATAGTTATAACAACAATTATAATAGTAATAACAACACTTGTCATAGTTATAATGATAATTGTTATAGTAATAACAACACTTGTAATAGTAATAACAACAACGATAATAGTAATAACAACACTTTTAATAGGTATAATAATAATTGTTATAGTAATAAAAACAACAATAATAGTAATAACAACACTTGTAATAGTAATAACAACAATTGTTATAGTAATAACAACAACAATCATAGTAATAATAACACGTGTAATAGTTATAACAACAATTATAATAGTAATAACAACACGTGTCATAGTTATAATAATAATTGTAATAGTAATAACAACACTTGTAATAGTAATAATAACAATTGTTATAGTAATAACAACAACAATTATAGTAATAATAACACGTGTAATAGTTATAACAACAATTATAATAGTAATAACAACACTTGTCATAGTTATAATAATAATTGTAATAGTAATAACAACACTACTAATAGTAATCACAACAACGATAATAGTAATAACAACACTTTTAGTAGGTATAATAATAATTGTTATAGTAATAAAAACAACAATAAAAGTAATAATAACACGTGTAATAGTTATAACAACAATTATAATAGTAATAACAACACTTGTCATAGTTATAATGATAATTGTTATAGTAATAACAACACTTGTAATAGTAATAACAACAACGATAATAGTAATAACAACACTTTCAGTAGGTATAATAATAATTGTTATAGTAATAAAAACAACAATAATAGTAATAACAACACTTGTAATAGTAATAACAACAATTGTTATAGTAATAACAACAACAATAATAGTAATAATAACACGTGTAATAGTTATAACAACAATTATAATAGTAATAACAACACTTGTCATAGTTATAATAATAATTGTAATAGTAATAACAACACTACTAATAGTAATCACAACAACGATAATAGTAATAACAACACTTTTAGTAGGTATAATAATAATTGTTATAGTAATAAAAACAACAATAAAAGTAATAACAACACTTGTAATAGTAATAACAACAATTGTTATAGTAATAACAACAACAATAATAGTAATAATAACACGTGTAATAGTTATAACAACAATTATAATAGTAATAACAACACTTGTAATAGTTATAATAATAATTGTAATAGTAATAACAACACTTGTAATAGTAATAACAACAACGATAATAGTAATAACAACACTTGTAATAGTAATAACAACAATTGTAATAGTAATAACAACAACAACGATAAAAGTAATAACAACAACAACAACAACGATAATAGTTATAACAACAACTGTAATAGTAATAACAACAACAACAACGATAATAGTAATAACAACAACAAAGATAATAGTAATAACAACAATTGTAAAAGTAAAAACAACAACGATTATAGAAATAACAACGCTTGTAATAGTAATAACAACAACAGTAATAGTAATAACAACATCAATTATAATAGAAATAACAACAACAACGATAATAGTTATAACAACAACTGTAATAGTTATAACAACAATTGTTATAGTAATAACAACAACAGTAGTAGTTACAACAATTGTAATAGTTATAATAGCGACTGTAATAGTTATACCAACAATTGTTATAGTAATAACAACAACGATAATAGTAATAACAACACTTGTAATAATAATAACAACAACAACGATAATAGTTATAACAACAATTGTAATAGTAATAACATCAACGATAATAGAAATAACAACACTTGTAATAGTAATAACAACAACTGTAATAGTCATAACAACAACAACAATAATAGTTATAACAACAACAATGATAATAGTTATAACAACAACTGTATTAGTTATAACAACAATTGTTATAGTAATAACAACAATAATAGTAGTAACAACAATTATAATAGTAATAACAACACCAATGATAGTGATAACAACAATTATAAAAGTAATAACATGTATAACAATAATTACATTTACTGTACAAAGTAAAATAATATATATTAATAAAATAATAATAATAAGTATGATAAATGTTGAAAATAATTTTTATAAATGAAATAAAAAATCGGAAATAAAAAATAATAATAACAAGTACGATAAATCTTTATTCCACCAAATAAACGTTTATAAAAAAGGCAATCTTCCGCTGTGCCCTCAAACATATGTCTATAAACTTTAACAAAATGCTAAAAAAACACCAAAACAAATTAATGATATTTTGATTTATCATTCAATATGAAAAAGTGGACCATATAATATAAATGTAAACTTAATCACTTGTGTCACTAGTGATATACTCACAATTATGTTTTACTTCATGGCAATGAGCTTTGCAATACGTGACGTGCAAAATCTTGCTCATCAAGTAGGAATAGTGCGTTTTTAAATGAATACAATTATTAATTTATATTCGGGAAAATTAAATTGAATCTATTTCAATATCATAAGATTATCAAATGGTAAAACACATATATCGTAACTTGAGCGTTTTTCTTTTGAAAATCACAAGCGGAGAAAAACACGTTTCATAAATGTTATGCAAAAAGCCATCTTGAATTATTGAATAGCAGTTATAAACTCCTTGTGTACGTTTGTATTATACAGGTTCACGTGCTCGAACTGTTAAATGTCATCGTTGCTTTAAGGGGCTAGTACATTGATTTTAAAGTAATTAAACTTGAACCGCCATGAACCAAATATCAACATTGTGACAAAAATAGTAATGGTTATTTCTTGATGAACCAAATATCAAGATTGTGGAAAAAAAGATTTATGGTTGTCCCGGAAGAGGTTTGAAAATAGAATGTAAATCCTAACACGGACACGGAAATGCGTCAGTATTTAGCGGTAAATTATGTGCAGGTAAAATGTTCCTCGTTGTCTAGTAGTTGAGTATTAGACCCATAATCAGTTAATCGGTTGTAGATCAGTACCACAGACAGTGCCCTGCGGCAACGTAATTTAACTGTTTTTTAGTATATGCTTAGTTCTGAGTTGCGTTCAGCACCGATAAACAACAAAACACGTTTAATGACTGGTTCCCTAAAATTATCGCGTACTGTGTGCTAATACGAGTTTGAGCCAGTGTTCAGGAAGACATGTTAGCTAACGTTAGCAAACGTTTCATCCAGTAACTTAGTCAACAAGTTGCGAAAGTCGATGTAAAATAAAACATGTTTTTAAAATAACTTTAAGTATAACTTCACACAGACGGACGAATCCTCGTTCACCCTGTAATTAGTGGATCATCAATTAGATCCTCTGTGGACATTATAAAGGCACACAAAGGCAATGCACGAAATAAGTTATTGGTGTTTATTAACTGTGTTTAAAATGGCGTTAAACCTCATTCAAAAAATTAGTAAAAGTTTCAAACGGATTAAACACATCTTCCCTCCAGAAAATAATTTCTCAAATGATTTCATAAAAGAAACAATTGTAAAAAAACTCGCATTATTCACGAGGGCAATAAGCGATAAAACAACGTTCAAGTTTAAACTTAAGGGCAATAACGAAAAAAAGTAAAATTGCTTTAGTTAGCTTAATGGATAAATTGTGTAAACACTTATTTTTTATTTTATGTCCGTCTATAAATGGGTTTTTATGTCATGAATCATCTCATGTTAAGAGCAATGCTACGGGTAAATCTAAAATAGCTTATAGTCAAGTACCAATAAATACAGATTTATTGCCGTTCTTTGACCTGCTGGTCTAATGATGGTTGTATCTCTTTCAATCTGTATAAGTGCACTACTGTGCTACCGATTCAGGGATGAACTAAAGAGGTACATATTTGTCCGGCTGTGTTTAATTATATCAGGAATCAATTTTTTTCAATTTTGGTCTATAACTAGGTACACATGTTGAAGATATATTGCCGAATGTCGCGGGCGTTATCTCGCAATAATTGACCTCTTATAGCTAAGGTTATTGGTTCGGGCCAATCTCGGTCGGAACACTTATTGTGAGAAAGGTTACTTGTGGAACGACAGCGGTTGTACACCAACTCAACTAGAGACCATAATCAATATAATTATAACTGATTTGTTAAAATGGTGATGAACACACTAACATCAAAACCAGACACATGGACGGCTGTCCGGTACAAATAACTCAAACTAAAACCATATTCACTGACTGATTAATTCAGATTTAGAAGACAATGGTACATGGTTATAAAGAATTTGAAAGAAAGTGTAACGGCTAAATTCAGGTTAGATGATAGTGATGTATTTTTAAAAAAAAATATGACTGCTCCTTAACTCAGGTTAAAATGTCAGTGGTGTATTGTAAATAGGAATTACTTCTGCTTAATTCAGGTCTAGGTGACAGTGGTATTGTGTTAATAAACTATAAATGCTTAATTCAGATTAGATGTCATTGGTACATTGTATATAGAAAAATGACCGCTTAATACAGGTAGAGATGTCAGTTGTACATTATATATATAAAATATGATCGCTTAATAAAGGTTAATATATAAGTAGTTCATTATATATAAAATATGGTCGCTTAATACAGGTAAATATGTCAGTTGAACATTGTATATATAAAATATGGCCGCTAAATTTAGGTAAAACTGTCATTTGTACATTGTATATAGAAAAAACTGGCTTCTTAATTCAGTATATAATAGCAGTGGTGTTTTGCATTTAGAAAATATGATTTCTCAATACAGTTGATCCTTTAACAGAGGTGACCGCTAACGCTGTATGTGAGTCATTATATAAACTTACAGAAATTATTAATTGGGGGAAACGTGATCTTCAGTCGTTATAACATACGACATTAAAATCAAGTTTAGAACAAGATTTGAACATTGAATATGCAGGTGCAATTAAGTTTCTTAAATGTTTTACCACACAATATTACGCAGTTGTAATACGATATAAAACGTTTCATCAATGTTTGCTTGATGAATTAAATGGTTTATCTTCATAAAAGAATAGTAAACTAATATTTTTTTCTTCAAAATACGCCGGTTGTGTATGAATTATATCTATTCTAATAGAGACCCGTTCAATTGATTTTTAAGTCTTCTCTAAATATTTGAACTATCGAGTGTACTTAAGTAAGACTGTTTTCTAACTTTTTATCGTCTATGATTTATAGCAGAGGTTCAAAAGCAAACGTATATTTGTATAAACTATTCAAACGACATTTGTTACTTATGCGGTTGAGTGTATTTCCTGTTTGAATGTTCTACAGTCAATAAATAATTATTTCAAATGTTCAGACACATTTTGAATGATGCAAAATAGATTTGTTTTGGCTGCGATGTGGAAAAAAATGGTTTCTTACAGCACTACAAATTAAGTGTGAATGATTAATTGTAGGTTTCTACGTTTGAAGAAATAGTTTTTTTATGTTTAACATCTGAAACATGTTTGATAGTTTCTGTAGTTTGATTTGACAGAGTGTTAACAGCAGATATCATTTTCATATTTCCTGTAGTTTGATATGACATAACGTTAAGCAGCTGATATCATTTTCATATTTCCTGTAGTTTGATATGACATAACGTTAAGCAGCTGTCACATTTTCATATTTCCTGTAATTTGATATGGCAGAGTGTTTAACAGCCGATATTAGTTTGATAGTTCCTGTAGTTTGATATGACATAGTATTTTACAACTGATATTAGTTTGATAGTTCCTGTAGTTTGAAATGGCAGAGTATTTTACACCTGATGTAATTTATTAGTACCTGTTGTTTGAGATACTAGCAATACGGTGTTTAACAGCTGATTAACAGCTGATATTAGTTTAATAATTCATGTTGTTTGATATGACAAAGTATTTAAAAGCTGATATAAGTTGATAATTCTTGTTGTTTGATACGGCAGAGTATTTAACAGCTGATATCAGTTTAATATTCCCTGTAGTTTGATATGGCAAAGCGTTTAACAGCTAACATCAGTTTGACATTCACTGCAGTTTGATATGACAGAGTGCTAACAGCTAATATCAGTTTGACATTACCTGTAGTTTGATCAGACAGAGCGTTCAACAGCTGATACCAGTTTGATGTTGCCTGTAGTTTACTATGACACAGCCGATGTCAGTTTGATATTATCTGTAGTTTACTATGATACAGTCGATGTCAGTTTACCATGTCTTGAAATTTGTTTTGTATGAAGAAATGCTTTACAACTTATGGCTTTGAAGTTATAAACTGATGTCTTTGGCTGCTAAAACTGCGGGAAACAGGTGAGGCTCGTTCAAAACTTCCCGTAGTCTGGTATTGAAACGCGTTTACCAGTAAATGTTAGTTTGATAGTTCCCGTGGTTTGGTATGACAGAGCGTGTAACAGTATTTGTTGGTTTAACAATTCCCGTGGTCGGGGATGTCAGCGTGTAACAGTAGATGTTGGTTTAACAATTCTCGTGGTCGGAGATGACAGAGCGTGTAACAGTAGACGTTAGTTTAACAATTCCCGTGGTCGGAGATGGCAGCGTGTAACAGTAGATGTAAGTTTAACAATTCCCGTGATCAGGTATGACAGAGCGTGTAACAGTAGATACTGTTTAATAATTCCCGTGGTCGGGTGTGACAGAGCGTGTAACAGTAGATATTATTTAATAATTCCCGTGGTTGGCTATGACAGAGCGTGTAACAGTGGATATTATTTAATAATTCCCGTGGTTGGCTATGACAGAGCGTGTAACAGTAGATATAATTTAATAATTCCCGTGGTTGAGTATGACAGAGCGTGTAACAATGGATGTTAGTTTAACAATCCCCGTGGTCGGGTATGACAGCGTGTAACAGTAGATGTTAGTTTAATAATTCCCGTGGTCTAAAATGACAGAGCGTTTAACAGTTAATATTAGTTTAATATTTTCCGTGGTCTGATATGACACAGCGTGTAACAGTAGATGTTGGTTTAACAGTTTCCGTGGTCGGGTATGACAGAACGTGTAACAGTAGATGTTAGTTTAACAATCCCCGTGGTCGGGTATAACAGAGTGTATAACAGTGGATGTTAATTTAACAATCCCTGTGGTCGGGTATGACAGAGCGTGTAACAGTGGATGTTAATTTAACAATCCCCGTGGTCGGGTATGACAGAGCGTGTAACAGTGGATGTTAGTTTAACAATTCCCGTGGTCTGATATGACACAGTGTGTAACAGTAGATGTTAGTTTAATAATTCCCGTGGTCTGATATGACAAAGTGTGTAACAGTAGATGTTAGTTTAACAATTCCCGTGGTCTGATATGACACAGTGTGTAACAGTAGATGTTAGTTTAATAATTCCCGTGGTCTGATGTGACAGAGCGTGTAACAGTAGATGTACGTTTAACAATTCCCGCGTTGCTGGGTATGAAAAAGCGTTTAACAGTCGGAGTTCATTTAATTTCCCCTCGTATATTGGTATGACAGAGCGTGCAACAGGTAAAAAAGCGTTGAACAGTCGGAGTTACTAGCAGTTTAAATAGTTTCCCATAGTTGAGCATGACAGAGCGTGTAACAGGTGAGGTTAGTTCTGTCGATTAGTTAAATATTTCCTGTAGTTTGGTTTGACAGAACGTATAACATTCGATTTTATTTTAATTATTTTGTCGTAGATTTAATATTTCTCTTATTTTGGTAAAAGTCGGAGATAGTTTAAATATTTTCCCGTAGTTAGGTATGACAGAGCGTGTAACAGGTGAGGTTAATTATTTTCTATAACTCAGTATAGCAGGCAGTTTAGTTGATGTAAACTTTGACGTTTTCAGAGAGTTTGTAGAACAAATAATTAATTAGATATAAATTTATACTTTCCACAGTTTAGTAAACAGAGGTCGGTAACACTAAACACCTCAAGCTGAGTTTTCCTCAACTAAAAAATCAATTTGCTCTAAAAATATTACTTTTACAAATTATACATTAAATGATCACACAAAAAGGAAGTTCGAATAAATCTTTATTAATTGGTAATGGATAAACGTGCAAAATTATCAATCAAAATAAAGATAGGGCTTTGAAGAAATTATCAAGTTGAGAAATGTAGTGATACTGCGGCGAGTGAGTTTGTTGAACAAATAATTCAGTACGTTTAATAGTAGATGTCAATTTATACATTCCTCAGTTAAGGATTCAAAAGATTTTCAAAATAAATAGTTCATAACATTCAGCAGCTAATATCAGTTTAGTTTATAACATATTTACCGAAAATAAACATTACATAGTGATACAAATCAGTTTAAATGTTCTATAGTGAGGTGAAGTAGTTGTCAGTTTACTATTTCTTATCGTCTGTAAATACTTGTACGACAAGTAATTCATTACCTGTATACGAGTTATTTAATACTTGTAAAAAAGAAATTCAGTTTATGTAAAACAAGTAATTTAGTTCTTGTAAGACAAGTTATTCAATATCTCTCAAACGAGTAATTTAGTACTTGTAAAAACGAAGTAATTCAGTACTTGAATAACAAGTACTTCAGTACTTGAATAACAAGTAATTCAGTACTTTTAAACAGCTCATGCAGTTTAATATTAGTTCTTCTCAATTGTATCGTCAAATGATATTTAGTTGTTGCTTTTTTTGTGAAAAGCAATGCTTAAGTTTATACAAATATATCGAGAAAATGAATCATGTCTTGGGGAGAAATCTTTAAAACCTGACATTGTTTCTTTAAGATTAAATGATATCTTAAAATCTATTCCTCAGACAAGATCGGTGTATTTGAATATCGCGTATTAATCAACGTTTACCGGTGAACAGACCTGTCTCATAAGAATGTGTAGCCCTTTTGTCTGATTTTTTTTTACTATCATGTGTTAGATAATGATCGCGCACGACGTAGTTTTACATATATTTACAGTAAACAAGCTTTTCTTTACAGACGTACATGATAAACAAACACACCAACCGAAAAATAAATATTTGGCTTACCATAATACATCTGCGGAAGAAACGAAGAAACACTGGATCCCGCATCACTATTCCGGCTATCCGGCCGGGAATCAAACCCAACTGGCGGATTGTAGGCGACTGCCCCGCGAATAGGCGGTAAAGAAACACCGCTCATCTTGGCTGTTTTAATTCACAAACACGAATTATAAGAAAACTTGACGCTAGTTTAATAACCTAAGTCATTTGGAACTACCATCATTAATATTAATATCCTTTCGTGAACTCATAAAAACAGGTCCAAGTCACACTGCCGTTTTCATCCGCTTCGCACGAGTGATTGGCCGAACACCTGTGTATAGCTTGCGACCTGCCCAGTATATCGGGACTGGAAAACACAAGTGCTAATCGGACTGCTTTGGCGTTCACTGAATCTGGTTAAAGTCCAACTGCTAATCTGTTAAATTGCTACATGTATTATTTAGCACATTCTTAAATATCTCGTTTCCCGATCTAAACGATCCGTATATACAATTGCCCATTGATTTTAGTTAATGGTTGGCGCGATAGCCTTTATATCCCGTATAGTTTTACAGCGACGATTTGGAACAATGTGCGCTAAACTAGCAACTGAGCCATGATTTGTACGCTGTTTTTGGTAATCCAAAAATAAAAAAAGCTTCAACTTATCTCTATTCCTTATATATCATATAATACACATTCCGCGTTTGGCAAATGTTCATAGATTTTAAATTTAAAGAACCTTTCAATAGGGTATAATCTGTTTGGTCGATTGATACTATTTTATAACAAATGTAAAGAGATTGCATACAACTTATAATGATTAAATACCTTGAAATTAATAGAAGGTACCGCAGATTAGAGACATGATTTTGATAGTTTAAAACAAATTAACATGGGCGTATAAGGTATATTAGCCGCTTGAATAATAATAACGGTTCTTTAATAGTTGGTTCAAATTTGACGTACATCGATGTTTTATGTATTTTAAATGAAGACAGTTGAATATATGTTTTTCTGACAGTAATTGTAAGGAAAGAGAGAGAGAGAGAGAGAGAGAGAGAGAGAGAGAGAGAGAGAGAGAGAGGTGAATGAAGAGATTAAATAAATGCGAAATGGAGAGCAACGGTGAGATAAAAATGATAACAAGAGCAACACAGAAATAAGAGACAACGAGGTTATGTGTCCTTTCAAATATATAACGGCAGTGAGTATACATAAGCATCCGTTCCTGTGACCCGCTAGGCGGTTAACCCTGCTAAACACACCTTATCTTTGCAAGTATGTAAGCGGAGCGTTAGTTTTGTGGATATAGTGTTGGCCGCTCACGCCAAAGGTTGCGGGATCAATTCCCAGTTCGACCCGATGCATCTCAGACAACAACTCGCAATACTGGTTCTACCCAGGAATCGGTTTCGAGAGCCATTTGCATACACAACTGATAGGCTATAAACTTTCTTCGCAATCGACGTAAAATAAATATATAAATTAAACTTAGTACGCAAAATCACTTCCCTTATCTATTCAGAGGTGTGTGAGATTTATGAACGTAGAACAAAGTTAATGGCCCATCATCAGAAAGACTGTGGCCAGGTGGGGATTCGAATTCACGACCTGTAACTATGGTAACTCACATCGTGGCATTTATCTTGGTAAAAAGTTGAAAACCATCCATATTAAAAAATAAAACAACGTCAGCTGTTGTTTTTTTTTTGTGAAAAATATATGTTTATGTTTAAAAAATCGATTTAAGTATTTCCTTCAGTTGACCAAGTTTGCATATGTATAGAATATATCCGTATTAACACGTTTTTAGACTTGCAATTGTAAAAATACACATATTTATTCCCTTACACTATTTCCTGGTGTAGACGGGTAATGTCACGACCACTTACAGTGTGCCTAGGTATAATTTTACCTCCGGTTACAGCCCTCACCATCCTTCGACAACAATGCTCTATTATAGTTTTATTTGTATTCTATATTTCTCATTTGTATTTAATAACAGTTGATTTGTATTGTATATTTATATTCTATTTTTATATTGTATCTCTCACGTTAGAATGGTAAATTCACTTCATTTGGATCGTAAGCAATCATTTGTATTCAATACTGCTATATTTGTATTGTTTACGTAATTTCTATTTGTATTGAATAATTGCATTATGGGTGTTGATTGTGTTTAATTTGCATGATTCTCGTATGGAGTTAGTGACATCATCTGGGGAAACACATTGTCCTCGTACAAACATACACGTCATAGATCCATTGAAATAAACTTATGGTAAGATAGTCCTCGTTTGATAGTGAACATGCAGGGTTTACCCATGCGCAGCTTTTACGGAAATGTCGTCAAATAAAATTGGAAAAATGAAACCCTTCGTAACAAAGTAAACAAGCATTACCCAGAATGCAATTATACAATACAAATGAAAATTACATATACAATACAAATGTAGAGGACTTATAATAAAAATGTAAGTTGATATATAATACTTATGAGCAGTATTGAATACAAATGCCTTTTAAACGATCTAAATGGAGTGATTTTAAAATACTAATATATATTATATAATATAAATACAATTATACAATACAAATCAACCGTTACTAAATGCAAATGAGAAATATCGAATACAAATGAAACAATATACAATATAAATCAAGAATTATTAAATATAAATGAGAAATTAAAATACAAATGTAACAATATACAATAGAAGGTATGAAGATTGAATACACATATAAAAATATTGAATATTGCAAAGCCTGGCATGCTATAGATTGTTGAATATTGTTTTTTTTTATATAATACACACTTAGTTCCGACATGGCTGCTGTTCTAAATATCATTTGTGGAAGCTAAATCCAGTTTCATGTTTCTCTTGGTATAAACAATTGTGCAAGGTGAATGCGGTTGAGTGCAGTTAGGTCGATATTCAAATTGAGGCTTATCATAAACCTAAACCTACTTTGCAATCATCATTGTAGAGTTACATTAACTATGATCGGAAAAACAAAAAGCTGATTTGTATCTAACGTTGTGCTACTTATAAATGCAGTAATATTGATTTTTAGTCAACGTGGAATATAATTCTCATATGTTACGTTTCATATGATACATGTATTCATATACTAGGGTTCATATGATAGTTATATGCTAGGTTTCATATGTTAATCATATGCTAGGGTTGATATGATAGTTATACAGAATGCTAGGTTTCACATGTTAATCACATGCTAGGGTTCATATGATACTTATATGCTAAGTTTCTTATTATTATAATATGCTAGGGTTCATATGATAGTTATATGCTAGGTTTCAGATTATTATCATATGCTAGTATTCATAAAAATATATGATATTTATATGCTAGGTTTCATATTATTATTATATGCTATGTTTCATATGTTAATCATATACTAGGGTTCATACGATACTTATATGCTAGGTTTCATATCACTATCATATGCTAGGGTTCACATGATACTTATATGTTTGGTTTCATATTGTTATTATTATATGCTAGGGTTCATAGGTTTCATATGAGTATCATGTGCTAGGTTTCATATGATTATCATATGCTAGGTTTCATATGATTATCATATGCTATGTGTCATATGATTATCATATGCTAGGTCTTATATGATTATAATATACTAGGTTTTATATTATTATTATTATTATTATTATTATTATTATTATTATTATCACAATATATTCGGGACGGTAGTGCAATGGATAAAGTGCTGACCTCTCACGCTTAAATGGGCTTTTGATCCCCAGTCAAAGCTCGGCAAGCTTGCCTCTACAACAACATTTAGTGTTAGTTCTACCCAGGAAGCAGACTCGAGAGCGATTTATATAAGCTCTGAGTTTACTTGCAATCGAGCTTAAATAAGCTAGAACAAACTAAACTCAATATATGTTTGCAAAATATTTCGGCCAAGGTCGTTAACCACTCCAATAGCCTAAATAGCTCTGTAGTTACGACACTTGAATAGTTTGAAATTAGCAGAAATAGCCATGTTGTCTCTCAAAGTTGGGTAACATAAATGTACACCTACCAAACTTGGTCAGCGTGTTTATTGTTAGATTATCTAGGTCCAGATTGATAATCAGCTAGATCGCCCTAGTAACACCGGAGTTATGACTCTTAGCTCATACAACAATTGTAACATTGGCGATTTTAATTCAGTTTTTAATATTTAACTTTGTCAAAATGTTTATTGAAATTGCCCTTACAATTTTTGTTAAATAGGAGACTTTTGTTACACAATGGTGATAATTTCTAGTTTTATACAGATATTTAGTGTGTCTTAAAGATAATTTTCATGCTTAAATAAACTTTAATTTTTCGGTACAATTTTAGAAGGTACTGTTCCAAGTTGACGCTTAACTGATACATTGGTGAACAACCAGAATTTGTCAGTGATTGTTTTTCATTCAGTATGCTGGAATGTACATAATCAGGTTAAATTAAATAGGTCCGAGTTACTTAAAACCGTATTGTTAATTACACATACACATTGCAAAAGCGGATATTCAGGTATGATTATATGACAGTTACTGTGGTTCCTGTCTTCATATGCAAATTTTATTTTAATCAAACCTTTATATTCGTAAACTTCATCTATCAAATACGTTTCCGTTTGGTAATGTTCCTAGTAAATTAGAAGAAAATTGTTAAAACTGAAATCCAGAAATGTAACATTACGTTTCGCATATTTTATCTCGATCTGATCAAATAGTGGGAACTAGGGTCGCAGTCGGCGTAGCTGTTTTTGTTAAATAGTTTAGGCATGGTCATACCTCTACCACTACCCATACACCAATGGTCAATGTTTACAACCAAAGATGGTCTCAAAGAGATCAAATTTGACTAAATGCATAATAAGGATCTCTTTTACATTTAGAAAACTTTGTAACAATTTATAGTCATGTTCAAATATTTCAGTCATCACTACCCATACATCAGTGACACTTCTAACATGTTCTCTGCCATATAGGATGCCATCGTTCCCAGTGGTAGAAAATTTGGTTACAGCTTTTAGTCATGTTCAAATATTTTCGTAATCACAATCCATACATCAATGACACTTCAAATATGTTTTCACTACCACATAGGATGCCATCGTTTCCAGTGGTGGAAAATTTGGTTACAGCTTTTGGTCATGCTCAAATATTTCAGTAATCACTACCCATATATCAATGACACTTCTAATATGTTTTCACTACCATATAGGATGCCATCGGTCCCAGTGGTAGAGAATTTGGTAAAAGCTTTTAGTCATGTTCAACTATTTCAGTAATCACTACCCATATATCAATGACACTTCTAATATGTTTTCACTACCATATAGGATGCCATCGGTCCCAGTGGTAGAGAATTTGGTAAAAGCTTTTAGTCATGTTCAACTATTTCAGTAATCACTACCCGTACATCAATGACACTTCTAATATGTTTTCACTACCATATAGGGTGCCATCGCTCCCAGTGGAGGAAATTTTGGTTTCAGCTTTTAATCATGCTCAAATATTTCAGTAATCATTACCCATACATCAATGACACTTCTAATATGTTTTCACTACCATATAGGATGCCATCGGTCCCGGTGGTAGAAAATTTGGTAACAGCTTTTAGTCATGTTCAAATATTTCAGTAATCACTACCCATACATCAATGACACTTCTAATATGTTTTCACTACCATATAGTGAGCCATTGGTCCAAGTGCGTTTAATATTCGGTTACATATTTTTGACATGCTCATATCTCAGTAAGCACTACCTAGACATCAACGAAACTTTATGTAAATGTTTCATTACAACAAAAACGGATTCAAGGGGCGAAGTGGGATAACTCCGTTTTGATTTTAGGAAGAATTACGACCCTTTTTATAATTAAATTATTCGGTTTAATGTGTTAGGCTAGTTAATCTAATTAACCACTACCCATGCATCAATGAAACTTCACGTGTGTTTTGTTTTTTTATTTAAATAAGAATTACGGCCCTTTTTTTTAAAAAAGTATTAAGGCATGTTTATATCTCAGTAACCACTACCCATACATCAATGAAACTTTATGTCTATGTTCGCTACCAAAAACATGACCCAAATGGACCAAGAGAGATAAAAAAAAATTTGTGACAGAATTATGGCCTGCTTTGTACATGAACTTAAAACAATGATTAATGGTAAAAGTTTTTGAGCATTTACATATCCCAGTGACCTCTTCTTATATACATAAATAAAACTTCACAGGTGTCTTTATTGCCACTAAAGAGACCCGATGGTCAAATAAAATAACTCCGTTTCGATTTTAGGCAGAATTACATGTATAGCCCGTTTATGCTTGGAAAATTTGATTTCGTTGTTTGGCAAACTCATTTCTCAGTAACTAGTAAACTTTCATCAATGAAACTTATTGGGCATGCTTATAGATACATTTTGTTTTGTATCATAATAACTACTCTGCTCTTTTTCAACTTTCCTGCCTGAGTCTGTGACCACCGTCCTCACCCCTCTACCGTATCCGATCCCTACTTATTTCTTTAAAATTTGTTTTGTATTTTTCAACTTTCCTGTCGATACTCAAGAAAGAAAAACAAGATTTTAATGTGTTCTTTTTCTCTAAGGGACAAATAGGAATAATCGCTTTTATTTTTAAACATAATTATGTTCATTTTATACTTGGACAATTTGGTGTAAAGTAAATACATGTAACAAGCATATTGGCAATTTAGTTCAAGGTTTATAGCAAAGTCATACCTCAGTAACCCCTAGTCGTACATCAATGAAACTTTTCAGATATCTTCATTTCCATTTGGGGTAGCATCACTTAAGGTAAAATATATAAAATAAACTATGAGGTACGTGTTCAAAAATCATTCACTTAACAATGTATTGAAAAACTACAAGGAACTTAGCCAGGATTATTCATTGAACAGTCAAATGGAAAAGTATGCTGCGCTAAATCAAAATCTCTCTCAAAATCTCTCTCTCTCTCTCTCTCTCTCTCTCTTTCTCTCTTATAAAATTTGTAAACAGATCCTGGCCCACCATCTAACACATTCAACTCATCACATTCACATGAAATGACAGTAACGACGATAACTCGGCGAAGGAGACTGAACCTGGCCATCATGGCCGAAAGTCGCTCTTCCTATCCAGACATTGGATATCTCAGTTTTCTTTTAATAAAGGCGGTGTGTTCCATGTACCTATTATATTATAAATCATTTGTGTAGTGTAGAAGCATTGTAATTTTGCTTTATTTCTGTATCTCTGCACTATCTTCCAAAAATTGAAAATTACTAAATTACACATAATTAGGAAAGAGATCAGTGCACGTGAAAGGTCAAAAAATAAGTTAACCTCCTCAAAAGTGATAAATTACTTCCAGTGGGAATTAATCGTATCAGAGTTCATATCACTATGAACTCAGAAATACACTGAAAATTGCAAATATGGATTTAAAAGTCTGAATTGATACTAACAGAGTTTACATATACTGAATAAAATAGTATATTATTAATATCTCAAAAGGCATTATGGTACTTTATGTCAGCGCATTTCAGTCCGTTTGATGAAAAGTGCATTTCAGAGCCTCTGTCACACTAGCCGTTTTAGTTGCAAGTACGTGACTCGTGTAAAAGGTTATAGTATTTGTAGCGTATGTTTTAAGAATTGACTTGCAAAATTGGTAGTTTTATCAACAACGTAATATTTATGTACAAGTATAATGATAAACACAAATTTATAAAAAATAATGAAAAATTAAAATGTCACAATGTCTAACTTTTTCCAGATACATGTATATATAAACATGTAGCCATTTAGTCTTGCTACTGCTATCTTCAATTTCAATCTTAAACGATGTAAATTTTGAACAGGCGTTTTTCGAGATTTTATAATATTATTGATTTCATGACGTGTATTATATTATCATGTATAAACATGTTTGTTTTTTAAGTGTTGCGGTACAAGTTAATTTGAAATTACTAACCTAAAATAAATCTGTTGCGCTATTACGTGTTGTAATTTTTTCTAAAGGGGACATTTTTAAAATTGACTTCCTTCTGCTGTCTTGTTTGTTACGGATGTTTTATTTACACTATGCAAACGTCACATATGTTAACGCATTGACGTCATTCTTTCTAAGCAATACTGGCGGTTAAACTCATGTCACGTTAATGTTATGACTTGTCACCAATTCGCCATGGGTCATTGCTTTTTGTGTAGAAACGGCAAGTCAACAAATGAATTCCTCTCTGGATTTGTAATCGTCCAACGGAGTGATTTACCAATACTATTACATGTATGACAGTGTTGTTTCGTGCAATCTATATATCGCTGCTTAAATTGATTGATAAACATTTTGTTTGGTTTCTTGAATATAAGACGTAACCATATCTTAAAAGGACCTTTTTTAACACTTGAACCAAAAGTCAAATAGTTTCGTCTAGTGTCCTTAACATTTTGTAACATTGTTTGGGATAACGATTATTTTTATATGTAAAAGTTCTCACTACAAGCAACATGTTTTGTAGACAACTTCTTTAATAATTCACGAAATTCACGAAACAAACGAACGCCGTCTCTGTATAAAGGCAAACCATCGGTTATATAAAGTGGCCATGCAATATTCATATTTTTCAAAAAGTGCAACGGACATTTGTGCATAGTTGAGACAATTGTGGTATGGAGTGTGAAATTTAAAGAAAGTTATCTGCAAAAATGCTACCTGAAGCTGGTTTTTTTTCTCCGATTAGTTCTTAGCATAAAGTCACTTGTGTTGTGGTGCATATTTTCAGGGAAATTGGGTATATTTAAGTTGACCCGGATACTGGAGTAAAGAAGTACTCAAGGATATTACTTATTTAGAATTACTACCAATAGTGCTAGCATTCAATACATGGTGCCATCACCTCAAAGGTAAAAAGTTGACAATAAGGTCAGACAACTTATCTATAGTTGAAATATTTACTAAAACGTCATCAAGAAATAAAAGAGTAATGTCCTTAACTCGTCAGTTGATTTTGAATCTACTAGGGAATAATATTCAAAGAAGAGCTATCAATATTCATAGTATTCGGAATAACATTAATTTTGTGATGCTATAAACCGTTTTCAGTGGACAAGACTTTGGGCGTTGTTTCCGGATTTGGCATCCAGAACCCAAACAGCAGGTCCAGAATCATTTCTTTGCCGTTTCAACATGAAATAAACAGGCTGGTTGACGCTTCCATGGCATTAAACACGCAGAAAACATACCAAGCGGGAAAGGCTTCATTTAATCTTTTTTAGGAAATCCCGGTGACGTAATTTAGTATAAAAGTACATACTATTTTAATAAAGGGTTATCTCGCTTTGAAATAATATAACACTGATACTTTATATTTAACTACAAGAAAAGATACATTTTAGGCTACGCAAAAGAAGTAGCATTCGTAGACCAAAGCAACCAAAACATCGAATAATATACACGATAATGACCATGTAAGACGGATAATGAAAGTAACGGAGTCTTTATTTAACAAAATTAGTAATGTAACACATGTAAACACCTTCAACATAATTGCATTATTGCTATGGTTCCTAACTGTGTATAAAGACTTCGACATAACTGCAGAGGGTCCTAACAGGGTATAAACACCCTCGACGTTATTGTAGAGGGTCCTTACATGGTATAAACACCCTCGGCATTATTGTAGAGGGTCATTAAAGGGTATAAACACCCTCGACATAATTGTAAAGGGTCCTAACAGGGTATAAACACCCTCGACATTATTTTAGAGGGTCCTAAAAGGGTATAAACACCCTCGACATTATTGTAGGGACCTAACAGGGTATAAACACCCTCGACATTATTTTGGAGGGTCCTAAAATGGTATAAACACCCCCGACATTATTTTAAAGGGTCCTAAAATGGTATAAACACCCTCGACATTATTTTAGAGGGATGTAACAGGGTATAAATACCCTCGACATTATTTTAGAGGGTCCTAAAAGGGTATTACACCCTCGACATTATTATAGAGGGACATAACAGAGTATAAACACCTTCGACATTATTTTAGAGGGTCCTAAAATGGTATAAACACCCTCGCGTTATTTTAGAGGGACCTAATAGTGTATAAACACCCTCGACATTATCTAAGAGTGTCCTAACAGGGTAAAAACACCCTCGACAGTATTGTAGAGGGTCCTATCAGCAACTTGAAGTTTGTGCTTGAGTTTAAAGTAAATCAGGTCATGGACGAGGTTACTGGGTTTCCACTCAATGAATTTAGTTTTATTTCAGACATTATGATATGATATTGTGTATACGTTCCCGTCATATCATACAATTTCAAATTTGGGATATATCTTCGTACTTTTTATCTAAAGGTTTGTTATTGTGGTCATTTGAAGCTCAAATTCATTGTTGGCAGATTTTGAAAACATTATTGATCATGAATATCACATTAAGATAGATCATATTTAGAGGATACTCACTGGACGTATGTTTTGGGATTGCTCACTCAAATGTCAAGGAATAGTGCTAAGTATGTCAATGGACGATAACTGTAGCTTTGGGAATATGTAACTTAAATAACAAGACCGCTGTTGCCTGATAAAAGTATAAGTATAACACAGGATGGTCACTGTATCTTTGGAGGTCACTGAAACGCCGAGTTCACTGAGGTCAAATGTCGTATGTTTAGGACAGTGTCAGCCGATTTTATTTCGAATGGTATAATAATTTATAGTACGTAACAGCATCTCATCTGTCTTTTAAAATTTGTCAACTAAATGTAAAACGGACACTCAATACTCTTGATAATTATTTAGTAATGTCATTGACTAAAATCACATAATTAGATATAAAAATGACGAAAATGTGAACAGTTTTGTCAATAACATTCAAACGTATATTGAAGTTAAATGCATTTGCTTGCCTTAAGTGTGTACACATGTCTAATCAAGTGACTATCATTAATTCAAAGGGCAATGACTCATGTTCCTCATATAGCTAGTTCAAGAACTTGCCTGATGTGTCGTGTATGATTATTTACCTACTATGTTTAAAATTCTCCAAACTTCTATGAATAGCCTTTATGGTTTTGGTATGATACATTGTATGTGTACTTTAAATACGTGACTATTCTAGCACAATGTACATTAGTTTAACTTGATGAATATTGCCTCAAACAATATGTTCGCATCTGTGCTTGTATAATATGTATCAAATACATCAAAGTGATTTATAACATTTGTGAAATATGTTATTAGGATTATTTCATGTGCTTTAAAGAATAATATATTTTTTATTGCTAGGGTCCAAGGACATATTTATTATTGCTTTATATGGACCCCAGTGGAAATAAACCCTCCGATTTTACTAGACTGTCCAAGAATTTCATGTCACTTTAAGATTCACTTTCATTTTATTTCTAACTAATGTCTTCTCCTTATGAAGTATTCACACTAGGTATTCAAGTGAAATAAGGTATTCATTTATTCCAATTGTCATATCGTTTTAGGAAAACATGAATCTGAAAATAAAGCATTTACACTGTATACCATTCTCCTAGTTAACTGATATATTTCACCCAGCTTTCACCCACCCGATTTCGTTTTAGAGGCTTTGTTCGGAAAGTTCACGGAGTTCAATGTTAACATTGCGCAATACTTTATTGCGGGACGTATTAAAGTTTTGGCTAACATTCAATTACTTTTAATTTGATAACTTTCAAGTAAATAAAGGTTATACGTCAGTACATTAGCATTATTTTGTGCACACTGCAAACAGGAAAAGTCTGGATTAACAGCGTGTTTGTGTTACTTGCCAATATAATCCCTTTAATCGTTAATTAAATAAAATTTAACAATTAAAAAAAAAACAAAGATGACTACGATGCACATAATGCGTAATTCGGTCGATGTTCGGCGGCAACATAGCTGCCATTTTGTACCGCTTTCTAGTCGGAAACAGAAATTGTGTCATAATACAAAAGTTCAAGTTATATTTGGGTTCCATGCACAAAAACTAACACTAATGTATTTCATTCCGCGATGAAACAGCAAAAAAAAAAAAAAGTGGATATAGTAACCGATATGGATTATATAGTACACGGTTGTGCATGGGATGAGTGTTCAAGGTGTACATGTATCTGTATATGTTATACAATAGACAGAGAGAGCGTCGATAGTAATGCTGTTGCCGATTGTTCCTTATGGCGGTAATATACATGCACAAAGCTTTCTGGAAGGTTGTTCCAGTGAAAGGCAGTTTCCAAATATTTGGGCTACATTATTCATTTTTGATAAATAAATTCACAAAAATTGTGTTTAAATTTGCATGACATTGTACATGTTTGACTGATATTATGCCTGTATCCCCGCCAGGTTTTGACCCTGGATCTATTTTCTCAGAAATAAAACAATGTTACAGTAACACCACAGAGACTAACCTGGCATCAGTCTTGTACAATCTTGCAAATTATTCAATAAAATTTAAAACAAACCAAACGTTCAAACAACGAATATTAAAAGTTACCATATAAAAGAGTATGATAAATCTGGAACTTACATTGATTCTAGATAAACACAACTCATTTGAGTGTCACGAAGGAATTTTTTCAACTTCTGGTTCACATAAGGAAGACAATGTCGCACTCAATGATTTCTTTTGGCTTGTTCTTGGGCATCTGGTATAACTCTGCAGTGAAGATTCACTTCGATGTTCAGACATAAACATAATATGCCTGGCATCAAAGCCGTCATAATTTAATTTCTGGATAGCTGTTGCGCGCAAACAATGTCCAGTGTAATATTTTGTAACATTACTAGCTTTACTTATGTCAACCATAAAGTTGCTGAATGTTCGTTTTGCAAGTGTTTTTTTTTTTTACCAAGCCACACATTAGTTTGGTTCTGCCTCTCCAGAGCTTCTTTAATGCATTCATTAAAATATATTCTGCAGATGGATCTGTTTTTTCGATGAACAACATCAAATTGGCTACTGGGCAGTTACTTCCACCGTACATAGGCCGGTCAGTGGATGCCACATCCTTTGTTAATCCACCTTGGAATTTTTTCTGTTGTGTCTCGTTTTTCAGAGTGACATACTTGATCCCATCCTGGTCTGTATTCACTTCCACTGAATCTCTTTTCAACTGATGGTGAAACTCCAGTCAAGGGCTTACAAAGTGGATGGATATGTTATACCGTACACACTGGCGTAATATTATTGGTGACGCGCTACTCCCCTGAAAATATTTTTTTTTAAATCTGCATCTTCAATTACTTGTTAAAGCTGTGTGGGTCTTGATATTCCAGCCCTTGTCATATCTTTCAGTAGCCCATCTAAAGTGCGGTTTGCGCCTTTGAATGGTTGGCCTGGAATAATGTTTATGTTTCGCCCTTTGTCTGAAAAATGTCTGTTCAGTGCAGATCTAATGTTTTTCAGTGTATTTTTGTGATAGGTACCTGCAACAGTTTCACCTAGATTCTTGTTTCTGGCAGCTGATTCCTTAGGTCTGGCTTCACAATAAAACTTCCGCAAAATCACTGCCAAATCATCCTAAGAAACATTTGCTGTGTCCAGGGGCATATTGTTTACATCAATGTGACAGTCAGAAATATATAAAAATGGGAGGTTAAATAATGCTGTCACAAAAAGATAAAACTGAGCTTTAGGCATTATTAAATATAAACAACTTCGATAATGTTTTTCATTTAAAATTTTTGAATTTTCATCAGGTGATGAAAAACATTAGGCCAGTTTAATATCGTGCAGCCGGAGGGTTTCTCGGCTTAATCTAGGCTTATGTTTTTACAAATGTTTTTCACTGGGAAATGAAATACAGTTAATCAATATATTTCATTTACACTGATTGCAGTAAAAATGTTTATATTTCACGATGAAACAACTACAAAATTAATTCCTTAATACTGTATGTTTTTTAATATCAAAACCAGAAAATAACAAATATTTAATAGTTGTATCTTGATCAATAAGAGATTATATTATAAATATTAAAATCACAATTTTGAGTTTTTATCGAGTGATGAAAAACATAAGACTTGTTTAATGTTCGGGCGTCATGAACATTAAAACTTGCCTAATGTTTTTCATCACCAGATGAAAACTCAAAACTTAGCTTAAATTAAAGACTTTAAAGCCATTTTTACCCTGAACTATATTTAAAGCCAACTTTGTGTTATTCTTTGTTGCCTTTGACTGCCTGGAATTTCATAAAATTTCATTTTTTCTTCATTTACTTGCATGTCCATTTCTGGCTGCATCAGTTCACTGTCCATTTTCTTGAAGTTTTCTTTTGTCTCTATTTCATGTCATGATGTTCCTATTGCTTTTTGTTCATAAAAGTCCAATGTTTAAACTATCATCTTATCATCCATCTCTGACATTTGCATTAAATTTTCATTATCTAAGGTTAATTGTATGAAATCACCAACGTAAAAATCAACGGAATCTATTGTTGTAAGTTGTGCAGCAGACGTATTTTTGTAGTAAATTTACTATATTATTTAGTATACTATGATATCTAAAAATAGACGGGGAAACTCCCTATTTCCATTCATGAATTGTAAAGTAGTTCCGATTTATTATTGTATTATTTGCCCAAAGGGAACTCTATATTTTTCATTCAAAAATAGTTAAGTAGTTCCGGCTTCTTTTTTATTCGTACGCGACAGTAAGACACACCCCTTGGTAATGTTTTTCATTGGAAATTGTACAACAATTGTAACTGATAGTTCATTGCATCGATTTGCAAAAGCAGTGTAAATATTGTGTTTTTAGAATTGTCGGTTCGACCCACCTTGTGGGCGAATAGTTGACGTAATATTACTCCGAAAATTAAGAGGTAAAACAAAACCATTGAAATAAAAAAATCACCAACCTGATCAAGGTATTACATGTATATGTTTTCTTTATTGTTGCCGATCTTGAATCATTGACGAATTAGAGCCCAGACGAATGCTGCATATCTTGAGTGTTTACTGTGTTTTGGACAATACTGTTACAATGGAGCTGTATATGATATAAAATAGTGGTATGAGACGTTAAGTACCTTCAAAAAGAGAATATACGTCATTGAATCTGCAGCTTTCAGTTGTCCAAAACATGTTTCTCATTAATTAGGCGGACACCGGGAGAACTGTTGATTTAATTATAGCAGAATCCGCTATGTTTCACTTAGGAATTACATGTCTTACATAACGGTAGCAAATTTGTTGCGCCCATGAAATAAGAGCTGTGTAAATTGGTTGGCGTTACTTTTATTGAAAATGCTAAAATTGTCATAGTCCTTTGTGTTTATGAAACTATTGGAACATTTAATGATTTCTGTCAAGTTTGGATGCCATCGGTTAAAGTTTGATGAAGCTATATGTAACAGTTTAAAGATACGGACTAATACACTGCAACCATAGGGAGAATTGTAAAACATGAATGGATGTTAATAAACCATCGAAATTGTGACAAAGCAACCTGGTCAACTCCATGATTTTTCTGCATATTTTGACAAACAGAGGACTATCTACTGAAACAAAGCACTTTAGAACCATTGGTAATGTATCCAGTGATAAGTGCATTTCCCGATATGCAGAACAATACAATATTATTTTTTGTGTGATGTTAGTGGAGGCAGGCGCTTACCCGTCAGTATCACCATGACCATGTTTCTCTGACTTTACCAAATTATCGCGTACGTTTGTAATTACAATATATAGCTTTTTGGGTATTTTACGTGTTTTGCAATTTTCGTGATGATTACTATGCGACATCGCGTCTCATTATAAGTCGTGTCTCAACGCTGATTCGAAGTCAAACTGATCGAAAGTAAACATGACCGACTAAAGTGCACCACTTAATGTAGGCGTGTATATGAACACACCATATCTACTAAAGAACGTATGGCTGAATTTAGATAAACAATTTTACTGACTTCTCTTAATACCTTAAGCTTATAAAATTTACCAACTGACGTCTTTTAAAAGAGATTTCGTATGTAGCCAGTCAAAATTAATCAATAATTCTGAGTGTCGTAATATTAATTAGTGCTAAAATGTATAAATTCAATCAAAACCACAGTGATTGTTTTGAAATATTTTGCCTATTAAGTTTTTAACCGACACGTGCAATAGTGGCAATTCAACGGCCCTGTAACGGAATTATAACACACTTCATGTTATAAATTTCAAGTTTTATTGATGATGGAAGACCTCAAAAGGAATTTGATTAGAGTGAAACCACCGTTAGTCCGCAAAAAAATGGCAAGCGTTTTTACATAAATGTTTTTTGAGCGAGCATGAATCGAACCTACGGCCTAAGTGATGAAAGACAAGTGATCTTGAGACGGCGCCTAAGACCACTCGGCCAAGGAGGACCTACTATTAGGCAACTATACTGCACTGACGGTTTACTGTTTGTAAAGTGTTGTAGTATGACACATGAAATCGTGCGTAGGCAATTCTATCTTTTTAACATAATCTCAACCCCTCCCAAACAAAAATACACAATTAACACTACATCACTGGTTTTTGATGTGGTATATAAAACAGCCTTTCATTTATGCATTATTTAACCGAAATCGCCGTTTGTAATAGTGGTACTATTACATATATACAACAAATAACAACTATTATACATTAAATATAAATATGTTTATGTCAGCATGAATACAAGCAAAACAATCTGATAATTATGTCATTTACATAAATGAAAAATTGACATAAATGAAGAGTGTCATTGTTAACATTAATGACAATTAAAGTATTAATATCAAATTTGTATTCACACTTAATTGTATGAATGAGACAAATTAACAATGAATACTTAGTTTTATACCAATACATGTTAAGATTTAAAATGCAATCTACATACAGAGATATACTTAAAAGACTCATAGTATTACAAATATATTGTATTCTACAATTTATAAATGCAAAATAAATTTAAAAAATGTACGGAATGTGCTTAGTAATAAAATAGTTACCGTCCCAAATGTGTCATTAATATCATTTTTTTTATTGGAAAGCATATGTTTCTTTAGTCAAATAAATTGAAACTTAATATACGTTTTTTCTGAGGTTTCCATTGAATTTCGAAATAAGAAACAAAATGATATATACGCATTTATCGCATTACAAATACGTTATGCGTGTGCTTTATAGTCTATAATGAGATTGATTATCAATTGCAATAATAGATATATAAAGAGTTTTATGAGATAGTATTTTGCATTTTAATCATATTTATAAATAAAGTAAAATCTGATTTGTATATTCGTAAAACTAAAAAAAAATGTATATGTTTAAGTCAATATTTATAGTAACAATAAGAACAAAGTGTTCTTTAATATACCGAGACGGGGGGTTGGGGTGGGGGTGGTTGGGGGGGGGGGGTGTTTGGGGGGGGGGGGGGGTTTAAGACACCAAAGTATAAAAGATTATATTCAACATGTCTGATATCACCACATTGTTACTGTCACAAAGCAATAACTGCCCCGAGTATTTTTGTACTTCCATCCAACGTGTAATTTACAACGCAGTCTGACTTTACCCACAGCTTGAAAACAAATAGTACAAACTGGTAAATATTACCTATGCCTTCGCTGGGTGGAAAAGTTATAGGGTGTTTCGTACAACAACCAGGTTACTCCAAATATTAACCAAGAGCTGTAGCAGGATAGCATGCTCAACAATTTAACGAATTAACATGAGAGGCAGCTATGTATCAGATTGATACCGCTTGTCACATCTGTAACCGACACGTGTTTCATGTTTTGATTGCTAAAGAAAGTATTCGTATTTGACACCATATTATGGTGGTCAATTTATGTTCTTAAATAAACAGAACGATTGCAATATCATTGGAGACGTAACGCGTTAAGATATATTGTGTTATTTCGAAAACATTGACAGTGTTGTCAATATGCCAATGACATTTTAATATGCGAGTAGGGTTATTTAAAAACGTTTCTCCAACATGCTTATGAATTGTTAATGTTCTGGATAAGACCTTATGACACAATCTTAATAAAAAAATATACTGCTCTTATAGAAATACAAATTAATAATATGCAATCTGCAAAATGTTCCCGCCGCACGCAACACTTGATTTAAATTGGGAAGTAATAAGTGGTACGTCTTATCTAGTAGGTCGAAATGTCCCCTATACGCTTCCGTAGAAACCAGCATGCGGTAAATGTAGTAAATAAACATGATGACAAAACAAAAACATAATACTGCATGAATTATTGCAAAATCATGCAAATATTATGCGACAATTTAATAAAACTCATTATGGTGCGTTTAACTAAAAAAATAAATAATGTTTTTTCATCAACACGTTTATACAATTACATAATGGAAACTAATTAATACGTGATCATTTATTCAGTTGTTTTGCCAGAGAACATTTGAATACGTGAATAATGGCCATAATTATGAAAACATACATATTGTGGAATGTACGTCATTAAAATTTTAATTAAAAAAATTTTAACTTAGGAAACAAAGAAGTCAGCATTTGTCCATCAACAAGTTTATACAATTTATGGAAACTTACTATTTTAGTCAATGCCGAGATAATTGATTTTACATATTCTTGTTGTAAGCCTTAATTTCTTGACCACCTGTCGAATAGAGAATAACTTGTTTTGTTCCTGCTTTACAATAAACAAAACAAAAGTCATTAACACGGATGAGGAAGTACCTACATGTATATACATTGTAAAGGTCATCGCACATAAGCTTTTGGCCGGGTCTGATTAGCTCAGTCGTTTGCGAGTCTATAAATTCAGGAATTGCAAGTTCGAATCCCCGCCCCGTGATGGCTGGTATACGGCATTGCATCTCATCAGCATTCGTCTCTCACCGCTGATTCAAGTAGGAAAAGTATCAGTTACATGCAGAGATGGGGTGTGCCCGAGTTCTGGATCTCAGGAAACAATGGTTATGGTAACCAATCGTTTGATAGCCGTCGATGGCATAAATATGACACTTAATATTCAAACAGTCATAGGTCATTAAGACCACTGTTCATATAGTAGCGATTACATCTCAATTTTTTCTTTGGTAGATAAACTATTAACACTATTTAATCCTAATGATAAGCAAACAAATACTCATGTGACTAGGTGTGTAAGAATAATTACGAGTACATTTGTACATTTTCATACAGTCTGTAGAACGGATCCAGCTCTTATAATTGCGTCTGTTATTAAGCAATGGTAGGAAAGCCACATTTGAGCACGTTGATTGGTCAGTTGCTTTAACTGAAAGTTAGAATGACGTCATCGTTTAGTAAGCGTTCATTTGCTATGAATTGTGGGATAAACATCGAATTCCTTGCTTTTTCATTTTGGGTTAATATACCTGAATCGGGAGATATCGGGGTCTAGGAAAGACTAGGTTTCACACTTGGATGCGTGGGGGACATAGACTGTGATCTTTTTATGACAAGCTTTGCGGATTAAAATAAAATCAAAACCGATTAAAAAAAAGCCATAGACATACATTTACTTCTTCATCCCTTCCAATGTGTACTCTTGTTATTGTGATTAATATTATACGTATTAGAATTATGTACATTTTAATGAAATAATGTTAAAACTAAAAAAGGGTTTCGACGTTATTTTTAATACATTATATGCTACATATGGCATATCAAGTTTTTTTGTGTAGAGTAATCCCTTTGAATGAATCTGACTGGAACCACCAATCTAGTGCAATTTAAAACAGTATGAACTATTGTCGTTTTTCAAAAGAGAGAATAAGGCCGTTGTCCTAGAACTGAGAGCATCTAGGGAGAATTGACAATACTCTGAGATTGAATGCCCTGCAGCAGGCACATATACATGTGCTGGTAGCATCTGATGATTGGACATAAAATGATTGTATGCACGGTGCTTCTTCTATATTCTATACATCTTTATACCATACCATAACTGCCTCAACTGATCACAAACTACCGTTGCGCATTTTGTAAAGACTACAAGTGTTGCATTGTCATTTTATATAACTGGTTTTTAGTCTCTATACTGAGACAGCGTTAGTCTGTTCTCTTGAATTGTCATGAAATATTCAGGAAGTACTTTAAGGGTACACCTTTTCTCCAAGTTTGAGCTTACACCACCCCATAGCATAAAGCTTTGTGGGTTTGGAAACGTCAACAACAAATATAATGATTAGCAGTGTTGGCGTATCTTGTTTAAACCGTAATGGTTAATGTGCATCTAACGTAAACTAGTCATCATTATCATAATACAGTGTTTAATATTTCATTTTAAAAGATATTTTAAAAGAAATTCTTTCAACATTGTATTGCTTCTATGGAATTTGCTTATTAAATATATCAAATTTAAGATTGTAAAATGGTTATGTTTTTTGATCCTATGGCGATTCGTTTAATGTGTTAACAAAAGCAAAACTTGTTTTAAAATTGACATGTGCACCTTTAAAGGCTCACGTCGTGAGTTCGAATCCCCGCCCGACAACAGTCTCCGTGATGATTGATAAACGACATTGTGTCTCATTATCATTTGTCTCTCACCGCTGATTTAAGTGCGAAAGTTATCAGTTACTTGCAGAGATGGGGTGTGCTCGAGTACTGGTTAATCCCAGGAAACAGTGGTTATGTTAACTGTTCGTCTGTTAGCCCTCGATGGCATAAAAAAGACGCTAAATATTCAATCAATCAATCAACTGACGTCGTCGGTAACCTTTCATCTTTTGTATATTCTAGAATCTTTAGCTTTTTGATATGGTTTTAAACTGGTTAATCTGGATACTGCTTAATATGTGGCATTTAGATATGCCATATGTTATATGTTGAGAATGGCGATAAACCACATCGCTATGTGATCGTCAATTTTATAGTTTATGTTTGTTAACATAAGCCATAGAAAATAGTCGCCGCGTGATTTTGTCAACGTAATTGTTAGGTCAATCTATAGTAGCTGGCCTTTCTGTTGATTGGTTAATTTATTTAACTTTCAAATATTATGTATCTCTCAATTCTCTAAAATACAAAAGTGTAATTATCCAATGTCGTCATTGCATGAATATATTTTAAACCCGTTATCAAAGAGAAAAGTCAGCAGAGTCAGCATATTTTGTTTCAAATATTAATTTGCATCTTACGTTTAAATTACATGCAATGTACATATTATTATCATGAAACATTTCATAGGGACATGCATACTAAAGGTATAAACTACACGTCATACAATTACCATCTCATCGCCTCTATGGAATTTGCAAATTAATAAATAATATAATTATAGTCTGTTTAAAGTGTCACTTAAAACTATTAGAGGCAAATATAAGTACATGGCGACAAAAGGATTCAAACTACTTTACGTCGCTATTCGTTTTACAAACTTTTCAATTACTCAGGAGTTTTAGGTATTAATCCTTGGAGTTTCAACTGATTATATTGTCATACCCTTGGGAATTTGTTTGATGTATCAAGATTGTGGAGCGTCTGTTTAAGACTCAGGGTGAGCCTTTGATCCTATGTATGTCACCTGATCGTCGTTATCAGATGTCCGGTAAACTTTCACCTTGTGTATACTCTAGAATCATCAATACTCACATATTCTCATTGATCGGTTGTATACGTTCATAATTATAAGCTTTTCGTCACACAAGGTATGGAACCAGTCAGTTAGATAAATACATCATAAACTATGGCCTTTGAAATATAGTTACAACAATTGCTTCACCTTTTATACAAGTTGACCATAACAATAAATCATAGTAAATGAAAATGTATACTTGACCATTCTGCTTTAGTTTATGGCCATGACTTGGACTTAAATTATCAAATTGGCCACCTCAAAAATATTTCGGTGATGTCGTGCTCAGAAAGTTATTGTGTGAGGCTAGTCAAGGTCAAACGATAAATGCACATGCTTGTCTAGATTGCAAGCAGGTCAAATGAAGCGATTTTCTGTTTAAGAACATATCCGAAATGGTATGTATGATTAGTTAACGTCTACATTCAAGTTGAGTTCAGACTTAAAAAGAAAACTGCTTGAACTTCCTAATGGTTAACGGACGGACGAAGGATACAGTTTGATCGTAATAGCTCACAATGATCATTTGGCTCAGGTGATCTAAAAGTGATTTTTTAAACTAGACTATCAAAGTACTTATATAACCATCCACTGACCAGAGTGCTTTCATATTGTGCAAACAGATGTACTGTTTTACGATGCATTTTCGGCGTTATTTTTGTTTCATATTCGTTAACACTTGAACATGTGTATATCGACATTCCTTTTACTAAAAACCTTGATGTTCTTGGCGGTTGATAGTTAAGCCATTTGTGCAATATATTTTAATGACTTGAATTATTTCATTTTTGACAGAAACAAAACAAAGTGCTCAGAACTTTTATTAAATAAGTTTAATTTTGATTTAGTTTGCGATTACTGCAATGACATTACAATACAATGCAATAGTTTATAAATTCCATATCACAAACTTCACCAATGATCAACGGGTATTTCAATCTGAAATTAAAGTATATATAATATATAAGATTCACAGTAACTCTTTACATTTTACGATAGATTGATTATGCTGTGATAAAAGAAAAGAAACTATATTTCCATAAAGAGATGTGACAGTCAGAATACACAGCCACGGAAGCAGCATGGACACAGTTAATACATGTATATAGAATGTTTATAATAAATTCAATGCATAAAATAGGTACAATCAAGTGGCCATTTAAAAGTCGTATTTCATGCGGTGTATTTTGCTATGTTGAAATGATAATGGTATGGAGCGGAGCAATTTTCATACTATGCCGCTGTACAATTTGCAAAAATACTAGTTTTACATGGCAAAATGTAACATCAAACGGGCACTTTTCCTTCTATGTTTACACCACCCCATAGCATTATGTCGTGATTTGATAAATCGCATGGCGTTGTTTGTATAAATCGGCTGTCGTACTTAATTTTTGACGTTTTTTGGAGTCTTAATAAAGTCAATTAATAATGAGAAATGAAGTTATAAAGATATGTTGTCGTTTTACGATGATTGATTGAAACTGATGCCTAGCGTTATCTATAGCATCCTGGAAACCTCTGTTTTGTCCGATCCTTGCGTGATTATTTCGTATACCGTACGTATCTATGTTTTTGTTATACTTATGATAGTAATACAGATATTCATTGTGTTCATGCTCCTGTTTGGTGGTTATTTCCTTTGAATGCTCCGTGTCTCGCTGGTTTTATCATTTACTTGTTTTATAATTGTGTTACATCTTATTGGAGCAATGCAGCATTGTAAACTTCGATAACATAATTATCTTTTTACCAACTTATACATAATGCATAGTTGATAGCACACATTGCTAGTCTGAGAGTATATTACATTAATTATTATAAACAGGTCTAAGATTTATAGAAATATTCTTAATTTGATGTACCAGTTTATTTATTAATCCGTATAACCCTGCAGATTTTTTCCTTTGGGGGTCAAATGCTCGTAGACTTTCTGCATCTGGAATAAATATTATAATATCTTGTAACTCGATCAACTTTAAGGAAAATCTTTTTAATATTTGACAATTTATTTTCATGCAACCCTATCAACTTAACTTACTTCAACCAAATATTCAGACCGGTGCTTTTCATGCTATTAATTGTATATCTAGATTTTAATATCTCAGCTTTGCTAGGAAGAATGAAGACGTAAATAATAATATCTACTTAACCGTTCTTCGAACAGAACCGCCGTCAAGAGCGTAAATAATGCTTTTTATTTTACTTCGGTAATGCTCCTTCCATATGCAAAAACAACAACAAATTTTATCATTATCTAACTTTTATGGCGATGCGATTTGTTAACTTCAAATGAGCCTTAGCCATTGTCACTTTGAAACTTCGTTAACGTATCGTGTCAATTGTGCTCCCAAAACCTTTAATGTAGAAAGCCGCTGTATATTCGTATACTCGTCTCGTCATACCATTTATTGTTATCATCTTCCTTCACTGACTTTTACCAAGTTATCAAGTACGTTAGCATATAACAGCAGTTATAAGATATGACTATTCGAATCATTTTCATGTTGTGAACCATACGTACGTACACATGTACATGCTACAATAGTCTAGCCGTGCTACGTTTACATACTCTGTCTCAGAACATGATGTGAGGAAGGATGATAGCGAGGTTGTGTGCACCCATCACTCAAGTTTCATCTCCCAACTGGCGATGTTTTCTATTGAACATTTCTAGGCGGTAAGCCCAAGCAAATAAACACAATATATCACATCAAGTAGTTTTTTTTATAAAACAAAGCTTAAGATATTTCGTATTGCCATTGATTCCGTGTGGTTAAAGGCACTTACATCTAATACAATTAGCCAATCACTGCTGATATCGTAGATTCGAGTCTGGCCCGGTCCAAAAGTTTCGGTGAGAAAGTTTGCCAGTTACTTGCAGAAGGACGATGGTTCTACCAGCAGGTTATTTGTTGAAAATGGCGTAACAACATTCATCTTAAGATATTAACGTATTTAACAGAACCACACATGGAATTAAAATAAAAATAAAAACCCATCTGGAAGGTGACCTCTAGGTGACCTCTTATCAATTTTCTTCGGAACACTAAACATGACTTCGGTGGTTCATTTTCATTCCGATGAGGTCACTTTGCATTACGAGACGATTTCTTATTGTTCGGATAAGGTCACTATATGTTATGGCGTTCTTCTTTTCCATTCTGATATGGTCACTCGACGTTATGATATGATTCCATTCCATTAATGTGTGATTTCCTTTCGTTTTGATGTGCTCACTTTCCATTATGATGTGATAACTTAAAATTATGGTGAGATACTCTGATGTGGTTCCTGTTCATCTTGATGTTTTCATCATACATTACGATAAGGTTCCTTTACATTTAGATATGGTTATTTTTTGTTAGGTTGTGGTTCGTGTTTGTAAAGATGGTGTCACTTGACCTGATGATGTTGTCCCTTCCCATTATGATCTTGTATTAGATGTTGTCACTTTTCATTTTATCGGTATCACTTGTATATCACTTTATAACTCATATAGAGGAATATAGTTTTCGTTGTTTTCTATTGTTTACTGACTATATATTTAGGAGTTGTTCCTTTTCATGCTGTTGTGGTACTACTTCATATAATGTTGTTCTTGTCTTTTCTGGATTGATTCCATATCTGTTGAGGCCGAATTACGCTACGATGTGTATGCGTGTTCATGTTAGTATGTGTGTGTGTGTGTGAGTGTGTGTGTGTGTGTTCTCTCTCTCTCTCTCTCTCTCTCTCTCTGTTTTTGTGTGATCGGACCCTATATAAATATAACCAAAACACAACACATATTAAATATTCATTACCTATAACTTCTGTGCAGTACAGGATGGAAATTTTATTGAATCTCAAATTCAAAGATAATTGTTGGTTCCGTCCTTGCAGTTTATCTTATTTATGAGAAATTCACTAATACACACATCGGCATTTTCTGTTTCATTCATCTATGTTTTAGCATAACCCGGTACTGCCAATGAGTGACTTTTATCGCTGGCCACGATTTAGTATTTGGTCAATAGAATTAAAGAAGTCTCGCTACGGAGACAAAATACAATATCAGTTGTTGAACAGAATACCCATGATACATGTATATCATATTTAACATAAATGTGCAGTTTAATTGCTAAGATAGAAACAATATCGATGATATAGATGAGGTCTCTTTATTGCAACGTTGAACTCAGACACTTTCATACATTGTATTTGTTACGGAATGTAATTCCGCAAACGATAAAATAAACTTCATACTTTCCAACTGCAGCATCATAATCAGCGCCACCACCAGGAGCATATACCACAAAAATTGTCCCACATTCATTGTAAATGTTCTGAAATAAAAGAGGATACGTTTGAACAACGTGTTTGTCAAGAGGTTCGTTCCAAATTGCAAAGATCAGTTCCATGAAACGACGTTATTGCAACTGTATTACAGAATATATATATATTTACAAATCAACTAATGGAGCATTATATGACTAAGTTGTTGTTGTTGTTGTTGTGTGGTGTTTAGCGTCGCTTTCAACAATTTTTCAGTCATTCGCGACGGTGTCTACTTGAGACAGTATTCTGAGCGCTGTCATACTGGAGTATCATGCCGCAGACACATGGTATGATACCCCACCCAGTCACATTATACTGACATCGGGCCGACCAGACCTAGAACTTTCCTCTAAATGCTTAGCGTCAAGCGAGGAAGCTTCTAGTACCATTTTTAAAGTCTTTGGTATGACCAGGCCGGGGATTGAACCCACGACCTTCCGCATGCAAGGCGGACGCTCTACCACTAGACCATGCCGCGGTCTATATGACTAAGTCATTGGGTTGTAAAGTTAAAATCATTTTTGTATTTATATGTATCGCATGATTGAAACAAATTGTTAACAATTAACATTTTTTATCACATGATTGAAAAAAAGGGGTTGACAAACAACCGTTATCTTATCGCATGGTTGAAAGAAGGTGTTGACAACTAACCGTTATCTTATTGCATGGTTGAAAGAAGGTGTTGACAACTAACCGTTATCTTATCGCATGGTTGAAAGAAAGTGTTCACAACTAACCGTTATCTTATCGCATGGTTGAAAGAAGGTGTTGACAACTAACCGTTATCTTATCGCATGGTTGAAAGAAGGTGTTGACAACTAACCGTTATCTTATCGCATGGTTGAAAGAAGGTGTTGACAACTAACCGTTATCTTATCGCATGGTTGAAAGAAGGTGTTGACAACTAACCGTTATCTTATCGCATGGTTGAAAGAAAGTGTTCACAACTAACAGTTATCTTATCGCATGGTTGAAAGAAAGACAACTAACCTATATGCTATCGCATGATTGAAAGGAAGTGTTGACAACTAACCGTTATCTTATCGTATGGTTGAAAGAATGTGTTCACAACTAACCGTTATCTTATCGCATGGTTGAAAGAAAGTGTTCACAACTAACCGTTATCTTATCGCATGGTTGAAAGAAAGTGTTCACAACTAACCGTTATCTTATCGCATGGTTGAAAGAAAGTGTTCACAACTAACCGTTATCTTATCGCATGGTTGAAAGAAAGTGTTCACAACTAACTGTTATTTTATCGCATGGTTGAAAGAAAGTGTTCACAACTAACTGTTATTTTATCGCATGGTTGAAAGAAGGTGTTCACAACTAACCGTTATCTTATCGCATGGTTGAAAGAAGGTGTTCACAACTAACCGTTATCTTATCGCATGGTTGAAAGAAAGTGTTCACAACTAACTGTTATTTTATCGCATGGTTGAAAGAAAGTGTTCACAACTAACCGTTATCTTATCGCATGGTTGAAAGAAAGTGTTCACAATATTAGTCGAGATATGAATACCAATATACGTGTATGCAAAAGCGGACAATCAAACGTCCATGATATGATGTATTTATTGTATTGTGCAAATCATAATTAATTAGTTAATTGAAATTTGGAAAATAAGCTGAGTAATACAAAGTCACTCAGTTCATGTTCACGTTGATTATAATTAAATTGAAAAGCGGAGACATGTGAAAGAAAATATTTTCATAGTAAAAGCGATATAGAAACTGAATATATATTTCTTTAAGGTGTCGATTGTATGTTGAATTGTACAGTTATGTTTGTATAGCAAAACATATGAACAGTAATATCTTTATAACTTAAAATGCTTATGTATTTAACAAATGAATGTGATATTCACAGTCAAGTTAGCAATGTTTGTTCAGGTTCACTACATATTTTGATATTCACGTTAAAATCACAATGTGCTTCTTTTTGTAGCCGGAATGCATCAGCACATAAAATGCACAAAAACTGTTGGGTTTACCAGCTCAGCTTTTGTTAAGACAATTCTGGGAAAATCCTTAGCTCCATTTTCAAAGCAATCCTCAAGTGTTTATACAAACATACATCTGTAAAAATCCTATAGAAGTCCGCATTTTAACACCAGTGATGTCTTATTGCAGTATATACAATACAACCATTTGCACTAAGACATTACAGCTCATACGCACCAACGAGAGTGAGACGTTAGGAAAGTACGCATGTGCCAGATTGTCGACACATTAATACTGTAAAACAGTTTTTTCACCACTTAAAGCTAAAAGTTTGTCCAAATACAATTTCATAATAACGCTTTGTAACTTTTCAGTTGATGAATATATATATTTTTTTAAAAATGCCTCTTTACTGTCATAAAGTGACAACCTGGTCTACATGCTGTGATATTTTAGTGTACCATGCTTTATTTTATAAAGAATTCGATGTTTCAAACTTGCCCTCATAAAGAAATTGTTATTTCAATATTAACATCAAACAATAAACCATTTTCGATAAATGGCTTTGTGTATTGTACTCTTAAGTGTTATTTAGGATTAAGACGAGACTTATTTGCAGTCATTCGAGTAAGAGCAAAGACGCATCAGGTGACATCACGTATAATCATTTCTCTAAAATAATACACGCTCCGTGAGAGTTTCAAGGCAAAAGCTTGCACAAGAAACAAATATAAATCTCTAATAATTATATTTGATAAACTAAATGAAAAGTTGCAAGTGGCAAAACATTTACGGCAACTAAGATCGATATAGATGTATCAATTAAATTATGTTGATTCTATCAAATGGAATGGGTGGAGTACAATTCCACCATGGTCGATATAAACTTATATGAATTTTAGTATTGTGGTTATGAAATATCATCTTCTTTTGATGTGACTTACAACTAATGGTGCATACTGTATAATTTGCGTATAAAAGCAATTGTCATATGCAATTATCTCTTAGTTATTACATTACAGTAATTAGAAAGAAATTCAATGAATTTTAATAACAACAAATGATGGTAACAATAAAATTACTTTTGTCTTAAATGAGAATATTCAACGTTACATACCATGCAATACACCACTTAAATCTAAACACGACAAACACTAACAGATAAAGAATAAGACAACGGCAAGAAATACAAGTTTATACTCCATTGTAAATATAAACAAAATATATTTATGACTTAATTGTTAAAACTTTATACGTTAACAAGTTTATTCAAAAGAAAGCAAAAAGAGAAACTTGACATTATATAATAGTTGATGTAGGATAGGCAGTTACAACGCAAAACATGAAATAAAATTACATTAACACGATCCTGAATAAGCAAATCCAAGTCGACAAATTGCAGTATTTAGCTCATAAAATCGATTTTCTGTATATCATATAAATAACAAAAATCATTGCAATTATAAAAATATATTTTAGTGTTTTTTTTCTAGACCAGGAAAACGGGCAGGGAGCACGAAAAAGGATCAGGGAGCAAAATTTTCGCGCATTTGACATATTCATTATCAAACTTTTTCTTTGGTCTATTTTAATGTATTCAAGGAGAAGTAAATATTTCTCTATCAGTATGAACAACTGATGTTGTATTTAGTCTTTGTTCTTTATTGAATAACTATCATATCTGTTCTATCCAGACTCTGTGGCAGTGTGGGAAGAGGAGTTAGTTTAAAACATTATTTTAAATATCTTCCTTTTCTTTTAAAGCCTCCAAAGTTATTCAATTCACCTAAGAGAACTTTGCAATATGATAAATAAATGCAGTCTATGATAGCCCTCAAATACTTAGAAAATTGTAACTACCAGTAGTCAACTATATATCAAATATTAAAAAAAAAACCCACATAATTTATGTTAATTGTTGTTTTCAATACTGAATGTAAATCATGATATGACTGTCAAAATAAAATTATACGCTGAATATACACAAGCAGTAAGCAATAAGTTATTAAATTACTATAGTACCCCACCCACATTTTCTTTACCTTTTACTCGATTTAATGGTCAACGTTCACTTTTTCACAGAAGAAAATTTACATACATGCAGTTCCAGTTATTGTAAATCTATTAAACAGTCATAAAATTACAAGAACCTAACACTGACATTATACAAATCGCGGTCAATCGCGAATTCTCTGCAGAAACATATTCAGATTTTGTCGAATATCAATCACCACCGAGACTTTTGCCAGAGATTTGATCTCAGAGCCCCTAGATTGATAGTAAGACGCGCTACCAGCTGATAAACAGGATCCGGAATGCCATATTGAATAGATAATGTTGGTGCTCTTGGATGCCTAGCTCTCCAAGAAAATGATTTTCCGAGACCGCATATCAGGTTTTGGGTCATATTTCAACTTCATGTGTTCTGCGATACTTGATTTTGCGTTCAGGTGCGTCCTACCGACATCACAATTGTACTTGATTGAACATTCACAGGATGGCATGTATAACCGAATGACTTAATACTATTAATTTAGTAATATGGCCTCGATTGGGCATGCTTATTTATATGGCAAAGGTAACTCGATTTTTTAAAAAATAAAATCCCACACATCTTTCACAAAAATCTAGCATTTTGAAAATGGTCCAGATACCTAGTTTAGACAGATTGTACCACATCTCCCGACGGATTTAAAAAAATGAAGTACTGCTGAATAGATAAATGTTTTAGCTACACGAGAATGTATAGTATATTGGTATGAAATTTGAAGTGTTTGAATTAGAGCATTGCGTTTGCGCTGCAGTAAAAGTGGGTGACATTGCCCTAGTCTTTATTTTACTATAGATAGGGCTTTAGACTATATATATATATATATATATATATATATATATATATATATATATATATATATATATATATATATGGAGATAATTATTTGTGAATTACCAAGACATAAATGTACAGACCAGACTACGGCGAGTGCGCCTAGCTACAATGCAAACCATAGATACAATATCAAGGCCTCTGCCAAACAAATAAATTTGGTGTCGACCATGACTAATATACTATGGAATTTCATGCAAAACATCTGAACAGGGTGGACAAATTTACATACATGAAGTGATAGCTTTATATGAGTGGGATCCGGTTAAGGATTCATGACTACTCACATGCTATATAAAGGACAGATTTATAAACCCGTTGGATCATATAGACACAGTAAATTCATAAATATATATTGTTTCTAGTTCTTTGGGCGAGTTGAACAGCTGGTGTTTTTATAAAGAATGTGCAGAGACATCTCTTAACATCTGCTAAAGTCCTTAATAGTCACTTTTATAACACCAGTGATGTATTATCTACTCCTGAAGAATAACATTTTAATAGTGTGGTTATGAAATGTCATCTATTGATGTGGCTTTCAACTGAAGGTAAATTCTGTATAATTTGCGTATTAAAGCAATTGTCAAATGCAATGAACTCAACTTAAATACATTACAGTAATTAGTAAGTAATTCAAAGAGTTTTAATCACACAAATGCTTGTAATAATAATAATAAATTTAATAAGAATAGTTAAGATTACATTCCATGCAATAGACAACTTCAATTTAAACGTGAAAAGCACTTACAAATAAATTATAAGACAACTGCAAGAAATAAAAGTTTATACTCCATTGTACATATAAAAAAGTATATTGATGACTTAATTGTCATATAAATATAGTTTTAAACGTTTACAGAAACGTGACAATATACAATAGTTAATGTTACAACGCAAAACATTAGTACAATACATGAAACAAAATTACATTAACACGGTCCTGAATAAGCAAATCCAAGGCGAAGAATTGCAGTATTTAGCTCAGGAGATATAACTGTAGTTTAGAATAAATTTGTTTGACTATTTGTATGTCATCGACGGCTAACAAACGATCAGTTAACCATACCATTCTTTCCTAACCAGTATTCCAGCATACAATCTCTTTAAGAAAATGATATTTGTCCCGCTTCCCACTTCATTATGCGTTGAGAAACAAGTTATAATTAGACGAAATGCCGTATATTAAATATCACGGATACTTTTTTCAACATGACATACCAGGCCGGGACCCGTGGTAAATGTTACGCCGGGACTTGGAATAAGAATTACGTAAAATGTGAATTATTGTCACATTAAAATATATAGATCATGTCAACAGCATGTGCTATTCTCGTCAAGTGACGACCTTCATTTTGATATTTAATTCCATTAACGATCAAGTATTATGGGACAGTTTCATATGTTTCGGTTATTAGTTGGATAACATAAGTACCATTACCGAGCATGACGTCACTATAAACAGACGCAGACAGTTGTAAGACATCAGACTGGCCGCCACGTAGCATATCGGTCTGATAGTGAGATAAACATAATGTGTCAGACTTTTATAATAACTGTTCATCCGTAAGTAATGGGAGGTGCATCATTCGTTCGCAAGTTCTGTCGCACTTTATCATTTGGGCCGAAAGAATCTACCCAGAGATGTTGAAAAAATCAATAATTTTGACAGCGTCCAAGTACTAAATAATAAATTATATTATGTTTTTTATATATATTACTGTGAATGTCTGATGGCGATATTTCGACAAATCGGTTATGTTTGTATGGTGACACATTGTTGATTTCTCTTCAGAAGAAAAAGCTGTCAATTTAAATTCACATCCGAAGTATTGAGAGTCGTTTCATTAGAACGTAGGCATACGACTCTATGAACATATTTTTGTGTTGTGTGTATTGTACGATGATGTGTTGAAAATTGGCATTTTAGAATTGCATGCTATCTATAGGTCGTCATTGTTATTTTATAAAGTGTGGTGAGCAAATACTGTGATACATTGAGGATCGTATATGCTTGCTTATTTATAATTTATATTTATTTTAGAATTTATTAAGCGATTTGGAAGAACATAAATCATGAGAGGCTCTTCCATAAAAGATCGGTTTAACAAAACAATGTCTTCCATTTTAGTTGCTTTATTGTATTGTTATTATTTCTTTAGTAATAAGGTATCTGTAAATATATTTTCTTTCGGACACATTACTTTTCCTAATATAGTTTCGATTGATGTTGTGTTTACTTTTTTATTTTTGAGTCTCTCTTTTCATTGTGTTGGAATGCATGTTATTTACTTTAGGAAATCGATATTCTGTATAGCATGTAGGTAACAAAACTCATTGAAATTATAAAAAGATATTATTCCTGTAATCGTATAATTGTTCAATAAATCTGAATCCTCCATCGAAGTTACCATGTTTTATAAATTAACGATTGTCTTTCTAATTTAAAACTTTGATTGTTCCAAACGACTTTTTTACCTAATGATTTTAAATCATTGTTTTTTTATCTTTGTGCAAGCCTTAAGAATACATAATTAAATCTGTTTAAAACATCTTTTCAATATCTTTATCATGTAGGTTATATTCATAAAGCAATGTGCCACCGTATTTTTCAGGTTTCGTTATATAGTTATGTTTTCACAAGCCTTTATCATTTTCATCAAATATGTTGAATAGCTACGCTTGTTTTTATCAGGTAGAGAAACCTAAATGTAAGCAAATATGATGTTATTAATTTGTTGTTGTTTTTTTTGCATTAGGAGGAGACAAAGTTAGAATTGAAATGGATATATTAATTTAGGATGTGATAATGTTTTTATTTCTGTTATTTTTCCTATTAGATTAAGTTTTCTATGTATCCAGCTTTCAGGTTTTTTCTGAAAATTCTTCTTATTTTGAGTCAAAGATAAATTCTCATGCATTTTCACTATCAGAATGCCAATTTTTTTTTTTTTTAGGAAGTGTACATTTATATATTTAGGTGAGTCAGCGCGTAAAATAAGGCATTTACTTATGTTAATTTTTAATCAGATATGTAGCTGAAATTATTTAAAACATAAGCTAAATTTCAAAGGTACGTTTTGAGCCATTGCTTAATTGCAAATAAAAATATATAATTTGCAAAACGCGTTTTGTTTTTATTTCTTTTCCATGTAGGTTAATTGATTTTCTTATTGTTGGGTATTTCAAATGATATAAGTTCAAAAGATATAATAAAATATCACGATTAAGAATATATAATGCATTTTTGAAATCCGAGAAGAAAAGTGAAGCTGGTCGTTTTTTCTACATAATCAATTATTTCGCATAAAAGTCTTATGTGTTTTCCCATGTAACGCCTTTTTAGAAAGAGTTTGAGAGCTATTGGTATTTTTGTTTTCTGTTTTCCTGTATAGCTGGTAGTTTTTATTTTCTCCATAATCTTTTAGAAAACCGGTTTAAGAGATATTGACAATGAGTTGATAAGGTACTGGTTTCATTCTGTTTGTTTTTGCTTTTGTTGTTATTTTGTAATCAGATTTTAATAAACTTATTAGTCTCCGGTTACTTAGATTGGCTGTTACAGTATCTGTTCCAGTTTTTGGTATAAGGATTCTTAAACTTTGTTTTTGTTGTACAGTTATATTAATTTCAAACCAATAATTTACTAATTCATGTAGTATTGTTTTAAGCCAGATTAGCATATTTCACTAAATTATGTTGCTATTCTATCTGAACCAAGCTTTTTTGGATTAAAATTTGTTTCAATGTTGTATTATATTCGTATTCTGTTAAAATACCTTCGCATGCTGTTTTATCTGTTTTATTTAGTATGTTTATGTTTTCATGAAAGACTTCGGTTTTATTTTACGTACAGTTTTGCAAATAATTCTTTTTAAACAATAGATATTTCATTTTGGGTTTCTGCCATTTATTTTGTTCTCTTATTAAACGAAATGATGTAATTTTATTTCATATTCTATTTCACCTATCGTCGAATTATTTATATTTAAAGGTCATTTTCTACTTTTTATTCAGATTTTTTTTTTGTGCTTGCATATTTAATAGTTTCATTTCGTATGTTGCCTTTGATAATTTTCCATAGAGTATTTGGGTTTGCTTCAAAATTATTATTAACAGCATCTTGTATATTTAACAACGTCATGGTATCTTATATGTATAATAACGCTGTTAGCTATTTTAAAGAGGCCGGGTCCTCTAATGAGATTTATATTATTAACATTTACTGTAACGACTTAATGATCAGATTTGAAGCCTGATTTAGTGTGACTCAATAAAGTAGCAATTGCGAGATTTTCGTACATGGCCATTTAAATATTAGAATTATAAGAGACTATTTTCACAAATAAAACAATAATATCACATACGTTTATATCACAAGTTGTTGTAGTTGTATGGTGTTAAGCGTTGCTATCAACAATTTTTCAGTCATATCGCGACGGTGTCTACTTAAGCGCTGTCACACTGGAGTATCATGCAGCAGACACATGGTATGATACCCCACCCAGTCACATTATACTGACACCGGGCCAACCAGACCTAGAACTCTCCTCTGAATGCTGAGCGTCAAGCGAGGAAGCTTCTAGTACCATTTTTAAAGTCTTTGGTATGACCCGGCCGGGGATTGAACCCACGACCTTCCGCATGCGAGGCGGACGCTCTACCACTAGACCACGCCGCGGTCCGTTTATATCACAAAGGTAAATACTACAAAATATTACATTGATTATAGGATCTTGATATTTCGTCATCAAATGTCGCACCTATAACCCTTGTAGTACAAGCTCGAAGTCGAAGAAATATCAGCTTCCTTATTAGTTATAACACATCACATATTAAATTAAATATTTGAAACTCGATTTAGTGTGACTCAATGCAGTAGCATTTGCGAGATTTTTGGACACAAGAAAGTAATCTTGCCTTGAAAAAATATTGATTTTGTTTTTAAATGCCAGGAGTAAATGCTATTACATATTGACTAAATGGTATATTTCAGTTGTATTTAGTTTGCAATTAGTTGTATATACCTTAGAGCAGGCAAACAGACATGTGAAATAAGTTTTGAGACGTGTTAACACTAGTTAAAGCTGTGTGAGAACATATTTGTATGTGTTGAGGAAAATGCATTAAATGTGCAGTGTATATATTGTCCGTATTTCATAAAGTAATTCTATTTATGTAAATATAAAAATATCAATTTGAGTTTTTAATTTATATATTGTACTCTACCCTGGTGAGTTGTCGACTCTTTGTCATAATATCTTGAATATTCCTATGTGTTCTGTTCAACAATGAAATATTATTGTTAGTGTCCTAAACTAGGAACTTTGGCATACTCGAGCAATCATGTTTTAGTTTTAGTTAAATAATTAATATATATTTTAAAATCATAAACGCAACTGTGTTGCCTGTAGTGTCTGCAATTTCATGACAAAATAATAGGTTTGTTTTTATAACAAAAACAAACAAAAAACAACAAACACAACACTACGGTTCTTGTTATCATTGATATTGTCTTAACATTTATTTAAATTATAAACTGAGAAGTTTTATTATAACGTATTTGTGCGAAATGAAATATAAAAAACACAACATCAATTGTCTTTAATATTAAAATATGGCTAATTTACTAAACTAAGTTTTGAAAGGATAGGATTTTGAAAAGCAAATCCAACATAAAATAAAGAGCATAAATACCTTTTGTGCGACTCGTATGACTTATGTTAAACTACCTCCGCATGTGACAGCAGGCGCAGCAATGGGACACAATTGCAATACGAAATATACGTATACAGGCGAACCCTGTGTGACGTATATTCAAATTGATTGCGAACGGTTATGCATCAAAAGAAACGCTTTTTGTACGTTGCTTGTGTTTTTGCCATTTTCTTTTATTGAAGTCATTAAATAATAAAAGAAAGTGAGTTTTGATCACATAATGTCACAAGTTAACATTTTAAAATTCAAACTTTTTTCTACACTGACGATTCCTTAAAGTACTCTAGTAGATACGAGGGGATGTCAAAATGTATTGTGTATTTATAAGTCGCACAAAATTCACGTGAAATTTTACATCTATATTTATACGCATGGATACCTCTACTTAATACCTTAACAATGGTATATACATGTATCTGCTGAAACACGGGGTCCCAGAGTTATAGTTACTTCAATTAGGCAGTCGTTGACCACTGTTGTAAAAATGGTTGGGAAACGAGTAGCAAATAATTAGGAAATTCGCACTAATATGAAAGTTCGTCCTAAAAACTCGACTGTTCTCTAAACAATAATTTTGATGAAATCACAAAAGTGTTTTATGAATTCTGGCGTAGAGTCTGTTAAAAAAAGGCAGCAAAATCACCATAGACAGCAACATGTAAAAAATATGATGTCTAAAATTAATAAGTTTGGAATGTTTCTGCCTCACATTTTGACTGACGATAAAAGAAGGCACGTGATGAAACTGCCAAATAAAATTTTATATGAACATAACTGAAGGCAATATGCAATTTTTTCCATTGATGCCGAAACCTGCGTACATTATTCCGAACCAGTCCGAAAGGCAGAAGGCAAATCATGGCCAAACGGACATTGAGCGTAAAGAATAATATTCAAGAAATGTTCTTTTTTGTTGAATGTTTAGCAATACAGGTACTGGTAACCAATGGTGAAAGTGTGACTCTCGTGATGTGATACTATAAAAACTGAAAAAGTACTACGAAAAACATCGCTCAGCCACTTGATTCAAATACCACACTGTCCTTGTAACGGATTCTTTTTGTCTGAGAAAGTTACAATTATATTAACATATACTTCATCAGAACTTTAAAAAAATCCGATACATGTACGGTTGTTTGCCGTCTGTCAGAGAAGAAATACACAGAATCTAATACGTTTTAGACATTTCATTTCAGAACTTTGAGAAAAAAATACTTTCTTTCTCCTAAAATCATGCTGAAAGGATTTATTCATATACACTCACACTAATTCAATAGCAGACTTTGATTTACTGAGTCTGTTCATGAATAGCAATAAGATATGAAATAAACCCAACGGACCCTAGCCAGTTAGCAAAACAAAAATGTTTGCTTTCAAATTTACATTTTAATCATTTTAACGAATCTTTTTTATAATGAGAACAAATTCTGACTGAATAATTAAATTGTCTTTCGAACAAACAAAAGCAATTGTTTTATGATGCAATTACATTTATACTTAATTGTTAATTGCAATCGTAATATGTATCTAAAAGAAATAACTTTTAAATTGTTTTTTGAACAAACCAAACATTCTATAAATTTATAAGATAAAATTACTTTTATATTCAAATTTTAATGTTTATTGCAATCGCACTATGTATTTATAATTATTTACATATCAGGTGTGGTTATAAAAGTACTTTAAGAAGTGAAAACGACTGTTTAAATGTAAATAATTAAAACTCAACACGTTGTATCAATAAACTATATTTCATAATGTTAAAGTGTAATATTTACATAGTATTTTAACAGCCAACATTTTACAATGTTACATAAAAACTATAAATTTATTAAAGATAAAATTACTTTTATATTCAAATTTTAATGTTAATTGCAATCGCTCTATGTATTTATAATTAATTACATACCAGGTGTGGTTATACAAGTACTTTAAGAAGTGAAAACGACTGTTTAAATGTTAATAATTAAAACTCAACACGTTGTATCAATAAACTATATTTTATAATGTTAAAATGTAATATTTACATAGTATTTTTAACAGCCAACATTTTACAATGTTACAAAAAATCTATAAATTTATTTGATATTTCCTTCAAAGATTCATATTTTTTTAAAAAAAAGGGATTATTCAATCTGAGAAACTTACAATAAGTCAAAACACATAAATAATCATATTTCAATAGTAGCATTTTTGAGGGATTTTCAAATCATACAATATATGGGGGAAAAAACATAAATGGAAATATTAATTATCAAATTATTCTATATTTGTCAAATTCTAATGGCTACAAATGGTTCAAAGAATAGTAAAGCAATCTATATAATTGTTTCCATACCTGAATAAGACTGCCAGCATGCATCCTAAGGAGATCTGTCATAATGTGTACCAGTGATGGGTTACTCTCATTTACTTTACCAGCCGACATTTTACTATCTGCATAGAGCTGTACTCTATCAAACTTGAAACTTCCTTTATCATGACCAGTTGAGGAGCCCTTTAAAATATGTAAATAATATAATAACAAAATGAACACGGGGTATTTTTAAATAACATCCACAACAAGGAAAGGGAAAGTAAATCAGTATTGTACGCACTGGTAATTCATTGAACAAGAGGCTCAAGAGAGCCTGAGGTTATTCTATATTGATGTAGTGACTTATAGTGGCCAAAGTGTAGTGAAACCCTTTTTTTGGGTGGAGAGGCATCCTAATATTTTGCAAACTACCACTACACCACTCTTACTAGACATAAATGTTATTTGCTATGAAAAGAAAATGGATTAAATTGGGAGTTCCCCGTACAGGGCCTTTTGTTTATCTAATGTTTCAGATCTCAAATTTAAATATATTTTTTCATGAAAAAATGAGGACTTTAAATTTTCCTATAGTATTCCTATGTAAAATCAAAGTCCCCTCATAGGGTCTCTATGTATCAAAACTCATTGACTTATAAAACTGTCAAACCCCTACTAATAGGAATAACTTCTATCAAATATGAAACATATCTATTTCAAGACTAGCTCCTTGATTTATATACATTTCAATACCGTTCTCATAGGGATAATTTATGCCAAATATCTTAGGAAAAAATATTTTTGAAAATTCTCAGTTATTACCATTTTTAGGCCCTAACCGATCGCTTAAACAATGAAACCGAGTCATTTTAACAATTTAACTCTCCTTGACCCAACAGTGCTTCGGAGAAAATTAAGGCAAAATCAGTAAAAAGAAATCTCTATTATAATCACATGCACGCCCTTAATGTAAAAACTATTAATCTTTTTTTTCTTCAAAATGTGTTCGGTGGTTAATGAGAAAAAAGTTTTTAAAATTTATTACTATTTGAATTTGGTATCGAAAAATCACAAACTTGTGTATAGAATCACATATAAGAGTTTGTAGAATTGAATATTTAGCATCATTTCTATGCCATGATGTTCGGTTAACCTAACCACTCTTTCCTGGGCTCCTGAAAAGATAATCAGTATTGGGACAGATAATGAGACGCAATTTCCTATTTCAATCATCAAGAAGACTGAGACAAGGCTGGGATTCGAACTGGATCGACAATCCGATACGCTATCAACTTAGCTAAACGGGTCTGGGTCACGTACATGAAAATCATCTATGAGAAGTTGGATGTCTGGTAATTGGCCGGTAGAGCTAAAAATCTAACTACACCTCTATTTTCATGAAATATCTTCTTCTTTTTATTTAGTTTCTTTTTTATACTAATGTTTAGTCAGTAACACTTCCGACTGTCAATCAAGGTGTCGTGAGTTTAAATCCCATAAACATTTTTAACTACCTTGGCTCTACCACCTCTGAATGTACGGGGAAGATAGTCAGCGACAGTCAGAGGTAAAGTAAATATAATACTTGTTATTCGCCTAGCATTGCACTGACTGCCATTATATTATATAAGTGAAATAATGTTGAAAGAGGCAAACTGAACCACATACAAACTAAATTTATGAGGTGTTTTTCTTTCTTTTTCTTAATGTAGTTCTTAATTTAAAACTTACATTTTCCCCAGTGACAAAGTTCACACGTTCCAGACTTAGATTTTTCACTTCAGTTATCTCTCCATCCACATAGACAGTATTGTATGTCAGATTGTTAAAGTACGTGTCTGAAATATATTATAACTTAAGCATAACTGAATTTCTTAAATTAAAGGTATACAAATACACAAAAATGAATGCCTGGTTTCCTTGGAGATGTTTTATGTTTACATTCTCAATACCAGTAAATTTAATTATTCCCGCATTTAGTTAATATTATCTTAATGATAAATGAAAGGTATCGCAATTCTGAAACCTTGAGGCATTTGCTAAAAGCTGTTTATGGCATGCCGTTAGTTTCAAGGCTTTATAAACTAAAGGAGGAACACACAATGATAAAACTACTTGGATACAAACTTAAAGAAAATAAAATTTTGTAATTAAAGTCTGATTTTTTGAGATGGCAGTTTGATCAAAACATGGGACCCAATATGCTACTCTCTTTTTATTTTAATCAATTTTGAGCTGTGCAATATTAAATAATTTGAAATTTTACACTCATAAACCTTCTTCATGTTTCGTTAGGTTGGCGGAAAAAGAAGATCTTATGGTGTTAGCAAGACAGAAGTAAGTTTTCTTTCTGACTCATTTATCGCAACTAATACATAGCTTCTTTTTAATGTTAGGAACCTATGTACAAAATATCATCATTTCTATTTTAGTAACTGTGACTTTAACCCTATTTACCTCAAAACCAATCCCCAATTTCCTTTTCCTTTCCTTTTCATCACAAAATCTTGAAGGAAACTAAAGTGAATGAGCAGAAACCCTTTATCTATTTTTGTCAATCATCCAAGAAAAATAATAAAATGTTGTGTCTACTCAGGTTGTATTGTATAAACAAATCATGTAAGCTTTTATTCCAACAAATATCATTACCATATTGATCCAATGAAGGTGTACCACCAGGGTTTACAAAGCAAAAATCAACATTTTTCAATCCATCAAGTGCTATAACTGGTCCGGCGGATTAAATAATTAAGCCAACCATTCATGGTCAATACATTCTAACCAAATTTGATTACAGTCCACTTAAATGTACCACAGTGTTCACAGGACAAAATCTGCAACATTCTGTCTACTTTGGTCTAATTTAGCATGTTCATGAAATCATCCTATCCTTTTCAGTCAGTAACACTGTGACGCAGTTTGATCAAAATCGGATGCAAACTAAAGGAACCAAAGTGTTCACAATACAAAATTTGCAAAAATATTTGTCGTTGAACCTGTCCTAGACATTATCGTCAGTAATACTGTGATGAAGTTTGATCAAAATCGGATGCAAACTAAAGGAACCAAAGTGTTCATAATACAAAATTTGCAAAAATATTTGTTGTTCATCCCGTCCTAGCCTCTATCGTCAGTAACACTGTATATATCAGAATTTAAATAACTCAACCATATACAACATAATATAAAATTCACATACACATCTGCCGTTATGTAATTGAACAGTAACATGTTGAATCCTTCTCTTCACAACGATTCCAAAAGTTGTTTTCTGCTAGACTGGACGAAGTATCCATAATACGGTCAGATATATATAGTAAAACACTCCACATACCTTAGTGAATTTCGTGCAAATTATGAACCAACAACTTTCAATATATCGCACAATGTGGATTTTACGTTATTAGGCTCAATGTAAATTTAAATTAGTTTTATGAATAACAAACCCGTTAAAATGTTCTAACGTTCTGAATACTTAATGGATTTTCCTGAAAAAAAAACGTCAACATTATTTATACTTTAATAAAAAAATGAATATGTTAAAATATCTTAAAAACGTTACTCCTATTGATCTATCGATACGTTTTAACAAACCCACGCTTCCTGCTCTAAACATAGCCTATATCATTCCAACAGACACGTACTAGCCGACACTACTAAATTAGGCCACAACAACCTAACTATTTTGTTACAGAGTCTAAGGGGCAAAATAAACATAGTTTGTTCAATCGATCCCGAGTCATAACTATGTTCATTTTTGGTCTGATCTGGTTGGTTCAAGAAATTTTCAAAGCGTTTGTGGCCAATAACACCCGGACACATTTTGGTTGCAGTCTGATGAAAGATGAAGATGAAGATACTACAGTATTTACGAGGCAAACATAAGCCGTAGTCAACCAAGCACGGGGGATAGTACCGTCAATTCTGATCCCATATTGCAGGTGGCCTATTTTGAAGATACACTGCACTATCGTGTGTACAAGAAAATTTATCGGGTATATGTCTGGATGACGATTGATAATTTACCAAAACATAAGCTCTTTTGGCTCTTTGCCAGTAGAGCTAAAAATGAAATAGTTTGTATTTTGGACAGTTAACATATACTACTGCTCTACATCAATTTATTTGTTAAATGTTAGTTAATTTGAATTAACGGTAATATACGTAAAGCCAAAACTCTTGTCCGGTGAACTTAAACATGAATATCTGAACTAATTGACAAAAGGATATAGTCAAATATTTATTTATATGGTTTTGTTGAAAAGAAAAATTCAATGTCTAAAAAATATATGAATTTTTAAAGAAATTGATCAGCAAGTTTTATCAAAAGTGGTGTTTAAAAATGACTTTGGTTTAAAAATTTTAGTATCGCGTGTATCCTCCGTAATCCAGGACTTTTTAATAGGCGGACAGCACATAAAAGGTTTTGAAGTAACACAAGTAACTATATTTCTGATTCAGTATGCTCAATAAAATATCTAAATAGTATCTAGTTTATGTCAATATTTACCATATAAGAATCTTTTTAGTAATTTACAAAATATGGAAAAATGTAGATAATTACGTGCTTCTTGGACAGCCCTCGTACAATATATGTTACATTTACTAACCTTCTGGTAGCTGTATGATTGCTCCATCATACACTCTGAATGATGAAGGAATAGGGTTATCACTGTTCAGTATAATTATTTTCAGATCCACCGATGTATGAATCATTCCTGTCAAGTCGCCGTGAAGATTCTCAAACACCACATTTACGATGTTGTCAGAAGTTGAAGTTTTCCTCAGTGACAGGTGACCAACCTTTTGTATGTATAAATGAGTGAATATCATGTTCTCCGTTGTATTATCTTCTGATGTAACAATATATGTGCGGGCACTGTCTTGTGTAGGGTCCTTAATGTAAACATTAGTTGGGAAAGTTACGATTATCGATTGTGAGAGATGTTTCCATGGTTCCCATGTCATTTGGAGAGGAGACAAAGACAGTTCCTGAACCGCCACTCTCGGAGAATCCTTTACCACCGTATGTCTGGTATTGACCACTGAATGTGTTTGTTGTTGTCACATGTATGGCTATTCTCCCTCCGCCACCACCTCCACTAGCTTCCTGTGTAATAATGAACGGTGTTGGTCACTAGGCATCACCCTTATCATTCCTAGCAAGTTTTTGGTAAATTCGACCACATATATATGAGGTGTTAATATGAGGACAAGACTTTGCTACAGATAGACGGACGGACTGACAGATGAAAACACAATAACTATAATAGTTATTGGGAACTTTTATTGTATGAACAGTGTAACATGAGAAAATAACTTCTGATTGTGGCACCTGTTTATAATCGCTGAACCAAAGAAAGAAATAAAACGTGGTACGTGTCCTTTTCGTTCGTATAACATTAAACCGACCATCAAAATGTTGATGTTTCTTTGTTTACGCGAGAAACGTAAAAAGTAGTTTGGCGCCAGGGATTTTTATCGAAAAATAAAAGTCTCTAAAAAATGAACGTCATTTTTTTTTAGAGACTTTTATTTTTCGATGAAATGAATAAAAAAAGCTTTAAATACATTGACAGTGAGATTGGAATTATTCAATTTTACAATTGATCTTTACCTAAAAAATACTTACAAAGTAGATGTATGCTTCTTGAACAACGAACATGTAAATGCTAGATATTTGGCACGCACATACATGTCCTTACAAAAACTTATATGAAAAATATTTCCAAAAATCAGGTTAGTCATGACATGGAATACATGAAGTCTACACCATCCACAATGTCTTTGCCATGTAAATTCACAAGTTCAAGTGGTATTATAATTTCATAACTGAAAACTAGGTTACCGTATCGTTATAGTATGTTGTTGTACATGCGTAGTTTGTCCATATATACCCACTGTGACAGGTCAGGCTACGACGGTCTGAGTCATAATTGGAACAGTAGCGTACACATGCACCTGCTCCACCACTTGCTGCTATGGTTCCTGTACCTGCATATAGTAATATTATATATTATATATGTGACAGGCCAGGCAACGACGGTCTGAGTCGCAATTGGAACAGTAGGGTACACATGCACCTGCTACACCACTTGCTGCTATGATTCCTGTACCTGCATATAGGAATATTATATATTATATATGTGACAGGTCAGGCAACGACGGTCTGAGTCACAAATGGAACAGTAGGGTACACATGCACCTGCTCCACCACTTGCTGCTATGGTTCCTGTACCTGCATATAGGAATATTATATATTATATATGTGACAGGTCAGGCAACGACGGTCTGAGTCACAATTGGAACAGTAGGTTACACATGCACCTGCTCCACCACTTGCTGCTATGGTTCCTGTACCTGCATATAGGAATATTATATATTATATATGTGACAGGTCAGGCAACGACGGTCTGAGTCACAAATGGAACAGTAGGGTACACATGCACCTGCTCCACCACTTGCTGCTATGGTTCCTGTACCTGCATATAGGAATATTATATATTATATATGTGACAGGTCAGGCAACGACGGTCTGAGTCACAATTGGAACAGTAGGTTACACATGCACCTGCTCCACCACTTGCTGCTATGGTTCCTGTACCTGCATATAGGAATATTATATATTATATATGTGACAGGTCAGGCAACGACGGTCTGAGTCACAATTGGAACAGTAGGGTACACATGCACCTGCTCCACCACTTGCTGCTATGGTTCCTGTACCTGCATATAGGAATATTATATATTATATATGTGACAGGTCAGGCAACGACGGTCTGAGTCACAATTGGAACAGTAGGGTACACATGCACCTGCTCCACCACTTGCTGCTATGGTTCCTGTACCTGCATATAGGAATATTATATATTATATATGTGACAGGTCAGGCAACGACGGTCTGAGTCACAATTGGAACAGTAGGTTACACATGCACCTGCTCCACCACTTGCTACTATGGTTCCTGTACCTGCATATAGGAATATTATATATTATATATGTGACAGGTCAGGCAACGACGGTCTGAGTCACAATTGGAACAGTAGGTTACACATGCACCTGCTCCACCACTTGCTACTATGGTTCCTGTACCTGCATATAGGAATATTATATATTATATATGTGACAGGTCAGGCAACGACGGTCTGAGTCACAATTGGAACAGTAGGTTACACATGCACCTGCTCCACCACTTGCTACTATGGTTCCTGTACCTGCATATAGGAATATTATATATTATATATGTGACAGGTCAGGCAACGACGGTCTGAGTCACAATTGGAACAGTAGGTTACACATGCACCTGCTCCACCGCTTGCTACTATGGTTCCTGTACCTGCATATAGGAATATTATATATTATATATGTGACAGGTCAGGCAACGACGGTCTGAGTCACAATTGGAACAGTAGGGTACACATGCACCTGCTCCACCGCTTGCTGCTATGGTTCCTGTACCTGTTTAAAGTAATACTATATATTATATATGTGACAGGTCAGGCGTCGACGGTCTGAGTCACAATTTGGAACAGTAGCGTACACATGCACCTGCTCCACCACTTGCTGCTATGGTCCCTGTACCTGCATATAGTAATATTATATATTATATATGTGACAGGTCAGGCAACGACGGTCTGAGTCACAATTGGAACAGTAGGGTACACATGCACCTGCTCCACCGCTTGCTACTATGGTTCCTGTACCTGCATATAGGAATATTATATATTATATATGTGACAGGTCAGGCAACGACGGTCTGAGTCACAATTGGAACAGTAGGTTACACATGCACCTGCTCCACCGCTTGCTACTATGGTTCCTGTACCTGCATATAGGAATATTATATATTATATATGTGACAGGTCAGGCAACGACGGTCTGAGTCACAATTGGAACAGTAGGGTACACATGCACCTGCTCCACCGCTTGCTGCTATGGTTCCTGTACCTGCATATAGGAATATTATATATTATATATGTGACAGGTCAGGCAACGACGGTCTGAGTCACAATTGGAACAGTAGGTTACACATGCACCTGCTCCACCGCTTGCTACTATGGTTCCTGTACCTGCATATAGGAATATTATATATTATATATGTGACAGGTCAGGCAACGACGGTCTGAGTCACAATTGGAACAGTAGGGTACACATGCACCTGCTCCACCGCTTGCTGCTATGGTTCCTGTACCTGTTTAAAGTAATACTATATATTATATATGTGACAGGTCAGGCGTCGACGGTCTGAGTCACAATTTGGAACAGTAGCGTACACATGCACCTGCTCCACCACTTGCTGCTATGGTTCCTGTACCTGCATATAGGAATATTATATATTATATATGTGACAGGTCAGGCAACGACGGTCTGAGTCACAATTGGAACAGTAGGTTACACATGCACCTGCTCCACCACTTGCTGCTATGGTTCCTGTACCTGCATATAGGAATATTATATATTATATATGTGACAGGTCAGGCAACGACGGTCTGAGTCACAATTGGAACATTAGCGTACACATGCACCTGCTCCACCGCTTGCTGCTATGGTTCCTGTACCTGCATATAGGAATATTACATATATGACAGGTCAGGCAACGACGGTCTGAGTCACAATTGGAACAGTAGGGTACACATGCACCTGCTCCACCGCTTGCTGCTATGGTTCCTGTACCTGCATATAGGAATATTATATATTATATATGTGACAGGTCAGGCAACGACGGTCTGAGTCACAATTGGAACATTAGCGTACACATGCACCTGCTCCACCGCTTGCTGCTATGGTTCCTGTACCTGCATATAGGAATATTACATATATGACAGGTCAGGCAACGACGGTCTGAGTCACAATTGGAACAGTAGGGTACACATGCACCTGCTCCACCACTTGCTGCTATGGTTCCTGTACCTGCATATAGGAATATTATATATTATATATGTGACAGGTCAGGCAACGACGGTCTGAGTCACAATTGGAACATTAGCGTACACATGCACCTGCTCCACCGCTTGCTGCTATGGTTCCTGTACCTGCATATAGGAATATTACATATATGACAGGTCAGGCAACGACGGTCTGAGTCACAATTGGAACAGTAGGGTACACATGCACCTGCTCCACCGCTTGCTGCTATGGTTCCTGTACCTGCATATAGGAATATTACATATATGACAGGTCAGGCAACGACGGTCTGAGTCACAATTGGAACAGTAGGGTACACATGCACCTGCTCCACCACTTGCTGCTATGGTTCCTGTACCTGCATATAGGAATATTATATATTATATATGTGACAGGTCAGGCAACGACGGTCTGAGTCACAATTGGAACATTAGCGTACACATGCACCTGCTCCACCGCTTGCTGCTATGGTTCCTGTACCTGCATATAGGAATATTACATATATGACAGGTCAGGCAACGACGGTCTGAGTCACAATTGGAACAGTAGGGTACACATGCACCTGCTCCACCACTTGCTGCTATGGGTCCTGTACCTGCATATAAGAATATTATATATGTGACAGGTCAGGCAACGACGGTCTGAGTCACAATTGGAACAGTAGGGTACACATGCACCTGCTCCACCACTTGCTGCTATGGGTCCTGTACCTGCATATAGGAATATTACATATATGACAGGTCAGGCAACGACGGTCTGAGTCACAATTGGAACAGTAGGGTACACATGCACCTGCGCCACCACCTGCTGCTATGGTTCCTGTACCTGCATATAGTAATATTATATATGTGACAGGTCAGGCAACGACGGTCTGAGTCATTATATGCTACCTTTACAATTTGGTTTTAGCTTAAATATTTAAAATGTAAAAAATCAAATTCAGTTTTAACAACAACACATTTTCATTAAACACTATCAGTCCTTACACTCTAATGCTGCTAGCACCAACTTAAGTGGAAATAATAAAAAACAACAATAAGTCAAGTCATAGAGTCACTTTAATAGCTACCATACAGCACATTAGATCTCACTTCACAGTTTACTCCCCTTTTTGCCACGGTTACATGATTCTTGCACTTATAAAATGTCTTATGTCGTTTGATCTGAAATGGTTCGTAGGGACTGTGATTTCTTGTTGCAGATAAGTAAAAGAAGCTGGCATAGCAAATACTTCAATAAGAAATCACTGGTGTTAAGAGGTGACTTGTATAATAATTAAAAATAATTCAACTGTGTAGAAAGACCTGAAAGAATTATGTTTTGAAAGCCAATAGCACATGCATAGTAAAAGGATCCGTTTAACGCACAGAATGGAAAGAGGAAAAACATAGCAGAATCCATTTTATTTAGTCTGTTCTTGAGGGATAAATTAATACATCAGTTTAAACATAAAAAAAATAATTTTCAACTACAAATTATATTCCAATGGAAATTAATTCCTTTCGAAACAAGAAAAATAATTTTTTACACAGGGAGTTTAGACAGTAACACAAATAATATTGTTTTAACACTAATAAATCTTGTTTTGACATGAATAAATTCAACATAAACACAACACAATTAACAAGGAATAAAATAGGTGTATGTAGAAAAAAAACCTATTTAGTGCAGTCTTTATTCATCATGTTTCCATATATTATTTTGCAAGATTTTTATTAATTTTACAATAGAAGGTGTGGGTTTTAAATCACCTGTAACATAGTTTAAGTGTTTGCCAAACATTGAGTACTGCAATATGCCTTTGTAAGAAAAGTGTAAGACCAGATCAGTCGGAAAGCAACACAAATTCAGCAGAGTGTACATTTTATGTCTCCCAGTCAGAAATTTTTTTTTAAAACATCCCGGAATCACCTGAAAGCGATGATCATAAATCACATAAAACTGTATCTCTGTATAACTGACAATGTAGCTGCATATAGTTGAATAGATCCCCCAGCACCACCTCCAACAGTAGGATCCTTCGCTTCATCTCCACTTGCTTCTATTTCTCCATCTACCTCAGCATTGCCACTTGCAAAAAGCATTAAAACTCCACCACCCCTGCCATCAGTTGCCATGGTAGCATTACCACCACCACCACTTCCATACTCTGTAGGATGGTACAAACTGTCATATCCTGGGCTTGCACGATCTGTATGAGAGCTTTTTCCGCCAAGGCCACCATGGGATCCACCAGAACTACCTTTAGAATGTATCACCCCTGCCCCGGGGCCGCATCAAGTTTACCACCAGTATCAACAGTGATGTTTACAGCTGCAAAATACAGTTTTGTATTGATCATTAAATGAGGAACTAAACAATGTAGTTTTTGGGCATAAATCAACGTCAAACTAGGCAGAAGTCGTTGTCCGGTATGCAAGAAAATATGTCTAATGACTGTTACCAATGTATTCATCTTTATGTAACAATATTTAGAAATAATTCAGTCTCTCAAAGCTGCCAGTTTATTTTGTTTATCTTTAATAAAAAAAAACAGTTGTATCACAAGCTTACAATATGGGGAACATAGCTATGGTATTAAAGCCTTTTTCAACATATAACCGAAGGCAAGAGTAACGGACCTTGGTTAATTCCCCAACCTCGCCAGTGCTCAACTTTATGTTAGTCACTTTTTTTCTTTGGTGGACTGAACATAGATATTGATAAAATATATTTTTTGAAAAAATAAATAGCGGGGTCCACGTTCCATTACTCCTGCCTTTGCATGCAACATTTTATATAAGACCAGTTTTATTTGCGGAGGAATACGCTAACTCCATATAGTTACATGAATTGAGTAGAACAAACATCATTCAATTAAGTAACTGGAAAAAGTTCTCACATGTAAAACATAGTTTAATTTATGACTATGTAACATAACAAAATGTCGATTATATAATCAATTTATTGAGTTTGAAATAGTATATCAAAATTCCATTCCGAGGGTGACTGTATTATTATCAACCTGAGCGAACTATTGAGGCGCTCCAAGGGGTTTTGAAGATCTGGGGAACAAGGCCAATTATTTTCAGCAATCTTGGGAATATTGGCCATTACTTTCAGCGATTCAGGAATGAAAATTCTAATTTAAGAGACTAAGGGAAAATATTTTTTGGGAACTATGGCAAATACTTTTGAGGATCTAGGGAGCAATGGTCATTACTTTAAGAGATCCAGACAACAAAGACCTCCTACGGGAGGCCTCACTTCTGTCAACCGAACAGATGTTGAAGTTGGTAGTATTTCTCAGAACGTTTGCAGTATTATGTTTCTCTCAACAGAATGTAATAATTGTTGTAGTATACTTAACGAAATATTTACTGTTACATATATGGTATTTGGTACTTTTACAGTAATTCTAAATCACTAAGTAGTCAATATAATATTATATAGATAATCATAGAACAAAAAAATCACAGCTAAAATAACCTGGTCACCAATACCGTCTGAGAGTCAAATAGCGATGGTCAGACAATATGTTTGTTTATTTTTTACTATATATAATATTCTATCTGCAAACCAACGTTTATTTATTAACATTTCAAAAATGCTACCAATTGAAGCAGTTACTAGTAGCGCTTACAGTTCTGTGACAGTATTTTTACAAAGACTTACCAACTGGACAAGTTTCTGATAACGTTTTTGTAACATCATTTTACAAAGACTGTTGCACACAGGAGAAGTTACTGTATGTAGTTACTGATATATTATTATGTTAAATATATTGTGAGATCATTTTACAAAGACTGGTACACGCTGGAGCAGTTGCTGTTAACAGTATTGTGCCACCATTTTACAAAGACTGTTACATGCTGGATCAGTTCACAGTATATTTCAATGAAATGGTAAGAACTGTTATCAACTTGGGTAGTTATTGTTAAAAGTATCATGACATGGCATCATTTTACAAAGACTGTTACACACTGGAGCAGTTGGTGTTATCAGTATTGTGCCATCATTTTACAAAGACTTACATGCTGGAGCAGTAAACAGTATATTTCAATGAAATGGTAAGAGCTGTTATCACGTTGGGCAGTTATTTTTAACAGTAACATGACATGGCATCATTTTACAAAAACTGTTACACAATGGAGCGGTTAACAATACTTTTCGACTGTTCCTCACTGGCCCATGGGTATTTAACACAAGTGTTATAGTGATATATAATAACACAGACTTGTAAATGCTATATTATGTCCTTACACGTAAGCTTTAGATTATTGGCAATCATCTGGCCACCTCCTCTTATCATTAAATCTCCTGAAAGATTTATCTCCAGAATATCTCCATCGTCTGCTGTTCCATGGAACTGAAATACTCCCCCATCTAAAACACTGATGGTGTTCAGGTTGTATACAATCTGTTTGTAAAATGGAGAAACCGTGTCTCTGTCATCATGTTTTACAAATTTGCATTACTGTTTCCCTATGTACTCCATAATATCAATTTGCCTTTGATTGGATTCTTCTGGTTTACAGTGCTGGTTTCTTCTTTATTCATACAGTCCATTTTCACGCTATAATGAAAGATACAAATATTGACAATTAATTGTTATATATGATACTATGTGCACATGTCAATAAAATTAGGTTTATAAAGCTTACTACGGTCACACTAATGGTTTCACTTCTCTTTCCTTGTTAGAAATAAAAATATAACATAATTTGTTATTACATGTTATGGTTTTGCATTGATCAAATAAAAAATAAATATTTTTTTAAAGTTTGTTTTATTTTAAATAAAAAATAATAATAAGATATTTAAAATTTATAAAAATAATAGATAATTTATGTAACATGATAACTTACATTGCAGTCTCCATCTCTCCTTTATTACACTTTCTTTACAGGTCCCTTAACATCTGCTTTCTGATATTCATAATGTCACGATACCTGGTATCTGCTCTAGCTGTTGATGGAACCCCCATTTGTTCAATATACTTTAGCTGTTGTTTATGTCATGATACCTGTAATCTGTTCTAGCTGTTTATGGAACCCCAATTTGTTCAAAATACTCTAGCTGTTGTTTATGTCACAATACATGTAATCTGCTCTTAGACTAGCTGTTGATAGAACCCCTTTTTGTTCAATATGATCTAGCTATTATAACAGACCAAGTACAATTAATAATCTCTATCTGTTGTTTGCTACCCGATACCTGCAATCTGTTCTAGCTGTTGTTTGAATCCCCATGTGTTCAATATGATCTAGCTGTTGTTTATCACCCTATACCTGTAATCTGTTTTATCTGTTTTGGAAACCCTGTGTGTTCAATTTGCTCTAGCTGTTATAACAGACCATGTACGATAAATAATCTCAAGTTGTTGTTTATCACCCGATACTTGTAATCTGTTTTAGCTGTTGTTGGAATCCCCATTTGTTCAATATACTTTAGCTGTTGTTTATGTCACGATACCTGTAATCTGTTCTAGCTGTTTATGGAACCCCAATTTGTTCAAAATACTCTAGCTGTTGTTTATGTCACAATGCATGTAATCTGCTCTAGATGTTGATAGAACCAATTTTTGTTCAATATGCTCTAGCTATTATAACAGACCAAGTACAATAAATAATCTCTATCTGTTGTTTGCTACCCGATACCTGCAATCTGTTCTAGCTGTTGTTTGAACCCCTATGTGTTCAATATGATCTAGCTGTTGTTTATCACCCGATACCTGTAATCTGTTTTAGCTGTTTTGGAAACCCTGTGTGTTCAATCTGCTCTAGATTAGCTGTTTTGGAAACCCTGTGTGTTCAATTTGCTCTAGCTGTTATAACAGACCATGTAAGATAAATAATCTCAAGTTGTTGTTTACCACCCGATACCTGTAATCTGTTTTAGCTGTTTTGGAAACCCTGTGTGTTCAATTTGCTCTAGCTGTTATAACAGACCATGTACGATAAATAATCTCAAGTTGTTTATCACCTGATACCTGTAATCTGTTTAAGCTGTTTTGGAAACCCTGTGTGTTCAATTTGCTCTAGCTGTTATAACAGACCATGTACGATAAATAATCTCAAGTTGTTGTTTATCACCCGATACCTGTAATCTGTTTTAGCTGTTTTGGAAACCCTGTATGTTCAATTTGCTCTAGCTGTTATAACAGACCATGTACGATAAATAATCTCAAGTTGTTGTTTATCACCCGATACTTGTAATCTGTTTTAGCTGTTGTCGGAATCCCCATTTGTTCAATATACTCTAGCTGTTGTTTATCACCCGATACCTGATATCTATTCTACCTGTTGTTGAAACCCCTATTTGTTCAATACGTTCTAGCTGTTGTTTATCACACAATACATGTAATCTGCTGTAGCTGTTGTTGGAACCCCTATTTGTTCACTATGCTCTAGCTGTTATGATGGACCAAGTACAATAAATAATCTCTATCTGTGTTACCCGATACCTGTAATCTGTTCTAGCTGTTGTTGGAACCCCTATTTGTTCAATGTGCTCTAGTTGTAATAATGGACCAAGTAGAATTAATAATCCCTATCTGTTGTTTATTACCCGATACCTGTAATCTGTTCTAGCTATTATTGGAACCTTCATTTGTTCAATATGCTGTAACTAATATAGCGAATCATGTACGTTTAATAATCTCTAACTGTTGTTCGAGTCCATGTCTACCTAACATGTTAAAGCTGTTGTAAGAACTAGATAGCTGCAACATCCTGTTATTTAAGCCCCGGTGTGTTTTCTATTCACTAGCTGTTGTTAGGAAATGTAGTACTCAAACACAACCGTCACAGTAGCATAAACCTAACATTAAATCCATATGAACTTCATTCTCCAGCATACACAAAATAGGTATCAACGACATTGTTGTTTGTAGCTGGTAGGTGACAGGTGAGGAAAGATTCGTGCATGCATGCATTCAATTTTCACTGAAACGGTAAAATATCGATTACATCTGCATTTCCAATTAAGGTTTTGCTACTTCATAAGTGAATATTTCCCCCACCTGCTAATTAGTAACTCCCAGAAACAATGACTCCCGCTAATATATTCGTCCATCCTTAGGGGCAATTGTAAAAGTGGTTTGATATATTTTTCTTATACATATAGTTTGATAACATTTATAAGTGCTTATACAATACCAATACTAAAGTACATAATCCTTTGTTGTTGTTAGCTTTTAGACAACATGCCGAGATTGTCGTTAAATAGTCAGTTTTGCCAAGAATACTATTAAACATTTAAACAATTTATACAAAAGTAATTTAATTAAAACAAAAGCTTGGCTACTTCTACTACTACTAATACTACTAATACTACTCTACTAATATTAATAGTAATAATCAAACAAAATAATAATAATAATGATGATGATAATAAAAAATAATAATTATAATAACAATACATTATTATTATTGTTATTAACTTTCAGAAGGTAGCTAATTAAGAAAGAAACATCAATAATAATACATTAAATTATGGTAATTTTATTTTCAATGAATATAGTATACTTCTAGAGGCTGAGACGCTGTCTGGGGTAGATAGCTCATGTAGGGGCTCTAACAACAGCTAGAACATATGACACAGATAGGGGCTCTAACAACAGCTAGAACATATGACACAGATAGGGGCTCTAACAACAGCTAGAACATATGACACAGATAGGGGCTCTAACAACAGCTAGAACATATGACACATATAGGGGCTCTAACAACAGCTAGAACATATGACACATATGGGGGCACTAACAATAGCAAGAACATATGACACAGAATGGGGCTCTAACAACAGCTAGAACATATGACACAGCATCGGGCTCCAACAACTGCTAGATCATATGACACATATTAGGGCTCTAACAACAGCTAGAACATATGACACAGATAAGGGCTCTAACAATAGCTAGAACATATGACACAGAATGGGGCTCTTACAACAGCTAGAACATATGACACAGAATGGGGCTCTAACAACAGCTGGATCATATGACACATATGGGGGCTCTAACAATAGCTAGAACATATGGCACAGATAGGGGCTCTGACAACAGCTAGAACATATGGCACAGATAGGGGCTACAACAACAGCTAGAACATATGGCACAGATAGTGGCACAGATAAGGGCTCTGACAACCGCTAGAACATATGACACAGATAGGGGCTCTAACAACAGCTAGAACATATGGCACAGATAGGGGCTCTAACAACAGCTAGAACATATAGCACAGATAGAGGCTCTAACAACAGCTAGAACATATGACACAGACAGATAGGGCTCTACAACATAATGACACAGATAGGTGCTCTAACAACAGCTAGAACATATGGTGCAGATAGGGGCTCTTACAACAGCTAGAACATATGACACAGATAGGGGCTCTAACAACAGCTAGAACATATGACACATATGGGGTCTCTAACAATAGCTAGAACATATGACACAGATAGGGGCTCTGACAACAGCTAGACATATGACAGAGATAAGGGCTCTAACAACAATTAGAACATATGACACAGACAGGGACTTTAACAACAGCTAGAACATATGACACAGACAGGGGCTCTAACAACAGCTAGAACATATGACACATATGGGGGCTCTAACAATAGCTAGAACATATGACAATGAATGGGGCTCTTACAACAGCTAGAACATATGACACAGCATGGGGCTCTAACAACAGCTAGGACATATGACACATATGGGGGCCCTAACAATAGATAGAACATATGACACAAAATGGGACACTTACAACAGCTAGAACATATGGCACAGATATGGGCTCTAACAATAGCTAGAACATATGGCACAGATAAGGGCTCTGACAACAGCTAGAATATATGACACAGATAGGGGCTCTGACAACACCTAGAACATATGACACAGACAGGGGCTCTAACAACAGCTAGAACATATGACACAGATAAGGGCTCTGACAACAGCTAGAACATAAGACACAGATAGGGGCTCTAACAACATCTAGAACATATGGCACAGATAGAGGCTCTGACAACAGCTAGAACATATGGCACAGATAGGGGTTATAACAACAGAAAGAACATATGACACAGACAGGGGCTCTAACAACACCTAGAACATATGACACAGACAGGGGCTATAACAACAGCTAGAACATATGACACAGATAAGGGCTATGACAACAGCTAGAACATATGACACAGATAGGGGCTCTGACAACAGCTAGAACATATGACACAGATAAGGGCTCTGACAACAGCTAGAACATATGACACAGATAATGGCTCTAACAACATCTAGAACATATGGCACAGATAGGGGCTCTGACAACAGCTAGAACATATGGCACAGATAGGGGCTATAACAACAGCTAGAACATATGGCACAGATAAGGGCTCTGATAACAGCTAGAACATATGACACAGATAGGGGCTCTAACAACAGCTAGAACATATGGCACAGATAGGGGCTCTAACATCAGCTAGAACATATAGCACAGATAGAGGCTCTAACAACAGCTAGAACATATGACACAGACAGATAGGGCTCTACAACATAATGACACAGAAAGGTGCTCTAACAACAGCTAGAACATATGGCACAGATATGGGCTCTAACAACAGCTAGAACATATGGCACAGATAGGGGCTCTAACAACAGCTAGAACATATGACACAGATAGGGGCTCTAACAACAGCTAGAACATATGACACAGACAGGGGCTCTAACAATAGCTAGAACATATGACACATATGGGGGCTCTAACAATAACTAGAACATATGACACAGACAGGGGCTCTAACAATAGCTAGAACATATGACACAGACAGGAGCTCTAACAACAGCTAGAAAATATGACACATATAAGGGCTCTGACAACAGCTAGAACATATGACACAGACAGGGGCTCTGACAACAGCTAGAACATATGACACAGACAGGGGCTCTAACAACAGCTAGAACATATGACACAGATAAGGGCTCTGACAACAGCTAGAACATATGACACATATGGGGGCTCTAACAATAGCTAGAACATATGACACAGACAGGGGTTCTAACAACACCTAGAACATATGACACAGACAGGGGCTCTAACAACAGCTAGAACATATGACACAGATAATGGCTCTGACAACAGCTAGAACATATGGCACAGATAGGGGCTATAACAACAGCTAGAACATATGACACAGACAGGGGCTCTAACAACAGCTAGAACATATGACACAGACAGGGGCTCTAACAACAGCTAGAACATATGACACAGATAAGGGCTCTGACAACAGCTAGAACATATGACACAGATAGGGACTCTGACAACAGCTAGAACATATGACACAGATAATGGCTCTAACAACATCTGGAACATATGGCACAGATAGGGGCTCTGACAACAGCTAGAACATATGGCACAGATAGGGGATATAACAACAGCTAGAACATATGGCACAGATAGTGGCACAGATAAGGGATCTGACAACAGCTAGAACATATGACACAGATAGGGGCTCTAACAACAGCTAGAACATATGGCACAGAAAGGGGCTCTAACAACCGCTAGAACAAATAGCACAGATAGAGGCTCTAACAACAGCTAGAACATATGACACAGACAGATAGGGCTCTACAACATAATGACACAGAAAGGTGCTCTAACAACAGCTAGAACATATGGCACAGATATGGGCTCTAACAACAGCTAGAGCATCTGGCACAGATAGGGGCTCTAACAACAGCTAGAACATATGACACAGATAGGGGCTCTAACAACAGCTAGAATATATGACACAGACATGGGCTCTAACAACAGTTAGAACATATGACACATATGGGGGCTCTAACAATAGCTAGAACATATGACACAGACAGGGGCTCTAACAACAGCTAGAACATATGACACAGCATGGGGCTCTAACAACAGCTAGAACATATGACACAGATAAGGGCTCTGACAACTGCTAGAACATATGACACAGATAGGGGCTCTAACAACATCTAGAACATATGGCACAGATAGAGGCTCTGACAACAGCTAGAACATATGGCACAGATAGGGGTTATAACAACAGAAAGAACATATGACACAGACAGGGGCTCTAACAACACCTAGAACATATGACACAGACAGGGGCTATAACAACAGCTAGAACATATGACACAGATAAGGGCTATGACAACAGCTAGAACATATGACACAGATAGGGGCTCTGACAACAGCTAGAACATATGACACAGATAAGGGCTCTGACAACAGCTAGAACATATGACACAGATAATGGCTCTAACAACATCTAGAACATATGGCACAGATAGGGGCTCTGACAACAGCTAGAACATATGGCACAGATAGGGGCTATAACAACAGCTAGAACATATGGCACAGACAGGGGCTCTAACAACAGCTAAAACATATGACACAGATAAGGGCTCTGACAACAGCTAGAACATATGACACATATGGGGGCTCTAACAATAGCTAGAACATATGACACAGACAGGGGCTCTGACAACAGCTAGAACATATGACACAGATAATGGCTTTAACAACAGCTAGAACACATGACACAGACAGGGGCTCTAACAACAGCTAGAACATATGACACAAACAGGGGCTCTAACAACAGCTAGAACATATGACACATATGGGGGCTCTTACAACAGCTAGAACATATGACACAGACAGGGGCTCTGACAACAGCTAGAACATATGATACAGATAAGAGCTCTAACAACAGCTAGAACATATGACACAGATAGGGGCTCTAACAACAGCTAGATCAGGTTCCAAAGTTATCAAACGTTTACAACATCAAATCATATTTGTACTCAAATACAATTTTCAGGATTTATATCTAAACACAAATTAAAGCACAAATATTTGACTCAACCTCGAATTTATAAAGTAGTAATGCTGTTTTGAAGTAAAAGTTATTGATATATATGTTGATTTTGTTATAATGAGTTCAAGCATTTCTTAGTTGAGCATGAAATCGTGAGTTGAGCATGGAACAAGGTGTTATAACCTCGGATCCAGATTACTTACTAGTATATATGTACTCAAATAACAGCTAGATCCGATTACTCATGTAGGGAATTTAAAAAAACAACAGATAGATACATATGGTTTTAGCAGATTACACACATAGGGATTCTAACAACAGCCAGATCAGATTATAAATATAAGGACTTAATATACAGAACATGAAACACAAATAAAATAAATACTATTAAAGACACTTGGGATCGGCTTCAGTAAACTTATCAAGCTGAGATTTTCTTCAACTCAAAATTTTCATTTTTTCTCATACTCAAACTCATAACACATTAAATGATCACAAGGAATTAAAGTAGGGGTACATCTTTACTCAAGATGCAAAATATAAAGTTATATTATTTCCAAAATTTGATTTTGAGGAAAATCTCAAGTTGAGATGTTTAGTGAAACTTGAGCAAGTGCTCTAATAACAGATAAAGTATATTAGACTATAGAAGCTCTAACAGCAGCATGGTCGGATTACTCATAAAGCAGAATTGTAAAAAAAATCTGAGATGCAAAACAAGCACGAGTCAGAGACAGTGTATTAGGAATATAATAATAATAATAATAATAATAATAATAATAATAATAATAATGTCTTTATTTAGAGAGGGTAAACTCATAAAGTTTTATAAACAATATAAATCTATTTTACATCGAGGCCCTCTGAATAACATATTAAAAATCAATAATATCAAGATTACAATATTTTACATAAAACAATATTTGGAGCAGATACCTTAATACAATGTTAACAAAGTCAAGGTGTAACATTTTATTTTCGTGCGGAAAATGTTTTAGTAATCATATATTCTGTGTACACATATTTAAAAGTAGCTACGTTATTCAGGGGCTCTAATGATTGTTATTCTTCTGATTGTTAAATGTATATTGTTCCAGACTTCCATTGCAGAATAAGAAAATTCACGTTTGAGAAGTTCAGTTTTAGCCTTTGGATGCATAATGTCCTTGTTTGGAACTGAGTCAAGTAGGTTTTGACATATTACATGTTTTGTGAATTGTTGACTGAAATACATACTTTTCCAGAATGTTTAATTTCGTTATATATACCTATAACCATACATGTAGTTTTGTTAGGATTTAGAACAATATTATTATTTTTAACTTTCAATTTTTATAAGATCATATGTAATTTTGTTACAAGTGACAATCACTAACATGAATAGTAGAATCATCGTCGTACCTGTCAACACTTGAGTCATCAACAACCATCGGAAGATTATTAACATAAATCAAGAAAAGTAGAGGACCTAGAATTGAACCTTGTCGGATACCTGCTTTAATATGTATACGATGATGCCTAATTTAAGACTTTGCCATCTGTTTTTTAGATAGGACCGAAATCACTGTACTGTACGTTCAAATGTCTTACGTAAATAAATAAAAAAACATCCTACAAGTTCCCCAGAATATCAATTTCCTTCATCCATTTGTCAGTTAAAATTGTTAGGGCAGTTTGGCAAGAGTGTGTTTTACGGAATCCAGAATGAGATGTATGTAAGACGTCAGTTTGTTCAAAACATGTATGTAACTGGTTAGATATATGTCTTTCAAATATCTTTGATAATGTTGACAATATAGAAATAGGTTTATAATTACTAGGATCGTCTTTATAAATTGGTAAAACACACGCCTCTTTCAGCTAACCGGGAAATATACCATGATTAATGCTACTGTATATTAAGTTTGAGATTGCTTTTGTAACAGTGTCTGAGACCAGTTGTAAATTACATGGACCGATACCATCTGGACCAGTAGATTTTCTAATATTCAGTGAATCCATAAGTTTCTTGACCTCAAAATGGATGATTAAATTGGTGAAAAATTCAGTTTCTTTGAGTTTGTTATCTAAATTCAGATTTTTAAATGTGTGTTTCTGTAAAGGCAATTTCGTAATCATATCTGCCACATTTATGAAATGACAATTCAGTACATTTACAATTTACTGTAAATCGGTCGTGACATGATTACCAATGTTAAATTTATCGACACTGGAACTGCCCTTATTGTTATCTGCAGCTGAGAGTTTTCTCATGTGCTTCCACTGCACACTGGAATCAGTATTACTGCTAATTACTTTATTGTGAACAAATTACTTTTGCATAATGTATCAAACTTGTAACCTTGTTAAGCCAAATTTTATAATATAAGCAGTCTTTGCAAGAATGATACTTATCTTTCAATTTTCGAGCGTCTTTTATTTCATCAGTATAGCATTCTGGTTGACTCGCTTTATTGACGCGCATGGTTTTGAGAGGCGCATGTTTGATAAATACACTATCTAACACACGATAAAATATATTTTGGGATTCATTTATAATATCTATATCCGAGTTAATCAAATCAAATCTAAAAGCATTTTCATTAAAATTATTCAATTACCTGTACCTTAAATGTTTGTGTGTCGCAGGCAGATTATTGCTACTTTTTTTGGTGCTTCTGGTAAAACAAACAGGATAGCGATCACTTAAACTGTTTCATGGTACGCGAACCTCAGTAATATTTTCCGGAAAGGTCGTATAGATATGTTCAATTGTGGTGCTACTCAAATTGGTAACTCTTGTAGGAACATTAACCATTTGAACAATACCTAGAGTTTCAACTAAACTAGCCCATTTAGAACTAGTGTTACCAATATATCAGTCTTAAAGTCTTAATTAAAATCACCTAATATATGTCTCTTGAAAAATATTAATGGCAGAAGTAATCTGACATTCAAAACTATCAATCCAATTTTGTAAAGCATTAGGTGGTCTGTATATAGAATTTACCGGAAAAGACTTACAGTTTGGTAGGGTTACTTCAATAAACAGCGATTCTAATATATAATGTTCAAGGTCATACCTACGACAATATGAAGTATCATTGTTTATACAGACCAGAAAATCCCTCCTTTTTTACATACTCTATCATTTCGTTCAAAAGAGTAACAATTAATCATTAGCTCTATCATCTACATCCTTCGTTAAGAAAGTTTCACATAACCCAAACACGTTTAATGGCGTTTCGTGTAATATCAATTTGATTTAATCGAGTTTCGGAAGCACATCTTGAACATTTAGGGATGCCACATGCAATCCTTAATTCTTACAACCAATTGAATTAAAGTTAGGTGTAAATGGTTTGTTAGATAAATAAGTTGAAGGGCTAACATTGGAATGCGAGTTAATGGTGTCAATTGAAAAATCGTAAGATGAGCATTTAAAAATTAAATATGAATCCGATGTGCAGTCTACAGCATCGGTGCTACATGTATTGTTAATATTAGAATTATCTGAATCTGGAATGGTTGTACTCATAAGATTATTTAATATAGTATTATAGACCATAAATAACGGTATTTTTGCCCCATACATGACCAAGAGAGTCAAATTTTATAATAAATAACAATTATACCACAGTTTTACATTGATTTGAAAGGACTCAAATACTGGTTATGCCGCTTTAAGACAAAAGCAATCCCGGACACAAACCACCACGGTAATACTAACCTTAAATTCATTTGATGCACTACATTTAGCTACCATCCTTTTTCCATTACTGCTGCTATTACAGTAACTATTAACCAATCTTAAACGCAATATCAAAGTTAATTTTGTGTGCCAAAAACACACCCAACCGAACACGCGCGAGACGAAAAGTAATAGATAAAGGTTTGTATTTTAAGGTTTCTTCAATATATATATATACTTTATTATTATTTTGTATCGCTTCATGTTATTACCACTTATACAAATCACGCTAGAAGTCTTCTTGGTTAGAACCAGTACTAAACATATGCGGAAAAGTGTCTTGCTCAAGGACACTACACATGGCCGTGGTGAGAGGGGATCACACCCACGACCCTCCGATCTGATGCTTTATCACTGGACCATGTGCACACACACTCACGCACGCACGCAAATGGCAAGCAATTATAATTTATTATCTCGAATTGCATTAGTATCCATGTATATATTTCATGAGAAAAGAAAAAGGCAATATATGTCATTGACATACCACCGGATCCATTACTGTTTCCGATACCCGCGCCGTCGGGAATTATGGCGTCCGCCATAAGTTTACCCCCAACAACAATGTTTATGGTAGCAGCGTCAATTCTCACGACAGGATTCGCTGATGTCACGTGCACGGTCCCGTATATCACTAACGTGCTAAGATTTTGATCTTTAGAAATCTCACACTCGGTATTTTCCAGAATTTCCCACGACAGACTTCCAGGAACTTGACTGGATGAACAATCCATGTAACCACACGAGTTGTCTGACATAACCAACAGTATCCATGGCAGCGGCAACAGCCCGCCCCGCACCGTTAATAGACGCTGAAAGTCCACTCAACGCATTCAGGCGAAAATAAGTATGAAATACAATTTTGAATACAAGTCTTATATAATCTCTTACAGTAATTAATATATATATATTAATATTAATATTAATAACGATCCGATACAATGCCACACGTGTTATCCGAACGTTTAGATTCACTGCTTTAACATCCTTTATCAGGCGACAATTTTATTGACAAATAACTATTCATCCTTGAAATAGATAAAACATACAGAGCGAACGACAAGATTTCTGCTTAAATGCACTTCGCTTTTCCGATCCGGCGAGTTTATTTTTCATCAGTTGTCCAGTAAGTTCTTTCAATCAAAATAAATTATATTGGTATTTGTCATGTTGAAAAAAAATTGAGAGCTTTTATTAACTGTAAGCGGGTCTGTGGTATAGGTTAAAGGGTACCGAATATTGTTTTTAAAGGGTCATGCATGGGATTAAACCAGCGACCTCTGGTATTAACGACCAACACTATATTCACATAAGTCTTAAGCTAAATGACAATAAATAAACTAGTTACCGCCATGCCCATGGTCAAGGTGGGCACGTGATGCTGCAGGGCAGGTTGACACTGCACGTCAGTTAGATTCTGACTGGCAGTTGGCTTAAACAATATTTTTTATTCAAGAACTATACATAGTATATTACATATCATTTGCAAATTTATAAAATCACAAAGTATGACTAAAATAAAATAAAAACTTCAAAGTTTGCCATAAAAATAGAATTTAAATTGTATTGAATTATACATACAGGGCCATTTTGGAGGTTCGTGAACCTTGTTTTTAGAATATAGTAAAGCGAACAGCCTGCCAGTAATACAACATGTGTCTTACGAAGATAGGCATACTATAAATCTGAATAGTACATATCTGAGAGTTGCATAACGAAGTGCAACCTGGGAGAGATTGTCTCCTACCAGGAAAAAGTAGTTTTGGTCCGTCACACAGAAGTGAGATTTGAGCACGGTGATTGGTCGGTTGTCTAAGTGACCGTTGGATGAATCGTACATACTCGGCCAAATTGGAAATTTATTCCGTATTTTAAGGGCAATTTAGGCAAGGATAATCTAACTTGTTTCTATTACTCTTATTTTTGTTGTTGTTGTTAAACTTGCTGTTGTTGTTGTTGTTGCTGCTGCTGCTGCTGTTGTTGTTGTTGCTACTGCTGTTGTTGCTGCTTTTGTTTCTGCTGCTACTGATGATGATGATGATGATGATGATATTGATGATGATGATGATGATGATGCTGTATTAGCAACATAGAATAATTAAACAAATATGTAAATGATTCATAATTCATTGTATTACTCTTACTTGGACAGCCCTATTATTATAAAATACTTCTTTGAAACTTTGCCAACAATGTCACGATATATCCTCACCGTAGAATGTATGCACATGTCTCGTCAACGAATGTGTCGTGACACAACAACGTTTCAGTTAATACTAGTAGATAATTTATTAAACTATTTTATTGCTGTTTACATGTATTTTGTAAATTAGCAAACGTCAGCTCACTCCCAGACCGAGAAAATGTTAATATACAGATTACAAATCAAAATGACATAATATTAGTAATAAAGTGTGTGTATGTTTTAATGAGAGCTAACCGGTTCATTAGAGTTGTAAGAATGCTTATTCCATTGTAAATATAAAGCTTTGAACTGATCAATATAATTTGCATTTTTTTATATAAGACCGAATAGAGTTCCACAAACAAGAGCTTGAATAAGCAAACGAATTTCGAATCATTTCAGAATTTGGCTTAGAAGAGTAAAATTGTAGATTAGAGGATGGCCGTAGTGTGCGTGTATGAACATTAGCTGTTAGGGTAAATAATTTTTTGAGATATGCAGGAGCCTGGTCATTTAATGATTTTTACATGAGTACTGCTTTTTTGAAAGTTAACTCTTTCAAGAAACGTCAACCATTTAAGCTTAGTGAATAATTCTATAGAAGGAGTATCGTAATTTTATCGGAAAAAAGTCTAACAGGTATCTTTAATTGAAACCTGACAATATTATCTAAATGTGAAACATGACAATTTCTCCAAATAACACAACAGTAATCTAAAAGTGGTAAAATGTTAACATTTAAAACCAACTTGCGCATTGGTACAAAAAGAAATACTCTGATGCGAGATAGAATATATCTAACATATTTGAATTAATAAACTATGAGCACCTCCTTAATACTTATATCTGGCAGTGAACTTCTTCGCCTATCCAAGAATACATAATATACCTATTACAAGGACAGATCCAGGATTTCAATTTAGAACGGGCACACATGTTTTTCAGTAGAAATATAGTTTATTTTGATAATATATGGGAGTTTACGGGTGGCGTACACCGGTTTCTTTAATAAAGAGTAGGTCCGCCATTGTATTAATTATTATTAGTAATTACGCGACTGGAACACACTCATCTTAAAGATATTACTTGTCAACACAATTTTGAACTAAAAAAGCGTTACAATTTAATATTCAGAGCTTATTTCTTCCGTAAATCAATCACAAAAGTAAAACTAAAAAATCACCATGAGTAAATATGAACTCTGATATGTTTCTAAATCCAAAGAGTATTTAAAATATATGCAGTAAAATAATCAACTATACTACTTTCGGAGCCCTTGATTGGTTTAAGCAATATTTATTCTAGTATGCGATAATTTCATAATAAATAAAAAGTATAAAGAAAGGATATGAAAACGCGCTAGTTAAATCTTAAGCATAAATTAATTTCCACCTAATTACGGTATGGTAAGTTGGGGAATCGCGGAGTGAATAAAGATAAAAATAAAATAAAGAGAGATTTTTGTAAGTATAAAACGATAAGTGAAAAAATACAACATTATTTGCGCATCTAATTCAAAACACTGAGTCCAAGCAATCGCACGTGCCGATTTGCCGCAACAAGAAATAGTGCTAGATACTGACATTCCTGGACATTTCTGAAAAGATTTGTCTGTTGTGAAGAATCTGGAGAGCCATAAAGTAGATTCTTTGAGAATGCGGCCATGGACACGGACATGGACTATTTGGAAAATTACTTTGTCTTTGCTGTGTGAGTTTAGGACAATAAAAAATAAAATGACTAACTGTGTCTGGTTATACAGAAGTACATAGTTGACTATCTATTATTGTTTCTGGTGATACAGAGGTACATAATTGACTATCTATTATTGTTTCTGGTGATACAGAGGTACATAATTGACTATCTATTATTGTTTCTGGTGTTACAGAGGTACATAATTGACTATCTATTATTGTTTCTGGTGTTACAGAGGTACATAATTGACTATCTATTATTGTTTCTGGTGATACAGAGGTACATAATTGAGGTACTTAATTGACTATCTATTATTGTTTCTGGTGTAACAGAGGTACATAATTGACTATCTATTATTGTTTCTGGTGATACAGAGGTACACAATTGACTGTCTATTATTGTTTCTGGTGTTACAGAGGTACATAATTGACTATCTATTATTGTTTCTGGTGTAACAGAGGTACATAATTGACTATCTATTATTGTTTCTTGTGATACAGAGGTACATAATTGACTGTTTATTATTGTTTCTGGTGTTACAGAGGTACATAATTGACTATCTATTATTGTTTCTGGTGTTACAGAGGTACATAATTGACTGTCTATTATTGTTTCTGGTGTAACAGAGGTACATAATTGACTGTCTATTATTGTTTCTGGTGATACAGAGGTACATAATTGACTGTCTATTATTGTTTCTGGTGTAACAGAGGTACATAATTGACTATCTATTATTGTTTCTGGTGTAACAGAGGTACATAATTGACTATCTATTATTGTTTCTGGTGTTACAGAGGTACATAATTGACTATCTATTATTGTTTCTGGTGATACAGAGGTACATAATTGACTGTCTATTATTGTTTCTGGTGTAACAGAGGTACATAATAGACTATCTATTATTGTTTCTGGTGTAACAGAGGTACATAATTGACTATCTATTATTGTTTCTGGTGTTACAGAGGTACATAATTGACTGTCTATTATTGTTTCTGGTGTAACAGAGGTACATAATTGACTATCTATTATTGTTTCTGGTGTTACAGAGGTACATAATTGACTATCTATTATTGTTTCTAGTGATACAGAGGTACATAATTGACTATCTATTATTGTTTCTGGTGATACAGAGTTACACAATTGACTATCTATTATTGTTTCTGGTGATACAGAGGTACATAATTGACTATCTATTATTGTTTCTGGTGATACAGAGGTACATAATTGACTATCTATTATTGTTTCTGGTGTTACAGAGGTACATAATTGACTATCTATTATTGTTTCTGGTAACAGAGGTACATAATTGACTATCTATTATTGTTTCTGGTGATACAGAGGTACATAATTGACTATCTATTATTGTTTCTGGTGTTACAGAGGTACATAATTGACTATCTATTATTGTTTCTGGTGATACAGAGGTACATAATTGACTATCTATTATTGTTTCTGGTGTTACAGAGGTACGTAATTGACTATCTATTATTGTTTCTGGTGTTACAGAGGTACATAATTGACTATCTATTATTGTTTCTGGTGATACAGAGGTACATAATTGACTATCTATTATTGTTTCTGGTGTTACAGAGGTACATAATTGACTATTATAGATTTCTTGAAGAGATGGCGATTAGGTGAAAACTGAACTCTAGATAATCCGAGACGTGTGTATAAGATATGAGATTTTCTTTTGTTGAAGTATGAATAAGGTGGTGGTTGACATCTAATATTCATACTGGTTTTGAAAATTTGTCAGGGGTTGCTGTCTTTCCCATCTTGTGGTACGTTCCAGTCGCGATGATAACAGAGGGTAATATGAGTCTACATGCTATAAAGACTGGTGCGAGCGTGAATATTATCAGTATAGTCCAGTGGTTAAGGCCTTGGTCTGCGAACCCAGTGGACTATTCTAACTAAAATACCAATCTTTTGGATGAGACTTTTTATAAAAAATCGAGGTCACATGTATCGATGCCTTACTCCGGGCATGTAAAAGAACAATGGACGCTATAAAATGATATCCTACTGTAACTTTGCACTATCCTCTAAATTAAAATTACTGATATTCTTAGATGTAAACATAACGTCGCCCATATGGGAAACCAGTAGCTACGATAAATAAAATTATCACCATCAATATTTTCAGTGTCGTGTCTAAATGCTGAACGATCATTTACCGTGTATAGGGACAAGCTCAGGTAAAAAGATGGGGACTAGCTTAGTGTTCATTTTAGTGAATAATATTGATTTATGTTAATTACACCAATCTGTGTGAGTGTTCCCCATTTTAAATCGCCATTTAGTTAAACTGCAAAGTTTGGTTGCTCCAGTAGTAACACGTACGCGCTGGCTCGGTTTGTACAGCTGCAACAGAATCACATTCTTCATGGAAGCAATGATACCATGCAACATCCCCGTATCTCACGAAATGTTATGTTATTGTATGTCTGGCAGGATATATATTGTAAAGGCGTATGTATGCCCAGTTAAGATGTTTATTCCAAGAGTGACCGATATGTAATAATGCTATCAGAGAGAATGCATTCATATATAGAATCAAGAACAGTAACTCATATAATGGTGATTGCGTATACATATAATATAGTAAGAGTTGTGTCCCATAAGGTAACAACGAATGTCATATACATCAAGGACTTGTAAAGAAGGCATCTCTCTACTAAATATTGATAAAACAGCATGCGAAGAAATTAATAATCTGGCAATTTATCATTCAGTTTTTCACAGGCACCTGATTTATTTTACATAATATATTAGTTGTATATAACATTAGGCTAGATGTTTTATAATGTTGTAAACACGCACTATGATCATGAATTTTTAATATTGCAGTTTGAAGTAAATTTCAAGTACTTTCCTTGATTTTTAAGTTGCACAGTATACAGACTTTTTAATCACACGTAGTTCAACAATTTGAAACACAATCTGATGGGGATTGTCTCGTTTTTGTAGATAATTTCATTACATAAAGAAAGAATTTTGGTTTGTATTTCTGAGAATGAAAGTTAAAATATTTGAAAACGCGGTTTTGCGATATTATGCGTGAATATGCGAGCGTTCATAACATCTCAGTCAATTACGTTTCCTTCTTTATATATGTATATGTATATATATATATATATATATATGTGTGTGTGTGTGTGTGTGTGTGTGTGTGTGTGTGTGTGTGTACTAATTTTTAGCGATTCGGAATAAATTTTTGAGCTCCGAAGAATTCCAGTAATAGAATTAACTTTATTCTAGCTCTTGATGTCTAACCTTATCCGACGATGGCACCTGACATGATTATATTGCACGTGTTACCAAGGACTTGTATATAATTCGTTGTTGTTACCAGCTGTGTAAGGAAACGTATTGGATTCTTAGTGTGTAAAATTTATTCTGAATCGCAAAACATCAGAACACATATGCACATACGTGCTTCATTCATAAGGACGTCGCGTCAGAAGTTGAAGCTTATAAGTGTAACGTCAAAACGCCGTAAAATACGAACCTCAACCATAATTTATTTTTTATTAACTTTAAAAATAACGTGCGTAAACTTTTATTGTACTATATAATAAGTTTATAACAATACATTGAGCCGATACTACTGAAGTCATTCGCAAAAAAACCGGTAAACTTTAGCTCACATGTCAATGGTATGATCGATTTAAATACATTTGCGTAATCTGTAATACGTCTACAAACATACAACGTACAAAGTAATATTTTTCAAGATCCTCTATAGAGTACTTTCAAAGTTGATAGATAGTCGTTTACATTCAAATTGAATGTTTTATTTTATTTTTTCTGTAATATAAAGAACAGATGGTGCTAGGATGAGGATTATATATTTACATTCCTTAAAACCGTATTTTCTCAAAAACATGTTACGTCAAGTCGATTTAAATATTAGCGTTGTGACATTTTTACTAGAAATCAATTAACTGTTATAACTTTTTTATGCGTTGGAGATGTGCAATAATATTACCACATGCTGTTCTTTATAAAAACACTATTATGTGATTAAAATAAAATTGATATACGTTTAAAAGGAAACATTTTATTTGATGAGAAACTTAGTTTTTTACAAAGACATTTTTACTAGAAATCGTATTTCCATTAAAACTTTTTAAACTTAATTTCTTTTTTCAATTTTACGAAAATACTCGTAAATAACAAGAACACACGTTTTTTAAAACGTACATACAGTCTTGTTTTGTTGAAATATAAATTTGTGAAATGACTAATGCTTAGCCATGTTTTCTTCATTCCCTTTTCCCCAAAAACTCTCATAGTTTTATATAGTTTTAAATGATACTTTTCTATCTTTTATTTTGTTGTCGCAATTTCTTTTTGAACACCATTTCCGTCTGTGTTAGTCTCAACGCCACACGTGTTTTCAAAACGACTAGGCTCCGTTTTCACCCTAAAATCTTTTATTAACTCGTACCAGTTGCTAATTTCTGTTACATCTCTCACCGTGTTTTTCTGTTAACGATTTCCATGGCGTACTTGTTACACGATGATCAAATAAAAATATTACAATTACAAAGAAAATGAAATTATCTTTAATTTGGTATAAAATAATTTATACAATATGATTATTCAACAACATGAACGGTCTTTTATTCCCCACATTACCCTGAAATCGGCGTAAGCCTCAACTTCTGACGCGACGTCTTGACATTTATTAAATTGGAGTACGAGTATGTTGTAATCCCTTCTTTAAATTACCTGGTCCGTATTATTCATATTGGTCCGTGTTATATCCGCCCACTCCGTAGTCCGTAACGCTTTAAATCCGTGTATATATATATACCCAGCAGACCCGCATATACCGTTTTCTATTCGTGTGCAGCCGCAACTCATGTAGCAGCAGCCGCAAAATAGACTTGTCCGATACTCTTCAATTTTGGCACATGGCGGTAAACTTGGCTGATAGAATTAAATTTCGTGTTATTTTTACTGCCATTCTACGATAACAATTGTTTAATGAAACATCTTTAAAGTAATTATCTTTCAGTTATATCCACTTTTCACAGAAAATATATTTTACATGCATGTCAATAATTAATATTTTGTGTATATCCATTGTTTATTAGTTGTGCAGAGAGTGTACCTTATTTCGGACGATAGAAAAATCAAATGAAGATAAATTCACTTTTTTCTTCTTCATATTTTCAGAACTCGTTTATGATCTTTGTATTCATGTCATTTTAATATTAATAAACTTAATGAAACATGACAGCAAAAGTGTTAACCTAACGCCAGCAGTGCCAGCATTAAAATGTATGGTGCTAAAGTGAAAGCATTCACGAATCAAAGTACAAACTTCATACTTGGTTGCTTAACTTCCAATACAGTTGGTGCGCTTCCACCATGTCACTATAAAATCTAGCTTAACAGCTTGGCTTTTGTAAGTGACCTAAGTACATTCACTACACTCCTGTCCTCTTTAACCTTTAGGGCTAAGCTCCTACTGCACAGCCTATGGCTTCCCACTGTTCCTGGCCATATCCTGTTGCATCCCATCCCAAAGAAAGAGATTCGTGTAGATGCAGGTTTAAAAGTTAATCCTTGTTGCCATTAAAGTGACATCCAAGTACTAACCCAGTACAGTGAATGTGCCAATAGCGGATCGCTGCATACACTAATCTAACCGCATAAACTATTTTAGAAAATGTGTTAACTGAAAGAATAGTATTCCCTCTGAACACACCAGCCAACTTTTCCTTGAACTGGATCACCGTTACATGGGTATTAACAATTTACAAGAGGCTGTGGAAGCACCAATAACTGATCAACTACACCATTAACGGATCACATGAAATATACACGCTTTTTCCGTCCTCAGGGAATATCTCAAACAACACATTGACTTTTCCATGGGCCCTGACAGACAGTCACAATTCATATGAATTCATAAAAAATGTTTGCCTTGCTCCTACCAACTCACTCACAATTGCAGCTACCCAAATTTTTTATTGACTTTCATGATTTTTGTCCATTTTTGTTTAAAAAATAAAAATTTGGCTAATGAAAAAAATAGCTAGCTTCCTACCCACATGAAAAATACTGGGTCGAATCTACAGTCACACCGTTATACTCTGTTCCAGATCATAGAATATGAGTATACGTGTATTGGAACCGGACGGTTTTAGATTTACCAGTCTGTTCTTTCACTGTAAATCAAGGATCCGCCGGAAGTCCTCCACCGGAAGCTACTCCCTCTCCAGTACCCATACCATCCTGTCTGAGAGAGTTAATCTTAAGTTCAGCCTCTCCTTCTTCTGCATTCTTTGCTGAAGAAGAAGCATCACCATGCATATATTGATTAATCGTATGCTGTGTAAGTGTTTTCAACACATCAGCAGCAATGGGTGCTAGTATATCTTTACTCATGTTGAATAAATCGAATTAAATAAATAAGTAAATAAATTACCTTAAAATAAATCCTCCTTATGAATATAAGAATAAGTATCCTTGTATCACAGAATATTCCAACGCAACCTTCCAGTATGGTGAGTTTTGTAAGAATGAGCATGTGTTGGAACGCTGAGTGTATTTATACTTAAAAAAGATGGGTTTTTCGTCGTTCTAAATTGATATTCTCTAGCACTACTGTCACTAAATATGAAATTCATGATTACAAATGATATAATTCTATGATGTTAAGCAAGATTCTGGGACTAAAATACTAGTCCATTGAAAAGAAAAATGGTGGCATCATTTGCCCTGATGCACTTCTATAAAACATTACAGTTAAACCTGTTTCCCAAGCATTGATGTGGCTGGGGAACGCGCACACCACTCCTGCTTGGACCTATGACCCTTGCCTAGTTGCTGTCCAGGTTAAAGCTGGTTTCATCGGTATTCCAGATTCTGTTTGGTTTATCAAGTAAATCGTTTGCTCTGAATGTGTTGTACCAACTACCTGTCACCTCTTTTGTGACCTGTGATCTTCTCAGATCCAATGGTGTCTCGAATCACGTTGATATGATACAAGCGTTTCTAAGTTTAAAAGCTTCATACCAGCTACGCCCAGGCATATTGTCTCTAAAGGGTGTCTATCTGATTTCTTTCTTTACAATGTCTTTTTACTAAATCTAAAAACTCACAAACAGACCCGTACCCCGCATCGCCATTTCACCGAGCCACACCGCCATTGGCTCCTCTTTTTTTCTCTGTAAATATGGTTAACAGGCCGTTCGTTTTGTACAAATAAACTCACTCGACCATCTACGATAAAGAAGGCCATAGGAAATGTCATTAAAGAGTCAACATTTTTTTAAGTCTTATAGCTTCCAACGTTATAGAAAAAAGATATGTTTGTCAGAGTTTAGTACGCCCCCAACGAAAACGCTACTGCAGTACATCTAATTCCATCCAATTTCATTACTTGTAAACGTGAAGACATGCATACGGATGGACAGTCAGGCATTGTAATAACATTCAAAGAGGTCTTTGACTGCTAACCAAATGATGAATATCAAAATAACCCAAGTTTTCCAGTTTACAATGCCATTTAATTGATAACATGGTTTTTGAAATGGTCCCTCAAAATGTCACGCATCCAAAATGTGATCTGCTAATGGTACTGAGACGTGCCTGTATTAATCCCTTGGTAATTTCGTGTCAAGATTTTTTAAAAAACAAAATCAAGTGATATGCCATTTGTTGTTGTAGTGACATCAAACAAAACTCAAAAGTATGTACATACCTCGTTTCGTTATGGAGATATGCAGCGAACAAATCTACTTTCGGTTTAATACGAGACAAAATCTCCGGTGTCAATCGAATGGGTGACAAAGCATTTCCGCAATCATCATATTGAACGGATGTTTATATTCTTGTTTTGTTTATCTGAAGTTCGAAAGGTAATGTGAATGACAGTTATATTTTTAATTTGATTATCATAGTAGTTTTGACGAACATTTACAAGTAAACATTTTTTGATCCGTTATTGGTACTGATCCGCTATTGGCACATTCACTGTACTTCATTGCTTAACTTCCAATACAGTCAGTGCACTTCAACCATTTCGCTATAAAAGCTTGTTTTACAGCGAGGCTGTTGTAAGTGGTCTATGTACATTCCTTACAGTGCTGGTATCTGTTTTCGATCACAACCGGAATTCGATAATTCCGAGATTGAATATCGTGCAGGCCGCATATTTCAACTTCCTGCACAAATGTCAATGTTTTCAAACAGTTTCCACTTTGTCATTGAATCCTATGAAAAAATGCTTCTATTACAAGTAACAAAGGTTAACAGTTTTATGATTCATACCAGAAAAATATATTTCTCACTACAATGTATGTCCACTTTCATTTTACTTACAAAATCTAGGTTTCATTATGAATATGTTTTCCAACCACATGTGCTGTAAACTGATGCATAACAGGTCAAGGTCTAAGAGTATAAACATGAGCAACTGCACATGTCAGAAATTATAGAAGTTCCGAAGGGGTACCCTTCTTTATAAAGATTTGTTAAAAAAACGAGATTGAAATCACAGGACCTTATGTTAAATGTAGAATGAAAATAAGTAAATAGTTGAAAAGTTCTGTTCTAGGAAGTAGATAAGAGATGGATATATAATGATGTATAAATAAAGTTTACATTTAAAAAATCTATTGTTTTAAACAACCGAATGCTGTTCAGTGAATTGACATTGTTATGGAATAAAACCATTGGAAAATATTCACTCATGTGAAAGATAAGTGCTTTTTTTTTTTATCTACTTTCATATATACAGCCTCAGCCTAATGTCATTTTAATTGTTTAATACTATCTCCAGATTGTAATTTCAAAATTAAGTGGGTTGGTAGTTTTTTTTCCACATCAAAAATATTATCATTATGAAAATTCAATAAATGTCCTACACATACATGCTATTGCCTAGATGAAATACTTTATAAAAAACACTTTCTAAATTTTGAATACAACATTTCGAGTAGTCCACTTTATTGATGGGTAGATAGGGAGACAGCAAATAAATAATATTTCAATCTTGACCTAAGGCTGGTCCTCAGCTAGGAATTGGCATAGAACCTCGGGAACCTATCTATAGTGATGGGACATCTGTTGGAAACCATTATCTATTATCAGTTGGTACTTTTGATGTGATTTTCATGATTATAATCAGTTCAAAAATTATCTACTTCAGTGTGAAAGTTAATAGATGTTTTACTTCTTACCTATATAAATGCAAATTCCCATTTCCTTCTCATTTGACTTTGTTGTTCATGTTATTAAGTAAGAGCATAACTAATTATCTGCGACCATTAAGCAATTTTTTAAGCTTGAATGATTACAACTTTATGCCTTTTGTGCATCTACACTAAAAAAGGCAATGAAATTCTGTTGAGTAAGTCAAATTAAAACAAAGAAAATTAATTTTTACATAATTAGAAACTAATATTGAAAGTCATTTTGAAACATAACAAAATATGGCAAGACTAACGTTTTCCATATTTTGTTCTGTTTACTACGGTTGTGTGCATGATGAAACTCTAAATCCTTTTTAACCCTTTACTTCATATAGACGCCTTTGGACGCCTCTAACATCGACACCTTTGGACACCTAATATAGATGCCTTTGGACACCAAATATAGAAGGCTTTTGAATTATTGGGTGAATTATGTTTATATTAACTGACAGAGTGAAAAACAGTGCAGGAAGTGTTCAGATTGCTCTTTATGAGCAGAGTTTTTACCTGGGCTCTGCAGAGAGAAAAATTGATGTGCCTGCTATGTCCTGGCCTGGGGTGTGCACGGGTATATATAAAGTTGTCTAAATATTACAGGAATGTCAGCAAAAGAACGACACAAGGTGCGGGTTAAGGAGAGGTTGGGGGACAAATTAAAGAATCTGACAGCCCAAGAAGAGGTGCTTCATTCAATCATCAGGGACTATGTTGCTAAGGTAGGAAGATTTATGGTTCAGTGTGGTAACTGGTTGGTATTTTTTTCAGAAAAGATTGAATATTTAGTGAACAATTTTTGATAAAAATAAAAAGTAAAACATTCTGTCAAGGTATGGCTGCTACCAAGTAGTTTTTAAATGATAGGAATAATAGAAGGGGAATATTGGCATACATATGAACACCATATTAAATACAAGTACCAATACGATATGTAGCAATAATTTGGAGAAATTTACTTTTTTTTTCCATTGTAAAAATCTTTTTGAATTTTTGCATTATTTTTATACATACTTTTTAGGTCAACAGTTTCAAGGGAATGTGGTGAAACTGAGATGCTATTGCAGGGTTCGACATTAACCCACGTCCGACCAACTGACAAAGTCTAGTAAATACTTGGTCCGGTCGTGTTCTACTGGAGCATATGTAGCCCGACTGGTCGTGTTAAATTAAAATTAAGAAATCAGTTAAAAAGCACCAAAACCTGAGCTGATATGTTTATAATTGAATCAGTTAAAATGCACCTGCCGACAAGCATGTAATATCATTGACTATCGATAATTTGTAGCATTATCGTGAGCGCGAAAACACAAAACATAGAATTACTAAGCGGCCCAAACTAAGTGGCATAACTCTAGCCTGTTCTAATGATGCAATATATTAAGCGGCGTAACTCTTCCAGGTACGATCGGCTTCAGTCATTTCCCTTTTATATTTTACGACCTTATAAGATTGATTTATGATTTATTGATATTAACGACAAACCGGAACAACACCTTTCGACACGTCTCTATTCAATTTTGGCATCACCGGGGGAAAAGATTGAGATGATAACAGTGACAAAAATACAAAAGGCAGAACTGGAACAAAGAAAACTTATGAGAAAGCTCTGATTGTGCCCAACTTTCAGTACTATGTCGGGAGTCATAGTTACGATATTGGTCTGGGCTAGTTGAAGTTTGGTCAGGTCTAGTAGTTTTACTGAGTAACTAGCCTGGTGGTCTAGTGGAAAAAAAAGTTAATGTCGAACCCAGGCTGTATTGTAATCTCCCTGGTGTTGGCATTGTTTTAACCGTTTATCTTTTACATCAGTTTTGAAACAATATTGATCATGTTTGAAGTCTTCCCAGGTAGAACTCGTTTAGAACTAAAACTAAAGTGTTCAAGGACGCAGCACAAGGCCGTGTGGCGGATCAAATTCATGACCCTTTGCTCCAGTGAAAATGGTGGAAATGGTTATTGAAATTGGGAACTTTCAAAATGACAGTGGTAAATTCAGTTTTGCACTATGTATAGTTTGGTATATCTAAAACACATAGCAAGAGTTATCAATTCCTTGAATAAATACCTGTTCTCCTTCATCTTCTCTTTATTTTTGTCTTTCTCATCAGGCTGTGTCTAGAGCAGAGGAAGTAATGGGAATTGATGATACCAGCCAGTTCCTGCAGAGTTATGGCGGTGTGGAGCAACTTCTGGACAGAGTGAACAACACATGTGAACTGTTGACTGCATCAGCAGAGGACATGATAGGTTGGCTAACTTTCGACTTATATTGATAGATATATTATCAAATATCATTTTACACTTGTCAAGTCATAATAAAGACATGAACAAAGTTACAAGTAGCTTCTTCGCTCAGAATTTTTACCGGAAAGTTGTAGGACTGATCGATAAGGTGTTTCTATTATGTGGCTGACAAGAGACCCACTTCTTCACCATAAAAGGGATAATATAGGTTGGTCATTGTCCATCTGTACTGATTTCCAGTAGATTGTATGTATGCATCCAGTGTTTTTTTTTCGGCCATTTTTATAGCCGTTATTGGGTCATATTCCCAATGGCAAATAGTATCTTTTTTTCCCAATTGAATGGTAAAAATTCCCAATTGAAAGCTTCAAAAATGTAAATTGAAACTTGCCATACTTCCTTGATAAAATAAAGAAAGTTTTCCCCATTCTGAATTAAGTATGACATTGATTATTTAATTAAATGGCCTGATAAGCAAGTGTACACTTTTTATAAATATATAAATATATTTAATGCACAAAAAGTTCCCAATGTTAATGAAAATGCCGCTAAAATTCCCAATTTCAAGGGTATGGGTCATCTTCCCAAAATGGTGAAAAAAAACACTGGCATCTCCACTTACAGTTTTCAAGGCGTCGTCTTCAAACACAACCGGGACATGATAAGTACAAGGATGTGGAATTCGAAGGCAATTCAAATTTAGTGAAACTGGTCTCAGAAAAATTTGTGATACACGTATTACCCTTTACTTCATATAGACGCTTTTGGACACCTCTAATATATACGCTTTTGGACAACGAATATAGAAGGCATTTGAATTATTGGGTGAATTATGTTTATATTAACTGACAGAGTGGAAAACAGTGCAGGAAGTGTTCAGATTGCTCGTAACGAGCAATCTGAATTCTTCCTGCACTGTTTTCAAAGGCCTTCTGTAATTGGTGCAGGAAAACGCGTATCTATGGAGTAAAGGGATAACAGGTTGAAGAGAAAGCTCCCTTGTCAAAAAATGCTACGTAAAACATACGTTTTACGTAGCTAAATAGCTGCATATACGTAGCTAAAACGTACGTAAAAGGTTGCGGTATTGGTACCTGCGTATACGCAGCTTTTACGAAGACCTTCGTAAAAATTGCACAAAACTGCGTTTACGCAGGTGCCAATACCACTAGCTTTTACGTACGTTTTAGCTGAGTAAAAGCTGCTTTTACGCAGCCCCTTCGTATACGCAGCTTTTATGAAGGTCCTTCGTAAAAGCTGCGTTTACGCAGGTGCCAATACTGCAAGCTTTTACGTATGTTTTAGCTACGTAAAAGCTGCGTATACGAAGCTTTTACACAGTTCCTATGTTTACGCAGCTTTTATGAAGGTCCTTCGTAAAAGCTGCGCTAAAGCTGCGTTTACGCAGGTGCCAATACCGCAAGCTTTTACGTACGTTTTAGCTACGTAAAAGGTATGTATACGAAGCTATTACGCAGCTTTTACAAAGGTCATCCGTAAAAGCTGCGTTTACGCAGGTGCCAATACCGCTAGCTATTATGTACGTTTTAGCTATGTTAAAGCTGCGTATATGAAGCTTTTACGCAGCCTCTTTGCAAATGCTGAACAAAAACTGTGTTTACGCAGGTGCCAATACTGCTAGCTTCAACATAAATTTTAGCTGCATATAAACTTTTATGCAGCCCCTATGTGTTTTGCATAAAAAGTGAATGCCAATACAACTAGATTATTTTTTAAAAAACATGCATAGAACTATGAAACTGCGTTAAAAAGTTCTAAAATTAAATCAATAATAAAGTCAATGTTTTAAATGAAATAGTGTCCTTACCAAGGACTTTGTATTGAAACTGGAGAAATAATAAATATGATAGTGATAAATAAAATAAAACATTTTTCAATTTAACAAGTTTATATTATGCTAGAATCTAGTTACCAAATACAAGGTATAAAATAGAAATGCATCATATAAAACAATATTAAGCATTTGAAATAAGATTATCAAAACTGTGAAAAAGCCCAAATTCAAATAAATGAAAATTAAATGGACATTACCAGCCACAGGGTCAAGTTGAGTTGTTATTTAGAACAAAAATTAGCAACAAGAGGACCTGAATCACTTGGCTGGCAACAGATGCTATGCTGGTTCAAGAACTCGTCTGAGATCTTGCAGTTATATAACTGCTGTGCTAATTTGTTTAAGATTCAACGAAAAAATGAAGGTGCTATCGCATTTACAACATTTTTCCTATATAACTCTATGAAAAACGGTGACCCCTGTAGCAGCCCCAAATTTGACAGCATGGATCAATCCGCAAATCATTTATGGAGCTTCCATTGCAATGCTACATCTAATGTGCAAGTTTGGTTAAGATTAATTGAAAAAAGAATATACTATCGCATCTACTACATTTTACCTTTATAACTCTATGCAAAACAGGGACCCCTGTGGCAGCCCCAAATTTGACCCCAGGGACCTGACTTCAAGAACTCTTTATTCCCATGCTATGCTACATGTAAAATATTTAAGGTCTATGCTTTGAACCATGTTTTTTAAAGTTTTGCTTAAAATCCCTGTGGCGGGGGCAATTGTGGTCAATTCATGCTGGTTCAAGAACTCGTCCAAGATCTTATGGTTATATAACTGCTGAGCAAGTTTTGTTAAGATTCAGTGAAAACTGACGGTGCTTTCGCATCTTCAAGAAAAACAAAATAAATGGCCTGTATTTAAATGAATGTGGGCAATTAAATTAAATACCTCCAATTTTAATTGACGTAATACTGCATTTTTCATTAAACTATAATGAGAAACAGATCCCTGCACAGTATGTAAGAAAATTTTGCTAAAAATTATGTTGAAAAGGGATAAAACTCTCTCGAACCTTTCAAAAATTATCAATCGGAAACCATTATTTTACAAAAAATAAGTAATAAAAATCCTGCAAAATTTTAATAATGTTTAGCCGGAACTAGTTACTTCAGTCCGTAGCATATCAAACTTTCAATCCAGAGATTGTGGGTTTAATCCCTGTCTGGCCAGTCTCTGTGATGACTGAACTGCATCACTTGCCACTGATTCAAGTAGGAAAGTTGTCGGATAATGTTGAAATAGGTGCATTTAAGGACTAGTTAATCTCCCAGGATCTCAGGAAAGAGTGGTTAGTTAGCTGATCATCTGTTAGCCCTTGATGGTATGAAGTGATGCTACGGAAGGATAGTGTTGATCTTTCTTTGAATATTCCTTATCTCATGTCTGTCCAAATAAAATCTTCGCAGTACAATACTGAAATAAAAAAAAACAGAAGAACAATTAATGTAAACTAATTTGTATTTCAAGGGGAAGTTGCGACTAACTTGCTACATTGCAATGGTTGACCGCTGTTATCTAGGGAAGGTATTAAAGAATGTATGTTATTTTAAACCACATTGGTTTTAAGCTTGAATATGACATGAGTTGATTATACAAAAGATAACTGTCCAACAACAAAACAAATAATCCCTACAGTAAAGGAGACACACCTACTTCCTAAAATTCATCAATGAACTGAATATGGCCATCCAAGTCTTAGTGGTATAGTTATAGGAAATATATGCTTTGATAAGGCTTTTCTTGGGTCAGCAGTCAGTATATGGATCACATTTACCTAGTTTTGGTATGTGACACAGCCCCTTCTCTAGATATATCTATAACCAAAATATGTGTTAAAGTATAGGATATGGTCTGGATCTTCGATAGAAGATTTCATGACTAATAACATACCATAATCCCCTAAATAAAAATTTCCACTATGGAACACTGCAGTGGTGATCTAGCGGTAGAGCGTCCACCTTGCATGTGAAAGGTTGTGGGTTCAATCCCCAGCCGGGTCATACTAAAATAAATGGTACTAGAAGAGGTTTCTTTGATTGGCATTTAACAATTAGAAGATAGTTCCAGATCTTGTTAGCCTGGTGTCAGTGTAATGAGATTGTATGTAGTATCATACTATGTCATTGTGGCTGCATGATGATGTTTTATTGTGGCAACATCAAAAAAAGTCTCAAGTAGACACTGTAGTGATATAACTGAAACTTTTTTGAAAGTGACACTACACCATACAACAGCAACGTCCACTGTGGAACAATAATAATTACCTTTACCACCTCAAATGTCTTCATTTGGGCTCGCATCTTCTCTGTAGAGCTGTAGACAGTTCACTTTGACCAACAATATCTCATTATCCTGTTTATATGCTTCAGATCTCTTCCTGTAAATAGAAAAAAGCTCATTCTAATGCAGCTATGGAATTTACTCTATCTCATATTTCTAATGACAGAGTGCAGTGCAGAATCATAAAAAGTTTTAATGGTATGCATAAAAATATGGAACTTCATTGAAATAACATGTCATCAAACTACGGTATTGACATACCGTTAAGAGTATTGAATGAGGTTGTGAGTTTGATCCCTTGTTGAACATACAATCAACATCAGCATTTATATTGTATTAAATGTTAAGTGACACATCAACAAACTTACAACCAAGTGTGACAGGTTGAGACTCTCTCAGAGTATTCTACACCTTTGTACAACTTTGAGGTAACATGACCTGACACAATGTATTATGATACCCCACCATGTAACCCTCACATTGCACTGACACAAGTCAGACCAACCATGGATTTATCATAGAGCCATATCTAAAGTCAATAAAACAATTTATTGTGAATGGACAGTGAATAATACTGACCTTTGAAAGTCTTGCATGACTTGTTTTTTCTCCTCATTTAGGTTTCTGCTTTGCTACAAATATCTGCATCTTAAAAAAAAGAATAATAACATATGTTGTGTTCCAATATTAATAATTTATACCAAATTACATTGCTTGATCACAATTAATATTATCATGGTAAAAGCATTTTCAACACATTACATGTATTTAAATGTGAAAATTATGCAGTCAGTCTCATGTACACATAGAGTTATAACCAGAGCATCGTGTACTGGGAGAGCCACCGTGTACTAGGAGTCATACACATTTGCACGTAAAAGATCACATTGAACCTCTATGTTAATCAGTGGTTCAACTGATGGAAAACCTCCCTCCAAAACAATGCTATCTACAATAACCAAAAATTGATTGTTGCAAATAATGACAGAAAAAGACCTTAACCCCAATAATTTATTTATAACCCCTTAAAACAGGCATCATTTTTAAAATAATAAATACCCCTCCTCACCCACACAAAATACATACATCACGAAAACCCAAAACATTTGTCTATTTTGACCAGAGGTTGATTTGAACGACCAAAAACATGGAAATTATTCAAAATGCTAAAATGAACTCTCAATAGTGTTTAATCGCGCGAAGTGAAAGTGTAATATCATTCCAAATAAAGCAACAATCAAATATTTACCTCCAATACGGTGCCCGACTATACAGGAGCAGCGGAATTTGCTAAATAAGATCTCCTTGAGCATATTTGTGTTTTCAAATGATCTTTTTGCCACACGTTTGCAGTTGTTCATTTCCATCATCAGAATTACGACGATTTTGTAAATAAAACAAGAGTTCAAAGTTCGAAAATTATATATTCTCCGGTCGAAGTTCAAACTTTCAAAATATAACGAAAATGGCGCCATCGCGCACCTGCTTATCTCGCGGTGTGAGATTTTTAAACGCGAACGAAATTACGTTATCTACTGTTTTAATTCATATCAAATTGAAAAAAGTTAATGAAAAATAAAATGTTGTTCACTCAAAGAAGTAGATCTAGTTAATATTTTTTGAAATATAAATAATAAACAATCGTGACTCCCATAATGCATCGGTATAAGGTCAGCTACCACCATTGAGATGAGCTCTCTGATTGGCTGAAAAAAGTATAGGGATGTTCAGGGCATATATTTTTATAGTAAGCTTAATTGTGGTTGGATGAAAATGTGAAACTGGCAAATGATCACAATAAAATATAAGTTTATTATGTTTGTGTCAATAAAAAATTAGAATTATGTTTCTGTGACTGTCTTAATTCATTTTATCAAGGAAACTGCATGGAAAGTAAAATTGGTGAAATTTACTTTTTTTCATGCTGAAAGTGGGGGTACCCAACTTCAGGGGGCAAAAAGTGGTAAAAAGTGGTACTTTTGACCCCAGTTTGGGGACATTTTTATTTGAGTCTAGGACAGTACTTTAATATGATATAGGACTTTTTGGTCCGCCAATGTTAGAAAATGTGAAAATTTGGTCAAACGTTATAATGTAAGTCTATGGAAAACGCAATGGTGGTAGCTGACCTAAACAACCGCGACAACATTTTCTAAATTTTCATCGCATTAGCTTTTTTTTTTCTGTAAATAGTGCAACTGGGGTGCTTGTAGGGAAATGGCAATAAAATAAAAAAAAAGGTTGATCAATTTTCGCCATTTTTTCTTTTTTTTTAGAGGTTTTTATTAAAAATAAGGGCCATATGGCTTTAAATAGCCCACAGAATGTTCTACTCAGAATTTTAAGTGCATTTAAGTGAAATACAGCGGAATGATGATAGATATGTTAAATTTTGACAAAATATACTGTTTTATTTTATTTTAAGGTACCGTATAAGGCCATTTTAGGAAAATTTGGTTAAAATACCAGGTTCAGTTTATCGCGATAACTTGCGCCTTGTCCGCTGAAATAGCACACTCAAGAACCATTGAAAACACTAGAAATGATCTTAATTGCATTGGGAAACAAAAATACACATGAAATAGTAGGTTTAAGAACTGATTTTGAATTCCAAGCTCAAAATATGTGTACTTAGGTACTGAATTTGGATTTTGAGCTGAAAATGGCCCACTTTTGACATTTTTTTCATTTTTATCCACTCAGAACCAGCATGCCATGCCATATTATATAGCAATTTTTCACATTTAACCTCTTTTATTGTGCAGTTATAAGTAGAGCCAGTTGAATAGTTGCAATAATGGGTGCCTGGTTGTATCTATTGCACTTCAATGTTGCTAAATCACTTCACAATCTAAACATATTACATTCAAGAAATACTTGAGTTATATAATTTTGGAAATATTTTCCATTTTGCCCTATCTTGTCTGACATTTTTTTTACTTAAATGTAACATTTGATGGATAATTTGTAAATAGAATGTTGTAGTGCAAGAAAATTGTGGGTTTTGTGCCCCAAATTCCCTAGAAATGGTAATAATTGTGATTTACTACTAAAAATTATGAATTTTCATGCTTGACTGATTTTGATATAATTTCTGTCATCTTTACATATTTTTTAATATAAGACATAGAAAAGGATGTATACCCATTCCACTGGATTAAAGAAATATTAAACCACTAAATAAATATGACATTTCTTCTATCTTGGTAACCGATGTTCCGAAAGGCTCTCTTTCTACCGGAAAGTGTGTAATCCAAATGTAATCCTTTAACCGAAGCGACAATGAAATTTTACGAAATGGTTTAATTTATCATTCCGTTGTTAATTTTATTCGATCAAATGCATTTGACAACTTCTTTATAAAAATATCAACACATTTATTATGAAATTAGAGCAAATGGTCAATTTAGCCTTTTTTCATATAATTTTAGTGGGTGGGGTATGAAATTATCATGTATACACATTTTTTATGCAAAGGAATCTTAAAAGTTGATATGCAAAGCTATCATTACATGTTTATATACCTGTTTCCATAATTATATAAAAAAACAAGAATGATTAGATCAAATATTGTAGGTCAAGTGTCTAAGTAAATTTGAACTGAAGTACAGTTTTGTCATTGGGAATTTGGTAAAATTATGTATGCTTTTTTGTGCCTGGAAAAGGCCACATTTTCATCAAATTATGTAGCAGAAAAATAAAAATGGTATCATTTTGTTCAGAAATATTTATTCTTTGAATTTGCATCAGTGGAATAATAAAAAAGCGAAATTAAATGCCCCTTTAGGTCAGCTACCACCATTGAGACGAGCTCTCTGATTGGCTGAAAAAAGTATAGGGATGTTCAGGGCATATATTTTTATAGTAAGCTTAATTGTGGTTGGATGAAAATGTGAAACTGGCAAATGATCACAATAAAATATAAGTTTATTATGTTTGTGTCAATAAAAAATTAGAATTATGTTTCTGTGACTGTCTTAATTCATTTTATCAAGGAAACTGCATGGAAAGTAAAATTGGTGAAATTTACTTTTTTTCATGCTGAAAGTGGGGGTACCCAACTTCAGGGGGCAAAAAGTGGTACTTTTGACCCCATTTTGGGGACATTTTTATTTGAGTCTAGGACAGTACTTTAATATGATATAGGACTTTTTGGTCCGCCAATGTTAGAAAATGTGAAAATTTGGTCAAACGTTATAATGTAAGTCTATGGAAAACGCAATGGTGGTAGCTGACCATAAACATCCGTTTGGTAATGTACACGAAATCCAATGTTTTACTTCGACATTCGGCAATAATGAGACGTTCCAAGTTTACAATTGCATCATAAAACATGCAGCATGTCCAATGGTTGTAAGTATATAAAGTTTCATAGATAAATAAACGTCAGTATTTACATGTTCGTCTAAAATGATATGTGCGTCAATGTTTTTAATGCATAGTGAAACGACTCCTGCCAAACGTTTCGGGTGACAGAAAATTATTTCAGTAAAAATTAATTAGTGTTCACTGTAAGTAATGGTATAACTTGAAGTGAAATGAACATGTATATTTAATGTTCAGTATACTAAACATTAGGAAAATAGTTCACAGGTCCGATCTTCAACTTTTTTTTCTTTTGGTACTGTATTCGTATTTTAGAGACGGTTATGCTCTTGATTTGTGTAAAAATCTTTGTCTTAAATTAAATAGTGTTGATCAATTAAATCGTGTAAAGGTCTCTATTTGGTTTCCATTTATTAAAAAATATGAATTATTTTTTTATCAAAGATAGTAATTTTTGGTTCTAAAGATCTTTGTAAACTATAACTAGTCTACTGTTTTAATTTTCTTTTCTATCCATTGCGCAGTATTTGTCAGGTGAGATGGACAGATGAAGTTTACACCCTGAAGTTGCAGAGTAACAGACACAATGGCAAAATGTTTCATTACTTGTAAAGGTAATACTGTGGGGTTTTTTTAATATGAAAAAAAAAACGTTTGCTTGCACAATACATATTTTTTTCAAAATATATTAAAAATATATAACTTCCATGAATCTCAGCATTTAATTTCAATCAATTTCACTCCTGTTAATATTATTGTTTATATGACGCCACTAAGAAAGAATATTTTCTTTTCAATGTATAAACACACCTACACATAAGTTTTCACACTTACCAAAAAAATGTTTATGAGTTTTATAAATTAACATCTGTGACTTTTTATATTAAACAAATAATAGGGTCAATTAAACATTAATTTTGCAGTTGGTGGGAAAAACTGAAGATTGTTGTGCTCATTCTTTTTTACAAAGTATAAATCAAGAAAAAAATGTGCTTTGAGTGTTGGTATACATGTTTATAGTCCACTAATACTGCAGTTAACTGGTTATGCCAGAGGCTCATATTGATCTCTTAGGTGACATATTAGCATATCCTAATTACACAAGTGGTCATAAAACACAGTGGGCAAGGGGGTTAATTACCCCTTATACACAGTGGGGGTTATGAACAAATTTACTTGATGTCCAGTCTATCACATATTTTAATATCACATGACATTATCAACCTAGGGTTTTGGTCCCTTGTCTGGATCAAAGATGACTGGCTGTCATTTGTTTTAAAGATGGGTAAATTAGATGAGCTTGACAGAAAAAAAATGTTACAGAAAATGACAAATGTCATAAACTGCTTAACATTTTTTACATACATGCTTAAATGAGATAAGTATTATTGCATAGAATAAAATTTACAAGTACAAATTAACCTGATTTTTCATTGATACATGTATATTTAAGCATTACTGTATACAACCAAAGCCAAAAAATTCAATATTTTCTCTTTGTGTGATTTTGATTGTAGTGCTTCATTAAAAAATCTTTGCTTTTTAATGAGGTTAACACATTAACACCTTTTTCATCAAATGTTTAATATAATATTTTTTTTATACCAAATCCAGTTTTATTTAGTTATATAAGAATGGATATTGAAGTAGAACCAACATATTTCTAACAAACATTTTTAAACAGCGATGGGCTCAAACCCAGGACCTCATTGTGTATATATATATTTTTTTTGTTTTAAGTTTTAGCACTGCAAAATGGTAATTCTCTCTTCTTTATTTATTATTTCTATCATTTATGTATCCTTCGCGGATCCAGGGCTCATGAAAGATGTTTTGTTTGACATATGATTTTCTCTATCACATATATGTCACATATATGTATATATGTATGTTCCATCATAATCAACTCTTGTGCATTTAATAATACTTTTAATTACAGTTTTTTACAATAATAAAACATATTTGTATTTTAGGACTGCCATTGTACAGGGGAAACATGGACAAGAATGTAGAGCTATTGCCTCAAAATAACAATCTGAGGATGTTGGTGCAATAGAATCTTTAATAAATGAAGAAAATGTTAAAGTGTATCCTGTTAGTAGGCAACTAAATACACCATTGTTCCATATTTAATGGGACATACCTGTAACTTTAATTCAGCTATCTGTGATTAATGATAAACCAGTGAAAAACAACCACCTGTATTTGATAGAGATGTGGACAAAGACAAGCCAACATGGACAGATCACTATTTGGAAAGCAGTAACATTGTCATTTATGACTCAATTCATATTGGGTGTAAAAGTTTTAAAAAGTTTCATTCAGAATCAAAGTGTTTCACATTAATGAAGCAAGTTTTCAGTGGTAATAAAAGAATGAAATGTGATTATTTGTTTTCAATTTTACATACTTTGCAACATAGCTCATTTTTAACTCTATAGGGAGAGTATGCGATGATTATTTTTCTGTATTTCATTTGCAGTGTTACAAAAAGCATAAAAAAGATTTACCAAAAATCAAATAGTGTCATATTATTAGTAAAAAAAATATGCGACAGCCTTGATAAATAGAAATAAAAGTTGATTAAATGGTTGAAAAGGCAGTTTAGAAAAAAATCTATTGTGTAATAGTGCATTTATATTAACTCTGCAACAATTACTCTGTTTTGTTATTGTTGCAATGTCTTTGACTTTGTGGATATACAAAATAATATGTTTTATTGAAAGACGCAGCTTTTTTAAAGCTGTGTAAATCCTGCGTATTTTGTTTTTTACCTCTGTTTTGTTTATCGAATATAAATATACAGGTTTTACGAAGCTTTAACTTAAAACACAGCTTTGATAATATTTCTGTGAATTTTTTAAATAAAATACGCAGCTATTATGAACCTATGAAATTAATTGCGCAGCTCTAGAAGGAATTATGGATGTAAACCGACTAAATACGCAGGTTTTATGAAGGTTTAAAGAAAAAGACGCAGCTTTTTCAGAAAAAAACGCAGCTATGTAGGAAATAACGCAGCTTTTTAAAAAAAACGCAGCTTCAATTTAGGAAGCTTCGTAAAACCTAGCTAAAACGCAGCTTCAATTTAGCAAAATGGAGAAAGCTACGTAAAAGCTAGCTTTTAGCTACGTAATTTTCAAAGCTGCGTAAACAATTGGCAAGGGACCTGGACAACTGGCTGAACCAGCTGCAGGCTTCCTTAGTTCCTTTAACTAGAAAATTCCCCACTGAGATAAACTAAAAAAAATTTTGGCCCCAAGAATGGTTAAAGGAGGGTTCTGTATGCCTAATCAACACATCAAAAAAAATAGTTTTGCATGTGCCATTAACAATTTTTCTACTAAAGTTGTTTTAGCTTGATTGCAAAGTAAGCCCAGAACTGTCTATTCCGCTAATGTGAAAGTCCAACATTCCATCCACTGCATTATCTGCCCCCTTGAAAAAATGTTTGTATATGTATGGTGTTTGTTTTTTAGAAAGTGGAGACGACACCATCCTTGTTGAATCACTATTGGAATGTTCTGTGACAGTTGATAAAACATGTCTACCGCAGAAATCTACTGCAGGTAGGTTATACATAAGTAAAGCAAGACTGTGTTCTCTGAAGAGAAGCAGATATAAATATTATGATAAATTCAGTCTTAAAGGCCATAATAATTGTCTCCACCTGCCCCTAATTTTCATGTCACAACCTTTTTTTTCATTAAAAAAACAAACAAAAAAACCCATAAAATTAAAAAATCCCCCCAAAAAATCCTACCCTAGTCCCTCTTTTTAAGAAAAATTTGGATGATAATCTAGCAATTTATTTATAATAGCCAAATGTTTACAGCTACAATATTTGGTGATTTGATGTATTCTATCCTTGATGAAGAAAAACGTGCAAGAGATAGGATACAAAATATCAGAAATGGAACAAATGTATTTATAAAATGTATTACAGGAAGGCAAAAAAGTTTTTCTAGGATAGTGTGACAAAAATGATAATGTTTTAGTAGGATAATTTGGTTGCAAGCACACCTAAGTAAAGCACTATGACAACTATTCTAATAAAACTACCTGTTATTCATTCTCCTTCATACATTCCATCATAATCTTTCAAATTTTGTACACTATATATAGCACCTGAACGTTTAATTGAATTTTGAATAAATTTACACACTTGTACATTGATATTCAAATGAATTGAATCCTCCGAATTGGTTGTTTTGTGTTTGAGTGATGACCTTAGACTCATCATAAATTGCATAATTTGGCCTATGTACATTCAAGCAGTGGCAGTTTTTAATCGATTTTCATCAAACTGACATAGTAGATGTTTAACCATAAAATCTTGGAAAGTGTTTTGCATTGGGCAAATTGGATAAATATTAAAAATGACCTGAGATATAACTCTCAAATTGTCAAAAATGTACAATTAGACCTTGTGTACACTCAGGGACCAGCATTATAGGTCCTTGACCAAACTTTTACCAAGTAGTTACATACATGTACCTAAAGATATCTAGTATTTTTTGTACAGACTTAATTTGATATTAATGTCCGAGTTGTGGACGTGTGTAATATTTGTCTAAACAGTTTTCTAATTAAAATCTGCATCAGTAATTCATTATTGAGAATTACATATTTAGTGTACTATACAATATTATAGCAGGATGTTTTTGTTTGTTTGAATGTTTGACATAATTTTATGCCATTTAGGGCTAACAAGACAATCATTTAACCCTTTATTTTTGCAAGTAATTGATAACTTTCCCACTTGGATCAGTGGTAATAGATAAACGACAATGAAATGCAGTGTCGTATATCAGTCATGGGGACTGGTTGAGTGGGATTCAAACTCATGACCCATGAATTTATAGTCAGATGAGCTACCAATTGATCTAACTGGGCCCAGCTGCAGGATGTTTTGGAATTGATTAAAGATATGCTATTGCTTGCATGATAAATTAGTGAAACTCTATGTTATATAATTTCAAACATCTCTGGTAACAACTGGAAATGTGTGCTTAGCTTAAGTGACCTTATCTCGTGTCTCAGTTGGCTTTTTTATATTCATACACATGGCCGATTCAGGTCTTTGTATCTAAGACACTGGTAGTTACTTGACGAGTCGAATCAAAAGGGTCGAAATAATGCAAAAAAGCTGTGTAAGGCATACATACATGTATAGAATGTTTCTTTATAAACAAACAATATTTGTTGTTTACATTTATTTGTAAAAGTTTGTTCAGTTGTCCAGTCAGCCAGTATTGTTTAATTTTTATTTTAGAAATTAAAGGTTCCGAACCAAGTACTCTTGGTCCCATAGTGAGTGGTACAACCAGCAAGGAGGTTAAAGCCAACGTTGGAATGCTTCATCCAGTCAGCAATGAAAAATCAAGCAATTCACAGGCAAAAAGAAGCAATTCAAAGGATAATTTCTCCAAAACCTGTGACAATAAAAGTAATGATAATGGTAACTCAGAGTCAGATTTAGTCCGCAATACTGATCACATTCCACATATAACAGAGGATAATGAAGTTTCATGTGAGAAAAATAAAAACAGAAGTATTAAAGAAACTCAAAGCATTAAAGAAACTCAAAGAATTAAAGCAGAAGTGATTCAAGCTGAAACCGAATTGGGTTTTAAGAAAGTGCCCAGTACAGTGAAAAAACAGTTTGAAAAAGTGTTAACTCCTACTGTAGTGTGTCGAGAAACTTTGCCTGATTTGAATAAGCAGACTTTTAATAACAATGTGAAACGTGCGAGTAGTCCAAAGAAAGGATCAAGTCCTAAAAAGAAAACAAAATCACAGAGAAAGAAATTGCAGAAAGACAATACTGTGCTCCTAGAATCTCATTTAAAAAACAGTGTAAAAGCACAAAGTGATAAAGTAGGTAAAGCTGTTGATGATGATACATGTATATTTAAATCAAATAAAGATGTCCACACTGAAGTAGTAGTTGAAAAGACTACATGTACCACTAAACCAGAAAGTGTAGGAATTTGTTTAGAAGTTTCACAAAGTCGTGATGGAAAAAAGGATGCTATTATTTCAGATACCGAAGTCTTGAATATGTGCGAACAAAAATCTGCTTTAAATATGAAAAGCAAAAGTAAATTACCTGAAAATGATGGTGCTAAAATATCACAGCCAATATTACAGACCTCCTTACTAACAGGGAAGATGACTCCGGTTTTGGTGAGCGAGATTATCTCCCCTTGGTGTTTCTTCGTACAACAGAATGGCCCTCAGTTGGATCATTTCATGGAACAAATTTGGTGAGGACTTGAGATACTTGTATTTATAAGATATAAATATGTATTGAACTGAACTAACTAATAATGTATATGGCAGATCTGTCTCATTGAATTTACTTTAAACAAGATGTCAAGTCGTAACTTGTAAGGCGATGGTGTAGTGGATAGATGTGTTGACCACTCACGCCAGAGGTTGTTGGTTTGATCCCCGGCTTGACCTTATGACAATACTCCATACTGGTTCTACCCACCAGACTAATCATGTTTGCACTGTATCTCCTTCACAATCAAGCTACATTAACTTACTAAATGAAGTAACTTAGTTGACTCGACATGTAGAAATTTTGTGAACGCTTACGTATTCACGCAAAAATTTCGCACTATCTTGTTTTCAGTTATCATCTGAGGAACACAAATCAAAATTCTTACATCGCAGAATGGAATACTTATCAAAACAATATAATTCCCAGCAGTTTGTGTTATAAAATGTTGAAGTACTTACGATTACAAAATGTGTATACTGCAGCTAAAATAATAACAAATTACGAGAAATTTGACTTCAAACCTTAATATCTTCAATTCATGATCATTTTGCATTTAATTTTATTGCATTGTGTATTTCAGTGTGTATATGTCAAAGGGAGCACTGGCAGAACCCCACCTTGGTGATGTGAATGTTGGTACAGTGTGTCTTGCCAAGTTTAGCAAGGACAATGCCTTCTATAGAGCTTATGTGACCGTGGTTCACAGTGAAACAGGGGGTAAACACTTGATTTAAACATATTTATTTTTTTTCAAATTTACACACATACAAATCAGTATAAGTATAAATAAGGATTAGAACTGAAGATAAATCTTATAGAGTTCTTCTCCATGATAAACACTTGCATGTTTGTTTTTAGCTCTACTGGCCAAAGGCCAGAAGTGCTTATGCGATGGCGCGTTGTCCGTCGTCTGTCGTCTGTTAGCAGCACTTTCTCTGAAACCACTTGGCCAATTAAACTGAAACTTCACATGGGTTTTCTATTGCACAGGAGACTATACAGAAGATTTTTTTTTTTCGATCTGAAATTCAAGATGGCCGCCGTTACTAAAAATAGTCCAAAACTTAAAAAATCTTCTCATAAACGGCCCAACAGATTTTCAAAATCTTTATGTAGTAATGATGACCAACTATAGTTTTGTAAGATTTTTTCAAATGGTGTCCCTAGGGTTAAATAAAACCCCGCCCGAAGGGTTCAATTAAGGGACACATGTCATAATATTTTTTTTTTTTTTTTTTTTAAATGGAAATGATTTTGCCTATATGTACACAGAAGCATTGTTTGGTGAAGGAGGATCAGATTTATAAAAATGACTGGGTTCCACTGTCTTAAGGGGTCAGGAGGGGCCCCAAAAGGGTAAAAATAGGGAATTACTAAATTCGTTTTCTTAAGAACCGGTATGTCAGATTTGTTCATATTTTGCATAAATTATCCCTATGTGTAGGGGTTTGATTGCAGATAAGAATTTAGGGGCTAAAATTTATAGGGGCCCTATAAGGGGACTTAGAATTTGGGAAAACAGAAAATTCTCTTTTTCTTTCATCTGTTCTTAAACCACTAGGCCAATTAAACTGAAACTTCACATGGGTGTTTCTATTGCATAGGAGACTATACGAAGATTTTTTTTTTTTGATCTGAAATTCAAGATGGCAGCTGTTACTAAAAATAGTCTAAAACTTAAAAAATCTTCTTCTCATGAACGGCCCAACAGATTTTCAAAATGTTTATGTAGTAATGATGACCAACTATAGTTTTGTTAGATTTGTTCAAATGGTGTCACTAGGGTTAAATATGACCCCGCCCTGAGGGTTCAATTAAGGGAAACATGTCATTATAATATTTTTTTTTTTTTTTTTTTAAAATGGAAATGATTTTGCCTATATGTTCACAAAAGCTTTGTTTGGTGAAAGAGGTTCAGATTTATAAAAATGACTGGGTTCCACTGTCTAAAGGGGACAGGATGGGCCCCAAAAGGGTAAAAATTGGGAATTACTAAATTCGTTTTCTTAAGAACTGGTATGTCAGATTTGTTCATATTTTGCATAAATTATCCCTATGTGTAGGGGTTTGATTGCAGATAAGAAATTTATAGGGGCCCTACAAGGGGACTTAGAATTTTACTTAGGGATACTATGGGAAAACAGAAAATTCTCTTTTTCTTTCATCTGTTCTTAAACCACTAGGCCAATTAAACTGAAACTTCACATGGGTGTTTCAATGGCATAGGAGACTATACAGAAGATTTTTTTTTTTGATCTGAAATTTAAGATGGCCACCGTTACGAAAATAATAGTCCAAAACTTAAAAAATCTTCTTCTCATGAACGGCCCAACAGATTTTCAAAATGTTTATGTAGTAATGTTGACCAACTATAGTTCTATTAGATTTTTTTCAAATGGTGTCCCTAGTGTTAAAAATGACCTTGCCCCGAGAGTTCAACTAGGGGACACATGTCAATATAATATTTTCTTCTTTTTTTTTTTAAATAGAAATAATTTTGCCTGCATCTTCACTAAAGCATTGTTAGGTAAAGGAGGTTAATATTTGTAAAAATGACTGGGTTCCTATGTCTTAAGGGGTCAGGAGTTAAAATTACCCCGCCCAGATGTTTCTATTGCATAGTAGAATTTCAAAAAGTGCTATGGCCACTATGAGTCAGTAGAGCGTCCTTAGGCCCTCTTGGGCCTCTTGTTTATTTTTATTTGCATTTTGATCAGTGTTCTCACAACTTCATGATTTTTTTTTCTCAAAATTAGGAATTTGCAAGGAAATTATAGAGTCATGAAAGTCACTGAAAGTCAAAATACATATATATATGTACATGTATATTTGAACAATAACTTTATATTAACTTTATTTGAACAATAACTATTTATAATAACAAAAATATTTATTGGACAAAAGTGATCAATTTATTGAACATTAGACCATCAATAGAAACATCTTCGTTTGTTGTATCCCGACACACAATTTCAGAAGTTGTGGATAGTATTATTAACTTTCAATTGTTCATAGGTGAGTTTTTGTGATCGCCCTGTGTCCATTCATTGTTTGTCGTTTATTAAAACTCCTTCTCTGAAACAGCTTGACAGATAATTAACTAAATTCTTAAGTGAAGCTGTCACAATTTTATTCAAATCATGACTCTGGAGTCAAATTTGACTCTACAATAGCAGCTTATCAGTTTTATTTGTTTAAAATTTATGTATGTAGTATCGCTTCCTTTTTGGGGTTATCAGTTTAACATTGAAAACTTTAATTTAATAAGCTTTTCGTCAAGAAATGTCTTGTCAAATTTGCTCATATTGGTATACATAATCCCCAAGAGTAGGATTTTTGAATTTGTTAAAATAAAGAGGCTATACGGAAACCAAAATGCATGCTTACAACTAGCTTGCCGCAAACTAGTAAAATGAATATAGTAGCTTGGCGTATGTATGTTGGAAGCATGCACAAGCTTATCAATATATCTGGACTTTCGTTGCAAACTAAAACAAACTAGTCAGGGTGATAATTAAATTTTGAGTTTTGGGAAAATGCAGTAAATTTTATATCAACATCCTATTAAACTGTCTCAACATTATTGTGTGCAATTTGACAACTGTTTACTAGAACTTAAATAAATGCATGTTAATGCATCAAGCTACATGTACTTGAACCGTACCATAGTAATCGCAATCTTATAAGTATGTTTTTTTATTTGATAAGTGTGTGTAGGTAAATAATTTGACATTTATTACAAACTTGTAACATAATTATTTAATAGATGGTGTCATCAGTGAAGTAGATGTCTTGTACATTGACTACGGTAACAAAGAGACAGTCAGAGTAAATCAGCTGAGAAGATTACCTGAGCAGTTTACCACATTTCCTTCCCAGGCCATTTGTTGTGCTCTAGCTGAGGTAGGTACAATACACTACACCACATTTCCCTCCCAGGCCATTTGCTGTGCTCTAGTTGAGGTAGGTACAATACACTACACCACATTTCCCTCCCAGGCCATTTGCTGTGCTCTAGCTGAGGTAGGTACAATACACTACACCACATTTCCCTCCCAGGCCATTTGCTGTGCTCTAGCTGAGGTAGGTACAATACACTACACCACATTTCCTTCCCAGGCCATTTCCTGTGCTCTAGCTGAGGTAGGTACAATACACTACACATTTCCCTCTCAGGCCATTTACTGTGCTCTAGCTGAGGTAGGTACAATACACTACACCACATTTCCTTCCCAGGCCATTTGCTGTGCTCTAGCTGAGGTAGGTACACTTCACTACACCCCATTTCCCTCCCAGGCCATTTGCTGTGCTCTAGCTGAGGTAGGTACACTACACTACATCCCATTTCCCTCCCAGGCCATTTGCTGTGCTCTAGCTGAGGTAGGTACAATACACTACACCACATTTCCCTCCCAGGCCATTTGCTGTGCTCTAGCTGAGGTAGGTACACTTCACTACACCCCATTTCTCTCCCAGGCCATTTGCTGTGCTCTAGCTGAGGTAGGTACACTTCACTACACCCCATTTCCCTCCCAGGCCATTTGCTGTGCTCTAGCTGAGGTAGGTACAATACACTACACCACATTTTCCTCTCAGGCCATTTGCTGTGCTCTAGCTGAGGTAGGTACACTTCACTACACCCCATTTCTCTCCCAGGCCATTTGCTGTGCTCTAGCTGAGGTAGGTACACTTCACTACACCCCATTTCCCTCCCAGGCCATTTGCTGTGCTCTAGCTGAGGTAGGTACAATACACTACACCACATTTCCCTCCCAGGCCAGTTGCTGTGCTCTAGCTGAGGTAGGTACAATACACTACACCACATTTCCCTCTCAGGCCATTTGCTGTGCTCTAGCTGAGGTAGGTACAATACACTACACCACATTTCCCTCTCAGGCCATTTGCTGTGCTAAAGCTAAGGTAGGTACAATACACTACACCACATTTCCCTCTCAGGCCATTTGCTGTGCTCTAGCTGAGGTAGGTACAATACACTACACCCCATTTCCCTCCCAGGCCATTTGCTGTGCTCTAGCTGAGGAAGGTTCACAACACTACACCCCATTTCCCTCTCAGGCAATTTGCTGTGCTCTAGCTGAGGTAGGTACAATACACTACACCACATTTCGCTTCCAGGCAATTTTCTATTCTCTATTTGAGCTAAGTAGTTCACAATTTGCTATATTTCCCTCTCTGGTAAACTGCTGTGCTCTAGTTGAGGTAAGTACAATATAATTTACCATATTTCCTTCTCTGGCAATTTGCTATGCTCTAGTTGAGGTAAGTACAACACAATTTAACCATATTTCCTCCCAGGCAATTTTCTGTGCTCTAGTTGAGGTATGTACTACACAATTTACCACGTTTCCCTCTATGGCGGATTGCTGTGCTCTAGTTGAGGTAAGTACTACACAATTTACCACGTTTCCCTCTATGACAGATTGCTGTGCTCTAGCTGAGGTAATTACTTCATAATTTACCATATTTCCCTCTCAGGTAATTTGCTGTACTATAGTTGAGGTAAGTAGTACACAGTAAATGACATTTCCCTCTCTGGCAATTTGCTGTTGTCTAGTTCAGGTAAGTACTACACATTTTACCATATTTCCTCTCAGCCATATTGCTGTACTCCAGGTGACGTAATTTTTTTACACAATTTACCACATTTCCTTCTTTAGAATTTCACTGTGCTCTAGCTGGGGTAATTACTACACAATTTACCACATTTCCTGCTATGGCAGTTCGCTGTGCTCTAGCTGAGGTAATAACTACACAATTTACCATATTTTCCTCTCAGGCAATATGTTGTGCTCTAGCTGAGGTAAGTACTACACAATTTACCACATTTCCCTCTGGCATTTCACTAAGCTCTAGCAGAGGTAATTACTACACTATTTACCACATTTCCTGCTATGGCAGTTCACTGTGCTCTAGCTGAGGTAATAACTACACAATTCACCATATTTTCCTCTCAGGCAATTTGCTGTGCTCTAGCTGAGGTAAGTACTACACAATTTACCACATTTCCCTCTCAGGCAATATGTTGTGCTCTAGCTGAGGTAAGTACTACACAATTTACTACATTTCCCTCTGGCATTTCACTGTGCTCTAGCTGAGGTAATTACTACACAATTTACCACATTTCCCGCTATGGCAGTTTGCTGTGCTCTAGCTGAGGTAAGTACTACACAATTTACCACGTTTCCCTCTCAGGCAATATGTTGTGCTCTTGCTGAGGTAAGTACTACACAATTTACCACATTTCCCTCAGGTATTTCACTGTGCTCTAGCTGAGGTAATTACTACACAATTTACCACATTTCCCTTTCTGGTAATTTGCTGTGCTCTAGCTGAGGTAATAACTACACAATTTACCATATTTTCCTCTCAGTCAATTTGCTGTGCTCTAGCTGAGGTAAGTACTACACAATTTACCACATTTCCCTCTCAGGCAATATGCTGTGCTCCAGCTGAGGTAAGTACTACACAATTTACCACATTTCCCTCTGGCAATTTGCTGTGCTCTAGCTGAGGTAATTACTACACAATTTACCACATTTCCCTTTCTGGTAATTTGCTGTGCTCTAGCTGAGGTAAGTACTACACAATTTACCATATTTCCCTCTCAGGCAATATGTTGTGCTCCAGCTGAGGTAAGTACTACACAATTTACCATAATTTTTATTTCACTCTCAGGCAATTTGCTGTGCTCTTCTACAGCTGAGGTAATTACTATTTAATTGCTATTTCCCATTTCTATGCTTTCAGAGCAAATTAATCTGTATTAAGCCTGTCTTGAAAGACCACTTCTGTTCCTTCCCTTGACTGGCTGCTAAAGACAGGTTTGACTGTATTTCATATTATGGTATGAACATTACAGGTGATGCCAAGTAACAAGTATATGGTGTGGACAGAAGAGGACATCTTTACATTCAAGCAGTATGTGTTTGGTCAGCAGTTGAACTGCAGAGCAGTTTGCCACAGTAGCATATCCACGATACCCTACCTGGTACAGCTGATTGGCAACTATCCCATGCCTGCCATGCCCCAAGGAAGCATCCTCATGACCCAGATCGACATAGGTAGGCTGGTTTGACTCTTGGTGTTCTTAAGAAACGTACTTGCTTTATTTAGATTATCTCTGAAGGATATAGTGTAAGGACCATGACTTAATCACTTACCTTCTCTTGCCATTTTACAATAGATTACATGTATGTGCTCCAACATCATAATTTCAAACACTACAATGTACAACTATCTTTGGGCATATATTAAATATTCAACTACTTCCCCTAAAAATCCAGATCATATCCTCCAGGAAACTAAACTGTTTACTGACACTTTACCATGCCAGCATTCTTATCAACCCAAAAACAATATCATGAACCAATGAATGAACAAAAAGTAGGTAATCTAATCTTAAACAAGAAGAGTTTAATGTTAACTACAATTTTAGTATATATTTGAGATATTACAGCAAACTAGGTTAAAGGTTGCATAATCTTTTATACAATTTTTGTTCTGACTATAATATAAAATGGATGTCTCAATCATTCAACGGTAAGGTCATGACCTGGAATATCATTCTATGTTAATCTACACGTTACAGTTATTTGATTTGCATTGCAATGTTTAGTACTATTGCCACAATGATTGTAAAAACAAATCGTACTCAAGGCCATGGGGTGCGTTACACAAAAAAACTTGCGACGAAAATCGTCGTAACTGTAAATGAACAATTATTCATGATATTTCTAACATTCATCCAAATGAACCCAAATTGCCTCCAATTATGCGGAAAATTAAAATGTAATCATTTTAAACGTTGATCTGATCATACAACGAAGACATTGTCAAATTGACTAACAGCGATTGTTGCCATAAGTTATTTTGTGAAACGCAACCCTGCTCGGTAGAACTACATGTAGAGTTAAAAATATACACTCGGGTCATGTTATAAAGCGGATCTCGGCAGGGGACAAAAATTCCACTCGTCCGCTCGTAAGTACGAGTGAAATATTGAAAGGACGAGTAAATTTTCCCAAACTGCTCGTCCTACCGGACGAGTGCTAAATCTAATGTCAAAACGAGTATTTTATGAACGTCAGGAAGCGTTTACATCGATTTAAATACATTTTCTCAAAACATCGCGAATCTGAAAGTAGAACTCGAAATAACCGGAAGTCAATACAGATTCATATAACAGGTGCGCGTTGCTATGTGATAGACGGCATCACTGTGATTATCGATTATTACTCGCGAATTTTAATGGTAAAATAAGTTTGTAACCCAGTCAAAAGTGTTGCGTATGCAGCTTCCGCCGCGAAGTTTCGATTTCGTTGCAAAATGTCAGACATCCGCAATTTTTTTCAAGGGGGCGGTGACAATGAAAAGATCGAAAACAAAAGAGAATCGAACAAGAGAAAAATAAAGCAGACACTTTATGATAGAACAAAAAGATCGAGAACCGTTCAAGATGCGTGGCTTGAGGAATATTCCTGGGCTAGAATGGAAAATGGTGATCTGTTTTGCAGCTCGTGCAGAGCTTATCCCGAACTATCGGACCCAGAATCTTCGTTTGTGAAAGGCATTACGGGTAAATATAGAAAAGAGACCCTAAAATACCATGACAAAAGCATCAAACATGTGAAATGCATTGGCAAGCAAAGGGCTGAATTAAATCCAAACGAAACTGAAATGGCCAAGAGCATGAAAAATCTCGATAAAAAAAACAGCATCATGTATGAAAAGTTGTTTAATACAGCATATTACATCGCTAAGGAAAACGAACCATTCAGTAAGTTTCCAGAATTAATTGAGTTGCAAACAAAGAATGGTGTCAGTTTTGGGAGTAACTATCTGAATGAGATTGCTTGCAAACAGTTTTGCATGACAGCTTCAGAGGTAGTTGAAGAAGAAACAGTTCAGGAAATACAACATGCCAGATTTATTAGTATTTTGTTCGATGGGTCCACTGACAGAGGTATCACTGAGCAAGAATTGGTTTACATAAGATATGTGGATAAAAAGGGTGAATTGCAAACCCAGGTTGCAGACATAGTCAATCTAGAACATGGACATGCTGTTGGCGTAAAAGATGGTGTTTTGAGAGGGTTGCAGGCTGTAGGGATATCCACAGAAGTTTTGAAGCAGAAACTAGTAGGGATTAATACTGATGGAGCAGCAGTTAATTTGGGAAAGAAAGGTGGTGCAGTGCGGTTATTGAAAGACACGGTCAATGAGCAAATGGGTGAAGGTGAGCACTGTGATGATTATGTCGCAGTTGTCCATTGCATTGCGCATAAACTTGAACTAGCTGTTTGTGACTCAAAGAAGGACATTTGGTACTTGAAGGAATTTGAAGTAGTGTTGAAGGGAATATTTCAGCTGTATTACTACTCCCCTAAACGTAGAAGAGAACTTTACGACATAGCATGTTCTTTGGACCGGGAACTGAAACATTATGGGGGTCTTCAAACAGTCAGATGGGTTGCCAGTCAGAATAGAGCACTGAAAGCATTACTTGAGAATTATGAAATAACTCTAATGCACCTGGAAGAAATCACTACTGGAAAGGATGACAATGCCAGTAAGGCAAAATGTTACCTAAAAGAGATGAAAACAGAGAGATTCCTCATGTTCCTACACTTTCTGGTTGATTGGACCAACCTATTGTCCGAGGTTTCAATCCTGTTCCAACTGAAGAAAGCCCTGATTTCAGAAGTAGGGAAGCGGGTGTGTGAGCTGAAGGAAAGGGTCACTCAGATGAAAGTTAGAAGAGGGAAAATGCTCCAAAAGTTCATAACACAGTCAGCAGATGGTCAGTATAAGGGAGTGGAGATCACACAGAGAAACAGAAGAGCGGCAGATGACACCCCAGCACAAGTCAATGAAGACATAGACAAGCTGCTGTCTGCCACTGAGTTCTTCCTAGAGGAGAGGTTTGTACAGGATCTTGCTGGGGAACCCCACTGTTTGTTTGCCATATTTGACTTTCACCAGTGGCCAAACAAGGAGACACATCCAGATGAATTTAGACAGTATGGTCAAGAGGAAATTGATAAGTTAGTTCAGATCTACAGTCCATTGCTGACAGAAGATGAAAAGGAAAATGCAGCAGATGAATGGCTGGAGATGAAGCTGTACATGGGCAGAAATACTAACAGATGTCTCATAGATGCATATGAAAGTCTACTTGGCAACCAAGATGTTGAAAACATCAAGAATGTCATGCCATTGGTCAACATTATGTTGACGATATCACCTACAACAGCAGAGGTTGAACGTGGTTTCAGCCACATGAACTTGGTGAAGAAGCAAGTGCGAACAACACTAAACCAAGACACACTGTCTGCTCTAATGAGGATCAAGCTGGATGGTCCTTCATTGAACAGCTTCAAGCCAAACCCAACGGTGGTAAAGTGGCTTAGTAGTGGAAGAAGGCACATCAATGGACATAAGTGCTCTGGGCCTAGAGGGCCAAACAGGCCTAGAAATATGCCAAGCAGTAGTGATGACAATGAATCTGATTAAACTGCTTGAACACTTGTTAAACTGACTTTATCTGCATAATGGTGGATAAGTACCTACTTGAAGTTATGAACAACAAACAGACATACATGATATTGTTATTTTTATTGTTACTGTTACTAGTTATATCATGCGATGTAACATGTTAAAGAGTTATAAAAACGCATTACATGCAGTCAGCATAATATGTTTTGTCTACATTATTTACTACTTATAAAAAACTTACATCACCGCTCAAAATAGATATTTACCTAGACACCTGTCAGCTAACTTGGTCACTAGATGACTGGGCCATCTTATCTTTTTTAATCAGTCTGGGATAAACAGCTGACAGTTGTAGGAAAAATCCATTTAAACAGTGGTATAAGGTATTTTATAAGTTAAGGACTCCTGCTAGATAAACATATTTTCAAATAAATGTCTTTATTGTACATCTTTTTAAGGACGAGTGCATGTGTTTGCAGGACGAGTGAAAACTGCAAGTCACTCGTCCTGCAGGACTAGTGCAATCTTGAAATATTTTAGTCCCCTGCTCGGGATCCATAAATATGAAACCAGGCTGTACGTGAACCGCGTTATAGAGGTAATTACCTTGAAAAGTCAAAGTTGGTTATTCACGCCAGCCCTGTTGTGCTCTCCGACTCTAAGTGAATGGTATTGTTTGCATTGTAATGTGATATAACGCATTCATGTATTTGGTTACAACAGATACGCTTAGATATGAATATAATTAATTTAAAGTCAACGCCATTAGTGTTACAATATTAAAAAAGGAAAAAAAGATTTACTCTAACTACTGTTTCTAGACATGATTAAGTAAAATATCCACGGTATATTTATAAACTGTCAACCGCTTGGTTGCTTGATCATGGGATCACTTGATAATAATGAAGTTTGCAAATGGCTTCCATGTTTGACGAGTGTCAGCATTAATTGAATCACTCAGATTATAATTACAAACTGTTAATACTCAATGCTGGCATGAATCAATCGCTGAAACTATCCTTTAAACCACCATGAGGTACATGTAAAGGTTATAATAGTTTGTTTTAACCAAGGCTAATTGGTGAGTAGTAGATGAGCGATGATCAAATCATAACATGGCGACAATATTTTGTTCGGTTGTCATTTTTATTATTTGATCATTCACACATATTTTCAAGTTTTATATCATGACATTCCTTCCCACCCCGGACTATTCAGTTCACTATTATAACTATAAACCATATTGATAATTATAATAAGCATTTTATAAACACAGTTATAACCACCAAAATTTTGCATGTGTTCATTTTAGGTCAACTCCTTGTCAATAGAGGCTCAGTCAAGCAGTCAGTTGTCACAGATCAGATCAGCCTCCTTATGAAATCTGGTGAAGGCATGGATGAGGCATTCATTCTTAACCACAAAGTAAACTCTGGGTCAGCAGGTGTGGAGATCACAGAACTAAATGACAGCTTTGCGGTTGGACCAGTGAGTTCAACAGAGCCAAGGCAATTGGTTAAAGATAAAGAAAACATTAACTCACTTTCAAATGTTGCTTACACCAGGGAGAATGATAGAGAAGTTAATGTTAATCCAACAAAAGAAACTCTATTAGAGTTGTCAGAACAAACTGGTAATGAAAAGTTTACCACTTCAGAAAGTGTAGGTGCTGAAAGGGATGTCTGTCCTGTAACATTAAGATTGGAAACGTCAGACACAGAGTCACAATCAGAGGAAGGCGGCAAGGCAGGACGGGAACAGAAGTCTGACATTGATCGTGCTGTTGTCAGTAATGTTGGGTTGCCACGGATACAGGAGGAAGGAGAAGGGGACAGAGAGGGTTCTTGGTACGCAGCAAGCAAACAAGTTACAGTGGTTAGTAAGAAACGGTTCATAAACATTAACAGAAAAAAAATGAATTAAAAAGTGTGAATGGCATACAGCTAACATATACTTTGTATTTTAAAAAGGGAAAAGATTATATATATGTTATATACGATTTCAATCTCAATGGATCTGAACTGGCACACACGTTTTTCAGTAGAAATATGGTGAATTTTAATAAAATGTAGGAGTTTATGTGGGGGGGGGGATGTACACTGAGTTTTTCAAAGAATATATCTGCCATTTATACATGTGGTAAAAATGTTCCATCTTACAAAGAGTCTGAATGACATTAAGCAGTATTTAAAATATCAATTTTGTCACAATTTTGTGGATTTGACATAAACCATTCAGATTTTTTTATTAATGTAAATGAGATGCTTTTTATCCATTTTAATAATTTTGTTATTTTGAAGACTTTTTTAGCATTTAATCCTGATATACTATGTCCTCTCGCCATTGAGGACCATCATCTGATATTGATTTTAAGATAATCACACATTGAAACATTTGATGATTTTATTTATATCAGGATTCAGAAATAAGTGAGACGATGTCCAGCATTGCAGATATTGACACAAGTGAGAAATCCAGTGAAAGTTGTTTCCAGGCTCCGGATGCAAATTTTGACCTTCGCCTCAACCCTCAAGGTCAAGAAGTCATGCTTGCCCATGTGAAATCACCTGCTGACTTCTATATACACATAATATCGCAGGAGGTTGGACAGACACTTGATAAGCTAATGAAAAGTTTAAATAAACATTTTGAGAAATTGAATCGAAGAAAACTGACAAAATTGAGCAAGACTTTTGAGCCGTCAGTGAATAAATTGTGCTGTGCCCAGTTTCTACAGGATAACAATTTTTACAGGTAGCAGTTAAAATATACAAACTTAACGTTGGGGTAGTTCTCAGTTATTCAGCAAATTTCCAGACACAATGATGGATTTATTAAATTATAACTTAGAGTAAATATTTTGGTGTTAAAATGTAGTTTAAACATTCCTCTGTATGATTTTAATAATAAAAAGATAGTTTGTGACAAGAAAATCATGTAAATCAAAATTTATGTTTCAAGGTTTTGGACGTTACATTTTATTTATTGACAATAGTTTATGCATTTAATGGGTGATTTCAATACAATAACTTATGATTATTAGATAAGACTGGAGAATACCTATGAAATAATAATTATAGAAAAAATCAAATATAACCAGAACGAAAGTAATTATATATATTTTGTAGTTGTGGATGTTACTCAAAATTTATATGATAAAAGTTCAGCGTGTTGCTATCTATATCCGAACAAACTGAAATAGTACTCAAAACTTTCAATTAGAGAACATATCCTTGTGATTTTTCATATTAACTTCAAACTGACATACATATATCAGAATAGTTTGTCACAATTCATATGGACATTACTCTTTGACAATTGACAAATATGCAAATATGTAACGTCCACAACTTAAAAATAATGTCCACAACATACACAAATTACAAGATTACTTCTGTATTGTTTTATAATTGTTGTTATATTGTTGTTAATAGTGTACATCTCATCACACTTGGCCATGTGTTATAACATTTTATCCTAGTATACATATTTAAACTTGTACTTTAGTGGTTTGAACTCGTTTCACTGCTAACTACTGAACAACTACTAGTAATATTAAAAGGTTATATTAGTATTATTGAAATAAATAAATTATGTTGTCTTACTTCTAGTATTTATCTACATGTGCTAACTGTATTATAAGAAGGATTTCCCAACATCTGTGTACTAGGCTGCTAGTAGTATATACTATAAATAAAGTTTATGAGCCCCACCAACCAACTAGTATAGAAAATCACTTAAAGCGTCTATCTGCTCACTGTATTATTACAGTGCTTTCCAAAACTTTGTGAACTAGACTAGCAGCACTTAGTATATCTCCAGTATATAAATGAGACCCCCAACCAGAAAAGGTATTGACAAAGTATACAAGTCTCTTCTGACAAATGGCAATTAAAATTTATTGGAAGAATAATCAACTATATCCATATATGTCAGTGAATAATATTTCAAAGTTTTTTCTTCTTTTGATCCCTAAAGAATCTTTTGTTGCTATTAAAATGGCATCTTCACAACTTCCTGAGACATCTCAAAGGTCTGAAAATACACAAATGAAAGTTTTTATATTATTATTAAGTATTTTATACAGTCAAAAAGTTTATTTGTACACATATAACAAAGTTATAGCACTATAAAAGTAAATAATTAGTATATTAATCCTACTGGGAGAGAGTAAGAAGGCAATTTACTTTTATTTTATCTAAACTGATATTAAATTGTATTGGCACTGTTCTTACCTTTGAATACATAGAAGAATCTCCTAAGTCCACTCGTAGCCAAATCTGGAGAGGAGATAACACTCACAATATCCTCAAAGATCACTGTGCCTGGTCTCCTAGAGCTGCCAAAGATCTCCACACTCGAGGAAATGGTTTTAATTAACAAACCCATGGCCACTGATCAACCTGGACATAAAAAAAATGTTTCTTGATAAATTTGTAGTTATTTTTTGTCTGTATTTATTTAAATTAAATGATAAAGCAACATAATTATGGGCATGAGATTTTCTTAAAGTAATTAAGAGAACAAAATTAGTATCGTTTGTAGTTATTGTTTTTAATATATATATATTTTATATCATTAATACTGGTACTAAGCATTATTATTTACAATTAAATTTTTAAAAATTAAACTGTTAACATAAGAATAACATTCTAAAGGATATTTTGTAAACTTAGATCAATTAATTAGTAATTTATGTTTCAGACTTTAACACATAATTGTTTGTTCCAAAATTCTTGTGTCAAATGTAACATCCATAACAAAGAAAACATCCATGAATTGATAATATTTCTTATTTATCGGGAGTACTGGCAAACTCATACTTAGGTCAACTCAATTTCTACCAAAAAAGGATAATTAATTGTTAATCTTCTTGTCTCTCATATTATTTCAATTAGAGGTAATATAAAATCAGTTTTGGATGTTACACATTCAAGTAGAAACAAATGTCAATGTCACATCCACAACATTACCTAACGTCCGCAAACGTAACGTCCAAAACATGACGAAGGAGATATTTGGTGACAGAATAGACAAACTAGAATTGTTGTGTTCATTTACAGAGAAAATGGTATGATATCAAATACTGGGGTATACATCATGGTTATTAATTACATTAAAGCGTAGGACATTTGGTATAGACAAGTTGACCATGTCAAATAGTAACATCCAAAACACGATAAAATGTCAAGGTATAACATCCATATACTCATTTGATTTACAGACATAACACCGACCGCTACTTTGTCAATACGGCAATTTCCGTCTTTTCTTTCGATTAACATCCATTTTTTATTGTTTGCAATCATCAGAATAGTACATTGATTCACTTTAGATGTTTTATCAATAGAGTGATGAAATGTTCTGGACGTTACTCTGACTTTTTGATTGACCGACAACACTTACCTCTATATTCTCCCTGCTGGTGGTAGAGTTGTGTACACACAAACTGATGACGCGTTTTTGGACACGTTTATTTATCCATTGAGGGGTGTTAGATATGATACGATCATAAAATTGGTAATTTACGACGATTCGTTTTGGACGTTACAAATTGACCGACATTTATACGTTGAGGAAAGTTCGGTGATATTTTTTTATTGTGAAATCCTGTATATCACTCTACTTTACAAGGTAACTTTAAACAAACAACCTAACACCCCCACATGCAAATGATGTTGTCCATGCTTGTATTGTCTAAAAATAGATGCCAGAGTTTCATACAAAAATTGACCGACACTGTAACGTCCATACGCAGAATTTAATTTCTATTAAAATCAACTTTTTATCGGCATTTTAGTCTTTTAGAGATGCTTATATTTTAATTTTATTTATGGTTTTACAGTTACCATAAATAATGACTTTATAATCCATCGGAAAGTAACAATACAACTTTATTGTATATACTGATGGTAAAATGTCCCAAAATGGACCCTGTCAAAACTGGCATTTTTCAATTTAAAAATGTTGTAATTTTTTTCTTTCTGACCATGTCTCCATAAAACTATCTTTACTATTCATTCAGATCATATCTAAAAGTATTAACACAACAAACATGTCAAATAAGCTTTATTTTTATTACAAATTATAATCAAAGTTCCATGGTACTGAATTGCTGAATAACTGAGAACTACCCGATGATCAGTTGGTTTGAAAAGGTTAACATTCAGACATCTGTGACTATTTAAAATATCAAATATATTGCTCATAAATTACATTATACATTACTTATCAATTTATTGTCATTGTGGGTCTAATGTTTTAGTAAGGTCATGATTATATTTGATATAAGAAATTCAATTTTAATAAATATATACATGTTTTAAGCTTATCATAAAACAAGAATTGTTAAAATTTGTCTAATCAGTTCACTTATGTTTTTTTTTGTGAGGATCTGAGCTCTGTCTGAAGATGGGTGGTGAGAAAATTTGCTAGGTACTTAACCCTTTAATTCATATATACGCCTTTTGGACACCTAATATAGACGCCTTTGGACACCTCTCATATAGAAGACTTGAATTACTGGGTAAATTATTTTTTATATTATCTGACAGAGTAGTGTTACGAGCAATCTGAGCTTTTCCTGCACTGTTTTCAAAGGCCTTCTATGATTTGTGCGGTAAAACACATATCTATGGAGTAAAGGGTTAATTCACAAGACATTGAACTTACTTTTTAATGTGAATCTGAGGTATTCTTCTACTTTGTGGAGCTTGGACCCAGTGGTAGAGCACCAGATCCAAGAACAAGGGGAGGGGGTTATGGGTTTGATCCTCTGCCACAGCAATGTGTGGTGTCCTTCAGTAAAATACTTTATCCACATATGCTAAGTAATGGTTTGACTATCAAGAAAGAGAGTGGATTGACCAAGTTGTAAGAAATTGTTTAACAATCGATGTAAAATTGTTCAATTTAAAATCGGTCTTCTACCATTATAAAGCCATCATTTTTCCATTAATATATGCTCGGTTATGGGGGTCCCTGTTAGAGAATATTGCTTCTATAATCGGTATCATGTAAAATCACTGATTTTAACCTTGCCATTTCCGTGACCAATGTTTATATTTATATATTTACACAACAAATATTTTACATCCAAACTGTCCCTGGCAGGATAACTATGATGGAAAATGACACTCTAATTGAAATGAAGAATATTTCTGTTTTGTTGATAAAATCGGTTCTCACTATAGGGTGATGCAAAATGGGTACCCAGTAATGTTTTCCCCCAGGCAGTGTATGAATTTTTCATTTGACTTTTCTCGTCTCTGAGTGGTAGAAACACGCAAACAATTTTTTAATGTTGACAAATTATACTCAAATACAGATTTTATGGTTGGTGTCTTAAACTCACTTAAACCAAGAATTTTATGGTAAATGTTACCATGAATTTACTGTATGAATTCTCTTTTTGCAGAGCTTTGATTAAATCTGCCTGGCACACTAAACCCAACACAAAAAATGTTGGTTTTGAGCCTGAATCCCACAAGGTTCGCGTGCACTACATTGACTTTGGTGATGAAGAATGGCTACCAAAGAGACGGCTCTTCCCACTACCTCCTGAATACAGTCATGTTCCTCCTCTCGCAGTTCACTGTAACCTGGCATACATCAAGCCTGCCCAGCAGCATAGAGATGACACAGAGCAGGATAACCAGACATGGTCGGAGCGTAGTGTCAATATATTCACGGAAACAGCTGGATTTGAGAAAACTTTACATATGCATGTTGTCAATGGTAGTTTATCTACAGATAAAAATGGGTAGGTTTTAACATCTCTATCATCTTTGACCTATAATTTTCCCTGTCCATATTCAATATTATATTTGACTGTATATTCTGACTTGAGTGGTCTAAGACTGTCTCAATACATATATTTATTGTGAGAAAATTTGTAGGTTACTTGCTACTTTCTACTCCGATTCATGTTCACGAGTCTAGAACATTGTTTTGTGGCCTAGAACGTCCCAGTTCTGAATGTGTCTGGTACCGGTTAACCAGTCAGAGGATCCCAGTAACGATGATTAGGCACGCTGACTGAAATTCTTTTGAAAAAAGGTGCAATACCCCATACAAATTTAACTCTTGGTACATTTAAGCAGTTTACTTAGGGCTATTCCATTTAAACATACAACCCACCCATGGAAGGCACTTTGAAATTGGACCCACCCCCTTTATATTTTTAATTCATTTTATCAGGCCCCCAATTTTGAAAAACCCTCCCACCTTAGAAGTTTATTATTTTGCCATTCATGGGTGGGATGTATGTTTAAATGGAACAGCCCTTAGTGCTTAGTTCTCAATGAAAGGAAATTTACGAAACAAAATTTATTTGTTGCCAGTTCGTGAAGTATAAACTTAGGTGCAACACTTGCTAAGTAGGTAAATCCCCAAGGGGTTTCCATAGCTTTGTTATATGTTAGCTCATATTTCATAAAGGTTTAACAAAAAAGTTCACTTCTTATACATTGTAGTTTACGTTGATGAATTGAAAGGCAAAAGTTACGACCCTTATACCCTGCTTGTTGCTTTATGACATCAAAAACATAATAATTATGACATTTTATTTTAATATGTAATAATCATCTCAAATAAGGTGGATTTTATCAAAAATTATGACGGAAGCTTAAGATGGCCATTCATGGGTGTACATTTATGAATGAATAAATAAATGACAACATTTTATGTAGGATTCAATGAATGAGTTATGAATGTAAATTTGTGAAATATATGTTAACAGAGAGGTTGTAGGAGAGGAAGACAGCACTCTAGGTGTGTTATTAGTAGACAACACTGGTACAGAGGAAGTGTGTATCAACCTTGACCTCATACGGCTGAAGGAGGCACAACTTGATACACAGTCCAAATTTCCCAAAGGTAACTTTTAACAATTGTATATTATGTATCAATTTACATGCTGCCTATTAGTCCCCTGCTTAACTTTAGGTTGTAACCCCCCATCAATGTGTCCATCCACGCATGTATGTGGTAGAGGAGGTCAAAGGTGTGGCCTAAAACAAAAGAATAGGGTTAGTAACTTCTTGGATATTTTGTTCCTTTAGTGGTGCCGGGCCAAGAAAGCTTGGTCAATAATATATTTGACTATCATCAGTTACTTGCAGAGATGGGTGTGCTTGAGTACTGGTCAACCTTCCAGGATCCCAGGAAAGAGTGGTTAGGTAAACTGATTGTTAGCCCTCTATGACATAAAAATCTGGATCCTGCTAAAATTTTAAAAGTACTTAATGGTAATCATTTATTTTTAGCTCGTCTAAGTCGGTGGCTCACAAGGTGCATAATTAGGTTTAAATTTGGGAGTCCTAGAAAAATGTGCTTTAATAAGTTTTGTTTTGTAAATTATCATGTACATGTATCTTGTTTATGCAGATGACTTAATTTTTTGTTACCATGTTCCAGAAGTAGGAGACAATACAGCCGCTGTTACCGACTGGAATCCGATGGAGGAAGATTTTTTCTCCAAGAGGAACAGTTATAATATAGATGTTGATGATGCAGGGGTGGCAACTACAGGATACAGTATGTAGATATTATTTTCACTGTTATCTCCCTTGTTTACTTCACAAATGTTGTGTAGCGTACATAGGGATTATAAGAATCTTCATGGGTTTGAGGATCGGATTGAAAGTTCCGTCCTGAGGGATAACTGTTTTAGCAGTTATGAGGCTCCGCTGAGTTCCCACGGAAACATTTATCCCAAAGTATGGAATTTTCTATCTGAAATGAAAAAGCATGAGTGTATACCGAACACATTTAATAATTGTTTTAACTTGAGTCATCATTATATTTGTACATCATATATTTTATATGTTGCGTCATATAAATGGTTCCAGCGTCACAGTGCAAAATTTTTATCTCGGTTGGCCTTACAGTGAGATAAAAAAAATATCTCACCCCGGTAAAAATGCAGATATCGTTAACCATTTATTAGTTATTTTCAGTCACACTTTTCTTGGTAACTTTAGTAGATGAAATTAATTATTGAAGATACTATTTTCAATAAGATATTTTACAAGAAAGAATGAAGATTTGGGCAGACATCGATTGTTAGTCGCAAATGGTAAATGAGGGTAAGGCTTTCCTACAAAAATTGTTTGCTGTGCTCCTACCTACTCACTCAATATTTCACCTACCTTCAGCTAGATTTCTGTCCAATTTTGTTTAAAATGACTATACAAATTCAAAATCTGGCAAAAAAAAAATTAGCAACCTACCTGCATACATGAAAGAATTATATTTTTTTACTATAATCGAATTATAATGCAGTGAACCATTGCAGGAGAATACATTATTGAGACAGTTATCTCCCGAGTTCCACTTTCACATGCCCAACTTTTCAATGCACTTTGTTTAAGTAACAGTATACTTTGACATACCTGTATTTATAACCATATCTATTATAGGTGATTTGATTGTCATAGTTTGATATTTTTAGAATTTAGTATTAATATTTAACTAGGTATTGTAACAACTGTCAATCATTAAGTCAGATAACAACCACATTATGATAGGCCTGGAGTTGTACATAGAGTACAGCTGTAAATCAGATGACAACCATATTATAATGGGCTTGTATTTGTACATATAGTACAGCTGAAAGTCAGATGACAACCACATTATAATTGGCCTGTATTTGTACATATAGTACAGCTTTAATTCAGATGACAACCACATTACAATTGGCCTGTATTTGTACATAAAACACAGCTTTAAGTCAGATGACAACCACATTATAATAGGCCTGTATTTGTACATGTAGTACAGCTTTGAGTCAGATGACAACCACATTATAATTTGCCTGTATGTGTACATATAGTACAGCTTTAAGTCAGATGACAACCATATTATAATGGGCTTGTATTTGTACATATAGTACAGCTTAAAGTCAGATGACAACCACATTATAATTGGCTTGTATTTGTACATAAAGTACAGCTTTAATTCAGATGGCAACCACATTACAATTGGCCTGTATTTGTACATAAAACACAGCTTTAAGTCAGATGACAACCACATTATAATTGGCCTGTATTTGTACATGTAGTACAGCTTTAAGTCAGATGACAACCACATTATAATTGGCCTGTATTTGTACATATAGTACTGTTTTAAGTCAGATGACAACCACATTATGATTGGCCTGTATTTGTACATATAGTACAGCTTTAAGTCAGATGACAACCACATTATGATTGGCCTGTATTTGTACATATAGTACAGCTTTAAGTCAGATGAAAACCACGTTATAATTGACCTGTATGTGTACATGTAGTACAGCTTTAAGTCTGATGACAACCACATTATAATTGGCCTGTATGTGTACATGTAGTCCAGCTTTAAGTCAGATGACAACCACATTATAATTTGCCTTTATTTGTACATATAGTCCAGCTTTAAGTCAGATGACAACCACATTATGATTTGCCTGTATTTGTACATGTAGTACAACTTCAAGTCAGATGACAACCACTTTATGAGATGCCTGTATTTGTACATATAGTACAGCTTTAAGTCAGATGACAACCACATTTTGATTGGCCTGTATTTGTACATGTAGTACAGCTTTAAGTCAGATGACGACCACATTATGAGATGCCTGTATTTGTACATATAGTACAGCTTCAAGTCTGATGACAACCACATTATAATTGGCCTGTATGTGTACATGTAGTCCAGCTTTAAGTCAGATGACAACCACATTATAATTTGCCTGTATTTGTACATATAGTACAGCTTTAAGTCAGATGACAACCACATTTTGATTGGCCTGTATTTGTACATGTAGTACAGCTTTAAGTCAGATGACAACCACATTTTGATTGGCCTGTATTTGTACATGTAGTACAGCTTTCAGTCAGATGGCAACCACATTACAATTAGCCTGTATTTGTACATATAACACAGCTTGAAGTCAGATTGCAACCACATTATGATTTGCCTGTATTTGTACATATAGTACAGCTTCAAGTCAGATTGCAACCACATTATGATTGGCCTGTGTTTGTACATGTAGTACAGCTTTATGTCAGATGGCAACCACATTATAATGGACCTGTATTTGTACATGTAGTACAGCTTTAAGTCAGATGACAGTCACATTGTGATTGGCCTGTATTTGTACACATAGTACAGCTTTAAGTCAGATGGCAACCACATTATGATTGGCCTGTATTTGTACATGTAGTACAGCTTTAAGTCAGATGACAACCACATTATAATTGGCCTGTATTTGTACATGTAGTACAGCTTTAAGTCAGATGGCAATCACATTATAATTGGCCTGCATTTGTACATGTACAGCTTTAAGTCAGATGACAACCACATTATGATTGGCCTGTATTTGTACATGTAGTACAGCTTTCAGTCAGATGGCAATCACATTATAGTTGGCATGTATTTGTACATATAGTACAGCTTTAAGTCAGATGACAACCACATTAAGATTGGTCTGTATTTGTACATGTAGTACAGCTTTAAGTCAGATGACAACCACTTTGTGATTGGCCTGTATTTGTACATGTAGTACTGCTTTAAGTCAGATGACAATCACTTTATCATTGGCCTGTATTTGTACATGTAGTACTGCTTTAAGTCAGATGACAACCACATTATGATTGGCCTGTATTTGTACATGTAGTACAGCTTTAAGTCAGATGACAACCACATTATGATTGACCTGTATGTGTACATGTAGTACTGCTTTAAGTCAGATGACAACCACTTTATGATTGGCCTGTATTTGTACATGTAGTATAGCTTCAAGTCAGATGACAACCACATTATAATTGGCCTGTATTTGTACATGTAGTACAGCTTTAAGTCAGATGACAACCACTTTATGATTGGCCTGTATTTGTACATATAGTACAGCTTTAAGTCAGATGACAACCACATTATAATTTGCCTGTATTTGTACATGTAGTACAGCTTTAAGTCAGATGACAACCACTTTATGAGATGCCTGTATTTGTACATATAGTACAGCTTTAAGTCAGATGACAACCACATTTTGATTGGCCTGTATTTGTACATGTAGTACAGCTTTAAGTCAGATGACAACCACATTTTGATTGGCCTGTATTTGTACATGTAGTACAGCTTTCAGTCAGATGGCAACCACATTACAATTAGCCTGTATTTGTACATATAACACAGCTTGAAGTCAGATTGCAACCACTTATGATTTGCCTGTATTTGTACATACAGTACAGCTTCAAGTCAGATTGCAACCACATTATGATTGGCCTGTATTTGTACATGTAGTACAGCTTTATGTCAGATGGCAACCACATTATAATGGACCTGTATTTGTACATGTAGTACAGCTTTAAGTCAGATGACAGTCACATTGTGATTGGCCTGTATTTGTACACATAGTACAGCTTTAAGTCAGATGGCAACCACATTATGATTGGCCTGTATTTGTACATGTAGTACAGCTTTAAGTCAGATGACAACCACATTATAATTGGCCTGTATTTGTACATGTAGTACAGCTTTAAGTCAGATGGCAATCACATTATGATTGGCCTGCATTTGTACATGTACAGCTTTAAGTCAGATGACAACCACATTATGATTGGCCTGTATTTGTACATGTAGTACAGCTTTCAGTCAGATGGCAATCACATTATAGTTGGCCTGTATTTGTACATATAGTACAGCTTTAAGTCAGATGACAAACACATTAATATTGGTCTGTATTTGTACATGTAGTACAGCTTTAAGTCAGATGACAACCACTTTGTGATTGGCCTGTATTTGTACATGTAGTACTGCTTTAAGTCAGATGACAACCACTTTATGATTGGCCTGTATTTGTACATGTAGTACTGCTTTAAGTCAGATGACAACCACATTATGATTGGCCTGTATGTGTACATGTAGTACAGCTTTAAGTCAGATGACAACCACATTATGATTGACCTGTATGTGTACATGTAGTACTGCTTTAAGTCAGATGACAACCACTTTATGATTGGCCTGTATTTGTACATGTAGTACAGCTTCAAGTCAGATGACAACCACACTATATTTGGCCTGTATTTGTACATGTAGTACAGCTTTAAGTCAGATGACAACCACTTTATGATTGGCCTGTATTTGTACATATAGTACAGCTTTAAGTCAGATGACAACCACATTATAATTTGCCTGTATTTGTACATGTAGTACAGCTTTAAGTCAGATGACAACCACATTAAGATTGGCCTGTATTTGTACATGTAGTACAGCTTTAAGTCAGATGACAACCACTTTATGATTGGCCTGTATTTGTACATGTAGTACTGCTTTAAGTCAGATGACAACCACATTATGATTGGCCTGTATTTGTACATGTAGTACAGCTTTAAGTCAGATGACAACCACATTATAATTGGCCTGTATTTGTACATGTAGTACTGCTTTACATCTTGTAACAACAGTTCTCATATAGTTCTATTATATTTTTTATATTGTTAATGAAGATCAAAAATCTGATTAATCAGTTGAAAAGCATGGTGGGAAATAAGCTCTATTAGGTATTCACTGAACAGTTTAAACGCAATTAACAAGATAAAAGATTGCAGATTATGGAAAATGGATATTCTTATTTTATATTCATAGTTAAGTGTTGCCTTATGATATCAATAGGGAGCAATGCATACATTGGTGTTTCTATCTATAGCAACTTTAGATGTTACTGTTATAAATTGTTGCATAATTTATTGTACTTCCTGGACTTCCTGTTTAGAAGAGGAATCATGCATGTACAGAATATTGGATTGGTTTAAGACCTGATATGGTTAACTAGGACAGTCATATATGAACTGTGGACAAGGAAGTAGTTCTACGGCAGACGGCCAGTCTTTACCTTCATAGACTGGTTACATCAACTCGTTCAAAGCTCCTTTTGTCAAGCTGTATGTGTGTGTCTGTCTAATATTGTCCAGTTATAACATTCTCGTGCACAGTGAGATTTTGAAATGACATGTACAAGTGTTCATCAGACTGAGAGCCGGTCCCAATTAGCTCAGTCGGTTACACGTCTGACTATCAATCCAGGGGCCGTGAGTTCGAATCCCCCGCCCAGCAACAGTCTCGTGATGATTGATATACGACATTGTGTCTCATTATCATTCGTCTCTCATCACTGATTCAAGTGGGAAAGTTATCAGTTACTTGTTGAGATGAGGTGTGCTCGAGTACTGGTTAATCCCAAGAAACAGTGATTAGGTTAACTGATCGTCTGTTAGTCGTCGATGGCATAAAAATGACACTAAATATTCAGTCAATCAATCAATCATCAGACTGAGACACAGTATCAAGCGTAAGACCCAGGTCTGTAGCTTAAAGAACAAGGTCATACTTAAAAGGTCAAGGTCAGAAATAGGTTCAACTTTTCATGTCCGCTTCATATCTTGTAAACCACTTGACAGATTTTAAATTATAAAATGTTCACCATAATCAGATGACAAGTCATGCGCAAAACCCAGGCCTGTAGCTCAAGTTCAAGGTCAGATATAGGTACAAAAGTTTGTCTGCTCTATATCTTGTAAACGATTTGACAGATTTGAAGTACATGGCACAAATATGACCATAATGAGACTACATGTATTGCATAAGGTCAAGGTCTGTATCTCAAAGGTCAAGGTCATATTTAGATGTTCAAGGTCAGAAATAAGTATGATGTTTTGTGTCTGCATTAAATCTTGCAAACCACTGAACAGAATATGGCACAAATGTTCACCATACTCAGATAACTTGTCACACACCAGACCAAGGGTCATAGCTCAAATGTCAAGGTCACATTTAGAGGTTCAAAGTCAGAAATAGTTAAACTATTTGTATTGGCTCTGTATCTTCTAAACCATCAATTAGAATTTGAAATAACTTGACACAAATATTCACTAGATGATGTTTCACATGCGAGACCTAAATCTGTGGGTCAAAGGTCAAGGAAGTTCAAGGTGAGAAATACCCTCTAAGCCAGTCTCTGTGATGATTGATAAACAACATTGTGTTTCATTGTCATTTGTTTCTCACCTTAGGTGGATGAGTTAACAGTCACTTGCGAAGATGGATGTTTTTTTAATTGAATAATGTTTTCAGCTTGATTTTGTGTCTGCTCCTTATCCATCCATGTGAGTTCAAGGTCACAATTCTTAGAGGTCAAATGTTTCAGTCTTAATTTTGTTTCCACTCTTTATCCTACAAACCCCATTGAAGGAATTTCATGAAGCTTGAGGCAGATTTTCATCTCATTGAGCTGGATCTGCAGAACCGTTTTTCCAACCATGCTGGTTGAAGGTGAAGGCCACAGTTTAAGGTCAAAATTTTCCAGCCTTAATTCTGTGATGATTTTTTTAACTTTTCTTTTTGTCACATTAAAATATTTTGTTTTTCAATGAGCTTTTGCAGTAAATAAATGAAAGTAAATGATTCCTTTTTCGCATCCCAAACATATTGAGTAATTATTTAAACTAATAAATTTTTTTTTACTATTACTATGATCTCTTATAAATATGTTTTTTCTCAAGCCTCAAGTGGAAATATCTCACAACGGTAAAATGGCAGACAAATGTGAGAAAAATGTGTACTCTATTAAAGATGTGTTGTTTTTTTTTTCTGGAAGATTTTTCTTTATTGCAGAGAGCATATCGAGACTCCATTTGATTTGCCATTTATAAACCTGTGTGATTGTTGGTTAGGACAGGATCACTGTCAATCTCTGCGGAGGAGCAGGAATCTGTGTCATGTCCCATTTTATAATATTTTGTCATGTTCATTATTGTGGTTAAATTATCAATTTCTGTGTGGTTCCGAGGTGAGTGTCAATTGAGTAATGGTAAGAATAGGACCACTAAAGCCAAACATGTCTTAAGATTTGGTATTGGATAGAATTTTCTCTGAAGTGCAGGTATCAAGGTTCTAGGTTCATATTGCATATTCATTCTCTCAATCTGTACATTTATTTGTACATGGAGAATAGACCTGGAATCTTCTGTTTCGCATCAGATAATGTCTCTTTGTACACAGTAAAATTACATTTCATTCATTGCCATTATTCTACTTGTGTGTAATTATGTGTCATTATAAGTAACAGGTAGCTGCCTAACGAACTGTATGGTAATTAAGGATGTAATTATGTTTCATTGTGTTTTAATTTAGAAAATTTACTTGGAATATCATGTTTAGCAGAAGGACAGAGTTACAGACCCTAAACCGCTCAAGTACCCCAAATGCACGCAAACAGAGTGCACTCGGAGTGTAAGCGGAGCGTGAGCGTAGCGCGAACGGAGCGCAGATTCAGCAATGACGGAGCGGACCTGGACCGTAAGCAAACGCTGGATTTTGAATAATCAACGCACTCCTGAATGCATGAAATAGATCGAGTGCACTCAGACACGCTGAATGCACTCAGATATGCTGAGTTCACTCAGATGCGCAGTATATGCAGTATACGCTAGACACAGTAAGATAACTGATAACAGAACTATTCGTGCGCTACTGAGTGCACTCATTCATTGGAATATACTCTTTTTTTATTATTTGCGCAACAAAAATATAAATAATTATATATTGTGTAAATTGCCGTGTTATTTCGATATAAATTATTATAGAACATACAAAACATGTACTTTATTTCGATTTAAGCGTATACTGCTCCAAATACAAAAATATCAAAGCATGCGTGAATCAAATAAAACATAGATATGCGTAAAATTATATGATTATGCTTCTATTTGTTTGGGTATTTCGGCAAAATAAAAATTACCAATTTTCAATTTAATTTGGACTTTAGTTTTATTTTTCCCCCAAATATAGTTACACTGAGTTTGTGCTTAGTTGTAAACAAATCTACGTAATCTGTTACATTGCAATTAAAGTGGAAACATTATACTCGTGCACATCTCATTAAAATAATAATAATAAATTAATTGTATTCTAAAATATAAAGTAGGTCAGTAGTACAGCGGATAGGGTGCTGGCTTCAGACGGCAGAGGTCGCGAGTTTGACCCAGGCTTTACCCGACCTCTCGAAACACAATTCAGTACCAGATCTAATAAGGGAATGCACTGGAGAACGATATGCATAAGCTCTGAGCTTACTTCACAATCAAGCTAAATTAAATTAATGTAAAATAAATGTATGTATGCCAAATTAACAAGACAGACCGAAATAACACATTAGACATAGGAAATAAAAACTAGCAAACGTAAATTTCTAGGTGACCTTTTTGAGGTTGTGATTTTATATTGACTAAATAACAGCTTTTGATCATGAGGAAGGTTTAAATAAACAAAAAAGAACATGTTTTCACTGCCTATAAAATAGTTAATATATTGTTTTCCCGCTTTCCTACAAAATCGATACGCCTGATCACGTGCACGTAAGCACGTAACAATTAAGCCACTATAAAAGTTGTGAAAAGGGCAACAAGTAAGAAATGACAACAATAATTATAATAATAATGAAGAAGAAAAAATACTCAGATAATAATAATAGCAATAATAACCATAATATTAGTAATAATAGTAATAAATAATAATAAAATATATAATAGATATTAATAATAATGATGATAATAATAAAATTATAAAAAATCTGCATATTTTAGTATTGATTTTGACTATATATTTCTTATTCAATCACATGCCGCGGGTTAAATAAAGATTCATTCATCTGGCACAAATTATAATCAAAATGAAAATTACACACCGGCAGGGTTCTTTGTGATCAATGGACCGATAAATCACCAATTAACTATTTATTGACACACATGTGGTTCTCACCATGGGTATCTGTTTTGATGATTGCCATGCAACTCTGCCTTCATTATAGTAATTAAATTGTTATATTAATTGTGAACGACTGACCAGATGCACATACGCACGTATCCAATATAAAAGCTGTAAACAAATCAATCAGTCAATATGTATATTATAATAATAGCTCCAATGATAATAATATTTCAAAAAAAATAAAACAAATAATGAAAGCAAAAAATAACACAAATAAAATACTACATTTTTACAAGGAATTATTTAGAGACATGTCTTTAATTTTTATAAGTTTTAAAATTGTAGGATTGTTTTATTTTGTAAATTAATAATTCTGATCTGTTTTTATACGAAATCGCTATGGCAGCTGTGGTAAAATGACAGCCCTGAATACACATCCCTTTATACGTGTATGTCACACTTTCTACCATTCACTCAGAACTGGCATGGGGTTTTCGGTTCGTTAATTTAATGATATTAACATCATGATATTTACATACTAAAGCGTTCTGAAACTTCGAATAACCAATATCTTAAATGATTTTTTTTATTTGTTGTTAATTGGCTGGCAGTTTTTCTTTTTTATCTTTTCTTTTCAATCACATAATGTTGGCTCAATTAAAATTCATCCATCTGTTACGAATTACAATCAAAATGAAATCATACATATCTTCCGTCGTCAATAGACCGATAAGTCACCACTTTAGCATATAACTTAATTGACACGGCTCTCACTGGCATGTGACATAACGTAATTAACACCACGGGTGTGTTGCTGCGTGTCATATAATTAGTGGTATAGCACAGTGGGTGTAGTTTCAAACAAGTTTAATATAGTTTGTTGTTTTAAATAATATATTAACATAAAGCATACTATCAGTAAAAGAATAATTTGAGAAACCCACTGAAAAAAGTTTATTGCAAGTATATTTATATACATAATGATAACGAAAATAATTATAAAAACTTAAAATATCAGAATATCTTTTTTTAAGTTTAGTGAAGCCACATTTGGACCCAAATCGAGAAAAAACACTACAAGATTATTATTTTTCAAAAATCAATTATTTTAATGTCGAATTGCATCGCACAGATTATAATAAATTTTTCATCACCCATGCAGTGCATATAATTGATTATAAAGCTTATTTTAGTTTGAACATTAACAAAACCAGTGATATATCCACATGTTGTTAAGTCACTGCTTACACTGAGCAGGTTTATGGATTACTATAAGGCCAACGAGGTATCAACAGTATGGAATTATTAATTAAATTTAATTATAAATAACAATATATTTAGTTTATGTTGATGATGTATATGTAAATTTAGTGGGCAAACTTTATTGCTTTCCTGTAACAAACGGCTTACGGTATATCAAAGAAGATACTGACGCAAACAAATGTCGGTCTGGATAACAGAAGCCGGTATAACGTGCGATATTCTTTGATCACCCAGACCACTGATCACATATCAAAACATAAACACTTCCGTTAAACATGCCTACTATCGATACTTGTTCAACCTTTCGCCCAGCGGGTGACATAATCTGTAGACAAACAATCGGATTATGAATTAATTTACCTTGACTAAATCCCATGGATACATTTAATTGCTCCATTGGAACAGATTGAATTAAAAAGTCAATATAGAATCAGTTTAAAGAGTTGAGATGTTGCGATTGGTTATTGGCCGGAAACCGAAGTGAGCGAACTGAACGTTGAGTGAACGCTGAACGAAGCGAACGCTAAGAGGAGTATTAAATACAGCACTCAGCTATACAGTGCTCGTGAGTGAATACTTGTGTTTGTGAGTGCATTAAATTAACCGCGTTTAATCGAGTGCACGCAAACAGAGCGCGAACGGAGTGCAAACTGAGCGCAAACGGAGTGCAATTATGGGGTACTTGAGCGGTTTAGGGTCTGTAATACGTGTATGTCACACTTTCTACCATTCATTCAGAACTGGCGTTGGGTTTTCAGTTCGTTAATTTAATGATATTAACATCATGATATTTACATACTTAAGCGTTCTGAAACCTCGAATAACCAATATCTTAAATGATTTTTTTATTTGTTGTTAATTGGCTAGCAGTTTTTCTTTTTTATCTTTTCTTTTCAATCACATAATGTTGGCTCAGTTAAGATTCATCCATCTGGCACGAATTACAATTAAAATGAAATCATACATATCTTCCGTGGTCAATAGACCGATAAGTCACTGCTTTAGCATATAACTTAATTGACACGGCTCTCAATGGCATGTGACATAACGTAATTAACACCACGGGTGTGTTGCTGTGTGTCATATAATAAGCGGTATAGCACAGTGGGTGTAGTTTCAAACAAGTTTAATATAGTTTGTCATTTAAAATAATATATTAACATAAAACATACTATCAGTAAAAGAATAATTTGAGAAACCCGCTGAAAAAAGTTCATTGCAAGTATATTTATATACATAATGATAACGAAAATAATTATAAAAACTTAAAATATCAGAATATCTTTTTTAAGTTTAGTGAAGCCACATTTGGACCCAAATCGAGAAAAACACTACAAGATTATTATTTTTTAAAAATCATTTATTATAATGTTGAATTGCATCGCACGGATTATAATAATTTTTTTATCACCCATGCAGTGCATATTGTATGAACATTAACAAAACCAGTGATATATCAACATGTTGTTAAGTCACTGTTTACACTGAGCAGGTTTATGGATTATTATAAGGCCAACGAGGTATCAGCAGTATGGAATTATTAATTAAATTTAATTATTAATAACAATATATCGAGGGCTCAGCGCAACACTATTGTAACTCCATTTTTTCCAAAAATCGTTTTTTTGCATAAATTTCTGTAGTTTTACAATGTGCATCTTGTGTTAAAATTTGGTCCTGATATTTTAAATAATTTTGAAAATATTCACTTTTGGTGAAAATATTGTATCTCAGTTACACTAATTTTTTAGCGCAAAACTATTGTAACTTGAGTTACAATAGTTTTGCACAAAATAATATCTCGGAGACCTTTATTTATATCGGTGCAAAACTATTGTAACTTGAATTTAAATTTTATTAAACCCAGTTATCCTGTATAACCACACTTTTATTTAGTCCAAGAATATTGCAATACATTAGTTTCAAATGATAGTTCAGAAAAATCTAGCAAGGTATAGACTTTTTTTTTTTTTTTTTTTTTTTAATTTGATAATAAAGTAATTTTAGTCAGATGAGTATGTTAAATGTTTTATTGATTTGGACATTATTAGTGACAATGAAATCGATGATTAATAATTTATTGTGCTATAAAAGAGCCATTTGCTGATATATTATTTAAAAATCTGAATATTAAAATTTGCAGTAAATTGTTTGGTTTGCATTTTTTTATAATAAAAACGCCGTCCAATCGAACAATATTACTCGACATACTTTTAATGTATACCAATTATAATTTTACTTAACCAATATATCCCTTTTGAAAACTTCCAAAATGAGATATTATTCTAATTACCTGGTACACTCAGTATTATTCTTTTTAATATATCAGTACTAGAAGTCAACACTCTATCTAATGATTTTAAAATGGCTGTTAAAGAACCAAAACAATATATTTTAGATATCAATAAACCTTGGTTTCTCAGAATTAATTTGATGTGTGTAGAGGGTACAGCTGGTACTGTGGTTGGTATTGTGGTTGTAGAAGGTACAGCTGGTAGTATAGGGGGTATAATGGGTGTAGAGGGTATATCTGGTACAATAGTTGGTAGTGTGGTTGCATAAGGTATATCTGGTAGTGTAGTGAGTATGGTGGATGTACATCTGGTTGTATAGTTGGTTGTGTGGGTGTAGAGGTGCATCTGGTACTATAGTTGGTTGTGTGGGTGCAGAGGGTACATCTTGTAGTGTAGTGGGTATGGTGGATGTGCATCTGGTACTGTAGTTGGTTGTGTGGGTGTAGAGGGTACATCTGGTAGTGTAGAGGGTATGTAGGATGTAGAGGGTACAGCTGGTACCATAGTTTGTAGTGTGGGTGTAGAGGGTACATCTGGTACTATAGTTGGTAGTGTGGGTGTAGAGGGTACATCTTGTAGTGTAGTGGGTATGGTAGATGTACATCTGGTACTATAATTGGTTGTGTTGGTGTGGAGGGTTCATCTGGTAGTGTAGAGGGTATGGTGGATGTAGAGGATACATCTGGTACTATAGTTGGTTGTGTGGGTGTAGAGGGTACATCTGGTACTGTAGTTGGTATGGTGGATGTAGATGATACAGCTGGTAGTGTAGTGGGTATGGTGGGTGTTGAGAGTACAGCTGGTAGTGCAGATGGTATCATGGGTGTAGACATTACAGCTGGTAGTGTAGTCGATATGTAGGGTATAGAGGGTACAGCTGGTAATGTAGTTGATATTGTTGGTGTAGAGGGTACAGCTGGTAGCATTGTTTGTGTTGTGAGTGTAGAAGGTACAGCTGGTAGTGCAGTTGGTATGGTGGGTGTAGAGGGTATGGCTCGTAGCATAGATGATATAGTGGGTGTGGATGGTACAACTGGAAGCATAGTTGGTATAGTGGGTGTTGAGTGTACAGCTGGTAGTGTAGTTGGTATGGTAGGTGTAGCGGGTATGGCTTGTAGCATAGATGATATAGTGGGTGTGGATGGTACAACTGGAAGCATAGTTGGTATTGTGGGTGTTGAGGGTACAACTTGAAGCATAGTTGGTATGGTGGGTGTTGAGGGTACAACTTGAAGCATATTTGGTATGGTGGGTGTCGAGGGTACAGCTGGTAGTGTAGTTAGTATAGTGGGTGTTGAGGGTACAGCTGGTAGTGTAGTTGGTATGGTAGGTGTAGCGGGTATGGCTTGTAGCATAGATGATATAGTGGGTGTGGATGGTACAACTTGAAGCATAGTTGGTATGGTGGGTGTTAAGGGTACAACTTGAAGCATAGTTGGTATGATGGGTGTTGAGGGTACAACTTGAAGCATAGTTGGTATGGTGGGTGTCGAGGGTACAGCTGGTAGTGTAGTTAGTATGGTGGGTGTTGAGGGTACAGCTGGTAGTGTAGTTGGTATGGTGGGTGAAGAGAGTACAGCTGGTAGTGTTGATGGTATCGTAGTCGTAGACAGTACAGCTGGTAGTATAGTTGATATGGTGGGTGTACACGATAGGGAACAGCTGGTAGTGTAGTTGGTAATGTGAGTATAAAGGGAACAGCTGGTAGTGTAGTTGGTAATGTGAGTATAAAGGGTACAGCTGGTAGTGTAGATGGTAATGTGAGTATGGAACGTATAGTTGGTAGTGTAGTTGGTAATGTGAGTATAAAGGGTACAGCTGGTAGTGTATTTGGTAATGTGAGTATAAAGGGTACAGCTGGTAGTGTAGATGGTAATGTGGGTATGGAAGGTATAGTTGGTAGTGTAGTTGGTAATGTGAGTATAAAGGGTACAGTTGGTAGTGTAGATGGTAATGTGAGTATGGAGGGTATAGTTGGTAGTGTAGTTGGTAATGTGAGTATAAAGGGAACAGCTGGTAGTGTAGTTGATATTGTGAGTATGGAGGGTATAGTTGGTAGTGTAGTTGGTAATGTGAGTATAAAGGGAACAGCTGGTAGTGTAGTTGATATTGTGAGTATGGAGGGTATAGTTGGTAGTGTAGTTGGTAATGCGAGTATAAAGGGTACAGCTTGTAGTGTAGTTGGTAATGTGAGTATGAAGGGTACAGCTGGTAGTGTAGTTGGTATTATGAGTATGGAGGGTATAGCTGGTAGTGTTGTTTGTATTCTTGGTGTGGAGGGTACAGCTGGTTGTGTAGTTGGTAATGCGAATATAAAGTGTACAGCTGGTAGTGTAGTTGGTATGGTGGGTATTGATATGAAAGCTAGTAGTTTAGTTGGTATGTAGGTTGTATGGGGTACAGCTGGTAGTATAGTTGGTATTATGGGTGTAAAGGGAACAATGGGTGATTAAGATGGTTGATATAGTATAGTGGATGTAGTTAGTACAGCGAGTAGTTATATGGATGCAGAGTGGACATTGAGTAGTGGTGTTGCAGTTGCTATAATAAATGTAATGGTTGCAATGGGTAGTGATGTTGATATTTAGGGGGTTGTGAGTAGTGAAATAAATAAAGAATTATAGAGGATGTAGAAGGAACAGTGAAGAGTTGAGATGGTATGGTGGATGTAGTGTCCATGAAACAGACGGTAGTGATGTTGGTATGGTGCAGTGGGTAAAGTGGGTAGTGATGTTGATATAATGTGGATTGTGAGTAATGAAGTTGGTATGTGGATGTTTAGGGCACAGTGGGTAGTGATGTTGGTATTGTTGATGTAAAAGGTACAGTATGTAGTTGAGTCTGAATGGTGGGTGTAGAGGGTACAGTAAGTAATGAGGTTCTGGTTGGTATTATAGATAATGGTTGGTAGAGAGAATACATTACCTATATACTGAAGTAATACATGTAAAGGGAACATTGGAGTTCATAAAGTGAATATAGATGTAACAGTGGATAATGGTACTGGATTGGTGGGTGGAATGGTTCAGTGGTTAATTAGGCCAGTATGATGGATGTAGTGGATACAATGGGTAGTGGGGTTGGTATGGTTGATGTTGAAGGTACAGTGGATAGTTGAGTTGGTATGGCGATGGAGTGGATACATGTAAAGAATATAAAGGATCAGTGTCTTATGGATTTGGTTTGGCCGATGTTGAGGATGTAGTTGAAGATGGTGCTAGTATACTAGATGTAGAGTGTAAAGTTGATGATGTTGGTATGGTGGTTGTATAGGGTACAGTGGGTATAATGATGTTAGTTTGTGGGTGTAAAGGGTACAGTACCATGGTGGTGGAGTTGGTACATGTATGAAGACTAAAAGGTGTTATTAATTTGGTATGATGGATTTTGAAGGTGCAGTTGGAATTGGAGTCAGTATGACAAATGTAGATGGTACAGTTGTTAGTGATGTTGGTATAGTTGGCCCATGGGGCACAGTACCCACTTACTGCTTGTTTAAATTTAAACGATAACTTTTTCCAAATTTTTAACTAAATAAAACACAGGTTTATTTTTGTCTATTTGTCTGTCTATAAATGAGGTTTTAACCAAAACAATCATGTAGTATGCAATTTGATCTCAACTGCCTATTGCACCCTAGGTAAATATTCATCAATATTTTTTATAAGACTGAAAACAACAGTTTTATTATCTTGTTTGATATTTACTGGTTATTAATATCAAAATGTTGCATCCTTAAACATGACAGTTAGTTACTATTATGTTGTGGTCCAAATAGTATCTGCATACTATATAAATTTACACAATATAAATACTAATTTGGAAATATACTTTTATATATTAACTTATATTAACATAATTTAATACTTTCATAACTGAAATATTATGCTTTACAATGTTAATGACATAGGTTAATTGTTTGTTAACATGAGAACTATCAAAATTATTGTATTTATAGGCTAAAACATAAATAATACAGCTTTATATACTTTTGTATATGTTTTTCTTTATTTCCAAAACTTTGTATATGTTTGTGTTAAACTTTAACAGAATTAAAATTGATTTTGGATTAATAACAACATAATTTTAAACAGTTTTATATTGAGTTACAATATTTTTAAACTTAGAAATTAATTATTTATCTCGTAAAACTTGGTGCAAAACTATTGTATCTTGAGTTACAACAGTTTTGCACCAAATATAAATTCAGTTTTATTGAATTTTCAACGCAACACTATTGTAACTCAAACTTTTACAAATAAATCAAGTAATACTAAAGCTTTAATTGATAACACTTGTTAATAATGTAAGTAATGCAGTTTTCATTTGAATTTTGAAAACTATTTGCAAAAATATCTAAAGACGAAAATAAAAAACAGTTTTTTTCTTCTTCTGAACAATTTGCAAAAACATAGTTACAATAGTTTTGTGCCAAGCCCTCAATATTTAGTTTATGTTGATGATGTATATGTAAATTTTGTGGACAAACTTTATTGCTTTCCTGTAACAAATGGCTTACGGTATATCAAAGAAGATACTGACGCAAACACATGTCGGTCTGAATAACAGAAGCCGGTATAACACAGATATTCTTTGATCACCCAGACCACTGATCACATATCAAAACATAGACACTTCCGTTAAACATGCCTACTATCGATACTAGTTCAACCTTTCGCCCAGTGGGTGACATAATATGTAGACAAACAATCGGATTATGAATTAATTTACCTTGACTAAATCCCATGGATATATTTTATTGCTCCATTGGAACAGATTAAATTAAAAAGACAATATAGAATCATTTTAAAGAGTTGAGATGTTGCGATTGGTTATGGGCCGGAAACCGAAGTGAGCGAACTGAACGTTGAGTGAACGCTGAACGAAGCGAACGCTAAGAGGATTATTAAATAGAGCACTCAGCTATACAGCGCTCCTGAGCGAATACTTGCGTTTGTGAATGCATTTAATTAACCGCGTTTAATTGAGTGCAGGCAAACGGAGCGCGAACGGAGTGCAAACTGAGCGCAAACAGAGTGCAATTATGGGGTACTTGAGCGGTTTAGGGTCTGTACTGGTATCCTTTGTTTTCACTGACGTCACAATTGTGTACACAATTACCTATAATGCAACGCGCGCAAGCCAAATCTGCCATTTCAACTCCTTAGAAAAACAGTCGTTGATAAATGCAGTGTCTAAATAACATAGTATAACAATTGTTTGATTTGTGTATTGCAAAGATTTCGTGATAGTATAATAAAAAATATCAGGAGAACATAGAAGATTTGTGTAAAATTTAACAAAAAAATTATTTTTTTTTAGAAAAAAGGTGACTTTTAAACAATTATTACCATCAATAACACTGTGAACACCAGCATGTCGCCTGATGAAAACCTTACTCAATCAGTAGGTAATTGAAACAGTTAAAATTATAATAAGTTTATTGGCATATCACCACTTAAATAGTTAAATGCTTGTTGCCGTCTTATATTAGTAACGCTTCAATTAATGTTTCCACATAGTTTCAAACTAGTTTGATCGGCGTCGGCAATTACAATTATTACCATTCGCATTAATTTGTATATACTACAAGCAAAGAGGAAATAACATTTGAGTCTTTTTTTAAATTGTATATTTCTTCTTTTTCTTCACATTTTGTTAAAAAAAAAAAAATAGGGTTATCCGTGAGTGAGGTAGGTGAACACTACTCCCATGCAACTTATGTTTGTGCTTTTCAAAATTCAAATGTACAGAAAAAATATTTCTCAAGGCTGGTAGACAAGGCTCTTCCGTTACAGCTTCATAAGTTACGTGGATGTATGTTCTTGTTTTTTTTCCTGTTTTGAGTCTTTAAGAATGGATGGGTACATATATTCATCTCGAATATCTGTGTTAACAAGTATACATATACACATCTTTTAAAAAAATTAATTGATTTGTATCTATACCTTAAAGTATTTCTTTTACAATTTATTGCAATAAATCTAAAACAGACGTAATTTTAGCTGTTCTTCAATTAAAAAATTCTTGAAAAATATTTGATTTTAACCTGTATAAAGTAATCATTAATATAAAGATAATCATGTAACTTGTTACTAGCATTCACTACAGTCTATTCTATATCAAGTTTCATAAACAGCATATTCAATATAAGGGCACAGGGGAACAATGTTATATTAAATTTCAACAGTATTCCAATGAATGATAGGTGTTTTACGGTACAGTTTGAATTCAAAGAAGTATTCTTATTCATTAAGACCTGTGTTATATACTTGTGTCATACCCACCCTGCCAATTACGTGTGCTGATGCTGTACTTCAAATAGCATAAATCACCCCAGCGCATGTATAATTAATTAATAACAATTTCAATAAAAAATAATATCCACTAGATATGGGAACAATAAAACCCTAGAATATCAAGCGATATACAATTAATTACTACTTAGGAATGCTGGTGACTTAATTCATGTTTATATGTCTCTAGGAATGTGTACGATTATTGACTAGTTTATTTTTTAAACCTAATCTTCAGAGATATAAATAAAGGTTTTGTGTAAAAATACAAATTCATTAAAAAAATGTAATATATCAGTTGACCGATAATATTACAATTATGTATAAATTAACATTATTTTTTTATTAGATTAATTTCTCTTTTATTCATTCCACTAATATCCACTACCAAGAGTTGATTCGCTGGGGACACAAAATGGCGGCTCTCAAGGTGCGCATATTGTGTGATGTCACATGAAAACAATGGATGGGTAAACCCGATTTATTTAGTATGAATCTTTTGAATTAATAAAGGAATGCATTGAATGCTGTCTTGGGTTCTGTTTTATAAAAAAGTATTACTGTGCTCAAAAATATTTTGATATATAATTAATGGTATTATAGGTGGTTTAGAGAAAGGTCATTGCAATAGATTGTATTTTTATTGGTGTGATTGATTTAATATTGAAAGTGACTTTGAACAGAACTAATAAATACTAATCTAAATAAAGACAGAGTTTCTGGGGTTTTGAGGATGCAATACTTTACTGTCTGGAAGACGGTAATGATTTTGGAATGAAATTTGGAATGAAGTCGGAATGAAGTCTGGAATGAAGTCCCAAATGAAGTCTGGAATGATGTCCAGAATGAAGTAGGAATGAAATCTGGAATGAAATCTGGAATGAAGTCTGAATGAAGTCTGGAATGATGTCCAAAATGAAGTTGGAATGAAATCTGGAATGAAATCTGGAATGAAGTCGGAATGAAGTCTTGAATGATGTCCAGAATGAAGTCGGAATGAAGTCTGAAATGATGTCCAGAATGAAGTCGGAATGAAATCTGGAATGAAGTCCAGAATGAAGTCCAGAATGAAATCCGGAATAAAACCTGGGATGAAGTTCAGAATGAAGTCCAGAAGGAAGTAAGGAATTAAGTCTAGAATGAAGTCCAGAAGGAAGTCAGGAATTAAGTCTAGAATGATGTCCAGAATGAAGTCGGAATGAAATCTGGAATGATGTCCAGAATGAAGTCGGAATGAAATCCGGAATGAAGTCTGGAATGAAGTCTAGAATGAAGTCAGGAATGAAGTCCGGAAGGAAGTCGGGAATAAGGTCTGGAATTAAATTGGGAATGAAGTCAGGAATGAAATGGGGAATAAAATCTGGAATGATGATGTCTGGGATTGAAGCTGGGGAAAGAAGTCTGGAATGAAGTTGGGGAAAGAAGTCTGGGAATGAAGTCAGGAATGAAATTGGGAATGAAATAGGGAATGAAGTCTGGAATGAAATCTGGAATAAAGTCTGGAATGATGATGTCTGGAATTAAGTCAGGGAAAGAAGTCTGGAATGAAGTCGTGGAAAGAAGTCTGGGAATGAAGTCAGGAATGAAATTGGGAATGAAATAGGGAATGAAGTCTGGAATGAAATCTGGAATAAAGTCTGGAATGATGATGTCTAGAATGAAGTTGGGATTGAAGTTGGGAAAGAAGTCTTGAATGAAGTCTGGAATGAAGTCAGGAATAAAGTCAGGAATTCCTGTCAGTTCTAAATTGCCTATTGCTTAACCAATAATGAATTCATGTGCAAACACAGTTGTTTTAATTCACTAAAAACAACCCAAGAAATTACAACTGTCGCAGGCGACTGTTTTGAACACAATATTTTAGAAAGTAACTAGAGTTACATGATTCGAAATATACAATGTCTCAACATGTCGGGATAACACAAATTGATTGCTGGGTCTCTGTGAATTTCCTTAAAATATGATGACTTGATAAAATGTTTTGACTTGTCGACGATTTCATTCATCGCAAAATTTATTCTGTAATTTTGATGGTGATAGCTCAGGCAGTGAGGTAGGATAACAGATGACCTGCAATGATTTCATGTATTGATTGTTGTACCTCATTGTTGTTTCTTAAGTCTTAAAATGTGTCAAATGATAAGAAAGCAGTTCCTTTCTAACACAAAAATTTAATTGTATTTCAATAATTGTCGTTAATTAACTAAATTGTTAACTAATCACAAGTTAAATATTTATAAAGATACATGCTTAAAACAAGGAATGATATAGAGAAGGAAAGGCAAATGAATTGAGGTTTTTGGAACTCATGTATTCACGCAAAATCTCGCAATATCTCGTTTTCAATTATCTTAACTTTCATTCATCTCAGGAACACAAATCAAAATTCTTACATTACAGAATGAAATCCTTCATCAAAACAATACCATTCCCACAAATTTATGTTTAAAATTGTTGAAGAACTTTGGTATACTGCAGCTAAAATAACAACACATTATGAGAAAATTTTCTTCAAACCTCATTATCTTTAATTCAAGATCATTTGCTATTTTATCAACATTTAGCCAGGAGATGTAAGTTTTCGTACAATCCTTCTATACAAATCCTTGCTTAAATAATATATTTTCATGTCTATTTCGCTGTCGCAATATTCTTTGTTGACATTACTAAACAACATCTTGATGATACTACTCCTGACAGTTTCCCTTCATCGTAGAAACAAACAAATATTATGGAACATGTTATTTTGCTAAGTGGGTAAGTTTGCTTCTAATCTTTAAAATTTTAGATTTGATAAAGTGAATGTTGTTTTCTAAAAAAAGTGAGAACCTTTTCTTTTTGTTGAGTATAGAAACAGTGACTTAAATTCTATGCGAGTTAAAAAAAATAAATTAGTTTTTAGTAATTTTAGCACATGAATATCCAAAGTTTGGTTGCATGTCAGTTTCTTATAAATTAATTTCCTCATTTATTTGTCCTTAGTGGAATCGTAGATCAGGGTCAATATAATCAGTAGATTGTGATACAGATAACAATGTTTGTGCTCATTACGGCTAATCTTAGTTTGTTAACCGAAGTTTGATGACTTTGAAGTTGGGGAAGAAATATTCAAGCGAAGTAATCACGTTTGATTGATGCTTTATCAAACACCTTTCATTGATCTGGTAATCAAATATTGTCATGTTGGATACATGTTAGAGACTCGGAGTTTGAACAACTTTTGGGTCGAGATATATATGTACATATCCCTGTAGTTGGTTTCATCGAGTTGTAGTTTACTATGAACTGGTCATATAGCACATATTCAGTATATCTTCCTATCTTCAGAATATTGTGGTAAAATCACAGATATGTTGTCACTTCATGTATTTGATCGCACACCGCTTCCTCTGTGACTATGGTGATAACAGATTGTGTGGCACAAAGTTTCTTGTGTTTCCTGTTAGTCTGCGAAATCACAGAAATTGGTAAGTGGTTTGGTGTTTCTGATTGCATTGTACTCTGGGGCAAGTCTGAACCGTATTCTGAGGTATCCTGGGATATTGCTTTTCGAATTCTTTCTTTAATGTTAATCACACGTTGGATACTCACTGTTCTGTAACCATGAATAAATGCACTGAGAAATGAGCGGAGCAGAAAAATGGGGATGAAAAATATGAGATTATTGTGGGCATGTTCAGTTTGTATGTGTTTTGAGAAATAAATAGTAATATAAATGACAAAAGGCACATATGCTAGTATCCACAGAATAACGTCACTACGTATGGTGATGATTAACTGGGAGTATTTCAGAAAATCGACCCTTCGTGATGAAACTGTATTAGAACTATGTCTCATTCCTTGCATCAGCTGCGATAACATGACTTGCATAATACCACTTCCCAGAATGCACAATGTCCATATCAGGCAAACAAATATCACATAGTTGATACTGTAAAACTTGAAAAAATTGCATTCAAACTCTTCCACGCTCCATCCTAAGTTGTGGCAGAAAGCTGATGATAAATGCAGCGTTCCATAAAAGCATCATAGCTGTTATCGTGTTGCCTTTGTTCATACAATTTGCATAACGGAATGGTCGAGCAAGTCTGAAATAGGTATCCAAGTTTAACCATAGAAGAGTTAAACACAAGGCTGTCGTCCCAGACACGAGAATGCTCTCAGGTAAAAAGCATTTTATCACTCGGTTCTCCAAGTTATTAAGAAGTAAAGTTTTGAAGACTCCGTATACGCCGATGAGTATATCTGCTATGCACAGGCTCCGTATAAACACGAGGGTAGCACTTTTACCGCCCGTGGTGAATTGTGATGCAACTAGTATGATGCAGTTTACTATGATAGTCAAAGCGGAGAAAATACAAAGACCATACAGAATGCTGGTGAGGGTGCTGGCATCTATATCGTAATTTGTGATGTTGGTGTACTGGTTCTCGTCTGTGGTTAAATTTGCTGGATCCTGGTAATCGCTTAGCCTTTTAGTTTCCACAGCAGGTTCTGTTGTGTTGTTTGTTGAAAATACAGTTGTGTTGGATTGTCCGCTGTTTTCAGTCATCACAGGTTGTTATTCGTAGGTGTTTAAACTGTACATTATGATCTGAAATAGTAGCAAAAATGTTTCTTTGAGAAATACAGTGTATTAACCCTTTACTCCATAGATACCAATCACAGAAGGCCTTTGAAAACAGTGCAGGAAGAGTTCAGATTGCTGGTATCGTAACAAGCAATCTGAACACTTCCTGCACTGTTTTCCACTTTGTCAGTTAATATAAACATAATTCACCAAATAATTCAAAAGCCTTCTATATTAGAGGTGTCCAAAGGCATCTATATGAAGAAAAGGGTTAAAGGCAGTGTGCTACAAATGGTTTTGTCAATAATTATGACCATTATTGACAAAATCGTTCATAAAATATTTTTATTGTGCATTGATATTTACCTGGCACTCATGAATATTACGTGTGTATCCGTAAATTAATTTCCGGTGTCCAAACGTAAACAGTGATATTATTGTTGATAATCCAATACCAATAAATGACTTATAAATTGGCATCATATTGCATTCCCGAATAGCTGTGTGGATAAGACATTCGGCTGTAAATCTTGGGGTTATCACAGTGCTCGTTTCTTACTGCCGAGTCCATTCATTTTTTTTATTTTTATGTTTTACTCGCAGCATTACTGATGAGAAAATTGGCCACGTTTGATCAACACAGTTTTTGAAAGTTCAGTTATTAAAATGTTTGAACATTCTTCTATGTTTGTTTAAACCTTTTAAAAAAGGTTGACAAAGAAATCTTTGAACTTGTTAGATATAAAGATAAATAACTTATCTACAGCGTGTCCAGGTATTTTCAGGAAAACCCACGATTGGACAATCATTCATTTTTGAATGAACAATCCATATGCCACTCAAGCGCCAGTTAACAAACAATTTTCAGAGTGAAAGAGAGAATTATGGGAAATTGATGATGAAAGCTGATGTCGTCTTAATGTGCAAAACCTGAACTAAGTTACATAAAATAATGTAAAAATAAAATAAATCATGAGAAATTACATTGCATTAGAATAAAGCCAAGAAAGCATACTGAACTGGATTTGAACCTGTGACATAGACAGAGATCTTACCACATCACGCTAAATGGTTATTGGTTCACTTGAATTGATTAATATAGTTTAAGTATAAATATTTTTCCGGCCAAACATATTGACGAAAATTAATGAATGCCAGGTTATTACTTACGCACAATATGTGCATATTTTAAAACTCTAACTATTGCTTATAATAGTTTAAAAATGTGGCACCGCGCTTCTCTTTATCCTTTCAGTATATTTTTTTGTGCTAAAAAAAGTTAAAATTGATGTAGTTGCTCAAAAAAAAGATTTATGTGGCAATAAAATTTCCTTCGTAATGAGCTTTCCCATGCTCCAAGTTATGATGTTCGAGAAATAGCTGGAAAAAGAACCTTGGGTAATTAAAGAATGTGCCAACCTAGTTGTTATGAAAATCCCTGATAAAAAGGTTAAATGAATAACTGTCACATGTCTAATCAAAACAAATTGAAACAACATTTTTTGTATTCAATATGGCAAAAATCTTTTTGTCCATTTATTGCTACTATTAAGAACATCAAAGATACATCATTATGGCTTTAGCAATTACCTTTAAATATAATGCTTTAATGAACATTATCCTGATTAATCACTCGTCGGTTTTTCCGATATCTAAGATGTTTAACTCGGTATCACATGTGGTAAATTACTTGGAATATTGCTAGCACAATATGGAGGATTTAATACAAAACTATCATATCTTTTTCATTATTTAAAAGTAGATACTGCAGTTTTGCTTTGAGCTCTCTGCATTACTTCCTATGATAAGTGAAATCACAAGCGATGTTACTTTATTAAGAAAAAAAGTAATTGTACTACGAGGGAATCTTGCATATACTACAATTAGGATTATGGCAGTCTTATGGAAATTATCTTTAATGAATAACTTATAATGGTGCTTCATAAAGTATTCCATTGCATAAATTTTGAACTGACATATTACATGTAATCAGCGACTAATTTCACTAATCATCTCAAGCTGATATTAAAAAAATCAATTTCTCTAAATCATCATCTGGACTTATACATTAAATGACTGTACAGGGCTGAATATGTACTTATGTAAAAGGTAACCTGCAAAATGATTAATGTAGCATTTCAAAAATTTGAGTTAAGAAAATTTCTCATGTAACAGTTGATGTTTTGTGAAACTGGGGCCTGGGCTCATAAAATGCTATGATGCTCATTGGTGCCTGTAGTATACTATCATGCAACTCACTTTTTTATTACCCTTTAAAATTTTAAATTAAAAAAAGGGGCATTAAGTGTTATGTCTGTCCAGTTGTTTGTCTGTCTGTCTGTCAAATTGTTAAATGAATATCTTCTAAAAAGTTCTTTGTAGTTTCTGAATATTTGGTATATTACTGTATAATTACAATGTACAGGTCTAGATTTATATTTGTCAATGTTGGTAAAATTTTACAGAATGTTCCACCTCTGAATATGTGGGCAAGTAGTCAGTGACTTGTAGTGATAATGTTTGTCTAGTACTGGTGAAACGGCCTACAGTCTCAGGAACAATGGCAACCATTATATAATTGAAATATTTTTGAAAAGGAGAAAAAAATCCATACCCCCCCCCTACCAACCATGCATGCAAATAATAAGTTGTTGCGAATAAATTATAAAAAAAATTAAAATAAATAATTACATCCAATTTTGCATTTATTATTCTGTAAACACACCATTAATTCATTAATTATTTATGTTATAATACCCCCAGATACAAAGTATATGGGGCTATATATCGGTTGGTCCATCTGTAGGCAGTTTTTGTGAGCGCTATATATTTCTCAGCAGCCATTGGCCGGAATTCAATGAATCTATACAAGGGGGACTGGTACCATGCCTAGTTTGGCATATTGGTGGCATGTTGCGTGAGAATAATTTTTCAATGAGTTATGGCCCTTTGAATTTTTCATACATATTTTTTTCGTCTATCAACAATTTTTGTGATTGCCATATCTCACCAACCATTGGCTGGAATTCAATGAATCTTCACAAGGGTGACTGGTACCATGTCCAGTTGTGAACTTTGTTGGCATGTTGCATGGGAATAATTTTTCAATGAGTTATGGCCCTTTGAAGTTTTCATAATTATTTTTTGTGGTCACTATTTCTCGGGAACTATTGACTGGAATTCAATGAAACTTCACACGAGTGATTGGTACCAAACCTTGTGTATATAATCGGCATGTTGTGCGCAAATAATTTTTCAATGAGTTATTTTTCAGACATTTTTGTTGTGGTCGCTATTTCTTGACAACCATTAACTGTGTCACGGCGCCATCTGGGGGTATTCATCACCTTCATTGATATTTCTAGTTTCACTGTGGAAAAACATCAGGAAGTAAACAGGAAGTGTTGTTTTACATAATGTTCCTTGAGAATTCTGGTTAATAGTCTGACAAATCCCTGGAACAATACCTAGGGGTGCTGACAGCCATGATATAACTAAATTATGACAAAAAATAAACAAACAAAATATTAATAATATTGTAATATACTTATAATGTTCCCTGGGAAGTCTTGTATGTTACATACATATTTCACAACCTGAACTTGAGGTGACTAAATATAATCTGATAATTGCCATGTTAACTGGCAGTTAATTTGGATTAGAAGAGTAATGTAACCATAAAATGAGGATCATCTTTTGAACATGCCTAATTTGATAATGAATATTGGAGTTATGGCCCTTGAATTATTGCAAAGTGCTTTATGTTTTGTCAGGGTTTGTTTTGTCATATATGATCAATTTTTGGTCACTGTGGCCCTCTGGTTAGCTGAAGTGTTCATAGAATAGAGAATTTAGATGCCAGTTTGTTTGCTTGTCTATCACACCAATCGTAAACCACTTAACTGTTTTACTTTCTCAATAGATTTTTAGCTCTACTGGCAAAAGGCCAGAAGTGCTTATGCGATGGCGCTTTGTCTGTCGTCCGTCGTCTGTCGTCTGTAAGCAGCACTTTCTCTGAAACCAAATGGTGTCCCTAGTTTGATTGCAGATAAGAATTTAGGGGCTAAAATTTATAGGGGCCCTGTAAGGGGACTTACAATTTTACATAGGGATACTATGGGAAAACAGAAAATTCTCTTTTTCTTTCATTTATTCTGAAACCACTAGGCCAATTAAACTGAAACTTCACATGCATGTTTCTGTTGCATAGGAGACTATACAGAAGATTTTTTTTTTCGATCTGAAATTCAAGATGGCCGCCATTACTAAAAATAGTCCAAAACTTAAAAAATCTTCTTCTCATGAACAGCCCAACAGATTTTCAAAATGTTTATGTAGTAATGATGACCAACTATAGTAATGTTAGATTTGTTCAAATGGTGTCCCTAGGGTTAAATATGACCCCGCCCTGAGGGTTCAATTAGGGGACACATGTCATAATATTTTGTTTTTTTTGTTTTTTAAATTGAATGATTTTGCCAATATCTTCACAGAAGCATTGTTTGGTGAAGGAGGTTCAGATTTGTAAAAAAGAATGGGTTCCACTGTCTAAAGGGGTCAGGAGGGGCCCAAAAGGGTAAAAATTCAGAATTACTAAAATCGTTTTCTTGACAACCGGTATGTCAGATTTGTTCATATTTGGCATAAATTATCCCTATGTGTAGGGGTTTGATTGCAGATAAGAATTTTGAGGCTAAACTTTATAGCGGCCCTGTAAGGGGACTTACAATTTTACATAGGGATACTATGGAAAAACAGAAAATTCTCTTTTTCTTTCATTTATTCTGAAACCACAAGGCAAATTAAACTGAAACTTCACATGCATGTTTCTGTTGCGTAGGAGACTATACAGAAGATTATTTTTTTTCGATCTGAAATTCAAGATGGCTGCCATTACTAAAAATAATCCAAAACTTAAAAAAATTTCTTCTCATGAACAGCCCAACAGATTTTCAAAATGTTTATGTAGTAATGATGACCAACTATAGTATTGTTAGATTTGTTCAAATGGTGTCCCTAGGGTTAAATATGACCCCGCCCTGAGGGTTCAATTAGGGGACACATGTCATTATAATATTATTATTATTTTTTTTTAAATTGAAATGCTTTTGCCAATATCTTCACAGAAGCATTGTTTGGTGAAGGAGGTTCAGATTTGTAAAAATGAATGGGTTCCACTGTCTAAAGGGGTCAGGAGTGGCCCCAAAAGGGTAAAAATTCAGAATTACTAAAATCGTTTTCTTGACAACCGGTATGTCAGATTTGTTCATATTTGGCATAGATTATCCCTATGTGTAGGGGTTTGATTGCAGATAAGAATTTAGGGGCTAAAATTTATAGGGGCCCTGTAAGGGGACTTACAATTTTACATAGGGATACTATGGGAAAACAGAAAATTCTCTTTTTCTTTCATTTATTCTGAAACCACTAGGCCAATTAAACTGAAACTTCACATGCATGTTTCTGTTGCATAGGAGACTATACAGAAGATTTTTTTTTTTCGATCTGAAATTCAAAATGGCCGCCATTACTAAAAATAGTCCAAAACTTAAAAAATCTTTTTCTCATGAATGGCCCAACAGATTTTCAAAATGTTTATGTAGTAATGATGACCAACTATAGTATTGTTAGATTTGTTCAAATGGTGTCCCTAGGGTTAAATATGACCCCACCCCGAGGGTTCAATTAGGGGACACATGTCATAATATTTATTTTTTTTTTTTTTAGAAATGGAAATGATTTTGCCTATATCTTCACAGAAGCATTGTTTGGTGAAAGATGTTCAGATTTGTAAAAATGAATGCGTTCCACTGTCTTAAGGGGTCAGGAGGGGCCCCAAAAGGGTAAAAATGAGGAATTACTAAAATCGTTTTCTTGACTACCGATATGTCAGATTTGTTCATATTTGGCATAAATTATCCCTATGTGTAGGGTTAAAAATGACCCCGCCCCTGAGGGCGTTAGTCAGTAGAGGGTCCTCAGACCCTCTTGGGCCTCTTGTTATGAAACTTGATGAAAAGAATCAGTATCTACAAGTGAAGTTGTGAAGATTGTTGGGATTCAGTCTTGGGAAGTCAAAACAAAAACATGTATGTTGCATATCAAATGTTTGCTTTAAAGCATTTGTAACAAAGTTCCAAGCAAGTTTACAGAAGTTAAGTGAGAGTTACGGATGATGCTCTTTTGTTGCTATAAAGACACCTTAAAGAATCGTAATGCTCTGGTTTAAGTAACAGTAGTTAAAAACAGCTTTTCAGTTCAATTTAATTGATGATTGCTTGATCGATTATTAAGCTTCATTTTATGCCATTGAGAGCTAACAGACTATCAGTTAACCTATCCACTCTTTCCTGGGAACGTAACATGTGTAAAGGTGAGCTTTTGTTCACATTATCTTTGGGGGTTATTAGGAACAAAATGCTATGTATTTTTTATGATAGTTTATTAGGAACAATATATATGGTATGTGATTTTTTATGATAGTTTATTAGGAACAATAGAATGTGTTTTTTATGATAGTTTATTAGGAACAGTACAGTATGTGTTTTTATGCTCCCCCCAAAGGGGGGGAAGCATATAGTCACCACTTTGTGAATGTGTGAGTCCGTCCATCCGTGCATCCTCAAGTTCTTGTCTGGGCTATTTCTCTACGACCTCTGGTTGGAATTTTAAGAACCTTGCTAGGATGCATCATTACCAAGTGCAGATGCGCATATTGTCTTTGTGTTCCAGTTTAGTGATTTTTCACCAAGTTATGGCCCTTTCATTGAGTCTTTGACCAAATTATTGTCCGTGCTATTTCTCTACAACCTCAGGTTGGAATTTTATGAAACTGGCTATGTTTGTGTTCCGGTTCAACGATTTTTCACGGAGTTATGGCCCTTTCATTCGATCTGTGACCAAATTCTTCTCCGCTCTATTTCTCTACAACCCCATGTTGGAATTTTATTGGAGATGAGCGTATTGTTGTCATGACACTATTTCGCTACAACCTCTTGTTAAAATTTTGTAAAACTAGCTAGGATCTGCGCATATTGTCATTTTGTTACGGTTCAATGATTTGTGAATGAGTTCTGTGAAGTGCAGAGCCACATATTGTTCCTGCTATGCAGTTTGGTATTTATCAATCAAGTAGCCGGTACAGAGTCAAACACTCACTTGGGGAACATCCATCAGTTCCATCGATATTTTCTTATTTATGATAGTTTATTAGGAACAGTATGGTATGTGTTTTTTATGATAGAATATCAGGAACAGTACAGTAGGTGTTTTTATGATAGTTTATTTGGAACAGTATGGTATGGTTTTTATGCTCCCCCAAAGAGGGAAGCATATAGTTGCCACTTCATCCGTGCGTCCGTCCACTCCGAAGTTCTTGTCTGGGCTATTTCTCTACAACCTCTGGTTGGAATTTTATGAAACTTGCTAGGATGCATCATTACCAAGTGCAGATGTGCATATTATCTTTGTTGTCCGGTTCGATGATTTATCACAGAGTTATGGCTCTTTGATTCTGTCAAACACTCACTTAGGGAGCATCCATCGGTTCCACCAATATTTTCTTGTTTTTTAATGATAGTTTATTAGGAACAGTACAGTATAATATGTATTTCATGTCTGGCCTGTAACTTTGCCATGCATTTTGTTAATACTTGATACAAAATTAATGATTAACATAATATGACGACGTGTTGCGAGTAAGACCCACAAAGGTCAAGGTCACACTTTGAGGTTGTTTGACAACACTTTGAGTCTGTGTGAGATTTTGTGTCCGACCTGTAACTTTGTCATGCATAGATGGATTTTATAAATACCTGCTACAAATGATCAACATAACAGGATGATGTGTTGCGCAAAACACCGAGACTCCCACTTCAAAGGTCAAAGTCACAATTAAACTTTGTTTGATGACATTTTCAGTCTGTTCGAGATTTCGTGTCCGATCTGTAACTTTGTCACCCACTGGATAAATAGGGAACAGAGGAACATTTTGGGGCCATCCTAAATTGACCTATAAGATTGTCCATGGAGGGCAGTCATTATTTTGTGATGGTTGACCTGATTTAATGACGATTTGTACAAGTATTATCCCAGTATAGAGATGTGTTGCATCAACAATGGTCAGATTAGAAATAGTGACAGTTATTGCCCTTGTGTTATATGAAAGTTGACTTTTTGTGAGACTTCCCCTCCCAGTTCCAGTCCTATATGCTCGCTTCAAAAGCTTTATGTGAGAAAGTTTGCCAGTAACTTGCGGAAGATCGATGGTTCTACTCAGATTCATTCTAAGGTCTTCCTCCAACATAGAAATGCCATATATAACCTGAAATGTGCTGAAAATGGCATTATAAAACCCTATTCCAAAAAAAACAACACAGTCCTACTCACCAACTATGACCTGGCCACGCTGTAAGTAGTATCATCAGAATTACTACCCTTAAAGCAACACATCCACGTTTAAACTTTTTTAAAAAGTTTTTCAATTGAGTTGTGAGCACATTTCCCATACATAAATATATGGTCAGTGAGCTGTATATGTGCTAACAAACACTATCCAGAACGCTTTAGAATTATAAAAAAAGATGTCCAAATTATAAAGCGTGACAAACGCTTTATAAATTATTTTTAAATTGCCGAGGATTCCAACTTGGCTTCAAATTGAATTATGCGAGTCGTATTAAAAAACTTCACGTTTTAGTGCGTAGTGTACTTTACCTGCCTTGAAAGTCATTTTGACAATTTTTTTTGCCTTGGGTGAGTTACACGCTTGTTTTATAAAGTGTTAGTCACGCATTATAATTTGGGCATCATTTTGTTCGGGATTGTGTTTATATGCTCATATACAGCTAATTGATCATATGTTTGTATGGGAAATGTGCTCATAACTCAATTAAATTTTTTTTTTAAAAGTTCAAACGTGGATGTGTTGCTTTAAATTGACATTAATTAGTTGTTTTGTACCACATGTAAGTAACATAAATTTTATTTCATGTTTATGAAACAAATTTTTTCAAGCGTTAATTCCCTTTTTAGTGTAGATGCACACTTATTTACCTTGGGTTCTTGCATAATAATGTTCATGAGTTGTGTCTCTTTAGCCCCCTACCAGTTTACCGGAGGGTACTGTTAGGTTTACTCTTGGTCCAGCCGTATCCAAGCTAGGTTAGTAAAAATTTGCAGGCAATAAGGAGTTACTATACAGCTCATTTTAATTTTTCAGTCAGACAAAATTTGTTCCGAAATATCACTCAAAAAGTGTCAAAGCTAGGTTTGTGAAATTTTGCATGTGAATAGAGGGCAATAAGGCGATAATGCATGTCATTTCATATTTTTAGGTAGACAAAAATTAGGGTTGCTTTGGCAACAAAATAAGTAAAATTACAGATACAACCTAGATCCTGTCATAACGCAGAAAGTATCCAAGCTTTGTTTGTGAACTTTTGCATGTGGGTAGATAGCAATAGAAAACAGCATGTACATCATTTGATTATATTTGGTCTAATGATATTTTCAAGAGTTATCATGTTTCTTTTACCACCTGCATTGTTTATTTGAATCTGATATGCTTTATTGACACTGCAATTTAACAGATATCGCGTGTTTAAACTCGCAGAAATATGTTTGGGATCATCAATTCAATGAAATGCTTTTATTTTACTGAAATTAAAGGTTGCTGTTTTTTTTATGATACATTCGAGGAATAACAATTGATGTTCTCTGATAAAGTAGATAGTTAAGCTGCACTGTTCATTGTTTTCCAATTGCTCTCGTAGCTTATAAAGAATTCTACCCCACAAGCTAAATATTCTCAGATAAAATAAATTTAACAGATTGGCGATTGTAGACAGTTATTGAAAGGTTTTTGTATGCCAGCAGAATGATACGGTAGAACATTTCAGTAATTTTCAGACTGCGCTATTCATTACCTCAGCAGTGTTTTGTATGAATGTAATGGTAACCTTGGTTACAATGGACAAGATGTTGACAATTTCACATTCCTAGGGTGTTACTCTTTTTCTCTCTCTCTTCTCTCTCTCTTTTTCTTTTTTTTTGCAAGATCAAAAAATAAAGGTCAGAAATATTGTTGCAATCAATGCAGACGTATTTGGAACTCAAGGAAGCAAATTTTTGATGAAATCTGTGTCAGAGTTTGGGGTGATATTTTAACAATATTGTATGTTATAAACATAGTTACATAAATCTTATAGCTTACATATATACTGATGATCCCAATCAAATATCCAAAATTATGAATACTTGAAATGTGCCAATATGATGTCATTTGCCGTCAAAGTAAGTTTTTGTTTTTTTTTGAAATGGGGTTTATTGCCATTTTCAACACATTTCAGTTTATATATGGCAAATACAGGTTTTACTGGTAGTGGTAGACCTCAGACTGAGTCAGTCTGAGTAGAACCACCATTTTTCCGCAAGTAACTGGAAACTTTCTCACATAAAGTTTTTGGAACTAGCGGGACTCGAACCTACGGCCTAAGCAGTGAGAGGTAAGTGATCTTGAGAAGGCGCCTTGGACCACTCGGCTGCGGAGGACCCCCCCAAAAGTAAGTTTAACTTAATACAACCACTTTTCACACCGTTTGTGTGATCTGCATAATTATTGATAAAAATAGCAGCTTTATTGATAAAAATAGCAGCTTTCAAGGATTATTTCTGGTCTAATCAGCAATATGGGTTTAACCAGAACTCATTTATGTTTTGTTAAAGCTTGCATACTATGTGTTCCCCAAGGTGACTTCACCTGTGAACTAAGACACGTCACTAACCAATGTTGGTTAGTAATATAGTGTTGGATTGGTAGAAGTCGCTATGGACTATTTTAACAGAAATATGCTCATAAATTGTCTCTTATTTTTCGCATTGCCATTAACAAAATGCTAATAAACTTCACATCAATATTTTGAATAAAGATTTATAATTTATAGATAATAAAGAGTGAATTTAAACAAACATGTAAACTTCACCTTGAACCATTTTCATATCGGAAATATTGCTAACCATGGCTAGTTATATCCAAGAGACGGCGCAGTATCTCTGGATTCACCAAACCACTTTAATTAAGAGAAATTGAGTGTTTGAATGGAGTTTTAGAGGAGAACTTGATACAGAACAATTTTGATATGAAGTAGTTCTAATGATAACAAAACATAAGAGTTCATGCATTATGACACAAGTTACTGTGTTATAAAAGCCACCAAGGGGTAACTTGATGAGCTTGTGCATTCACAGAAATTTTGTGAAGTATCGTTTTCAGTTGCCTAAACTTCCTTTCATTTCAGGAATCAAAACCAAAGTTAATTACTTTGCAGAATGACAGCTCTGCAAAATGAGACCGTTCCCAGGAAATTATGTTTTAACTTTACAATTGTTGAAGTAGTATTGATTACAAAATGTGTATTAGCCACAGCAATTACTTAAGTTTTACCTCAAATTGCAATGTTTCAGATACAAGGTAATTTTGCCTGATCAAAACAGCAGAAAAAAAGCCTGTGAATTCTTTAATAGTTTAATAATTTACCAAATAATTACTCCTGCGAATGCTTTGATATGATGTATGATATATTTTATATAATGTGTCTAGTGGTAGAGTGACCGCCTTGCATGGGAAAGGTCTTGGGTTCGATCCAGCAGTGTCATACCAAAGTCTTGAAATAGTAGTGGAAGCTTCCTCGCTTGGCACTTGGAGGATAGTTCTAGGTCTGGTCAGCCCAGTGTCAGTATAATGTGACTGTGGTATCGTACTATTTGTCTGGGGCATGATACTTCAGTGTGGCATAGCTTAGAATACTGCCTCAAATATATAGACACTAAACACCATACAACATTATTTAACAATTTATTGTTAATCTCTTAACCCATAAGATGTGTTCTATTTATTTTCAGATGACCATAGATAAAACAATGATTCTTTTGATTATCCAAAATAAAATTATTATTCATTATACTATAATATTATTATATATAAATCCTGTGTATTTATTTGATTGAGTGACACGTACATGCGAAATTTTATATCAGCGATGTGAAATAAATGGTATCTCTGGTTAATATTTAAAGACGCATTTTCCAATAGAGTGCATGTTTATGTTACACGTATACATTCCTGTAATCATGCTTGCAAAATTGAACAAAACATATAATTTTAACAGTAAATAAAACAAATTTAGCAAAAGCATTGATATGTTTAAATCAATAACTAATCAAAAACTCTCATCCGATTCGATTATCAAAGTGCGAAATTGGGAAAATCTGGTTGTATAAGAACTATTATAAAGGACATGAATTTTAAGCATAAATAAAGACTGTATTAGTATAAGGCCATAATAAATTAATTGCTAGATTATCATCCCTGCCCTCCCCCTAATTTTCATGCCACCCTGACCCTTTTTATTTTCATAAAAAATATATATATATATAAATACAGTGTAACCTCTGTAAACCGGAATTCTCTATAAACTTTGCTTTTTCAAAGCAAAAATTTTCGTTCTTTTTGTATAATGCAATAAACTCTATTAACCGGAACCTCGCTATTCCGGAAACCAGACAGTTTTTTGCTGTTTTTGTGCATATTTAAACAATAAATTACCTCTATAGACCGGGGCAACAATTTTTTTGCCAATACATAAGGTAGTGTCAATGTTTGACGATAGCTCAAAGTGAAATTGCAAATTGCCGACACGAGTACCGTGTGTCATTGTTTACCTTATCAGCGGTGCATGTTTTATCTACACAAGTGTGACACATGCTAACGTCATGGTCATCGATGAAACAATAAAGGTTATTATTGCAAACAAGTCAATAAAAGTGGACACTTGAATAAATTGTTTCGGCTTTAATCAAAGTGTACATTTAAAGAATATAGGACAATAAAGCATGCACATTGTTTGATTTATGTAAAGCTGTTAAAACAGTTTTGTTTCAAAATATTGTCTCGTAAAATATCAATTATAGGGGCAATTTATTTTGAGAAAATTAACAGCCAATACACAACCAACTTATTTCGGCATTGATTAACCCTTTACTCCATAGATACCAATCGCAGAACACCTTTGAAAACAGTGCAGGAAGATTTCAGATTGCTCATAACGAGCGATCTGAACACTTCCTGCACTGTTTTCCACTCTGTCAGTTAATGTAAACATAATTCACAAAATAATTCAAAAGCCATCTATATTAGAGGTGTCCAAAGGCGTCTATATTAGAGGTGTCCAAAGGCGTCTATATTAGAGGTGTCCAAAGGCGTCTATATTAGAGGTGTCCAAAGGCGTCTATATTATAGGTGTCCAAAGGCATCTATATTAGAGGTGTCCAAAGGCTTCTATATTAGAGGTGTCCAAAGGCTTCTATATTAGAGGTGTCCAAAGGCTTCTATATTAGAGGTGTCCAAAGGCTTCTAATATTAGAGGTGTCCAAAGGCTTCTATATTAGAGGTGTCCAAAGGCTTCTATATTAGAGGTGTCCAAAGGCTTCTATATTAGAGGTGTCCAAAGCCTTCTATATTAGAGGTGTCCAAAGGGGTCTATATTAAAGGTGTCCAAAGGCATCTATATTAGAGGTGTCCAAAGGCTTCTATATTAGAGGTGTCCAAAGGCATCTATATTAGAGGTGTCCAAAGCCTTCTATATTAGAGGTGTCCGAAGGCGTCTATATTAGAGGTGTCCGAAGGCATCTATATTAGAGGTGTCCAAAGTGTCTATATTAGAGGTGTCCAAAGGCCTATATATTAGCAGTGTCCAAAGGCGTATATATTAGAGGTGTCCAAAGGCGTTTATATTAGAGGTGTCCAAAGGCGTCTATATTATAGGTGTCCAAAGGCATCTATATTAGAGGTGTCCAAAGGCTTCTATATTAGAGGTGTCCAAAGGCTTCTATATTAGAGGTGTCCAAAGCCTTCTATATTAGAGGTGTCCAAAGGGGTCTATATTAAAGGTGTCCAAAGGCATCTATATTAGAGGTGTCCAAAGGCTTCTATATTAGAGGTGTCCAAAGGCATCTATATTAGAGGTGTCCAAAGCTTTCTATATTAGAGGTGTCCAAAGAGGTCTATATTAGAGGTGTCCGAAGGCATCTATATTAGAGGTGTCCAAAGTGTCTATATTAGAGGTGTCCAAAGGCCTTTATATTAGCGGTGTCCAAAGGCGTATATATTAGAGGTGTCCAAAGGCGTCTATATTAGAGGTGTCCAAAGGCGTCTATATTAGAGTTGTCCAAAGGCATCTATATTAGAGGTGTCCAAAGCGTCTATATTAGAGGTGTCTAAAGGCGTATATATTAGAGGTTTTCAAAGCCTTCTATATTAGAGGTGTCCAAAGGGGTATATATTAGAGGTGTCCGTAGGCATCTATATTAGAGGTGTCCAAAGCATCTATATTAGAGGTGTCCAAAGGCGTATATATATGAGGTGTCCAAAGGCGTATATATTAGAGGTGTCCAAAGGCATCTTTATTAGAGGTGTCCTAAGCCTTCTATATTAGAGGTGTCCAAAGGGGTCTATATAAGAGGTGTCCGAAGGCATCTATATTAGAGGTGTCCAAAGCGTCTATATTAGAGGTGTCCAAAGGCGTATATATTAGAGGTGTCCAAAGCCTTCTATATTAGAGGTGTCCAAAGGGGTATATATTAGAGGTGTCCAAAGGCGTCTATATTAGAGGTGTCCGAAGGCATCTATATTAGAGGTGTCCAAAGCGTCTATATTAGAGGTGTCCAAAGGCGTATATATTAGAGGTGTCCAAAGGCGTCTATATTAGAGGTGTCCAAATGCGTATATATGAAGTAAAGAGTTAAAGGGTAATTAAAGGATAGATTAAAAAAATATAGGAAAATTGAGGCTGCACATCATTTAATTTAAGTAAAGCTGTAAATCAAGTTTATCTCTACATACCAGATTGATAGGGGAGATTAATTTTGAGTTATATTCATGTATAGTAGTTTTATTTTATTTCCTCTCTCTCTCATAATTGTCTTTATATTTACACATATACTGGCTATATATATATATAATTGTTTAAAGGCATACAATTGGTTAAGAAATGGAGATAACATGAAAATATGTTAAACCCCTATAGACTGTAAACCTCTCTGAACTGAACAAAAAGTCTGGTTTAGAGAGGTTTCCGGTTTATAGTGGTTTAACACGTTTTCATGTTATCTCCATTTCTTAACTAATGGTTTTACCGTATATTTTTATATATATATATATATCATGCCTTCTAAAATTCCAAAATGCAAATCGGTCTAGGTTTTTTACTACCGTAAGAATCGCACTTATTTTTTAAAAAAATCACTATATGACATATGCATACCCCACCCACCATGTCAGCTGCACCATGTATTTTCTCCGTTTATTCATTAAAAGAGAACTATTTCAAGTTTATTTGTGTATTATTTATAAAATACTTTATCACATTGTGTACATTTTAATGACTGACATTATGTTTCCGTTTCACTGAATAATTTCATTATATTAAAAACGCTCGATTGAACCGGAAATGACGCAAGTTCCGGAAGCTGCGTGAAATAATCGTGGAAACCAATGTAACGGTTCATTCAACTTTTTTATTTTTGATATGCGTAGTGCTGTAGCTAGCTACCAAATCCAGCTCGTATGTATAGTTATTTTTAAAACAAATGAAACAAACAAGTAACACTGCACGTTTTATCAAATATTTTAAATGACGCAAACAATATTCGGGCCGGCCGTCCCAGCTTTGGCAAGCGGTATATCAAAGAAATTACGGACGCAAACACAATCTTTTGATGAACCGACAGAACGCTATGGGTCGCTGATCACACATTGAAGGCTTGCTACATAGCGATAGACTCTTCCGATAAACTCCCCCTAATATCATTAATGGTTTAGTCAAAATTTACATCATTTCGCACAGCAGGTGACAAAACAATCGGATTATTGGGTCAAATGATATTGCCGCAAGGCGTATTTCACAGGTCAGTATGGCATGGTAAGAGCAATTTATGAGAATTCATACGACCGATAGAAAATATCTGGACAGATTTTTTTTTAAACTTTGAAAATATCTGGACCGATTTTTTATTAAACTTTGAAACGAAAATCGGTTTTGAACTTCAGAAATCGGTCCAAAAACCGAAAAACGGGCAATTTTAGAAGGCCTGATATATATATATATAAAAATCTAAAAAAAAATAAATAAAAAAAATAGATAAAAAATAAAATCCTCCCCCATCTCCCCCTTTTTAATGTGCATAGATAAGACTTTAAAATCTGCAGATAGACCAACAAAATAAAAAGTGAATCTAAATAACTAACGACTTCTCAACCAATTATACAATATTATATCAAAGTCAGTTTAAAACTGTTCAAATTAGCAGTATCAAACTGGTGAATTTGTGATGAATGCAAGCATTTTAACTTTTGTTATATAAAGTTCTTCATTGTAAAATTCTATTTCTGATTATAATCAATTATTAATCGATTTCATACATTGGATTATATCCGATAATAGATTTCCAAATATTTCAAATTAACCCTTTACTTCATATAGACGCCTTTGGACACCTCTAATATAGAGGCCTTTGGACACCTCTAATATAGACGCCTTTGGACACCTCTAATAAAGATGCCTTTGGACACCTTTAATATTGACGCCGTTGGACACCTCTAATATTGACGCCTTTGGACACCTCTAATATTAAAAGCATTAACTCACCACGTATCAGCAATGAGTGAATTATGTTTATATTAACTGACAGAGTGGAAAACAGTGCAGGAAGTGTTCAGATTGCTCGTTACGAGCAATCTGAACTCTTCCTGCACTGTTTTCAAAGGCCTTCTGTGATTGGTGCCGGAAAACGCGTATCTATGAAGTAAAGGGTCAATGCCCATGATTAGCTCATCTTAGTATAGTTATTTGGTTTGCTAAATTGTAATCGGCATTTGATAACAATCCAACAATTTTACTACAAGTTAACAAAGAAATTTTAAAAGGCAGTATTTTTTAATTATTCCCACTATAATTATCTATTTAAGGTCTCACTGAACAATTACCTCCCTTACATGACGGTAGCAAGATTATTACGCCCAAGAAATTAGAGCTGTGTAAAGCGGTTGGGTATTTTTTTTTTAAAAAATGCATAAAATGTCATATTTCTTTGTGCATATTGGAACATTGGAACATTTTCATGATTTCTGCAAAGTTTGGGTGACCCTAGGAACTGTTTGATGATGCTATAACAGTTTAAAGATGCGTAGTGATACTCTGCAACAAATGGGCAGAATTGTCAAAAATGAAGGGATGCCATCAAACCATCGAAATTGTGAAAAAGCAACCTGGTCAACCCCGTGTTTTTTTCTGCATATTTGGACCAACAGAGGACTATCTATGGGAATAAGGCACTATTAGAACCATTGGTAATGTATCCAGTGTTCCAGAAGTGCATGTCTCTATATGTAGAACAGTACAAAATTAATTGGTGTGTGAGACGTTAAGCATTTTCTGCGTATTATCTATTTCTAAAATGACAACTGTAATTGCATTTTAAAGTGTATTTACAATACGAACTTGAAATGCATTTGCATTAATAAACATTAAACATAAATGACTATGAATTGCATTTCAAATGTGTTTCAATTGGGTTTTACTGCCTTTGTTAGTTTGGTTGTACATGTAATTTTGATCACGGTCACTGAGAAAAAATAATTTCTGTTTAATAACTTTCCCTATAATACAACATTTCAAACTAGGAAACTTTTTTCTTCAATTCTACTCCACTTTTTTTTGTATGAATAATAATATGTCAAGGAATCTTTTTTGGAAATCTACGCAAAAAGAGCTGTCATTTGTTTTCCATAATTACACATTAGAATTCAACAACTTAGGCTAAAAAAAAAAAATATATATTATTCAAAATGCCAATCATTAAGGAAGTTTAATTGGCTTTTAAGCTCGCCGGGGCGAATTTTAAGGAGAGTTTTTGCCATGACCCCAGCGGCGGCATCATCATCTGTAGACACCCAGGTTTAACTTTTGCATTTAAGTTTAAGATATCTATGCAACCACTCATTGGATGTGAATGAAACTTCGCATGTGTGTTCGCCATCATCAACGGAACACACAGAGACAAAAACCATAACTCAGGATTGCATTTTGTCACAATTATGGCCCTTTTCGGACTTAAACACCCAGGGGCGAGCTTTGTTGTCTTCTGACAACTCTTGTTTAGTAAGGCTTAGTACCATTCCCAACACATTTCAGGTTATATATGGCATATCCAGTTTTATCGGTGAAGGAAGACCTCAAATAGAACTACCATCCTTCTGCAAGTTAGGAACTGGCAAACTTTCTCATATAAAGTTGTTTTTGAAGTTGTGCAGAACTCAAACCTGTGACCTTAGTGATAAGACGTAAATGATCATGAAACAGTGTCTTAGACCTTTCAGCTAGCTTGATAAATAATTTTTTTAAAAACTTTAAAGCTAGCAAAAAAAATTTTTTTCGCTCGACTGAGATCTTAACTGCATAATTTACATTTGGTTTATTGCTAGTTTTATTCTTTTCAAACTTATACATCTACCAGTATGTGGTCACCAGTAAAAACAATACAGCAGGTTCCATATCAGATAAAAAAAAATTCCATAATCAATTAGATAAAAAAAAATAATCATAGAGATCTATAGAGTCCAAGGTAGCCAAGCAGCTTATTCTAATATAAATATAAAAATCTATTTTTTTTAAAACAAATGAATCCAGTTGACTAACCTTCATTAAGATATTAATCCAGTTAGCAGTGTATCTTTGATATCACAAATTTTCACATGACTTACTTGCTAAGGGACATTATTGGAAATGTCTCATTGACCAGGTAAACCTCATGTTCCAGGTAAATCCACTGTATAATATCGGCAGTGAATGTTGTAAGAATTGCGCAATAATTTTAGTAGGTTCTTTCAGCTTGTTTTAGTGATTAACTCTTTATGGAAGTCATCTCTCTCAATTAGCCATAAAAGGATCTTGATGTTCATGGTTTTAGTGTAATACTTTCTATATGAAAATTAATGCAAGTCGCCTACTTTTGAGATTACAGTCCAGGTTTATACTCGTTAATATTAGCTTGATTGCAAAGAAAGCTCAGAGCTTATATATGAAATGCTCTGAGTCAACTTCCTAGGTAGAGGCTGTACTGAGTGTGTGTGTCTATTTAGAGGCATTTGTTTGAGTTCGGGATCAAACCAGATACCTGTGGTATGAGCAGCCAAGTTGAACTGTCACTCTCTCTATCCACTACATTACCATGTTACTTATGATCACCTGAGACAAAGGGTCAAGCTGTGCTTTTCTGATTGCTCACTGTTGGTCTTCTGTTCTCCTCTTCTGTTGTAGTCTTAGTCTTTGTGTTCAATATACCCCTGTCATTTTTGATTGCATCATGACCAAACTTACTAAGATATTAGTTACATAATCATAAGATCATGGAACAGTATTTATATCAGAGTAATGACCCCTTTAATCATAAAAAATTACATATGCCCCTTGTTCATGCGAGCTGCCACATTTTTCATTAGATCTGTACTTCACCAACACAATAGGTATAATATGAATACTAAGATATTGACAAGCTTTTGAACTCTGTGAATCCCGCCCGGCAGCAGTCTCCGTGATGATTGATATACAACATTGTGTCTCATTATCATTTGTCTCTCACCACTGATTCAAGTGGGAAAGTTATCAGTTACTTGCGGAGACAGAGTGTGCTCAAGTACTGGTTAATCCCAGGAAACAGTGGTTAGGTTAATTGATTGCCTGATAGCCCTCGATGGCATAAAAATGACACTAAATATTCAATCAATCAATCAATGGACAGCTCTGAAAAATAATGTTTCAGTTATGACTATATCCCTTGAATCATGAAAGTTTGGCCATGTGTTCACTCTTATCACCTACAGTTTTGATTGGACCTAGCTTACTCAAACTTGCAGTAATGGTTAGAATGTTTGTAATAAGTCCAGGGTTACTGCTCTTCAGTTGTTAAAATTGACATTCTTGATCTGTCCGAGGCAATAACTTTTGAATGGTTGGCCAAATTTCAATACTTTAGAATAAAATTTGATATATTCGTCCCCGTGTGGTGCGTACTGGGTATATTCAGAACTAAGCATAAGTGGATAAAGTGTCTTGCTCAAGGTAACCAAACATAGCCATGGTGGAAATTGAATCCTCGACCCTCTGATCCAGGGTCTGTCTGACACTGTACCACGAGACCACACACTGAAATTCCAGGTGCTACACACAGTTTATTTATTGCTTTTCAAATGTCATTTGAGGCAATGAATAAAAGCAATATAGCTATTTACAAGATTTACTGATTTCTTTCATTGACTTTGTAAAGTTATATTAATTTGCTGCTTAAGAAACTGTTATATTGATTGTGGCAAGATTCTGGCCTGGGAATTTATTTATCATGAGACACATGTTGTCACATGGCACTCTTGTGTGAATATATTCACTTCTTCTAAACCATTTTCTTTAGAATCAAGGGTAATTCTATACTGTCAAGTGACAGTAATTATTGTACTTATCAACTTACTTTTCAAAGGTTTCTTGAAGATGATACTGAAACTGTCTTTGATTGCCTTCGCCGTGGGATTACAGTCTTGGAAATCGAAAATGTAATATATAATTTTATACTGATCATGTTTTGTAAGCAATGCAACATTTGTTTGGTGTACCCTTAATATTTGACAGTTATCTATAATTTTAAGGGTCCTCTGTGGCCGAGTGGTTAATGGTGCTGTCCTCTGTGGCTGAGCGGTCTGAGGTGCCATCCTCTGTGGCCTAGTGGTCTAAGGTGCCGTCCTTTGTAGCCAGGTGGTCTAAGGTGCCATCCTCTGATCGAGCGGTCTAAGGTGCTCTCCTCTGTGGCTGAGCGGTCTGAGGTGCCATCCTCTGATCGAGCGGTCTAAGGTGCTGTCCTCTGTGGCTGAGCGGTCTGAGGTGCCATCCTCTGTGATCGAGTGGTCTAAAGTGCTGTCCTCTGTGGCTAATGTGCCGTCCACTGTGACCGCATGGTCTAAGGTGCCGTCCTCTGTGGTCGCCTGGTCTAAGGTGCTGTCCTCTATGGCCATGTGGTCTAAGGTGCCATCATCTGTGGTCTAAGGGGACATCCTCTGTGGTCGCGTGGCCTAAGGTGCCGTCCTCTGTGGCTGCCTGGTCTAAGGTGCCATCATCTGTGGTGGCGTGGTCTAAGGTGCCGTCCTCTGTGGCCGCCTGGTCTAAGGTGCCCTCTGTGGTTGCGTGGTCTAAGGTGTCCCCCTCTGTGGCCAGATGGTTTAAGGTGCCATCCTCTGTGGGCGCATGGTCTAAGGTGCTGTAATCTATGGCTGAGCAGTCTTAAGGTGCCATCCTTTGTGGCTGCATGGTCTAAGGTGCTGTTCTCTGTGGTCGCGTGGTCTAAGGTGCGGTCCACTGTGGCTGAGCAGTCAAAGGTGCCATCCTCTGTGGTCATGTGGTCTAAATGCCATCCCCTGTGGTCGCATGGTCTAAGGTGCCATCCTCTGTGGCTGAGCAGTCTAAGGTTCCATCCTCTGTGGATGCATGGTCTAAGGTGCCATCCTCAATGGCCGCCTGGTTTAAGGTGCCATCCTCTGGCCACATGGTCTCAGGTGTCATCCTCTGTGGTCTAAGGTTCCGTCCTCTGTGGCTGCATGATTTAAGGTGCCATTCTCTGTGGCTGCATGGTCTAAGGTGCCATCCTCTGTGGTCGTGTGGTTTAAGGTGCCATTCTCTGTGGTCCCGTCGTCTAAGGTGTTGCCCTCTGTGGCAGCATCATCTAAGGTGCCATCCTCTGTGGTCGTGTGGTCTAACGTGCCATCCTCTGGTCGCATGGTCTTAACGTGCCATCCTCTGTGGTTGCATGGTCTAAGGTGCCATCCTCTGTGGTCGTGTGGTCTAATGTGCCATCCTCTGTGGTTGTGTGGTCTAACATGCCATCCTCTGTGGTCTTAAGTGCCATCCTCTGTGGTCGCATGGTCTAAGGTGCCATCATCTGTGGTCTAAGGTGCCATCCTCTATGGTCGCATGGTCTAAGGTGCCATCATCTGTGGTTGCCTGGTCTAAGGTGCCATCCTCTGTGGTCGCGTGGTTTAAGGTGCCGTCCTCTGTGGCCACATGGTCTAAGGTGCCATCCTCTGTGATCACATGGTCTAAGATGTCGCCCTCTGTGGCAGTGTGGTCAAACATGCTATCCTCTATGGTCACGTTGTTTAAGGTGCCATCATCTGTGGCCTAAGGTGCCATCCTCTATGGCAGCGTGGTCTAATGTGCCATCCTCTGTGGTCGCGTCATTTAATGTGCCATCCTCTGTGGTCTAAGGTGCCATCCTCTATGGTCGCGTGGTCTAAGGTGCCGTCCTCTGTGATCTAAGGTGCCATCCACTGTGGTAGCATGGTCTAACGTGCCATCTTCTGTGGTTGCGTCGTTTAACGTTCCATCATCTGTGGTTGCGTGGTGTAAGGTGCTGTCCTCTCTGGCTGTGTGGTCTAAGGTGCCATCATCTGTGGTCTAAGGAACCATCCTCCGTGTTCGCGTGGTCAAAGGTGCCGTCCTCTGTGGCCACTTGGTCTAAGGTGCCATCATCTGTGGTCTAAGGTGCCATCCTCTGTGGTCGCGTGGTCTAAGGTGCCGTTCTCTGTGTTCGCGTGGTCTAAGGTGCCATCATCTGTGGTCTAAGGTGCCATCCTCTGTGGCCACGTGGTTTTAAGGTGCGGTCTTCTGGCCGCGTGGTCTAAGGTGCCATCTCAAGATCACTCGCATCTCACTACAGAGGTTGTAGTTTCAAGTCCTGCTCAGTCAAAAAAACTTTTTGTGAGAAAGTTTGCCTTATTGTAATTTTCAGTTGTTTAGTGTAATTTACCAAAACTTCACATTTTTTACCATTTGATATTTAAATAAGTCGTCATACATTTCTTTTGATTTCATGCTTTCGTTTTGCAATGGTATTCATGTGTGTGGTACATAACATCCGTTCTTCATGTAAATTAGTCCAAAAAAACATTCTTGGGAGAGATATCTCCTTTAGTTGTCAAATACTTAAAAGTCTTTGGTTTGTAATGCTTGTTACAGTCATAATTTGTAAAATACAGAACTGCCGCATTGGAGTACAGTTGATACTCACCAACTTGTACTCTGATATTTCGAATTTCCGGTTATCTCAAATTTGAAGTTCGGTCCCTTTTTTCCCCTTCTATTTCTATATTAATTAACTCCTGATATATCAAATTCCAGTTATTCGAATTATTCTCTATTTCGAATCTGTTTTTCGGTCCCTCCATCCTAAAATCTATTGATTTCTCACTCGTTATTTCAAATTTTTATCACTGCGTGAAGATGAAAGGCAAACAGTTGAAGGTGATAATTGTTGATCCCATACCTGTAATTTATCCCTTCATGTGTCTGTACTGGAAGGTAAGTTCATTGTGTCATCAAATTGTTATGATACAAACACGAGCAATACACAAGCTAATTAGACAAACGACATGTGCTATTTTTCGTCTTATTTTCTATTTGTAAAATTGTAGTAACCATTGCTTGTATATTTTTCAGTTGCATAGTCTATTTATTTGATATACATGTAAATAAAAAGAATAAAAATTGAAAGTATATTTTTTTTATCTATTATATCACACTCAAAAATATACTACGTTCAATCACTGTGCAAATAGCCAATTAGCCTACACGCCGATAACAATGCACAACATACGTTTGCATAGAAGAAAATAACGCATGTAAACAGTAGATTTTTCCACGATTTAAGATAAATCCACAGTGCACAGTCATCAATATAAACAAAGTTTATATCATGTGTAAATATAACGACAACATAATATATTGAAAAAAAACAACAAAAAAACAAATAGAGATATTTATATGTACAACATGTATATTTTCAATGATTTATGAAGTGGGTGGGGTAACGGTAACAAGTTGAACAAAAATAGACTCCTGATAAATCGAACTTTGTAAATTTCGAATTATTTTTTACGGTCCCACGGAATTCGAAGTAACGAGTTTCGACTGTATATAATCCTCCTCCATTACTGTTTAGTCGGGTCAGGTTACAGCTCAGTCAGTAGCAATAGCCTGACTATCAATTCAGGGGTTCTGCGAGTTCAAATACCCACTTGACCACAGTCTCCGTAATGATTGATATGCGACATTGTATCCCACTCATTCATCTCACCGCTAATTCAAGTGAGATAGTCATCAGTTACTTGGGGAGATTACTGTTAACCATCCAGGATCCCAGGAATCAGTGGTTAGGTTAACTGATTGTCTGTTAGCCCTCAATGGCATTAAAATGATTCTAAATATTTGAAAAATGTTTTTGATATTTATGCATGTAATATGAAATTAAAATTCTCACTTCAAACCAATGAAATCTTTCGTGAATATATAAGGTTGTAAGAAGATTCTGACGTGAAATTTCATTGTTTATAATGTAACCGCAGCTCTAGCTGGAATCTCATTATATCGATGTTTGATTCGTTGTCTTGCTCGCCAATAAGATTGACTTTTCCTAAACAAATACATTAATTTGCCATCTTGTTAAATATTTTCACAACTAACTTATTGCCACTGAATTGATAAAACTGTTTTTAATTTCTCGGATATAAATTACAGTGCTTCAGATAAGCTTTGCCTCAAATGAATATTTTACTCCTAAATGTTTATGCAATGCATTTTTTTAATATGTCAAGGGTAAAAATGAACATTTTGATCAAATTTATATTTAAAATAAACACAAAAGTTGTCAGTATCCAATCCTTATTTTACTACTTATTTAAATTTCAGTGCTCAAATATCCCAAATTAGTTATTTTTAGTACTTTTATATGATATCATTAATTGATATACACTTCATTGATTTCTTCATTATTTGTTTGTAAATAATTATACTAAATTTATAACCACAGTAGAACTACGATGGCTCAAACCCGACTGACTGGACAAAATAGTTTGAGTTAAGGGTTGTTCTAGCCAAGTATTGTTCAACATCATACCACATGTATTTGTAAATAAATCGAAATATGAATTAAAACTGGACCAGATAAGTGACTCAAGCTATATGTGGTGTTCCAGCCATTTGTGTTTGAGCCAGCAAAGGGTTTGAGCCAGCGAAGCTCTACAGCGTATTTATTTAATTTATTATTGTCATCATTTCATTCATTAATCTTTACGCCCACAAAAACCATTCATTCATTCCCAAATAATGCTTACCTGGAGTACAGATATAGTTTCAGACGGTATTGTCTTTATATGATAATCTGTTCATAGGTAAATCAGATTGATTTGGTGTGTGAGAATGGGTAAAATTGGATTTCAACATTGATTGGACCGCAACGTGGTCTAGTGGTAGGGCTTCCGCCTCACATGCGGAAGGTCGTGGGTTCGATCCCCGTCTGGGTTGTACCAAAAACTTCTAAAATTGTACTAGAAGCTTCCTCCCTTGATGCTCGGCATTTAGAGGATAGTTCTAGGACTGGTCGGCCCGGTGTCAGTATAATGTGACTGGGTGGGGTATCATACCATGTGTCTGTGGCATGATACTTCAGTGTGACAGCGCTCAGAATACTCTTTCAAACAGACACCGTCGTGGTATGACTGAAAAATTGTTGAAAGCGACGCTAAACACCATACAACAACAACATTGCTTTGTGTGTCTTTTATAATGACAGTAAAAGTTCTCTGTTATTAGCTGGCACAGTGATGCAATAATCCGCATATGAGAGACATCAGACTGTGACAAACAGGTAAAAGTAACAATTAAGATGAAAACTAATTTGTATTGCCTTCAATAGACACTGATTTACATTACTGCTCAATATAAAGATTGAATATTTTGCATCCTTTTTATGCCATCGAAGAATAATAGACGATCAGTTAAGCTAACCATACTTCACTGGGATCCTGGAAGGTTACTAGGTACTCAAGCTCACTCAGCTTCGAAAGTAACTGATAGCAGTGAGAGACGAAAAACAATAAGACACAATGACGTATATCCATCGTCATGGAGACTGCGGCAGGGTGGGGATTGGAACAGGATTTATAAACAGATGAACTAGCTTTTCAGTCCTTGTTTTTGACAGGTTCTCTTATTATTTAGAAATGCGTTTAAGAAAGTTAAACTTACTGGGAGTCAAACAATGTAGACCCTGACCTGAGACTGCAAACTGACTAACTGGGAGTCAAACAATGTAGACCCTGACCTGAGACCGCAAACTGACTAACTGGGAGTCAAACAATGTAGACCCTGACCTGAGACTGCAAACTGACTAACTGGGAGTCAAACAATGTAAACCCTGACCTGAGACTGCAAACTGACTAACTGGGAGTCAAACAATGTAGACCCTGACCTGAGACTGCAAACTGACTAACTGGGAGTCAAACAATGTAGACCCTGACCTGAGACCGCAAACTGATCTGGGTGTACAATGTAAATGGTATAAATTACTAATCAAGACGTTAGGACAGTTGATAGAGAGTTCAGGTTTCTCATGTCAGAGGTCACAGTTTCTAAGTCAGGTTCTGCCCAATGGTGTCTCAAACAATCCTCAGCACTGGTTCTGCCCAAGAGATTACTTCATCAATGTTTTTAGACAAACTCAGATTCAAACTCAAAATTTGATATATTGTATTTTCTCATTGATTACAAGAAAATTTCTTGTGAAAACAATCAATTTCAGTAATACATGTATATCTAAAAATATATTTGTGAATCAAAACAGATAGCCATCTGACTAACAGTTCAGGGGTCGAGAGATTGAAACCTCACCCAGCCACAGTCTCCCTTATGCTTGATTTATTACATTGCATCATGGAAAAATTGCAGAAATGGGTGTGCTTGAATACTTGGTTAACTTTCCAGGATTCCGGGAAAGAGTGATTAGGTTAAATGACCATCTATTAGCCCTCGATGGTATTAAAATGATGCTAAACATTTAAACAAACAAGACCGCGGTATGGTCTAGTGGTAGAGTGTCCGCCTCGCATGCGGAAGGTCGTGGGTTCAATTCCCGGCTGGGTCATACCAAAGACTTTAAAAATGGTACTAAAAGCTTCCTTGCTTGACGTTCAGCATTTAGAGGATAGTTCTAGGTCTGGTCGGCCTGGAGTTAGTATAATGTGACTGGGTGGGGTATCATACCATGTGTCTGTGGCATGATACTCCAGTGTGACAGGGTTTAGAATACTGTCTCAAGTAGACACCGTCGCGATGTGACTGAAAAATGGTTGAAAGTGACGCTAAACACCATACAATAACAACATTAAACAAACACTTGTGTATCAAAGCGTATTTAAATCAAGCTGGACCTAATATTTATCAGACAGCTCTTGTATGCCGTTTTTATCAAGCTCACATTCTTAAAAGACTTGTCAACTGCAAGCAGTGATCCAGGATATTTTCTCATCTTGTATTGGTTAATTGACAGTGTTAATCAGTGCAAACAACTAGGCTCAACAGCACGCAGGAAATATCAGAAACGGTAAAGGCTTGCATTAAGATTTACGGTGTGATCTCAAAGAATCGCAGGCCATAATGATAATTATGGAACGTCTTTTTTTCTTCCCGCAAATTGATTTCTGCCTTGAGTAGTAAAGATATAATTTAATTTTAATGTAGGATTAATCTGCTTTTATTAATTTTCTGTTTTTTGTTAGCTTGTCTGAGTTTGGTTTTTTTTTGGTGTGACTTTGTGTTAATTTGTTTGAGTTAGAACCTTTTCAGGTCACCGATCGCCTTTTGTCCGTCGTTGTGCATCATCCGTCCGTAAACAATTGACATTTTTTACTTCTTCTAAAAAAATGGCTCAATCGTAATGAAATGCTTTATGCAGCTTTGGTACCTAAGGTTGAATCGAAAATGTGAATTGCATGGTCCCCACCAGGCCTTCTAAAATTCCAAAATGCAAATCGGTCCAGGTTTTTACTACCGTAAGAATCGCACTTATTTATAAAAAATCACTAAAATTGCCTTACATTATGCCATTACATGTATGCATACCCCACCCACCATGTCAGCTGCATCGTGTATTTCTCCGTTTATTTATTAATAGGAAACAATTTCAAGTTTATTTGTGTATTATTTAAAACATACTTTATCACAATGTGTACATTTTAATGACTGACATTATGTTTTCGCTTTACTGAATAATTTTCATTATATTAAAAATGTTCGATCGAATCAGAAGTGATGCAAGTTCTGGAAGCTGTGTGAAATAATCACCGTGGAAACCAATGTAACGGTTCAACCACCAAAATTAATTATTCAGAACCTGTCCCACATCAAAACAAAATCAGTCCGGCTTTTATCACTTTCATTAATTAATGTCATTAATTTTATAATTAAAATTATTTTTTTTAAAAAATGAAACAAACAAGTAACACCGCACGTTTTATCAAATATTTTAATGACGCAAACAATAATCGGTCCGACCGTCCCAGCTTTGGCTAGCGGTATATCAAAGAAATATACGAACGCAAACTCAGTCTTTTGGTGAACTGACAGAACGCTATGGGTCACTGATCACACATCGAAGGCGTGCTACATAACGATAGACTCTTCCGATAAACTCCCCTAATACCGTCAATGGTTTAGTCGAAATTGACATCATTTCGCACAGCAGGTGACAAAACAAACGGATTATTGGGTCAAATTATATTGCCGCAAGGCGTATTTCGCAGGTCAGTATGGCATGGTAAGAGCAATTTATGAGTTTTTATACGACCGATAGAAAATATCTGGACCGATTTTTTATTGAACTTTGAAAATATCTGGACCGATTTTTTAACGAAAACCGGTTTTGAACTTCAGAAATTGGTCCAAAAACCGAAAAACCGGCAAATTTAGATGGCCTGGTCCCCACCTCCCTGGCACCTTGGGGGTGGGGCCAAAACAGTAAAACTTGGGTCTTATGGTTTGGCCCTGGGGGTGGGGCCTACTTTACTCAATCTATGTGAACGTAAACTTATGTAAATATTTTTTGGTGTGATTTGTTGTTGGTAACATGATGGTTAATGCATATGTTTTATTGAGTGCTACCCCATTCTCTGTAACCTTGGGCCTAGGCAAAAAAACAGTCAATTCTAAGGTAAACTTTAAAAATCTTATTCTTATTATAGGAAGCACTGGAAAAAAAGTTCAATCGTAAGCATAATTAATGAGGAATACAAAATTGTGAATTTCATGCCCCTGGGTCTCACAGATGGGGTGGGTACTCCTTTACTAAATCTATATAAGAGAAAATGATGTTGTTGGTGCAGATGTGACATTCAAAATCCATGTTTGGATTTTTGCAACTTCCCGTTGGGCAAAAGTTGGAAAATAGATTCATATAGCTTTATGTTACATCAAGGATAATCAGGACCTGACCATTAAGGCCCATGGACCTCTTGTTATTAATCCCGTTTCCCCCTACTGGTTCATTGGAGTGGATTTTAGAGATACCCCCGGTTCATGTGTCCATCCGTTCTCAAAATCTGGATTGTGCAATAACTAAAAAAAGGTATTTAAGAAAGAGTCATGAAACAGAAGGGAATAAAGACATTATTTACAATATTTTAATTTTTCCACTTGGACTAGTATTGTGGTTGCCATAACAATGAAATTTGAAAAATAGTGTTGATATCTGGATTCTGTTATACCTTATGAAGTATGTACATTAAGAGTCATGAATCTTGACGTCATGATAGAGGGCATTCAGGAGATTATGCGCATAATTTTCCAGTTAGACCCATCTTTCGGTTGCTACATGACTGTATGACGAGGAAAATACAAAAAGGTTAAATAGAGATAGTGCCAATATCAGGATCCTGGGATTAAAACTTGTATATTTATACAAAAAAATGTCAGTATAATGTGACTATTAAGTGGTGTATCATACCATGTGTCTGCGGCATGATACACCAGTATGGCAGTCCTGGACTGTCAGTATATTGTGACTAGGTTGGGTATCATACCATGTGTCTGTGGCATGATACACCAGTATGGCAGCACTTAAATACTGTCTCAAGTTCTGATGTTGTTGCGATTATCATGACTAAAAAAAATTTGAAAGCGACACTAAACACTATACAACATCATTAACAACCATTGGGAATTTTATATAACTTAACAGTTCTTAGTATAATAATTTCACTGCAGTCATTCGTACATGACTACCTTGCTCTTTCAAAATTGTAATTGCTTAAAAATAGAAGAAAAAAAATAACCGCCGAGATCTTGGGTCTAAGCTCAGCTCACTCCAAAAACTTTATGTGAGAAAGTTGGTCAGTGGATTCATTCTGATGTCTTCGTTCCTCCCAATAAAATTGGATATATGACATATAAGCCTTTCATGTGTTGAAAATGATATTAAACCTCATTTAAAAAAAAACAGTCTTAAAATTTGTGATATTATTCAGAGGTAAATAAAAATCTATGTACATTTCTTGATGCAGTCTAATAGAGCTCCCGCTTACCGGTACATGCAGGAGGTGGTGGGTTTGATCCCCAGCCAGGTCATACAAAGGCTTAAAAATTGGAACTAGAAGCTTCCTCATGGTGCTCAGCATATAAAGGATAGTTCTAGGTCTCGTCAGCCTGGTGTCAGTATAATGTGACTGGATGGGGTATCATAACATGTGTCTGCGAGAACTGTGGCAAAGTTGTTGAAAGTGCCCCTTATCACATTACAACAACATTGATTCAGCCTGATCTTACATAATAGTATTGGATGAGCTGGGCTTTGTTGATATGTAAACATTGTTTATTTTTGTTAATTGTTTTAATTAGTATGACATTAAAAACGGGATCATCTACTTCATGTGCTTCTATTATAATTGTGTAATAAATTAAAACTAACAATTTAGCAGCTGAATAGCAGCTGGTGTAGCATCTGACTGTTATTTCTCGGGTTGTGAGTTTGAATCTTTGTCTGGCAAGCATCTGACTGTCATCTTAGGGATTGTGAGTTTAAATCTTTGTCTGGCAAGCATCTGACTGTCATTTCAGGGATTGTGAGTTTACATCTTTGTCTGGCAAGCATCTGACTGTCATCTCAGGGGTTGTGAGTTTGAATCTTTGTCTGGCAAGCATCTGACTGTCATTTCTGGGGTTATGAGTTTGAATCTGTGTCTGGCAAGCATCTGACTGTCATTTCAGGGTTTATGAGTTTGACTCTTTGTCTGGCAAACATCTGACTGTCATTTCAGGGTTTGTGAGTTTGACTCTTTGTCTGGCAAGCATCTGACTGTCATCTCAGGGGTTGTGAGTTTGAATCTTTGTCTGGCAAGCATCTGACTGTTATCTCGGGTTGTGAGTTTGAATCTTTGTCTGGCAAGCATCTGACTGTCATATTGGGGGTTGTGAGTTTGAATCTTTGTCTGGCAAGCATCTGACTGTCATTTCTGGGGTTGTGAGTTTATTCTTTGTCTGGCAAGCATAGATCTGTCTTTCATTTCAGGGATTATTAGTTTGACTCTTTGTCTGGCAAGCATCTGACTGTCATTTCAGGGGTTGTGAGTTTGAATCTTTGTCTGGCAAGCATCTGACTGTCATATTGGGGGTTGTGAGTTTGAAGCTTTGTCTGGCAAGCATCTGACTCATTTCAGGGATTGTGAGTTTGAATCTTTGTCTGGCAAGCATCTGACTGTCATTTCTGGGGTTGTGAGTTTATTCTTTGTCTGGCAAGCATCTGACTGTCATATTGGGGGTTGTGAGTTTGAATCTTTGTCTGGCAAGCATCTGACTCATTTCAGGGGTTGTGAGTTTGAATCTTTGTCAGGCAAGCATCTGACTGTCATTGCAGAGGATCTGAGTGTACATCTTTGTCTGGCAAGCATTTGACTGTCATCTCGGGTTGTGAGTTTGAATATTTGTCTGTCAAGCATTTGACTGTCATTTCAGGGGTTGTGAGTTTGAATCTATGTCTGGCAATCATAGATCTGTCTTTCATTTCAGGGATTATTAGTTTGAATCTTTGTCTGGCAAGCATCTGACTGTCATTTCGGGGATTGTGAGTTTGAATTTTGGTCTGGCCATAGTCACTACGATGACTGGTCATGAATTTAGTTCTATGGCCATGAACCTCTCACTAAATATTTTGGAAGAAGAGATTTGCAGAGTGTGTTATGTATTGTGTAACCTTGCAGATCCCAGCAAGATGATGAGGTGCACTGATTGTCAGCCATGTCAATATTGAAATTTCACTGTGTATTGACTTAAAAAAAGTGTATTGTAAAATCCTGTATGGTTTTGAATATTTTATATCAAAATATTATGTGAAAAATAAATCACTCTCAGCTCGATAAAAACATTATTGAAATATTTCTTTGGTTTTGTGTTAATCATGGTACTTCCAAGTAAATAATTTATTCAAATTTCACCAAATATAATCGTTTGTTCAAATATTTACCACCATTTTTATGCTTTCGAGGGCTATCAGATGTCTTTCTTTCAATGTATAGTGTAACTTAACAAGTATGTATTATGAGAAAATGAGATATTTATTGCATTAAAAATTTTAAAATATTTCCATGCCAAAAACTGTTTTTTTGTGACATTAATGAGTGATTACTAGTTTAATGCCGAGATATTTCCTGGAATTGGTGTCGTCTGCCAGGTTATTATATTGACATTTTTAAGAGTATTGACGAGAAAATGGATATTTTAATATTTTATACCAGAATGCTATTTTGTGACATGAATGAACGACTATTAGCGCAGTAAAATGTTGAAACTGAATGTTTTGTGCTATAATGTGACAATTCAGTTGAGACCGCTGTGTTGTTCACCTGATAATGTTTAATGGAAGTTGTATTGTTGTTTATGATTTCATGAGTGGCATTTATGAATCAGGAATGAATCAGATTTGTCAGGTTTGGTGCTAGAAGGTTGTAACCATTTCTGAATGTTTTGCAGTTATTAACTTTTTTGCAACAAGCTTCCAACCAACTATTTCAATACTCCTACTGCAGCATTTAGAAATTAAATATTGATGATTGTTAAATACCACACTATTTCAAATTACAGAATATGAGAGTGGCAGATGGTCACCAGGGGACGATAGGGTGTAGGGTGTTGGTCGATCCAAGACTAGATCCTACGACCTCTCAAGAATAACACTCAGTAATTATGGGTATACCCAGGAAATTGATTATGGAGAGATTTACAAAAGATCTGAATACTGTTGTTGTTGTATGGTGTTTAGCAGTCGCTTTCAACAATTTCTCAGTCATATCGCGACAGTGTCAACTTGAGACAGTATTCTGAGCGCTACAGTCACACTGGAGTATCATGCCGCAGACTACGTGGTATGATACCCCACCCAGTCACATTATACTGACACCAGGCCTGACCAGACCTAGAACTATCCTCTAAATGCTGAGCGCCAACTGATGGAAGCTTCTAGTACCATTTTTAAAGTCTTTGGTATGACCTTGCCGGGGATCGAACCCACGACCTTCCACATGCGAGGCGGGCGTCTGAATACTGTAACAGTTGTCAAGTAGTAGAGAGTTAACCTCACATGTGAAAGGTTGTTGGTTTGATCCCTGACCGGGTCATACAAAAGACTTACAAAAAATGGACCGAGAAGATGCCTCACTTGGCGATCCACATTTAGAGGATAGTTCATGGGTCTGGTCTGCCCAGTGTCCATATCATGTGACAGGGGTCACGATATTTTGGTGTGTCGTGATATGACTAAAAAATTGTTGGAAACGCTACGAAACGGCGCGCAAGCAACATTTCTATGAGCCTACCTTCACAACAGAGCTTATAAGAAAGAGTAAAAATCAATATGGTTGTGTACCAAGTTTGATTATTGCCAACATTGGTAAGATAATTACAGGTGTTATGGCCCTTTTTTACTTAATTTCTGGTAGAATATACTAACATACACTGGACACATCTGTATCCTATTCACATATGCCTGGTTGTTGAAACTGTAATTGTTTTGTTTTTCAGAGGCCCAGGATGAGAAGACAGTATGCAAGTTTTACAGTTCTGGACGGAGGTGTTGGCGAGGTGACAGGTGCCAATTTCGACATGTCCTGCAGACAGATTCTGGTAATGCATAACTGCACTATCCAATATGCAACTTCACATTAAGTGTTGAATACAAAACTGGTGTATCTCCTTCACTATGATTGCTCGAATTTGTCCCTCCGTTCATCCCACATTTTAGTTCGACTATTCCGAGAATAAAGAGAGCCCTTCTACACACCCTGGCATCATTGTAGGTGTCACACCTTGGTTAAAGTTTTGCACGCAAGTCGCTATCTCAGTAACCATTGCATGTATTGACTTGAAACTTAACACAAGTCTTCCCAATCATCAAACCTACTACAATAACAAAGTAAGATAACTCTAACATGAATATAATGCAAATTGTTGCCCTTGTTTAACTTAGTAATTCTGGTTAAAGTTTTGCGTGCAAGTACCATCAAGTTCATATCTCACTAACTACTTAATGTATTTGAATTTGATTGAAACTTCAAACAAGACTTACCAGTCATCAGACGTACTACAATAACTATGTCAGATTATTCTTGGATGACTGTAATGCAAAATTACTGCCCTTGTTTGACTTAGAATTTCTGATTAAAGTTTTGCGTGCAAGACCATCAAACTTACTACAATAACTAAGTTAGATAACTTTTGCTGAATATAATGCAAATAATTGCCCTTGTGTTGGTGTCTCGCCTTGGTTTGTATAGAAGTCCCTATCTGAGTAACCATTGCATGTATTGACTTGGAACTTCACACAAGACTTTCCAGTCATCAAATATACTACAATAACTAGGTTAGATAACTCTTGCATGAATAGAATGCAAATAATTGCCCTTGTTTGGCTTACAAAATCAGGTTTAAGCTTTTGTGCATGTACCATCAAGTCCATATCTTACCAACCACTTAATTTATTTGATTGAAACCTAAGACAAGCCTTTCCAGTCATCAAACATAATACAATAACTAAGTTAGATAACTTTGCATGAATGTAATGCATATTATTGCCCTTGTTTGACTTAAAAAATCTGGTTAAAGTTTTGTGTGCTAGTACAACCAAGTCCATATCTAAGTAACCATTGCATGTATTGACTTGAAACTTTACAATAACAAAGTTAAATAACTATTACATGAATATAATGCAAATTATTGTCCTTGTTTGACTTAGAAATTTTGGTTAAAGTTTTGTGTGCAAGTACCATCAAGTCCATATAACAACAAACACTCAATGTATTTGATTAAAACTGAACAGCGTTTGTATGTATTGGATTGAAACTTCATACACGGTATTGCAGTTATAAGGCCTACTCAATACAGTAAGTTAGAAAACTCTTGTTTGCTGGGATTTGTCATCAGTCTCAATCAAATTTGTACTTTTGTGATAAATAATTGAATAGTCCAGTGTGCTTCCAACAGCTTGTTGTATCTGCTGTTGCAGTATCTTCCACATGCATTAACCAATTTTAAAGTAACTTCGCAGAAGTGTTAGGCATAACAAGCATGCAAAACTTGGGCGGCTAAAGGTCAATGTCAAGTGCAGGGCATATTTATATGGTGACTGTGTATTTCCATATACTGCATGGTTGGTTGTGTCTGCCCTGTAACTTCCACATGCATAGACATTTTTTCAGATATCGTCACAGAAGCATTCAGCATAACATGATGATGTGTCCTGCACAACACGTCGGCAGCTACCTGGGGTGATAAAACTTAACATGCCATATATATTTTGCAACATTGGCATCATTCACAATTGATAAAAAAAATTGTCTGATATTTTACTATGACCTGCCTGAAAATGGTTATTAGTGTTTTTCGAAATTTAATCAAGCTTTGATTAAGATCTTTCCATTTAGATATATTTACTTAATATATGCATACATACAGACCAGAATTAAATTCATTTTTAGATTGCTTTGAAACATACACAACCAGTTACAAAGGCAGCTGAGCATGTGGGTTTGATTACGTTCTGTAACAGAGTTGCGGTCCTTTAAGTATGCCCTGTAATTCCCTTTTGTATTGTGAAACACATGACATCTATAATATCTGATTAATCATTAAAGATGATCCACCATATCAGAACCTGTCACGGGTTTGAGGTTTCTGATAGAAAATTCTGTCCCGAGGGATAACTGTTTTAGCGGGAACGAGAGAGCCTTGAAACAGTTATACCAAGGGACTGAAAAGGCCATTATTGATTTTCTTTCTTGCATACCAAACACAATTGAATAATTATTTCAACTTAATTCAACGTCATTTTTAGCACGACTTTACGGAGAATAAAGTGAGCTTTTCTACTCGGACTCCCAGGTTAAAGTTTTGAATGCAATTCCTTTTCTCAGTAACCATTGCATGTATTGCCTTGAAACTTTACACAAGCCATCCTAGTCATCAATCCTACTACAATAACTAAGTTAGATAACTCTTACATGAATATAATACAAATAATTGCCCTTGTCTGACTTAGAAATTCTGGTTAAAGTTTGCATGCAAGTCCCAATCTCAGTAACCATTGCATGTATTGCCTCGAAACTTTACACAAGCCATCCTAATCATCAATCCTACTACAATAACTAAGTTAGATAACTCTTACATGAATATAATACAAATTATTGCCCTTGTCTGACTTAGAAATTCTGGTTAAAGTTTGCATGCAAGTCCCAATCTCAGTAACCATTACATGTATATCCTTGAACCTTGAAACTTTACACAAGCCTTCCTAGTTATCAACCTTACTACAATAACTATGTTAGATTTATATAACTTTTGCATGAATATAATGCAAATTATTGCCCTTGTTTGACTTAGAAATTCTGGTTTAAGTTTTGCGAGCAAGTACCATCAAGTCCATATCTCACCAACCACTCAATGTATTTGATTGAAACTTTACACAAGTCTTCCAAGACATCAACCCTACTACAATAACTAAGTTAGATAACTTTTGCATGAATGTAATGCAAATTATTGCCCATGTTTAACTTAAAAATCTGGTTAAAGTTTTGCTTGCTGGTACAACCAAGTCCATATCTAAGTAACCATTGCATGTATTGACTTGAAACTTTACACAAGCCTTTCCATTCATCAAACCTACTACAATAATTAAGTAAGATAACTCTTGCATGAATATAATGGAAATTATTGCCCTTCTTTGACTTAGAATTTTGGTTAAAGATTTACATACAAGTACTGTCAAGTTTATATAACACCAACAGCTTGATGTATTTAATTGAAACTTTACATATGGCTTTGTAGTCATGAAATCAACTGAATAAATCAAGTGAGATAACTTTTGCCAGATTTTTTTTGCAAATTAGGGCCTTTGTTTTACTTAGAAATTTTATAACTCAGCAGTCATTGCATGTTTTTGATTTTTTTGATATTGCAGTTATAAGACTTACACAATTTTGTAAGTTAGATAACTCTTATTTGCTTGAATTTGTCATCAGTCTCAATCAAATTTGTACTTCTGTGACAAATATTTGATTAGTTGAGCGTGCTGGCCTTCAGACAGCTCTTATTTTTTTACCACAATTTCTTTTAAGATGTCAAATCTTATATATTTAAGGTCATTACTCGAGAAAAGTAGAAAAGGCACAGGGAGGGGGTGTATAATGAAATTTTATTACTTGGTGAAACACTTCCATGTGAAAATCCATGTGTGGTATATGTAAGAAAACATGTTTCTATCATTATAATACCAGACTTTATCAGTGGTCCAGATAAACTGATTTTGGAGGTATATTACCCTCATGGTTTAATATGATACCCCATAATTTTCAAAAATTGAGGAAACTTTACCCCTTATCTTCAAAAGTAGGGGGCAAAGTTTCTTCTCCAAAACTAAATTTCTCCATACTCCATACTGAAATATGAAAAACCTTTAAAATATATGACTTTTTAATTTCGGACTTGCACATGTCTAAAAAGCAAATGGAATTGTAAAAATCTTAATCTAAATAACATTATGTAAGTTTTTAATTGAAAGAAAATAAAACTCTGAATTTTACATTAACTTTATGCTTCTTTATCCACATCTCGGAAAATACAGGAGTTAAAATACCCCCCGCCCCCCCATATTTTCCAATTTGGGGGTAAACTACCCTCTTATTAAAGATAATATTTGGGGCACTGTTGTATATCATTACAAGCTGTAATTGGTATGATATTATGATAATTGACAGGTGTGTCATTGGACAGAGGAGAGGTTTATGCAGTAGGAAACAACCAACAAGAGCTGTTACCTGATGTCCACAGCTGGGTTGCCATGGATATTACCACAATTCTAACACCAGGTCATTTCTACGCTCTGCTGCCAATGGGTAGCAAATCCCTGGATGGAACTGGAAATGATAAAGCCAATTCAGGTAAAATACCAACAACAAGTTTACATTGATTTCAAATGTCATAATATATAATTGTCCTTAAATATAATAACAAACACATGTCTTATGATAAGTCAATACTCGGGTACCATGATATATTACTGCCTTATGCTAAATCGATACTCAGAAACCATGATCTATTATTGTTATTAACAAAATTTGCCTTGTGCTTTATAAGTACTCGAGGGGTACCTGGTGACATACATATTTAACTCCTTAAAAACGAAGTATGGGTATTGTATCAAATCTAATGACACACAATTGCTTTCATACAAAATAAATACAGAACTGTTTTGTATAAAGTATTATTTATTAAGTATTTTTTGTATCAGCAGATATGTATGGACATGAAGAAACTTTAGACAGTCTACTAACTGCCCTCAAGTAAGTACATATAGAAAACATGGATCTATTAAGATATTTTAATGGTTTTACTCGGTGCCGCAATTAAAGGCTTTACATACAGAAGCTGTTTTTGGTTCCTTAACCCTTTACTTCATATAGACGCGTTTGGACACCTCTAATAATGACGCCTTTGGACACCTAATATAAAAGGCTTTGAGTTATTGGGTGAATTATGTTTATATTAACTGACAGAGTGGAAAACAGCGCAGGAAGTGTTCAGATTGCTCGTTACGAGCAATCTGAACTCTTCCTGCACTGTTTTCAAAGGCCTTCTGTGATTGGTGTCGGAAAACATGTATCTATGGAGTAAAGGGTTAAAACATTTAAAGGGAATATATTGGCAAGTAACACAAACACGCTGTTAATCCAGACTTTTCCTGTATGCAGTGTGCACAAAAAAATGCTTATGTATTGACGTATAACCTTTATTTACTTGAAAGTTATCAAATTAACAGTAATTGAATATTGGCCAAAACAGTCCCGCAATAAAGTATTGCGCAATGTTTACATTGAACTCCATAAACTTCCCGAACAAAGCCTCGAAAACGAGATCGGGAACGAATCTTGACGATGTTGTCTGATGATTGATCGGAAACCCGAAAACGGTTCGTTGAAAATGGCGAATGTAAACAAAAACAAAAACGTGGCTTCAAAAACCAGATGTTTGTAATAAAGAGGTTATGCAGTTAGACACTTTTGAAACGTATATCTCTAAGTTATAAGTGTATCTTCATGCTGGGCGTGTGCATTTGAGACAGGGAATTGACGGTAATATGCCAATATAATCCCTTTAAAGGCATTCAGTTTTGGAGCTACATTTGTATCTGTTTTAGTTCAACTGATGTTCTTTTATCTGATTTCCATAGAAATAGAATAAATGATTTTCAAACTGATTTTATTGTGGCACTTTTGGGTGGTGTCCTTACATAAAAGTGGGGATATATCCAATCTCCTCTAAAATGTTGCCAAACCTTCATGAGTCTTTGTCAAATTGTGGTATCTCGTCTGTTAGTTTTTTAAGATGGCCACTGCTGTGATGCAAAGTTTACATTTAGTCATGGTTATTGGGATGTTTATAAAAATGACAAAAGTTTCTGTTCTGGACCTGGATTCAGTGTTACATATACCATATTGCACCCTGGGTTTTGCTTTTTTAGGTCACCTGAGACTTTGTCTCATGGGACCTTTTGTGATTGCCTATTGTCTGTCGTTGTGCGGTGTGCATCCTGTAAAGAATTCACATTTTTGACTTCTCAAAAACCGTAAACTCAATCACTATGAAATGTTGTAAGCAGCTTTGGTACCTAAGGGTGAATCAAATTTTTGAATGCATAGTCCCCATTCCCCTGGGGTCTCTTGTTTAGATTAATATTTTATTCTATTCAAATATTCTAACTGGCTACAACAGGGTATGTTTGAAGAAGACAAAATTGTTTCCTTTGGCAATATTGTACTCTTTCAGATTTCTGTTGTTTTATTGATTCAAAATGTTACTGTTGCTGAAACCGATAAACAATCCTCATTGTCAGTGCCATGTTTTTTTTTGTGACATAAAATGTAGTTATGTAGCATTAATTAAATATTTATTTGTTCATTTCGTAAAATAAAGTTGTATCACCCACCCTATGTTGGCTCTCTGTGATAATATCTGGCAGTTAAAAGTATGAACGGGCCCCAGCTATCAATATTTTAACTTGCCCAAACAGAGGTAAGGTGACCTGTTCTGATCCCCTGTGTCTGTTGTTCATCACTGGTCCATACATTAACTTCCAGAGTAGTGTGCACTCTCTCTTGTTTTTTTTTTTTTTTTAACCCTTTACACTATTGATATGCATTTTCCCGCACCAATCACAGAAGGTCTTTGAAAACAGTGCAGGAAGAGTTCAGATTGCTCATAACGAGCAATCTGAATACTTCCTGCACTGATTCCACTCTGTCAGTTAATATGAAAAAAAATTCACCCAATAATTCAAAAGCCTTCTATATTAGGTGTCCAAAGGCGTCTATATTAAAGGTGTCCAAAGGTGTCAATATTAGAGGTGTCCAAAGGCGTCTATATTAGAGGTGTCCAAAGGTGTCTATATTAGAGGTGTCCAAAGGCGTCTATATTAGAGGTGTCCAAAGGTGTCTATATTAGAGGTGTCCAAAGGTGTCTATATTAGAGGTGTCCAAAGGCGTCTATATTAGAGGTGTCCAAAGGTGTCTATATTAGAGGTGTCCAAAGGCGTCTATATTAGAGGTGTCCAAAGGTGTCTGTATAACAGGTGTCCAAAGGCGTCTATATTAGAAGTGTACAAAGGCGTCTATATTAGAGCAGTCCAAAAGTGTCTATATTAGAGGTGTCAAAAGGTGTCTATATTAGAGGTGTCCAAAGGTATTTATATTAGAGGTGTCCAAAGGCGTCTATATGAAGTAAAGGGTAAAATTATTAAAAGCGAAAAATGTTTTGTTTACAGATCCACTTATCTCCCTTTTCTTACTATTGTACAACTTCCTGTTACATATTTTGTTTCTTTAGTTCAGAGTACGACAAACGACCATCCCATGAAGGAACCCTCATCCTTAAAGCCCCAGGAGAAATTGTTGCTGCTAGATTTTCACATGATCACCAGTGGTACAGAGCAAGGGTTATACAGGTTACAGAAGAAAAAGTGAAGGTGAGAAATAGTACTATAATATGTTTGTTACCATCCCAGGGATGGCTAGCTCAGTTGGAAATTTGAGGGGGTCAATCCAGGGGTCATGAGTTTGAATCCCCATCTGGCCACCATTATGTAACTAAAATAATGTTGAAAAGGGCCCAAACCCCCATACAGACAAATGAAGAATTAATCAATTATGTACGAGGGGTACCACCGTATGTGGAAAGATCTGAAACTGGATTAATTGATTCAATTTGATCCGTTAATTAGGTTTACATGTTGATTTAATTGCTCATCTTAGAAAGAGTCTGAATGAGAATGTGAAGGTCCTCAGTCAGTATTAAAGTGCTGTCTATTTGTAGATAGAGATAACATTTCATGTTTACCACTCAAATATCTCAGGAAAAAATGGTTAGGTTCACTGATCATCAGTGCTAGCCCTCGATGGCATAAAAATGAATTGACACAGTCATGTATTTAAAAACACGTATAATAATGTATTATGTATTTGTTTATTATTTAATAGCAAACTTCATCCTGCTTTTATAATCTTATTTACCTGCTGTTTTAGGTGTTTTTTCTAGACTTCGGAAACACAGAATGGATACCTGAGGAAGAGACAGCTGATATAAAGCCAGAGTTTCTACATTTACCCTTCCAGGCTCTCGAGTGCTTCTTGCACAATGTTGAACCTGTGGCAAACTCGGGTACCTGGCCCAGTGAGTCAAGGTCAGTTCAAACTTTTATTTGTTGGCAATGGATTAATTTTTTCATAATGTACAGATCTCACTGTCAATTTCTGCAGAGAGGTAGGATTCCTGCAGATGGCCCCATATTCTGGTCATATTTATTCAGATCGTCAATAAATTTACACAGAATTCAGAGATTTATAGGGAATCCAGTAGGGGACTACAATCAATATAGAATAATTAGCTATCAATATACTTTGTTTGGGATGTAAACATCAGCATGCTTGTATCAAGTTGCTATTGTATTCATTACAGTGCTTATTTCCGAGAGCTGGTGGATGGTACAACCCTGGTGGCACATGTCAAATCAAGGTAAGCAGTTCTATACATTAAATATGGTAAAGCACAACACCAGTGGAATATATACAGTGTTGGCCGCTCAAGCCAGAGATTGCGAGATTGATCCTCAGCTCGATCCGATGCCTCTCAAAAAACAACTTTCTGTACACAGGAAGCAGATATAATCTCCAAGCTGTCTTCCTAATTGTTAAAATAATTTAATATACATTGTAAATTTAATCTTCTTTACTTTATTAATGAGAAAATTTACCTGTTATTTGGGCGACGGAGGGTGCCATATATAACCTGTAATGTGTTGAAAATGGCGCTAAACCCCGTTAAAATTGTCAATATAAATGCTGAAGTAGTGAGAGACACCTACGGTATAGGCCATAACAACTTTCATGACTAAAAACTGAATAAAAATTATTTTAGTGATGCTGGAAAGATTTTTTTTAAATGCTTATACCTATACAGCCGAACTTTGTTGGGTCAAACATGGATGGCTGGAACACCACATATATCTCGAACCGCTAATCTCAGCATGATGGTCCTGGCTGAATTCCTATTTCTATGTATATACATGTATGGTATGATGTTGAACAATACTTACCTCAAACAACCCTTAACTCGAACTATTTTGTCCAGTC